>CM032350.1:3186352-4407994 GCA_019022885.1 Schlechtendalia chinensis | reverse complement strand
AGTTACAATCCTATAACGATAAAATATTTATTGGTAATGTAAAACTCACTCAATAAAATTCCAAACAAGACTAAAAATGATAACAAATTATTATAAATTTAAGAAAAATATAGTAAAGCATATCGTCAATGTGATATACGTGAAATATGATACATTTTTAAATCGGTTAAAATTAAACAAACGTTTGTCTTATACTAGTATATTATACTGGTTTATATGTAAATACTATTATTTAATAATTTATAATGTAATTATTAGTGTTTATAAATTGAATAATAATGCGTTAGTAAATATATTAACATAAGCATAAATTATTGTTAAATTAAAATATTGTTTAGACTAAAAGTTCTAATTCATATAGTATTGTACTTACTAATATAGGATTTGTGCAAAAAGCTTTCTATTTTGTCGAAACATTAAAAATATAATTTTTTAAATATTAGTTGTAGTGTTTTATAAAAAAATCTATACATCAATTACTATAATACTCATATTACTGGATTTGTTATATTTTTATGTGTACATGTATATTAAATATTCACAAAGGCACGGGCTGAGCTGACCTACCTAGCTCAACAGTTTACCCTCATATTTTGTCCCGGAGTTAACCACTCTTCGAAGTATAATGTTAAGAAGTGAATAACGTTCGCAAAAAGATCCGCAAAACAATTTGATGGACGAGCCCCCTTCGCTTTGGGTATTATCGATTATACGATCGTACTCACGAACACAATTAGTCCGTTTACCCGATGTTAAAATTGGTACCACGATTTCTCGAGAACCGTTACTTCGCGCATCAATTTTTAATCGTTTGTAGTGCGTGCAGTTGTCAAAATTTCGTATGCCGTACATTCGCATTGTGTTGTATTTAATAATGTATAGTGACTTCATATTATATTTAAAAATTATTTAATAGATCACATAAGAAAAGCTACAATAAGGATGTATACATGCAGTAAAAAATGGGATCTTTGAAATCGGTTGAGCTATGTATAAATGCATTATATTTTAGCCGGATTGCAACACGTTGATCCCTCTTTTTTTAAGTAGCAGGCATAAAGATAGATTAAAAATTTATACAACGCAAATGTTGTATTGGTAATGGAAACCAAATTGAACAAATGAACACAACAATGAATAATGCACTAATTACAACGACTACAACAAGCCAAATAATAATTAAATATTAATCGCGATTAATAACTTCACTCTTTCTGTACACGCGTGCACACAAACAAAAACACACACACTTTTCCATGAGATTTAACGATATGGCTTTTAACAATTTTACATGATAACGTATAATTAATAGGAGGCAACACTTATTTATGTACTTTTCGGTTATATGATGAAGTTAAAGACAGTGTGTTCATCTGTTATCAATAATTTTTTTTCTACTATTTTTAAATATTCATTTCAGTACGGTTGTTCAACAATAGCATAAAATTCTTTCTTTCCATTAAAGAATATGATGAAATAAAATCATTCATTGTGTGTACATAATTTCTCACTCGTAGTATAATTAAAACTTCTTTGTTATAAATTACCTTTTACCAGTGTATTGCAATATTGTTCTTGTATTTCTGCAATAGAATATACAAAATTTAGTTTGTATTATGATTAGTATTCAAGGATCACAACACGGAACGCAATAAACACACGTTTTGGCGCACGAGGTCTGTAGTTCGAACCTTAGTGTGGCAAACGATATTTTTCGCGTTGTAGCGTTCAGGCCTCTTATGCAAGCCGGCTAAAATTATGCGTCCCCAACTATCCTGGCTTGTTTTAAGAACTATTTCTGACCTCTTAAAATATGTGAAGGCTGGTGCAATCTCTGAGCGTATTATTGTTTGGAGAATAAGAAGGTGTAAAACTGTTGATTTATACTTATCAAAACTAATATTAATATGTTATTATTTTGGAGAATAAAAAAACATTTTTCTAAAATAAGTTTACAAAAATGGTTTACCATGGTTTCCGTCATATTTTACAATACCACCTAAAAATGAAAGGGTAAATTTAATATAAATGAAACTTTAAATAGCTTATAACTATATAACTTTACTGAAAATGTTATATTGTTCCAATAGTAAAGAAACACATTGAAATTAAAATTTTTTATTACCAATAAAGCATTGAATCATACGTCCGTGAATCGACGAGAAATATATCAATAGAAGTCCAAATAACAGGTACATTTTTATATAATTACTTATATTTTGAATACCGTAACTTTATGATATAATCGTTTATAAAAGATTAACGACAAGAGGATAATATTAACTTTTTCACTAGCACTAATATACGAGAATGGTAGTTATCTGTAAAATATATTACGCATTTAACAATTACGCATGCTAATACACAATTACAAACAATTTTGTATAAACCAGTGGTAGAAGTACATTTAAATAAATATAGATATTTTCTGTATCTGATTCTTTATTGATTTTGAATAGTCATGTTATATCATTTAACATTACCTAACTCGTAGCTTATAATTTATTAATTTTACTGGTTTTTTTGCAAAAACCATACAATTGTAATGAGAATCAAATTAATCATAATTGCTTTATTTATAAATTATTTAATACTATAATTATGTGTTCTATCTATCTTATTATCTATCTTAATTATTTTCACCGAAATGACTATGTGCCTCTGGTGTTTTGTGTTTTTTTTAAAAAAACATGCTAATTACTAAGTAGTTTTATAGGCGATTATATAACGTCCTCATTTTTACGTGTATGTCGCAAAGGATTTTCTGGATATAGCATCTTTATTTTTAAATTTTGATTTGTATGAAAATTGAAGCTACTAAATTGTTTTTTTTAAACATAGTACATCAATATGTAATTTTCATTTCTGACATTACATATATACAAATAAAATTTATGAGGTTTGATCAATTGACGGTTTGAATTCTTTTTTTTTATGGAAAAATAATTTCGATAAGAGAGCTCTGACAATAAAATTTGATATACATATTTATATCAAAGTAAAAAATAAATGTTTAAAGAAGCTAATAATAGATAAATATTAAAGAATCAATATTTTTAAATGTTTCAATTATTGTCTAAGAAAATTATAGATTTACAAAAAATATTGTAAAGAACCTATTACAATAACATATTTTATATACTATTATCTGGACCTTACGTCTGAATTTAAATTATTTTAATTATTTTAACAATGTAGGTATGTTATATAATATTCTTGTTCTCCTTCTGAGGCATTTGAAAGACCATTAATGTCCATTGCCGCAACAACAATGTCCCTCCACTTCTCCTATCCATTGACATTTCCATTGCTTTTTCCACCCCAATCATCCTGAGGTCTTTCTTGATTCTATCTGCTAACCGTTGTCAGGGTCGTTTTCAGGTGTCTTTTGTTTTCGGTTCCCGTTTTGTTGTTTCCTATTACTTTTTCAGTAATATTAATAATAATTTGTAATATTGCTGATTTATTTACGCATTTTATAAAGGAGATTTGTAAAATCTTGTGTTCAGCATCGGGAACCGGTGTAAGTGAGACTATGATAGATTTGTCTTTGAATTTTGAAGTTGTTCATATGATTCTGTTGCACTTATTTGAGCAACTTGTAAACGAGTTTTTGCATTGCATGAGTTCGCAATCGCTTTATGGTCCTTGCTAATTTAGTGGATTTCACAAGAGTGAGCGTTTTAGAGGTATAATTTTATTGTAAATGAAAGTATCATAAATTAAATAAATAAATAAACCCAAATGACTTTTACTCACTTTTCAATCTTTTTTTTAAAATTTGAAAAATTTTTAGCCTATGTTATACGTTGTTGTATACGAATTACTAAGTATAAGTATAATCAACATCGGTTCAGCAGCTCGGGATTCCATAAGTGACGACTGACAAACATTCAATTTTATATATCAAATATTACGATATATAATATATAATTTTTTGAAACTCTTTTATGCAAAGTGTAATAATTTTTATAATTAAGTTTAGGAATCAATTGATACACATATATTTGTATATAGGTATATTTTCTGAATCTTTATGCTTCATGCATATGGAGTAAATAATTATTACCATAAGTAATCCAAATTCAGTAATTAGAAAAGATTTTGTTCCTAAAATTCTGATCTTGGAATAAGACCACCTCATTATGGTACGATTAAAGAAAATAGATTTAAACCATAATTCCTAATATTCGTAATTCTATAACATGTACATTTTATTTGTGTCTTTTCATATAACTACATATTAATTTTTGTAATACGTTTTACCTTCTACACTTAAGGATTAACAAATAATAATAATTTTATAATTTCGTTAATTATGTTAGCTTCATCTGATAATACAGGCATACTCTCTCCATTAATCTTTCTTTTTTTTATATATCATACTACAATATTTGCTTTGAATTTTCTGTCTTTTTAAATAATTAGTGTAATAATAATTAACTATGTTTCCACCAATATCATCAATCAACCATAATTAAAGGCTGTAAAATGTAATGACCAAGAATACCTATATTGGTAAAATTCAATGTACGATATAATTAAATTTTTAATTTATATGAATATTATCAAAATCGTAAATTATATGAAAATCGATATAAAATTGTTTTTTGCATTAAATCAACATTGTGATTATTTACTTATTAGCACGTATAATGTTGCCAACGCAAATATAATATGAATTTTGGTGTACTCCCGATTGTCGAGATTCATATTATATGTAAACAAGTGTGAACAATGAGTTCTTAAGTATAATGGCAATGTAATGGTTGCCTACTGTAGTTATACTACAAAAAACATGTTTCTGCACGTATAATATAAGGTTATTCCAATGGATAAATAATTATATTTTTCACATTAGCAATATGGTCTGAAGCCGGTTTTTTTCCTGACCCAATGGTGAGGATATATATTTTGAACCTTCTATTAGCACATGGTGCTACTTTAAAATTGAGGCAGAGAACTCTTCGGTCGGGAGCAAGTCGCCGGACGAGACGCTTGTCGACATGGCACCGACCATGACCACGCACTCTGAGATCCCATACCACATTCACATGACGATGCGTACCCATGGGCCGGGCCCGCAGCTGTCCGACAGAGGACCCGTAGGGTGGCGACCACTTATTTGACTCCTGTACGCAGACGTGTCTCATATCCCTGTACAAAGCATCCAAGTACTTCGACTTGACACTTAAAACACCCTATATCACTAGCAATACAATGTGAATTTGTTCATAATAGACTTGAAATTTTTAAACTCTATGAAATAGTATGATGATGATGAAGATGTAATGGGATTAGTGCAGTGTCAATTAACCCATTGGTCACGACCTAACTCTGTGTCATGAACAACTTAAAATATGTTGCCTACAAATTAAAATTCTCAAGTCATTAAGGCCAATTTAAAATTAACCATAACTTTAGTGTTTTAACTACAATTATAACAAAAAAGTATTGCAAAATTAACCAACATAAAATTAATTTTGTTACACATCCATCGTGCAATTTTTTTGAATTAAAGTTTAGTGTCTTGAAAACTGTTATAAAGACACCTCACTCTACAATGTGTATATTTATTGCCTATCATTTTATTTATATGTACTCAACAATCTAATTTTTTTTAAATTAAGATTTTAATTTTTAAAAACGGTAAAAACCGTTGGGCGTTTGTTATGTATTTTTTTTTATTTCTCAAATTTGGATTTATTGTTTTCAAACAAAACGATTTTAATAGTTCTTTTTTTTCTAAACATGTCAATATTTTGGACGGGAGTGGTTTCCAAAGTCCTCGTTGTTACTATGACGCTACGTTTACAAAGCTAAATAATATTGGTTTATCGTCAGTCGTCGTGTATTTAACAGATGTGAATATTAAAATTTTACGTAATAAAATTATAAACACAATTTTTTTCAAATCATACGGATTTGCAACAAGCAAAATATGTATTTAGAATACACACGAAAATCCTTATATTACATATACCATATAATATGAGCAAATTTATTTTATGAACTACATACCATGCAACAATCCTAATTAATTTTATATTTCATATATAATATGACTAATTATTACAAATAATACAAAAATGCTTTTGAATACACAGTAATCGTTTAACCTTCTACGTGCACCACTTATGTGGCTTAAATTTTATGGTGAATTGGAACATTATAATTAATTATATAATTATTAAAAAAAATGTATAAATTATACTAATAACAAAAAATAATTGATGTCTTGTTTATGATTTGATTTAAACTGTATAGTCTGCTACTCTTAACACAGGAAATATTCATTTATTTTCTACAAAAATTAAAATGTGCATAATTATTGTTTGTTTACTAAAATATTAACATATATTAAACATATTTTAATATTATTCTCTACAAAATTAATTATATAAATGAATTATAACATAAATACGTAACCATTAAAAATTTAATTAATAAACAGGATTTGATATATTTTGAAACAATTTAATTCAAATATTGGATGAAATAATTCATACAATTGTGGAAAGAATTAGTATCTTTTCTAAATTGCTTCTCGTAATAATGAAAATCGAAAGCATGTGTATGTTTTCAAGTAAACGTGGATACGTTATACAGTTCGCCTAGAAGAATTTATGCGTACGCTTATTTATATTTGTTATTATATCAATCTCATGTATAATATTCAAGATCTAGGTAAAAAACAACATATATTTTTCTTAATCATTAATTACATTGAGCAACTTAACTGCCAACTATAATTGATATATCTTCTCAATTATATAAAAACGAATTAAGGCAATACATTTTTACTTAATTTTAAACTATTATTTTCTTATGCATAACATTCATAATATCGAACTTTTACTATCCGAGTAATGTTAATGTATAATTCGTTAATGAATAAATTTAGTTGGTATGTACCTTCCTCCTTAGCGAGTCTGTAATTTCTCCAAACAAAATACATACTAAACAGATCATGAGCTTGTAAATTTCTCACACGATCCTACAAATGTTAGTCAAACAAAATTTAAATCGTTATATATTAAAGTATAGACAATCATAATATGTTGAGTATGTCATTCGTAATTTAAATGTCTATCGTAAATATAACTATCACATATATTTGGAGTTCTGTAAAATTGTTGTAAACGATTAAATAATATTTTTTATAAATATTATATAGAACGCAAAAGATCGCATAAACATACTCGTATACATGTATTTCTACTAATTTTGCGTTCAGATCGTTAATAGAACTTAAAAATTTCAATAACTGTATAATTAAATATGTACCTCGGATGTCACTACTAAATGTGTCAAAGCATTTTTTACAAATGTTGAAACTGAATCATCATAACTATGTTCTTTCATCAAATGTTTGAATATAAGAATGTTTACATCTGCCTGATGAATGAACTGATTGTCTACACCTAGGAACTTAGATACTTGAAGGCAATTATGTCCTTGATGAAATATCGAATCGCGGGAACTTCCTTCTGAATGATTAGGTAATTTCTGAATCCAACCATCAGCTTTATAGTGGTTTTCCCAAGAATATGATGATTGTAAGTCCTTTAATTTAAAAGTTATAATATTATATATGTTTTGATATATGACTCTTCGGACGACAAGTGATGGAAAAACATTCCAGGTGAGTTCAAGTAATGAAAGGTCTATGTGGTGTAGTTTACAGCCTCCTAATTAGCCACAGAATTGACAATGTATTAATATATACTCATGAAACCTAGAAGTTGTTTCTGAATTTTATTGTACATAAAGTGTAAACAAATTACAAAAATAATCTGACTTGTCCAATAATGTATATTTTACTGATATTTATCAATTTAATTTTTATCTGTATCTTTAAATTAAATCTCATTGATTTCTGTTTGCGTTAAAAAAGTTCCTTTACATGTCAACTAAAATTATATTGTTGCTTTTGGCGATTTAAATTTTTATCAATGAGAAAATAACAAATAAAATCATATAATAAATTAAGTTAAATTGATTTTAACATCTAATTAATTGATTTAAAAACAAGTCATTGATTTTTTAAATTATATCGTTGTAATTTTGAGCAATATATAAATACGGATGGAAAGTACAGACGTAATTATGATGTATCCCCGTTTTTTGTATAGACATTTAAACGGACGCAAGAATGCTGTATAAATCAGCGTAAGTTTGTCACAAAATTAGTCCATGTTTGGAGCCAATACCTTAATAATTTAACATAAAAATAAATGTGATTTAAACACTAAATTACTGTCATATCTAAACGATTTTTTTATACATTATATGGGTTATTAGATGTGCATGGAAATTCTTACTTTGCATATTTTTTTATAAAATAAAAACTCTAAATGATCATCTTCGAAAGTGAACAAATATTCTCTTTGTAACGTTATTGCCATTGTTAACGATTTTTCTAGACCTTCTTGATATCTTACTATACTCGATTGATTGTTTGAATCAGTACAAAGGATCCCGTATAACTCAGCTAACCATTTATAAGCTCGCATTAGCTCTCTGTAATATTCGTTTATTAGTGCTTCATCCAATTCCATGACCAATCCTTTTCTTTCTGGAGCTTCAAATGTCGCAACGTATTGTTTCAGTATTTTAATGGCTTAAAAAAAAAATAACACGACATCATATTTATGTGTATAATTTTATAAACTCACAATACTATTACCTATGTATAACCTTAGTACTAATCTAAGGTACTTGATCTAAGGATAGACTATTTACAAGCCATGCAATAAAATTAGAATGCGCCATCATATAAATAAATACATAATTTTTAATATAACCTGTAAGAATAAAAAACTTACTTCTTTGAATTATATTAACCCGTTTTGATGATAAATCGAAATTGTTATCCATATTATCTAAGCCTATCGTAACAATCATATGTAATTTTTTTTCATCAATTTGTCCACTTTTGTTACGATATTTCTACAATTTAAGTATGATAAAACTATTTAATGTTTATTTAGGTATAAACAAGTTAGAAAATAACAAAATTTATGCAAATAACAATCATCAAAATCTTACAGTATAGAAAGCGGAATCACTATTTGTCATTTGGTACACTTGCATGTAAGTTAACTTGGTTAAAATATTGTCTAAATCTGAAATTTGGATTAGTTAATTAGTATTATGTCATTAATTTGTAAATTTTATAAATAATTTGATTAGTAGTTTAAATCTGAATTTTAAATTCAGGAAAGTACAAATCAATTGATTAAAGATACGAGCATATACAAATAAAAATTATGTATATTTTAAATTAATTGACGATTTCATATTGGGTTTAATTTTCACTTATTACATAAAGTAAATGTATTTTTATAATTTAAATATGTTTTAAATAATATGGGTTGATACAATTCAATTTCTAGCAAATGTTAAGTTGTTGAGGCGAATTAAGTAAACATACGTTTTTCCATCACCGCGACCAAGCAGCCTTACACACACACACACACGCATGCACATGAATTCACAATATTATTATTATTGTTGTTGTTGTTGTTATTATTATTATTATTAGTATTATATATCTGTTTTTGTTATTTATTATTTAATTAAGATTATTGTAAGAGGGCAACCCTGTTGTTGTCGTCGTTATGTAATCGTCGAGTGTGTATATTATGAAATATTTTTGTCCTCAAAAATCGTCTTCAGTATGCGTTGTGTTTATTTTTCGTGATTTTTTATAAAAGTTTTTTTGTTAGCAACTCGAATGGTTGGTATATTACATAGGTCTGCTCGAATAGCCAAATTATTGTTGTAGGCTCTATTAGCCAGATTTTGTAATAATTTTTTACATATTGGCTCGGACAGATATCATTATTTTTACTACGTAATTTTGTGTAATACGGCCCCAACAGCCAAATTATTGTTGTAGGTATATACAAGCTAAAGCTATAATTATTATATAAATCATTTTATTTGTATCTATTTTTCCTTTTATTTGTATTGTATCATTTTTTCAAGTTACATAATTTAGATACATGGCTAGCCTCCGTCGACGTCAAAATTGTATGTGTTTAATTTTGTTAAATAAATTAAAGGATAATAAGTTTTGCACAAGTTTTGGCGGCTTAAGATAGATTGGGACAAGTCTTTCATTCAAAGAAATTCAATCGAATTGGGAATTATTTTGTCAATACCTTAAAGAAGTTGGATCAATCCCAATTCCTAGAAAATGTATGCCTAATTCTAACACTTGTATCAAGATACATGGTTAATGTGATGCTTCGCAAAGGGCTTATTGTGCCTGTATGCATGTAGACAGTAAAGATGATATTGGACAGTGGCATTTTCACTTATCATGCTCGAAATCACGGGTTGCGCCACTTAAAAGAACTACAATCCCAAAGTAAGAGTTTTATGAAGCATTAGTTTTGACACAGTTAGCAGAAACTGTAGCAAAGTCTTAGAGATACACAACGATCACAAATATATTTTTAATAATTATTTTAGGTAAAACGATACCCAAAATATTATATAGTGTTTTTGTTATTGGTATAAGCTTATTGGAAATCAGTATTTTAAATAAATATTGTATAGTTATAACATAATTAAGTACGATCAAACACATATTTAAGTAATGTACATATTTATATAAATTTAGTATACCTTTATTATTTTGTCGGGAGGTTTTAAGTGTGTTGCATAAACAAGCATTCTCATATTCAATCCATACGACATTCTTTGAAATAATACTCACACAATCACTAATTTTATTCATTGCCATAGAGGTTACTTCATAATTTATTAATCTGTCCTAAAATAACAATATTAAAATGAAACATAAATGTTAATTGTTTGTATATTATAATAAGTTTGTAAGAAAAGACACGTATGTGAAGTTGGCTCACCCACTTCAAGGTGTAAACTTCAAACCTACACTAATATTTTGCGAGTTTTTTGCGAGAATTAGCGAGTCCATTTTCAGAACTTGCGAGTCAGTCATTACCGAGTAAAAAACAAAAGTACCGAAGGGTGAACTAACTTCACGTAGCCCACCCACTTTGTCCTAGAATTTCAAAATTTGTATATATGTTAAAAACATGTATTCTTAATGAATATGCGTATTTTTAATGTTTAATCTGACTTCCAGTTTAATGAAATATTTATTATTGAATTATCGTATTATTTATTATTATTATTATTATGATTTTTAATTAAAGTATTAATTAAAAAATTATATCGAAAATAATTGGGTAAATTCAGTCAAATTGGCACTCTGTAATTAAAATATATATGTGCATATATTATATATGCACAATTCAAAACATTTTCTTTCTTTTATTACGAACATAATATTTATACATTTTTTTATACAACGTTATATTTTGGAAATAATATACTATTATGTTATAAGAAGTTATTTAAAACCCACGTGTATTAACGTTTACCATTGGTTCCACGTCGACGCCACCGTCTTCCCGCCATCGGATATCTATTATTATCCAGGGTTTTTTCGAATATAATAAATTTATCTGAGGTCACGACTCGCAAAGAGAATTGTGTTATGCTATGACTTGGACATTGATGTTGTATGGATAGTATATTATTATATTTTGTTATTTTATTATTTTGTTTAAATTTTTAATTTATACTTTGTCATTCGTGTATATTATATTCATCGTATATGTGTTTTATTTGCATGGTTAGTGTACCCAAACCTGAACATTTAAACGAGTTTTACCAATAAATGACTTAAAACCATTGATTTATAATCAATGCTTCAAACAAATAACAAAAAAAGATAATGTAACAACATCAAAACAATTTAATAAACATATTTTTATTGAATTTGACATTTTTAATATATCGATAAAAATTCATGAAATACCAAAAACATTAATGAAGAAGTAATTAAAACACATTTTATAAATATTTTTATTTATATATGGTGCTATTTAGATGCTACTTTGGGTTTTTTATTACAGGATTACACTTGTAGCTACCATTGATTTTGTATCTGGCAATCATTACGTAACCTACATTTACAGAGCTCTTAAAAATATATTGGAGCTTCATAACGATCTGGCTCAAAAAATTACTATAGTACAAAATGAAAGTGTATTAAATCCTTATATGCTAATATATGCATAAATATAACACAGTATTACAATAAAATTATTTTAATATATATTGGGAATTAACATATTTTAATTTAGTAATTTGTAACATTTTTTCCTTTAATTGTCTTTATATATATATGTATATTTATAAATACAATTATAATTGAATATGGATAATAATAAAAAAGGAACAAAATAAAATATTTTTCAGAATTATAAATATTTGTGAATACTATAGTAATGAATTAAAAATTTTAAGCATCTTCAACTTATTTTTACTATTAATACATTTTTAAAGTGAAGAAGTAATATTATCTATATTTATTGTATTTTAATAAATAAAAAAGTTCTTTATATATCAAACAAAGATAGTTTGTTTTTATATTTAAATGTTATTTGCTTAAATGTTATTTGAAAAATTGGTTTGCTGGGTGGAAGGGTGACTTGCAAATTCTGAAAATGGACTTCCAAATTCTCGCAAATTAAAAGCTTTCGTTTGATACAAATTTTGAAATTCTAGGACAAAGTGGGTGGGCTACATGAAGTTGGCCCACCTTTCGGTATTTTTGTTTTTTACTCGGTAATGACTGACTCGCAAATTCTGAAAATGGACTCGCAAATTCTCGCAAAATATTAGTGTAGATTTGAAGTTTACACCTTGAAGTGGGTGGGCCAATTTCACACACGTAGAAAAGACAATTGTTTAAAACAAAATGACGAATAATAAACATTGCTGTCGACACGCGTAGCATAAGCGCTAATATGTGCGGTGTTTTTCTCGTGACGGGCGATGTCTTGGCCAGGACACTATGCGCACGATAAAAATCAGTTGGCCAATCGGTTTCTTCTTTTTTGGGACCGAGTGTTGAAAGTATTATATTAATGTGCCAAATAAACTCTACGATTTGATTTATTTGGTTTCAGTTCGAATTTTGTATCTAACCTAACACTTGATTTAATGAAATAATTAATAATTATATTTACTTCAGAAGTAAAAACCGGTATCTTCAGTGCCATTAATAAATGATTAAAGGAAGTTAACCCTTTAATTTCTTCAAATTCCGGATTGTATGTTGATAATAAAATGTTCTTATACAACTGAATTTTATTTTTATCTGGGTGATTATCACAATCTATTATTTTACCATCCTTTAACAGTGTAGCATATTTGATCCATTCATTAAACTAATAATAAATGTCAAATGTATATATTTATTTGAAACACATAATAATTAAATATAGAAACGCATACATCAGAAAACGGATTTTGATCTAATAAAACTCTTCGGAACATAAATAAGTATGAACAAGTGTAATTATTTCCATCTACAGAATATGCTTGAAATTTCTCAAGTATACCCAAATATTTAGACGTTAATTTATTATTTCCGTCGACACTAGTATTTTTTAAATCGATCGTGTCATAAAATTCTGTAAAAAATAACAATTGCCACGTTGCAACTTCCAAATTATCCGTACTACTCATACTGGCATTGTATAATTTGTCCGCGAATGAATCAATAATACATTCAACTAAAAAAAAAAAACTTTTGATTTAAGTGTGTTAGAATACATGTCAAATATATATTAATGTCTGATAATATCAAAATATTTCTTTAACAAGTGAAATATTTAACAATTTCCAATTGTAACAAAAACATCTAACTTTATAAAATTTTTATAACTTTTAACTTTATAACTGTAATTTTTAAAAAAACATTTGGATCCCGAATCTCTTAATATGTTAAAATAATAGAATAACAAAAAAAAGTTATGAATCACCTAATTGATTTTCAAAATATTCATATCGTATTTAGTTTTGTTTTAATATTTTACAGACGTTTTAGTTATAAACGTAATATTTTATGAAATTCAATATAAAAAAATATTAATCAACTTCATTTATTACTGCTAAGTCGAAACTTGCTCTCTCCTATCAGTATCAGGTATTTATGTAATAATTAAGTTATAATTATATATACATAATTTAGATTCACTATTCTTATATATTTTTAAATGTGAAAGTCATCCTACGTTATTACAAAGTTGCAACAATCATAAAAGTGGAGAATGGAATAGGAAATTGAATATCATCTAAATAATATATCGATATTATAGGTTATAACAAAATCAACTGATCAAAATCTTTTACAATTCGAACGCTTAATTACAACTAATAACGCAATAATAATAATCATATTATACATATCACTTATTTTATAAAAATGTTTACACTCTATTCAATTACATTAGAGTATGTTAAATATTAACTCAGATTTTCATTCATTATTGTCTTGCTATTCTAAAAAATTTCACTTTAAAATCAAATTTATGTTAAAAAATTTCTAGTCATACATACTGTCTTCTTTTATACCACGTGCAATTAATACGTTATTTGTTAATGTATATATGCCAAATACAGTATAACTTGACTGTAAAAATACTAACATTTCTTTCGGTGTAAATGAATATTTACATTCCTAAAATAAAAAATTACATACATATTATTAGCGTATTTATATATACGTATATATAAGATATCATGATCATAATAAAGATAGTCGTTGGACTAACATTGCTTACATAACATAGCGTAGTTTAATGAATAATATTCATATATTAAAGAACTTTTAAGTTTTATAAAGCATCAATGCAATATAACAAGGAAAAGGAAATATTTTAAAATCAAACGAAACTTTGAGTAATTAAATATGTAAGGATATATCATTCTTTCACAAATAATATCATTAGAATCTAACTTGTATGTCATGAATTTATAAAGTTTACATTACATCACTAAATAGTATTAAACTGCAACATCGTATAAGAACTACATATTTCAAAATAAATATAGTCCTGAGTATTGAACTGTAAAATATAATAGATTTCATAAGATATAACATTTACTGGGAGTATTATATATTGTTCATAGCCTGAAGCTTAATTGTGAAAATGTTTAATTTAAAACACAAAAGTATATTAAGACACACTGAAAAAAAAATACGTTCAAATAATTTTACATTTTAAATAGACTAAGGCATAACGAAATATTTAGAAATAGATATAAAATAAACTGGTTTGCTAAATCCATATAACAAATTAAAAGTTTTTCATCAACTGATGTATTTTTTATCTTATCAATGATGTCCACTGTATTATTATATATTTATTATCATAATAATTAAAACGTAAATATACTTTCTAGCTTGTATTACATAAATATATTAAAGGCCGAAAAATTATTAAAAATATTGTTCGATATATTCGATTACATGTATTCGAAATATTGTTCATTAGCAGCTTTTATGTAAAGTGATAAAAACTTGAAATAATTTAGATATTAGTGGGTATATTTCTGAATATAATCAAACATATAGATGAGTTATAGTTGTTTTTAACCGTCCTAATGACATACACATATACAATGCTGTTATATTATATATGTAATTCAGCACACACTATTTGAACATTAAAAAAAACTAAAGTCATTCTCATTTAAAATGTCTTTGTATATTTTTAGCAATAAAATAAATTGTTTTTTTACTTAACTTGTTTTTTTGAAATTAAAATTATATAATAAACTATAAAAACTACATAATTTTGCCGTATGCTCATAAAAAAAAAATTTTATGTAGATATTCTAAAATGTTATCCTTGATAGAAATAAAAATTACTATTCAGTAATAATATAAAACCACTATAATAATACTTCAAAAAACTATAATTCTTAAGGTTTCCTGTATACGCAACTACACTAAATAATTCGATAATAATTAAAAATAAGAAGTATGAACATATCACTTACATAATAAATATTTAACAATTTGCCGTGAAATTTTAGTCTATGCATATCTGTTCCCATTTGCACAATATCATCCCAATATTCTACTATGCC
Source organism: Schlechtendalia chinensis (assembly GCA_019022885.1). Classification (NCBI taxonomy): domain Eukaryota; kingdom Metazoa; phylum Arthropoda; class Insecta; order Hemiptera; family Aphididae; genus Schlechtendalia; species Schlechtendalia chinensis. The sequence continues at coordinate 4,392,007 of CM032350.1, read as the reverse complement.
TAAAAATTAAATAATATAAATCTAAATTTATTTTATATGAACATCTGATGCACATTTATAACAAGATTAGAAGAAGAAGTATAATTATTAATATAACAATTTATTTAACTATTATATTAAAATCATAATAAATGACATATTGTACATATATTACAAAATAATAATACATAATATAAACAAAATATAAACTAAAAAATTTAAAAAAATACAACAAGTAGTATTACAAATAATATTTGTAGATTTTCATTGAAACAAAAATATTTTTATATTTCATACTTTTGTCCATATGGAGAAGTTTCACTATGAACAAAGAAATAGTTAATATGTTATCATTCCAAAATAATGCATTCCTCGCAATTCTATTTTCTCGTCGTTTTTATTTACAACAGATTAAAGTGGATTCATGAAAAGACAACATACGAAATACATACAACAAAAAATTTTATGATGGTTTGAATACGATTCAATTAAATTTTCAATATACTGTACAATTTTGATTAAATTTAAAACTAATTATTTTTCACGCCTACACCTGAAGTTTAATTTTCAATGCTGTGAGTATCAAAGGGAAACTGCTTTATACGGTCTGCTGTTTATGATCCAACAAACTTTTTTTTTATCATTATGCCCGCACATATAGAAAAATGAAGTACAAATTAATAAAATAATTACGTTGTTCTAATACAAAAAACCGAATAATTCTGAGTCCTTCACTGGTATTTGACAAATTTTTGCAGATAACTAGTAGTGTGAATGGTCTGACAAAAATAATATATATAACTCTTAAGAGATGACGATTTCAGTTGTGGTGCATATAATGACTCATCGACCACGTCTGACAAAAACCTCACATTCCACTATTGCAAAAAATAAACAATATATAACATCCATTTTCATTGAATATGTTTTTACATAATATCATCTGTAAAGCAAGTCGATACAATAGCAATAGAATATATTGAACGAGATTATTTATCATAAATTTTTTTTTAGTAAAATGCATGTATAAACGAATTATAGATACAATAATTATAATTATATTTGTCAATAAATACATTTTTTGTCTTGCTATTAACCTCTAATATGACTCGTATAGTTAAAAGTATACATTTCTAATTTATTATGTATGTCATTAATTTGATTTCATAAATATATTTTTTTAAATTTATGGTCAAATGGCTTTTGATCGTGGGTCAAATAAACTTGGTTAGCTAATTGTCATCTACTGTACAAGAAAAAATTAATTTTTCTAAATAAAACAGTATAAAAGAAATATGTCGCATGGAAAGATATTCCAAATCGCAGTATTTCCAAAATATTAAAAAATATTTTTGCATCAACACATATGAAAGATATTGATGGAAAAAACGTGTAATTTTTCACATGAAAACAAATTTGAAATACTCTATTTAGAACAACACGTACCATTTCCATTAATGAAAGTCAGTTTACGCACTCCCACAATTTCTTTATAATAAACTATTTTCCATTCTAACTTACCTAGCTGACTAGGCATTAGAACGTAATTTGTTTACATGTTCTAACCTAACCTAACCTTTTTATATTGCACTAAATCTAAATAATGCTTATTTTAAAATTACACATGCGGAAATAAATATTATTTTAAATACACGTTTGCTATATGCTTCAAGAGATAAATGTATGAAATGGAATACACTTTATTTTAGGCATGACGAATTTTGAATTAAATTATAAATTAGTAGTACTTAAACATTCAAATCGCTTATGTACGTTCGATTAAACATCATATACATATAATCATTTCACAAATAATAATTGTTAAAATATTGTATTATATACGCATTTTTTTTATACTTACTAGAGTATGTTTCATGAAATTCTGCAGAATTTTCTGTTAATTATAAGAATTAGTAATTTATTAGAAAAAAATAACATTTTAATGCAAGATAAAAATCAATTTGAATGTTAGAGATTCATTATTATACGTCACATATTAGGTGATGAAACGTTTTTAAAAGGCATAACGTTATCAATTTATATAAACATAGTATATAATATACAAGTATAGCATCAATATTTTAAATTGTTATTGATTCGTCATTATGACTAAAATTTTAATTATAGAATTCCTTTTTTTATTCTGTATATCTATCTTAAAAGTGTAATTTACACGACTTTAATTTTTTTATTATAAATGTATATTAAGGGCAAGAATAATTTAGAATATAGTTACGACTATATTGAGTTCGTAATTTTAATTTTTTTTTTTCATATTATAGGAAAATTGGTAATAAATGTACATTTTATTTATTTTTTACTTACGGATTGGTTTGAGACCAGCATTTCTAGTAATCCCTTTATGAATAATTAAAACAAGAAAGACTTATAACTAATGCATGTGCTGGTTATGTTATTGTTTTATGAATCTTCTAGAATACGATACAGCATTTCATGTTATGATAATTTCAACCACTGCTTTACTATGAATAGTAGTAATGTATAGAATTATTTATGTTTCTGAATATATTCCGATGACTAGCCTTAGGTAAAGGAAGTGTGTGGTTTGTGACCGACCTATAGGGGGTCGTCAACTTGAGCTGAGATTCAAAATTCAGAACACGCGGGTTTTTGTAAAAAGTAAAAAAATTGACAAATATTATTGTGGAATAGCATGTGGAATAACATGATCTTATGTTTTACTAGAAAATATATATTTACTATTATTTTAAGTCTTAAAAGAACGTTGGCGTGGAGAAAAGCTCGTTCAGGCGTAAAACCTCCACATTAAAAAAAAAAAATAATAAGAATATGTTGCAGATGAAACCTAATATTTGTGTATATGATTTCGTTGGAATATTTTTTTTTATTAGCTAATAGCAAAGAATATGATAGCGCTGGAATTTCATGTGAGTGATTTTGATATTATTTTTACAAACCTTAAAATAATTATTTACCATACTTCACTACTTAAACTCTTTTGATTTAAACAAATCATATTTTTTTTTAAATTAGTGTCATTCGGCATTTTTATTCGAGCGATAACAGAAAACTGTTACAAATATTAAAGTGAAGTGCAAATATATCATATTAATTAAGGACTCTGAAGCTTGGTATTGATGGAAAGACGAATGTTGACTCGTTCTTATGATGTTGTTGAATCATAAGATAACGTATAAACGTTTAAATTATGTAATTGATTGGTTTTTTATAATTTACAAAAGTCATATTCATTGGATACAGTTCTATATACTACACAGTTTCAGAAAAATTCATTTCAAAATATATAAATATATAATGTGTTTCAGAATTATTACATAGAACGTAGTTTTCAATTGTGTTCCTATTATATCTTTTCATTATTCAAAACATGAGTATATATTTTATGTGATACGAAAATGACAGTCTATTTACTGAAATTTTATTTTAATTACCTGTGTAAAATTCTAATGTACCTTCCTTTTGATTGACTAGTTAAAAAACATTAATAATTTTACTATGTAACTAATGATATTGTCATTGTATATATGTTCGTATGAGAGATTGGGATGATTTCATTAAAATCATTCTGGATTTTTTTTCAATATATTAATTTAATTTTCAAATAACTATTTGTTGTTGTTTATATTAAGTATCGAAAGAAAATTGGTAAATATACAATATAAATTTCAGTGGTTCAATAAAATGATACATATAGAAATTAATCGGATATTCGTTTTTATACATTTCTGTATGCTTTTATTACATTCATGAAAAAAAAGTCTTTCTGGTTGTTGCTGTAGGAAATGCTAACTTTAATGATTTGTTGACTCAAGAGTATTGTATAATGTACATATGTACATTATTTAATGCATAATTTTTTTAATGGTGTTAAATAATGAGTTTTGTACTTACTAACTGGCAAGTCAACATCATGTGTGTCTATGGATAGATTGATCAATGTTTTATATTTGTAAAAGAAATTTTAAATTACAAACTAGTTCATTCTGTAAGTAACATTAAGTTTAACCTATCTGAATTGTAATGTACATATTCCTGAGATAATAAAATGGAAATATTAAATTTATACATATAAATTTATACCTATTTCCATATTTAATATTTGGTTCCAAACGTCCATTCTGTAGACTAGAAGAAAATATATATTTTAGAATGATTTTATGTATGTAAATAAATTAAATTCATATACACAATTTTCAGAATTATGTTGGGCTTAAATTCTATTTAAATTATCTATACGTAATGTACAACATTTTTATTCGTTTCATGTACGTTCATTGTACAAACTATTGTCAGGGAAAATAGCACATACAAATATATACAATATTACATAATTATGTAAACTGATATAAATTATGAAGTTTACGTAGTTTAGAATTCTTGAATTTATAAACTGTTCTTAAACACTAGAACTGTTATCACTTTGTGAGTTTATTGAAGCTTTCATGGATTGGAAATTTATTATGTGTGATTTTCGGAAATATCCATGTTGGGGTTTTTATTATCACTTATTAACACTTGTTTTGTTATCACTTTATTATACTATTACACAAATAATGCTTTGTTCATAAAATACTTGCGCTGGAAGATTATTATTATGCATATCTTTCATATAACTATTACAAAGTTTATATCATTTATCGATATCAAAAACATAGTATTTGTATTTTGGTTTTACGCTATAATATGTTATTGACCTCTCTATGCTTTATGTATTTATATGTTGCTACATTACAATAAATATTTTACAATGGATCTAACTGCAGCTAATCGCTGTGTTAGCTTAAAATGAAGTGGAATATTATTGGTAAAAAATATTAACAGCAGAATTGTTCATATAGCCACATATATTTATGTTATCTTTTTGTTAGTGCAATTGCTTTTTATATTCACTATAATTAGTTATAGGTAAATACGAGATGATGGTCTTTTATTAGGTTATTCTCATTCAATTATGACAAATGGGTTGACATTTTTATGCTTGTCTTCAGTTTCGTGTTGTAATTTGAACGTATTTTTCAGGTTTCTGTCGATGAATAAATCTCTATATTTGAAATCGTCCGATATTCCCAATATTCTTCACGTAAATAAATAATTATAGTCATCAGTTTTTAAAATATAACATTGTAACTTACTCTGATTTTAATTAATAATATTAATTGTTTTGTTTATACATTTTCAATTAAATTTAATATAACTAATGTTTTATCGATGACGATTAAAAATTGACAATTTTATTACAATCATATAATGATAAAAGATATATTGCTAATGTAAACTTACTTAATAAAATTCCAAACAAATCTAAAAAGCGATGCAAATTGTCAATAACTTGTTATCAACATAAATAAAGTAGAGCATATTATCATTGTGATATATGTAAGACACGACATATTTTTAATCTTGTCAAAATTCAACAAACGGTTGTCCTATAATATTATATTATACTGGTATATATGTAAATACTATTATTCAATAATTTATAATATAATTATTAGTGTTTATAAATTAAATAATAATACGTTAGTAAATATATTAATATTAGTATAAATTATTGTCAAATTAAAATATTGTTTAAATTATAAGTTCTAATTTATATAAGTATTGTACTTACTAATATAGGATTTGTGCAAAAAACTTTCTATTTTGTCGAAACATTAAAAATATAATTTTTTAAATTTTAGTTGTAGTGTTTTATAATAAATTGAATTCATTAGTTATAAAGACCATAACAATCAAAATAATATTTAAATATTTTTCGCGATTCTCTGACCTGACACACACGCACATATATTGAAATATCATTTTTCTATGATAATAATATTTTATATCGGAAGAAGAATTTGTGACAAAGAAGGTGGTGGTATATTGTGGGTGAGTTGAGATAGAAGTTAATGATAGGGTAAATTAATATTTATATATCATACAATGATATGATTTTTATCAAAGGCATGATAACGTATCATTAATAGGAGGCAAAACTTGCTTATGTACTTTTCTCGGATATATGATGAAGTAAAAGACAGCGTCATTCATTTGTTATCAATAATTTCTTTTTTACTATTTTTTGTTTGATAAACAAACATTCCAGTGGTGTTGTTCAACAACAATATCATAAAATTCATTCATACCATTAAATAATATGATGAAATAAAATCGTTATTTGTGTGTAAATAATATGTCACTCATAGTATTATTAAAACTTCTTTGTCATAAATTACCTTTTACCAGTGTATTGCAATATTGTTCTTGTATTTCTGCAATAGAATATACAAAAATTTAGTTGATATCAAGATTAATATTCAAGGATCGGCTGTGGTCGAATAGGTAGAAACACACGTTTTGGCGCACGAGGTCTGCAGCTCGAACCCCAGTGCGACAAATGAGATTTTTCGCGTTGTAGCGTTTAGGCCTCTAATGCAAGCCGGCCAAAATTACGCGTCCCCGACTATCTTTGGCTTATTCCAAAAATCATTTTCGACCCCTTAAAATATGTGAATGGTGGTGCAATTTCTGAGTATATAGTGTTTGGGGAATAAGAAGGTGTAAAACTACTGATTTATATTTATCAAAATTAATATTAATATTTTATTATATTAGAGAATATAAATACATTTTTTTTAAATAAGTTTACAAAAATGGTTTACCATTGTTTCCGTCATATTTTACAATACCACCTAAAAATGAAAGAGTAAATTAAATGTAAATAAGACTTATTAGCTTATAATTATATAATTTTATTTAAAATGTTTTATTATTCCAATATTATAGAAACATATTGAAATTATAATTTATTATTACCAACAAAACATTGAATCATTCGTCCGTGAACTAATGAGGAATATATCAATAGAAGTCCGAATAAAACGTACATTTTTATATAATTACTTATATTTTGAATACCGTAACTTTATCATAAAGTCGTTTATAAAAGATTAACGTCAAGTGGTTAATATAACGATTTCACTGGAACGAATAAACGAGGACGGTAGGTATCTGTACAATATATTACGTGTTTTACAATTATGCGTGCTAATATACAGTTACAAACAATTTTGTATAAGCAAGTGGGTGAAGTACATTTGAATAAATACAGATATTTTCTGTATCTGATTCTTTATTGATTTAGATTTTTGAAATTGTTTATTACAAGTGTTTTGATTCACAAATTATAAAATATAATTATGTCATAACATTTAGTATTACGTAACTCTTAGCTTCTAATTTATTTATTTTACTGGTTTTTGTGCTAAAAACATACAATTGTAATGAAAATCAAATTAATTATAATTAAATAAAATTTATAACGGTTGATCTATCGACAGTTTGAATTCTTATCTTTTCTATGGAAAAATAATTTCTTTAAGAGAGCTTTGACTATAGAATTTGATAAACATATTAATATCAAAGTAAAAAATTAATTTGCAAAGAAGCCAATAATAATTAAATACTAAAAAAGCGATATATTTAAATATTTCAATTATTGTCTAAGAAAATTATAAATTTACAAAAAATATTGTAAAGAACCTATTATAATAAAATATTTTATATATTATTAGATGGAGTATTATTAGTGGCTTTTTTATGGTCATTGACAATTCATGACGAATTGGAAACTACAGTCGTCTGAAATCAAATGACATGACAATGGGAATGGTAGGGATGTGTGGTATCAGTACAACATCTACTTTTGATTTTCCATTTAGAATTACATTTTCTTGTACGTTCGCAATGTCATTAGATGCGATATGAAAAGCGTTAAAGTAAATGTTTAAGGGGTGAATTTTTTTTTTTTTTTGACATGGATATGTCTTATGACAGGGATTCATTTCGAAAATTTGTCTATCACGTTAGCCTGACACACCAGATATCAGATTGATGACGTCATTATCAGTACTTATTTGTTGAATTTAAATTATTTTAAACATTTTAACAATGTGGGCATGTTACATAATGTTATATAATATTTTGATATGTTGGATTCGATCGACGTCGACATTCCTATGTCGATGGAATGCGTGGAACGTGTTCGGTAAACATTGGACGTATCCATGAATTGATGTATCTGAATGCAGTGTAGATACTCGTTCAGTTTACTAAACGGTCGTGCAATATACACGTTTCAATACGTATATGTGTATGTGATTATCGACCGATACAGAAAAAGTAAAATTATCGACATTTTTATAAATTAACTTGCCTGAAGTTGGATCAATTTTTATACCCTTAAAATGGAATCCATTCTGCCTTTCCCAAAAAATAATGGGATACTGTAAGGCATCATACGATCGATGTATCTCTGCGACATGTTGAATTGTATTATTCCGTCGTTGTGGAACTATGTCCTGCGTACCACGATATTCTTTAAAACTACATTAACCGCAATTTCTTTGATGGTAGGCGCGTTGAAACGAACGGCATGGTGTCCAACTGGTGTTTTATTAGCTCGAATTTTTATCCCATAATTATCCGCGGGCAAGTTATAAACAGAAGTTATAAACGATTTTACAAGGCAGTGTATTGATCGAAAAAATTTGGCAAACTTGATGTAATATGGTGTTTGGTATCTGTAGTTGTACATATCGCTGATCTACTTGCGCACTTTTGTCGCCGATAACGATTTGTAAGAACTTGTGTTCAGCGTCGGGAACCGGTATAAGTGAGCCAATGATAGGTTTGTCTTTGAAATTTGAAGTTTGACATGTAATGGTCGTAGATGACTTTGTCGACCCAATGGATGTCATATGAAATGCAGAATTGTACTTGCGAATGTTTTGCATAAGGTGTTTTGAATCGAATGAGTTTCCAAGAGAAAATGACAACAGTGGTTCTGGCGGTGGATTCAAAGCCTGTAACGTGATTTGCTCAGCACATTCGTGGTGTTTCGTTTTTAAACTTCTATGCACCACGATGCCTACATACGTTATTCATTTTGCAATAATGACACATAGATGCAGACTGTAATCGTAATTGACATCATAATAATGAAATGCACAAATGCACATGGACGGTTCGTCGAGGTTGAGCGACTCGTAAACGATCTTCTGCATCAACACGTTCGTTCTTAAACCGTACAATACTCGACGGGGGAAAAGCGTGTTTTGTCGACAAGATCGTTCACGTTGTTATTATCTTTAGCGCCTCGACCAGTCGTTTTACAGGCAATACGAACGTCGGACCAACCATCAAATACACACGGCACGCGGACAGTGTACGGTCACGGTCCGTTCGTGCGCGTTGTTACTCGGTAGCCGGATTTCCGTGCAGTGCTTGACACACGGCTACAGGTCTGTTCCACGCCACGTCTAATTTATCAATAACGCGCGTACCAATCGTTGTTATCAATAAGAGTATCCGCTCGAAATCCGATTCCCGTTTATTCGCCCCGAATTACAACGACGCCGGTGCGATTTATCGTGGCGATCCATTTCGAAATTCAAAGCGATACAAATTACACTTTTGATTACAACGTGTAAGAGGAAGACAACAGCGCGAATTCTCCGGTCTGCGTTTCGTCAGCATACCGTCCCTGAGCGTTGTATTCGAGAAGTATAACATACTGCGCGCCATAAAACACTTTCAATTACCGTAGCGTTGTGACCGTGCGAGTCTCTGTGCGTATCGTAAATACATATGTGTGTGTGTGCGTGTGTATAGCAGAACGGGATAAAATACAGAACGACGATTCTTTCTTTTCTCGTTTTTCGTTGCCCGGGTTCGCTCGACGTTGTATTCGCCCGGACGGTGGTAACTGCAAAACGACGTTTTCGGCAAATTAAATATCAAGGCGAAGGTGCAAACAATTAATTAAAAACGGTTTGTTTTCTCGCTGTTAGTCAGACTTTACAGCTGAACAAAAAATATTTTCATTTAAACATTAACGGACTCGAAAGAAATAAAGTTTTTAACTACGGGTGGAAAAAAAAAACTCGGTACGCGCTAATAAATCCCGACAACTTTACGCGAAAAATACTATTCTACCGACTGCATTCGTTTAAAATAATAATAAGTAATTTATCATCGCGGTTTGCTTAAATATCCATTCGACGTAAAAAAAAAATCAAACAAACAAACCAATACGATTTAATTTCTTAATATAAGTTAAAGGTAGATTGAGCACAATAGATTGGTTCACAAAAATATGGCGCGTTGTAATGTTTTTTATTCAGGTTTAATTTGGAAATATTTCGCGCTCTCGTTGAGTGATAGTAGTCATCAGAAGAACAATCCGTGAGGAATATGCTTAATAGATAATATATAAAATCAACGCCTCTAATTATTTTTTAAAATAATACTTTAATTATGTTAATATGCACACGATTAAAAAAATGTCAAAAGCTGGTCGACAAATTTGAACATTTTTTTTTTTAAAATCATATTATGTGTTATACTAATAGTTTAAAACAATTGGTTTAAAATTTAAAATTATAAAGGAATTGGTGTATATTATATAATTATGTATACGAGTGAGCACTTTTCAGTCTCGGGTGTAATTAAAAATATCAGATTTACATTTATAATAGACAATATTTAATGCTACGATAGAACGAACGCCAAATAAAAAAAAAACATCGTTGAAATGCAATAACAATGCACTATAAAATATACATATTTATAATATTGCAAATTTAAAATGTTAAATACTTATTGTATTTGACGAATTTACAAAACTTAATTTTAGTATTTAATACTTGTATAATATTTTATTAGTACATAAAATCCAAACAGTTTTCTGCAATCGTTTATTATTTCTTATAATCGTGGTTATAGTAAATATAATCGCAATAGCATCGTTGCGTACGGATAAACAACACTCGATTAGTTAACACAGCAATTCCTTTACTAGTAGTTTGAAAAATCTAAACACAATAAAGTCAAAATAAAAACTAATAAATAAAACGCGACGCGTGCTTTCTTGTACACAACGTGTATTGTTATAGAATATTCTATATTAGTTTCCTTTGGGAAATCTCTCGATAACAATAAAAAAAAAAATGGAAAATTAAGAAAATTCTCGAATCTTTGATAATATAACATAATAAACGTTATTATAGGAGCAAAAACCTTCTTGCCGGCCACATTGTTCTTTTTTTTTTTTTAAAGCCTACTCCTTTGAAAATTGGATCACAAATCTTACATACACATCCAAAGGCGCATGTATCCATTCTGGTATTGATCGGTGAATTTTTTTTTGCGGCTTAGAAGAAATCCTTGTAAAGCAGCGTCGTATTCCTAAAAATATAGCCTGTCGATACCTGATCAGCGGCGGCCGTCGTCGATAAACATACATATTATAAAATATGAGTACAGTCGATAACACAGTAGAACGTCTATTTAACGAACCCGACGGTTGAACGAGCGAACAAATCGTTGAATGGAAATTTCTTTATAAAGAAATTACTTTTTTTCTCACTTTAACTCTCGTATTTATTACGTTTCATTATACGGAACAAGAGTGAAAATAATAATATACGTGCATAATAAAATATAAAAAACACATTGAAGTAAATAAAAAATTGCCGGAACCATTTTTCGTATAAGACTGATCGTAAAAATTCTCACACTTATTTAATGAACGAAGGACCATGGCTGGCACATTTACGTTTATGTGAAATCCTCGACGAATAGTGTCAATAGAGGCTATAATTTATATTTTGGAAGGACGAGTGACATCTCTGTATCTTTTTGTTCATATTTCTCCGCGCCTTCTCCGTCTTCGATATTCTTTCACCGAGACATTCGTACAAAGTACACAGTCCATCAATCGATAACCGTCACACGTTTGCCGGGTCAGTATGCAACTAATCTGAGATACACCTGTGCCTTGTTGATTTGTACACGCGTGCTACCCTCTTGTAATACACTACCAGACGAATAGCAATTTCCAATTTTGAATATAGTTTTTGAACTCTCGAGTGATTAAACCATTATAACATATAGATTACATTCACATACACATGCATATGGTTTACATTTAGTAAACAAATTTTAGAACACATAAACATAGTTGCCGACGTCATTGCTCGACGAAATATTCCTCCGGTTGTTCTTACTTCTGCAGCTCGTGATGGTTCAGAAAATAGTTTTTTTTTCACGTTAAAGTAATATATTTTTAACATCGTATAATAAAATACACTAACGACCGTATAAGTCGGCTGGCGTGCGTACGGCGCTTCGCGTAGTTAATATTCTGGCACAGTTGCGCGCGTTACAGGTTCAATGTTTTGCATAAAGCACGTGTTTGGTAGGGACAGTGGCTAATTGTCATTATTTTTATAAAAAAGACATTATTTTATATAATGATAATTTATTGTGATATTTAGTATTACATTTTAATATGTATACGCATCTCATTTTTTTAATCTCTTAAGCAGCAGATTGAATTTTTTTTTCACGCTTTTCATTTGATTCCGGTTTGTCCGTCATTTACTATAATATTAAAACAACTGGTGAACTTGCGACCATGCATTAACGTATCTCACATGCGTTTAAAATCTTTTTTATCCAGTGTTTAGTGACAACGTTACAATCTGTTTCTATGTAAATGTATCGGGAAATTATTATTTTTTAAGTAATTTCTTTATTATAACGCGTAAAAAAACATCGAAAATTTAACAAACATTTTTTAGAACTCGATAAAAATCATTATCATGTAGGTACTTAATTATTATTATTATTATTAATTGCGGTTGTCATTGTTTCGGAGATCACGATTCATGTTAACCACTCGAACGGGGTTTGCTGTTAATTAATGCAGCGTTATCTACGCGTTACCATATTGATATTACTTCGGGGTTTTGTTCGCATGTTATTCTCGAAATTTGTACACGTGTAATGTGTGTACACTATTAATTGCTACAATAATGTAACATTACTATGCTTACAATTTCAGTTAGAGCAATACGAGACTTGCGTGCAAACTCAATAACTTCAATATGCAATACAATTCACGTTAGAATGTACTATTAGGCAAATCGAAACGAATAATAAATAAATCTAATAAATAGTTTTTTCAACAGTCAATTACATCATACCAAACTTGTATGAAACCGAAAACGGCACTGTTTATTTTTAGGTTTTCGACGTAGACAATACTATTTTATAAATTATCAATTATGTTCTAAAAAAAAAAGCTTTTATCAACGATAAAAACGCTGCGGAGTGAGGGTAAACTGTTTTTCAAAGTTAATTTCAAACATAAAAAACGTTTTATTTAAAACGATTATTGTTTGTAAATAAAGTATAAATAAACTAAAAAGTTTTGAATTATCAGAACGTTGTTTTAATTGCTATTTGAATAGATTTAGGTACAGATTTCAAACGTTCATTAAAAAACAAAAAACCAATGCACTGACATCGGGATTACTGTATTATTCTTATTTCGTTATATAATATTGGTAAAATAAGCCGGAGAAAAAAAACCAAAAGACAATAATTAAAAGGCGATTACAATAAAAAAAACCCGTCAGTTCTTAAAATCATAAAAGTGTCCAAAGTTTTATCGACAATTAATTATATAAACGATAATTGGAAAATATATATATATATATATATACACGGCAATACTGTGATTTTTCATCGTTGTTATTGTCGTAACGCGAAAGCAACGTAGTTGTTTTTCTTAACGAAAACTAAAGCGATTTCATTTCAATTTCGAGTGACGAATAAAGTGATTTCAAAAGTCACTTTCTCCGCATCCGTATTGTGTTGTCACGCACGGCAAAACGCGAAGTCGCGGGTAGGTTAGCCCCGTGTCTGATTTAGGAACGTGGTGGCCTCATTTTTCAATTACATTGTACATCTGATATTAGCAAATCGTTACAAGTGCATCTTGTCGTATCGTTACGATTTCATTCGAAAATAAGGTCGGAAAGGTTTAATGATTATGTCGAATAATAAACTATAAATATCATTATTGATCGTGCTCCGATCGTATTAAATAATATTAAATTCGTTTTGAAACTACAACGAACACGTACAGGTACTGTACTCAAACTGTAAATGTAAATCAGCGTAATTATATCGGCACCCTTATAGATTTTTCGTCACCAAACGTGTTTTCGAACACCAGTGGACATTTTGATTCGAATATATTGTGATTTCAATCCGTATTCGTCGTCACGTGTTTTTAAATCGGGACGTAAAAAAAAAGACCTTGTTGTGCGGATGCCTCCGTTTTTTGCGGAGGTCCTGGACCCTCCCTAAAAAAAAAAAAAAAATAAACAAGTAAATACCGCCCCGACCGTGGTACGCAGGTCGTCGCTTCCGTCCGCGAAACGTAACGACGTCCGTCGTGTTTCGCGCGAGTTGGCCGACGGCCACGCGGCGTCCGTGCGTTCCGGCGCAAAAGAAAATATATATTTAGAGATGGCTGACACGTAGCGATCGTGTTGGGGACCCGGTCGTCCGGACGACTACTACGGTTCCGTGCGACCGCGGACCGTGTACGACAACCTCACGCGCCCACACGCGCTTGTCCGGTCACCTAACCTAAGCGGCGTATGTCGGGTTTTTGTTTTGTTTCGTCCGATCCTTCGTTCCAAATACGCCGTTGAACTAAACAACGACTGTGCAACGGTAAACGGGTCCACATTCTCGAGTCGAAAATCGTGCCGGCGTCGTCGATCCGAATCGCATCCTGGTCCGCGGTCTCGCTTGCTTCCATTCGGAAAAAACTCATCCGTATTCAAAAACTCCCATTACTGTCGACCATACAACGTCGTGGGGAGACGATGAAAATCCGAGCGTGCCGGGAACGCGAGAATGGAAAGAATAACCCATTTACAAGTAGCTTCTCGTTCTTCCGCTTAACGCGCATCTATTTTTGATTACACGATTCGTTTCCGCAATGTGTTCAGTTATAGATTTTCGATAACACTTATCAATACATAAATGTCATAATTCGATCAATTTGATATTACGAGTAATGGTTAATGATCACGTTATCAATCGAAAAAATGACATCTATTTTTGTTATTTAACGTCATCTATCGCTAGTAGACTTTTACATTTTAATGATGTGAGGTATTTAATATTTTGCCGATATACCCGGAGCCGGTAGACAAAAAAAAATCGTATATTTGATATTATTATTTTTAATATCATTAATACGTCATTGCTATATCAAGTACCTATTCGATAATGGCCATTCATTATCTCGTATATCATTTTATTTATTTATTTACTCACGGGCACACTATAAAACTGTATGTCTGTGGCAGTACAAATTGTCGATAAACAACGTCGTTAATTGGCGAACCGTTTTGAAAATTCTGTTTTATTAACTTTGGTACTTCGGTATTAGACATCGTACCGTTTGGTTCAGGCAGGTACATGTGTTTTTTTATGCAAAAATGCAATATACGTGTGTGTAAAAATTGTATAGAGAAATGTTTTTGGTTGAAAAAAAAAATATAATGAATAGAGTTAGAAATTAGGTTATATATTAGTGGTAAACCGGGGCGGGGATACCCACGGTTTTGTCATACAGAATGTTTCTTGTGGAACGCTATTTTTACATTTCCAATTGTGCTCCACCGCTTGATATTTTTCAATTCGAGCACTGGGCCGGCCTTAGAACCGTGCACAGCGCGTATGCTCACGTGACGACTAACATTGGTTTTTGACGAATCCGATCGGAAGGAAAAAAAACATCATTTTTTTTTTGATACCGTCGGCGATCCGATAAAGACGGACGTCGACACGCGGCAAAAACATTACCGGTAACCGGGGTACAGTATACAGCCGACCCGATCATCTCCTTGTCGATCGGCGACGGGAGACCCCGTAATATTCTTACGTCCGGTCCAGTTCTCGGTTTTGAAATCCCGGTCTGGAAACGTAATTATAGTTTGTTGACGAATGATATATCACGTCCAATCCGAGTTTTTTCATCTTTTGTAAAGTCGTCAAAATAAATATTTTTTACATTTAGATCCGATAGTATGAAACGCGTACATATAAACATGTCCGTGTTTTTCAATCCTCGTTAAAACTGAAATCGATTTCAGTATTTATCGCATCAGTGGATCATGTAGAATAATGCGTACGTTTTCGTCCCCGGACACAATTAGGTATATGGTTGGTAAATTACCATATTTATAGTGATAATAACACACTTGGTTAACGAATTAATTGATATCGTTTAACAAGCGAATGTAAAATTATGAAAGACGCGGGGACGTTGGAGATTTCATCTTCTACTACGAAACAAATTTTTTTTTCGTTTATTGAAATTGTTAAGCGTAAATGTGTACTTAAGTTTTTCAAAAAAAAAAAAAACCCACAAATCTAATAACGGTGATAAATAATAATAAACTATATTACGCTACAATAAATACAAAAGTGTCGCATAGTATCTCGACGTGAACACTCGGTCGGCCCCGTGATAGCGGATATACGTGAAAAAAACAACAGAACGAACAGACGTGATTTAAAACCGAGCAAACGGTCTGTAGACGGTTATGAATTCAAACCTTAATGCGTGCTTAATTACCGAGCGTCCACATTTCGCACGGTTTAAGCGGCGGCAACGAGCTGCTTCCCGTACGGTCAGTTACAAGACCGGTGACCGTTCGGCTATGTTTTTAACGCTTAGCCGCGGTCCGCTGCCGTGGCGCGACCGATCTATCTAATCTACGGTCTTTTATCGAGCCCGTTATCGAGAACACAATATTCGGCGGCGCGACCACGTTGATGTCGGATAAGCGGTCTACGCGTATCCATCCACACGACATCCGCGTGCGGTCAACGTTTCCCAGGGATTCTTCTTCCCTGCGAACGACGCGAAACAAACGAACGGGTTCGCTCCCCGGCCGCCTGTCCAATTATCTCGTTTTGCGTCCGGCAACAACAATCGAAGCGTTCATAAAACGAAGGCACGCCACATTTAGCGCACGTCGCAACGATAACCATCGTCTACCAGCAGCACGTTATCGCAAGAGTTTGTTTTGTGATACATGTATATTATATTTTTTTTTAAAAAATAGGTCCGAAATAACGTGACCTGCGCGAATTCGAGGCGCCGCTATCCCGAAAACCAACGGACCGAACGTTTTCCAAAACGCGAAACGAAAAAACCGGTCGCGGAAAGACGTGGGTCCGTAAGATTCAACGGCCGATATTAAAAACCGTCTCCGTCGTCCAGGATGTCAAAACACGGCGCACAGGCCCAATTATACGAACAATGCACTTAGTAATCAATCGTAATATACACTAATCAAATGATGATAACAACTATTTGGTAAACCGAAGTCTTCGATTTTTCATTTTGGCGAACTCGCCAATAACCTCTGTAGGACCTTCGTCAACGACTGCGAACCGCTGAACTATAAAGTAGTCACGGATGTCCGTAAAATTCGTCTCGTCGATTCCTCTCACCGGCGAAACACTTCTTCCGGCTGATGGCCAACTCACTGGTACGGCCAACACGCGTTCAACGACCGATTTAATTCCCTCAAATCACTTGCCCATATCGCATATTTCTTTGTAAATATTTTTCGCTAATCGGCTTTGACCCGCTATTTAATTCTATACATCGGATTGAACACTGATACCGCAGTTAAAAAATCGGAATTGTTGTTAAACCTTTTGTTCGTCTCACTCGGGTGTATTATCGGGCGCCACTGTAAAATACAAACTCGCAATTTTTGAACCGTCAGTATTATTACCATTGAAACCAATAGTCTATCGATACTTATGTCGTTTTTCATCATTTCGATAAAGACATTTAAATTTGAAACCGTGACTTCAGATTTTGTATAAGAGATATTAAAACGTTCATCCGAACGTAAACATTCAAGCTCTGCCATATAGTAGCTTCAACTAAATTTAAACATTTAATTATATCGAGGGTAGAAAATTGCAAGCGTGCTGATAGTACGTTGACAGTTGATGAAATGTTGGAAAAAATATTTATGTTAAAAGAACAAAATCGGTTTAATAGACTCTGCGGCTTCTTTCTTTTGTGAACTTTTTGAACACAACGACAAAGCTTTTTACAAGATGTTCAAATAGAATTTAAGAAAAAAAAAACCCCCGAATACCTTTAAATCTGACAATGAGGAACTTTTAATACGTGTTCGCAATCTTTTTGAGACTTCAGAAAATATATGATGACGTAAAGTTGAACTCGATTGGAATGCATAAACTGCTTCCGGTAATCCCATCGTGTCATCAACAATTTCAACTGATTTAGCAACATCAACCAAGACCGGGGATTAAGTCGACGCGCACAACAATGTATACAATGACGTTTGTTTTTGGAGAGTTCCCCGAGTTTTACGTGTACCCCACTGGTAAGAACCGACGTCACCGATGCACCGACTTATACGTTTTGTGATGTCTAAGCCGACAGGGTATAAAAACTCGACAATTATTACTCGCACAAAATCCTAAAAAAATCGTTCGTTTTGTAATTGATTCGTGTACGTACCTGATGCACATTGACATGTGTTCCAGTGTCGAAGCATCCCGAGCTTCGTCTACGATCAAACTGTGGACCGAACTGCCTTCATTTACTTCTCGAATAATAGTTTGTATAATAACATTTGAAGACGCAAGTAAAATATCATTATGTACAACGTTAGACGTGTACTTTGCATTTTTACCCGAAGACTTTAAAAATGCTTATCAAACGTTTCGTTTTCCAGACATGGTAAATGAACCGTTTCCCTTAAAATATCACCTCGCGGCTGTCGTTCGCCTGTATTGTGGTTTCTTGGTCGTACGTAACCGAACGGATTTTAAATGCTCCACGATTTTTTGGTTACGTTCTCTTCGACATGACCATTCATTTGAGTTGTGACCGACTGCCCCGACACTTTTCGACGTCACAAAACCCCGACACTTGGCAAACGACGTTTCATGTGAATTCGCCTCGTTGTGCTGTATTTTTTTTTGTTGTTGTTGTCGTCATTGCCGAAATATTCTTCCGACCGACGAAACACGAAACAGAAAACTGTATCCAATCGAACGGAATATTCAATCCAAGGGGAGATGTTTTGAACCAAGCACTTTGGAAACAACGTTGTTTATCACCAGTTTTCCGACGCGGAAAATTAACGATCGGCCGAACCGGTTGTTGGTCGCGATGTTTAAAAACGCTCGTTTAACGTTCCGGTCGGTTTGGGAACGGGTACGGGAAATTGGCGGCGGCCAATCATTTTATCATCGATTACGCACAAGACGTCGCGGCACTGGAACGTAGGCAAACACGAAAAACCGAAAACGTTCGCTCGCGGGACTCGCCGCCGGTCGACTGCATAAAAACAACCAACGTCGTTACAACCGTCCAAGCTCGGCGGCCGACGACGGTCGTGTATAATAAATAATTATTAATCCGGGAATGTCAAATATAAAATGTATTTTCAAATTGTCCCGTACACCACGGCCGTCGGTCGACTGTTCGGTTTTGTTTTTCCGAGTAGCGCTCGGGGATTTACGTTTATTGATTTTATTTATAGAACGACAATGTTTATTGTCGACGGCACAAAACACGAGATTTAATCCAAGGCCAATACGGGGAAATACCCACGCCGCAGTACGGCCGCCCGCGTTCACGTTTCACGTCCGAAGTGGATACAAAACGCGAATGCGAAAACTCGTGTTTTTTCGATTCAACAATATTTGTTTGGAAAACCCGCTGGTTTTGGGCACGTCCGTAGGGTTCGAAATCCGGACACGCGGTCCCCGGCTATTTGTAATCGGTTTACCGCGTCGACCGGCACGACGGACGAAATCGTCATGCGCGAAGAGGGGCTCTTCGCCGTCGCGGTCGTCGCGGTCGCGGTCGTCGGCGGTAAGCGTACACCGAGCGCAGCAGCACACGACGCGTGTCTCTCCGCGGCAGTCGTCAGTACGCCGCGTCCAGCCACGCGCTCAACACGCCTGTCCCGCGACCCCGTCGTCCGTCCACGTTTCCGCGCGTCCGTCGTTCTCTCGTCGTCCTAACCCAACCCAACGCTCGTCGCGCGCGGCCCGCAATCGCGACGGACGTCCGTACCGGTGTCTACGCCCCGGTCTCCGAGGTAAGTCGCATTGTTGTTTTACGTATGGACGAAACAATAATAGTTGTTTCCACCCCAACCCCTGTGGGGTTACCTGTCGACGCGCATTACAATACGCTCGCCGGCCGTAAGGGCGCGTTTAAAAAATCGTACCCGCCAACGCCCTTGTCGCGCCGCCCCCCGGGGACACGGTTTGAATTGCAACAGTAGTTTGGCTCATTCCAAATGTCTCTCCCCATCAACCCCCTCCCCCCCACCACCCTCGCTCCCCGCCGGTAAGCCCGACAACTTTTTGCGTACAGTTTTCGAAAACGAACAGTTTTTTTTTTTTTTTGGGAGGGGGCAGTCTCTCTCTCTCTCGATTAATTAACGTCGGGCGCACCCGAAAACGTTTCTCGTTCGAGTACGTTTCGCCCGAAAACGTAAAACAAGAAAACGTTAATAAACCGCGCGCGCGCGCGTCTTTAATTTTATTATTATCGTCCCCGTGTTGTGTACAACGTAATATTTCTAGAGGTTACTAATGGTTTTTTGTTTTGTTTTGTTTGTTTGCCGTGAATACGAGTATAATTAATTCGACTTTTATCGTGTGTGTGTGTGTTTATGTATATGTGTGTGTGTATATTTTTTAAGTTATTTATGCCGTTGTTATAGCGGTGACATTTAACGATTCGTTAAAAAAAGGAAAAAAGCTATTTCGTACTGGGATAAAAACGACGAAAAAATTACGATTAAAAATGTGTGCAGACATCGAAATCAATGACGACCGGCGGGGGACACCGATCGTCTCGTATAGTTACACTAATAATAATAATAATAATAATAATAATAATAATAATAATGATGATCATGATATTATTATTGTGAATTTAATGCCTAACCTAACGTTAAACAATTCGGATGTAACTCGGGTCGTAATGTTTAGGCTGCATATCATGACGTAGAAATTTAATGCTAACAATTTAAGTGCTCGTAAAAATAAAAAAACTAAATAAAATGAAATACGTATAAAAACTTTCGATATTTATTGAATTATAGCCGGTGTATAGTTTTAAGACGTACGGTATGCGAGTGTCTTGCACGATAAGTATGATTAAAACATCAACGTGTAACATTTTTTCCGACACACACACACACACACACACACATATATGTATGTATAGTGTAAATACGAATAAAAATAGTGCAGGCTAACAGCGTGTTTCGACGCGAATCGAGCGTTTAAAGTCTCTCAAAAACATTAATGACCTGGCATTTTTGTACATTATTATAAGCGTATTATTCACGGCAACCGTTCTGTTTGTAATCAAAGTGTTGTTGCCGCGTACTATTTCTCCACCAGAAATCTGAATTATTATTTTACGCCAAATATTAATATCGGTACATGTTCGCGTGTATTTCCTCCCCCGTCATCAAAATTCACGTCGGCCGAGAAACGACTCGCGAAAACGAAATATGAAGTACCGTCCGGACTCTCGGCGTTCAACTCTCGAAGTACTTTTATTTATCTGAACGGTGTTTTTTCGGCGGGGATGAAAAAAACGCAACCGTCTCATTGCTGCGCAAGCTATGATAATGATTTCCCCGTTGTGTTTCCTATTTTTTTTTTCAAAATCTTGCTGCGCGCCTTCCATAGTACAACTCGAGGTAATTTGTAAAACGCTTTGGGCGTTTATCTTGTTTTTAAACACCAATAATATATACACTATTATACCCCACGCGTATAGCATCCGGTGGTAACCACGAGCAAATCACGTTTGAAGCTGATGCTTTCAAAACGTTCTTGAGAACTCTGTTAATTTTTCCTGAAAATATCATAAAACATTTCAGACGTTAATATCGTGTCACGGACGAATGCATATAGAATTTCGCAGTGTATGTTGTGTATTGTATATTGGCGTATATAATTCGATTTACAAACAAAAAAAACACGCGTAAAAGATAAATAAATATTTTTTTAAATTTATTTATCTAAAAAAAAAAAAAAAAATCAACTTAAATCCTTTGGCAGTTTTTGCACTAACTTGGCAAGTGTATTTAAAAAAAAAAAAAAAAAACATTTTTTTTTCTTCTCTTATAAATATAACTCGGAAACGGGCATTAAACAATTCGCGATAAACAAAAACGTTTGTGTTAAAGGTTGACTTCGATAAACATCCAACCGTGTCTGTTAGTTATCAGAACTCGAAATTAAACTGAAGGCGGTGGTGGTTAATGTATTGATTAAAAACACATGCGATTGGCAACACGTTTTTAATATTGTACAATACTCAGCGTGCATACGAAAAAACAATTTTACGATTTGCCTATCGTTTCGACGATTTCAACGAACCCGATAATCGGAAATTTGATGATTGCAATTTGTCACCTGTTGTCTTTTCGTGGAAAACACGAATTTTATCTATTTTGAATGATTACGTGTTTTTAAGAAATCGTTTTTTTTTTGTCCGTTTTGTTCGGCGCGTTCGTGAAAACGCTACAAAACGTTTTACACGTCGTTCTAAAAACAATTTCACGACAATAATATTGTCGTGTTTATTTGTTTTACGAAATCCTACGTTTCATCTCTCGACACGACAAACGGTGTTTCCTACCGATTTTATTTATTTATCTGTTTTTGTCTTTTTTTTTTTTTGCGCAATCGTACAACACAATATCAATACTTCGTCTATGCATGTCATATACCAGTGTGTGGTAATGGGCAAACATAACAGTCGAAGACAAAAATAATTCTAGTCGACTGTAATTTTTGTCGTTTACGTGAAAAATAACGGCTGTAACTTAATTATTTACCCATGGACGGTGTTTTAGCAAACAAAACGTGTTGTATCATGTCAATTAATAACACGATAAATGTTACAGTTAATTCAAACGTTTGGTCAATAAATTATCACGGAAATTCATAAAAAATAGAACGTAATGTGAAAAATGATAACAAAAATCGAATTTAATTTGTTAATTTTGGACCAATTTTTTATAAAAACTAAATGTATAGTTGTACAGTTGACGAAATCGCCAATAAATCCTTTGCAGTAGGAGTTCCATATTAAAAATGATACTAAATGATTTTTGTTATTTCTAAATACGTTTTTGAAAATATTTGGCGGAGCAATAATAACCTATTTGGCGGAAAAAACGACTTTCTTGATATTTATAATGTCGTTCAATCAGAGGCGAGCTCGGGATCAAAATTTAGTATAAGCCCGTTTTTAAGTAAAACTCGAATTATAGAAAACAAATTAAAAAATGAAGGTTAAAAAAATGGAAATACATTAACCAATAAAAATTACTATAATATTAAATAATAAAGAGTTTTATTTATAATGTTAACGAAATATTCATACTGGAGCGGGATAGTGAATAAGTTCTTCATTTGTACCCTATTTGTAACTAGACAAATCGAAAATCAAAATTTTGAGTTTTTATTAATCTTTAAAAAAAAAAATTGTAATCAGAACTGCTATAAACATATTTATAGAATCCAAAGAAAAAATCCATTTACAAAAAAATAATTAAAATATAAAATATTTAATATAAATCTGAAAATCTGCTTTGAAATTAAAATAAACGTAAAACGATATTGTATAAGTAAATTGTACAAGTCTTAATTTATTTTTCAGTTCGATTCGATATAAATAATAAATTTGTACGAAAGTCCCAAATGGAGGAAAGAATTCAATAATACAATATCATTAATTGACCTGATCTGTCCTGTCCCACTGGAAAAAAAAAATGCCGCTTCTGTATTTACATTATGACTCGTTTATCGTCATGACTTATTGATTATAAAAAATATAACGTATTTTATTTATAATGTAAATTAATTTCATTTCACAAAACGATTTCATTTCCATTCATTATCTGGTAAACTCTGCATAAAATGTGTGTGTAGGTATTTAAACGAATATTTTTTTTTTACCGCTAAATTCCGTACCAAAAACGTTGATTATTATTTCGTTTCGAAGAACACGCCACTGCGTTCAATTTAATCCGTTCGTACTACGTTTTTTATCGTCATAATTATTAGTGGTTTTCTAACCAAAATCTAACGTAGTTAAACGATTACATAATACAATTTGTTTCGATTCCGATTGTGTATACTCACATAATTGTAATTGAAAACTGTTCAGCTTGAATCGTTGAGAATATTATGAATACGCGCGCACAAATCCAGATATATAAACGTCTAGCGAATTTAAAATTCAAATCAATCAAATACAATATTGTCGTGAAACGAGAAAAATTTGAATATTTTCCAAATAAACGGGCTGCCAAATCCACATCTAACCGATCGGAAATTTCTGTATAACAACCTTCGTCGTGACACCGAGTGTCACCTACGCGATCGTAATAATAATAATAATAATAATAATAGAAGAATACCGTGAAAACCCGATGTTTAGACATTGCCCTAGACGATATAGTTTTTTACGTTATGATTACGGCGGTTTTTTTTTTCTTTACATAAATGTTCACGACAAACACGTCGTTAGCGTTCGGTTTTTCGAATCTGTTTTTCCAGCGTCCGTTGGGAGAATACATATCGTCAACAGTTTTTTGATCATTATACACAACGTTTTTGTTGTTTTTTGTTTTTTTTTTTTGTTCGCGGTAAACCGAATCCGGTATGAATATTGTGTGTATCCACCTCGTTATGAGATCCCGATCGTTTTCGATCGAGATTTGTCGATATCTCGGGCTTCGCGTCGCGTATTTACCGGCGGCTTGTTTCACAAAACACGGACGGTGATACGGTGACACCCCCCGGTAGTTACACGAGCCGAGTGAGCGGCGGCGGCAATACGATACCACGAGATCACGACGATACCAAATAAAACGATTCGGAGTCACGTCGGGACGGGTAACGTCAACGTTTTCCCGGGCCCCCCATCCACCCAACCCCGTGTCGAGAACGGATTGTCGTTGTGGGAACGTGACGAGATGGGCCCGGGAGTCGGTGAACGGAAAATCGCGTGTGAAAATCCAGAAAAAACGTACACGTGGCAATGTATCGTCCGGGGTTCGTGTATAGGAAAAAAGCGGACGGGATATGGACGGACGGATCATTATCAATTTATAACGTTGTCGTATGCAGAGAAATCCGCTCGCAACGTGGTGCACGATGGATGGATGGGTTTATTTGGCGAACGGAGACTTCGTTACGGGGGATCGTCGTCGTATGGTTTTAAATCGTTCCTGGTCACGCGGACACGGGCGCTTATAAAACTCTTACACGGCGGGCAAGGAGCCGACGCAAGTTAGCGCCGCCACTTTGTTTCCGGTAGCGCAGAGTAAGTATTTATCGGCGAGAGACATAAGTCCGGGTTCGTCGTTGCGAATTGTTCGTCTACGAACCCACTACGAACCGCCCCGCTCGCGCACCTGTAGCCCGTAGGGTTTAATCGTTGATGAACGGATCTAGGTAAGCCGTGGTTTATGTAGCGCGCGTTTTGATTTTGTTTAACTCTAGCGGCCGTCCTCGAACCAGGTTTTCATCGGTCTTGGTTTAAAGTCCCCGCGCCCAAATCGTCACGGGATCATCGGATCGATCCGATCGAATTTTACGGAATACCGTTTTGTTACAGTGTCTTTTCAAAACCTTTATTCATCCGAACCGTTTTGTTTTTCGTTGAACGAAACCCATCGGTGCGCGCGCGAACACGGTTTTTCGAATGTACAGTCAGGTCGTGTTTAGGTCATTCCAACGGAAACATCGCGAATGATCTACGGACGTGTTGGATCCGCGTCGCGTGTTATTATTCGGATTTCGAAATACCGGGCACATATCTATTTATACATTCGAGGACGCCCGCGGGTTCGCGTTATCCGAAAAATACTCGGTAGCAAGCCGTTAAAATCGGAAATTAGACTGCCGGCAATAGCGGTCGTTTCTGCGAAGTACATCGTACGGGCGCCGCCCGCACGTTTCCACGTGGGGCCTTACGTCGGGAAAACCCGGCGTCGACACACATACACACACACACACTGTCTCCCTGTCCCCGTAATCGCGACTGGCTGGAGACGAATTCTTGGTATTCGGTTAACGTCCGAACGAATCGAACGATTTGTTTCGTGGGACGACGACGTTGACCAATAACAGTCTGTGTATAAAAAAAAACGTCGTTCGACGCTCGCGGTGGTATACGTGTTACGTGTTAAGGTCATGAATACGCCATCCGTCGATTGCGCGATTTGGAAAAACCCACTTGGACACGTCGTGTGATCGTAATTCGTAGAAACTTTTCGGGTGCGGGTGCGCGTGGATAACATTCGAGACCGGGGCCGATAACGATTAATTACGGATGAACAATATTGCTTCTAATGTGCACCGTCCGTGTAAGTTCTGTCCAAAGTCGATGCGTTCGTCGACGTCGAATGAGACGAACAATTATTTCACGTCGTGGTACGGCTCTATTCGTCGGCGTTGACGTAGTTTATATTTATATGATCAACGAATGCGATAAATACCGTCAATATCTTGTATTGCGTTTGGAGATTTTCAAGACGAGATTTCTTAGCTTACGGGTAATTTTCGGTTGGTTTTTTTCGTTACGTTCGAGGAAACCAGATCGACCAAACCGAACTACCACCAGACTAAGCTTTCGTCGGCACGTCTCGGCCCCGTCACGCTGTAATGAAATATACATTTGTGGCGTACCCCGTAAATCATCTAATTTTCGCATTCGCGGATGTTCGTAAACCAAAGATAAATTGGGTCGAAAAAAAAAAAAAAATCAAAAGGGATTCCATTGTTCGGGGAGATTATTGATGTACGGCGCGCTTTCTCGTCGACTGTAGGGATTAAAAAATAACAAAAAAAGAAAAAAAAACCCGTCAGCGCGCGGGTATTTTCGTCGTCCGCCAATCGCGAGATAAGCAGCGATACGCGTAAAATGTGAGCTAACGGGTTTTTTTTTTCTTTTTATATATTTCGTTCGAACTCGTAGAGAACGTTATTCGTTGTGACGTTTTTACGAGAGAAAATTGTATTACCACGCCCGTGTTGCTAACCGTTGTCATAACTGACCGCGAAGTCATTCGAATCCGTCTTCGGTCCGGTCTCGTTGGACGGTCTCGTCAACGTATCCCAGTGTTCACGTGTTTGCGCCGTAAAAAAACCCGACTGCCCGTTGTTTTCGAGTGAATTTCACGCGAATTTTAAACGACATAGAACATTTCGAAATAACGTAATCGCAACGTCAGTACACGTTTGTACGACGCCTGCTGCAGTAGTTACAGCTGAAACGCGAGTGCCGCGTTCCACACACTATAATATAATTTGTATTCGTGTTTATGTGGCGGGTATATATTTATATTGATTTATGAGCTTCCGCGGTAATCAAACGCCCGGAGAATTAATTAAAATTGATTTATGAAAGTGTGCGTATAACCGTATTGTCTGTTTGATTCGTTTTTCCAATTTTATATACGATTTCAAATGAAGATCGTCTTCGTGCGGACAGTTGGATATCAACGATCACATGATGTTTTAGGGTTACAATAAAACGATGTCATTTTATCTGAGAAATAGTGGTGCGCGATAAAGTTTATGGACGATTTTCCTTAGCATTAAAATATCGATTTCCAATAATACGGTACTATTCGTGTTAAGTTTTCGAATAATACGGAAAATATCTTCTCATTAAAATCAATGTTATAAAAATAATACACAACGTCTTATTTCGTTGACGGTCTATAAAAAAAAAAAAAATAATAATAAAAACTTATGTCTGGATTTAATAAATTAACGTTAATTTTACATTTTCTTTTTGGTTTATAGTGAATCATCACACTTGGTATATTTTATATATTATTTTGATTGCGTTCGACTGATTTTGCCCAATTAATTTTTCTTTGTACCGTCTCAGTTTGTTTATCAATTTAAGTGTAATATTTTCATAAAAAAAAAAACAAACAAAAAACAAAACAAACAATATACAAAATTGCGTTAAAGAAATTATTTAGTGAACCGTATATTCTTTATCGTTTGACGTGCGCATCCATCAATGACAATACCAATCCCCTTCAAACGTAGACGTAAAACACACCGTAGTCCACTTGGAGTACGTTTCTCGCGTCGAAATTTACGTCGTGTACTTACGACACACAAGACTCTGTGCAGCTCACGTACGTACGCGCAAGTACTTCAAATCAAAAAACCACGATCGTAAAATAAAATAATAACAACGTTAAGATACGAAACCGCCTATATCGGAATATAATAATAATAATAATAATAATAATAATTGGTTTTTTCTCCCACGCCGACTGAAAATCCGCAACGGCGGCTGCTGCGTCCGGCGTAAACTTCTCTCGGTGAATCCGAAAACGCCACCAAGTCTGACGCGCGATTCGCACGCAAATGTCGACCGCCGAGCGTGTTAGATTTTACGTTTTTTTAAGTCGTGTGAATACATACGCACGCGCTGCATTTTACGATTGCTTGTTATCATAATAATAGTAATAATAATAGTACTAATTATTATTATTATTATTATTATTGCCGTACACGTTCGGCACGCGGAAAACCGAACAGTCGCTAAAACAAACGACCGGCCGTTGCTGTACGTTCAGTTCGCAACGATAAGTACTATGGCCGTTGTCCGCACGGACGATATAGAGAGAACGGTATTATTTATCGAGACAGAGTGTTTCGTTGTTTAGACAACGCGCCTATAATAATGTCGTGCTATATGGTTATACACGCGTATAAAATACATACGCCGAACAAAGTCATTGAAAACAAAATCGAATGCTGGTTTTCGCGTCCGAAGAAATCGTTCTACCGAAATGTTTCGAATCCATCGTTTTCCACTACCCATCGACATTACGGTTTCGATCATATTTTTCGCATAGAAAACGTGATCTTTTACGGACAAGTTTATTAATTCCGTAAATATTCGTATATAATATTATTTTACTTTATGTGTTACACGCATACATATGCGCTCACACACACACACACACACACTCATCATAATACGCATTATTTATTATTAGCGTTTGTTACGGATTTACTATCGTATGTTTACGATTTTTCGTTTGTTCGGTGATGGGAACGGAGGCGATAAATTAATTGTGTAAACGTATGGTAATCTGCTAACTTTAATCCGAGACGAATGTAGTGTTAAAAATTAGTTCGTGTTTAACTCTGCGAGGACGGCTAAACTTCCATTTCACGAACGCGTCGCTCGCGAAACACAATTCTGTATGGCGCACGACCAAGTGATAAATCCGCGACACGTTTGTTTACATTTTATAGGGAACGGTTAGATTACCGTAATAATGTTCGGGCAATGAGAATATTAAAAAGTCGGCTGCTGGGTTTTATAAATATACATTTATTGCCAAGCCGCTTAGGCAGACGAGCACCGCAGAATTTGTCGTCATCACGAGAATCGATTGTAATCTGAATATTTCGACACCGAAGAAAAATAGACGGGCGAAACATTCGAATTACACGTCCCGCGTCCGTATATAATTGTATATGATGTTTGTGCGACAAGTTCGTATTATGCCTTACAAGTATGTAATATGCGATGAGAGCGTACGACGACTGCGCGGTTTCCAATAGCGGCGATCACCTATTATCCTCGTACTGGTCCTTGGGACTAACAGATATGTAAAATTACGATGTACGTGCGTATCTGAACTCGGACCTCGGCCGGCGGTCGTTAATTAACGTATAATAATAATAATAATAATAATAATTATAAGGAAAACCGCCGTGGATAATTGACATTCCGCGTCGAATAACTTGGACCGTAGCCACTTGATGATTCGACTAATTTAGACGCCCGTGCGGTTATACTGACAATTTTTGAAAATTTCCGTCGTAATTACAACACTTTTCCTGTTTTGTTTTACATATTATTATAATTATGACGTGGAGCACTCGTACATTATTATTATTATTATTATTATTATTATTATTCCAATTACAGGAAACATTGTACCAAACCTGTATAATTTACGATCGCATCTCGTCGGGTTCACACATGTATATTTTAATAATGTAGAATAGGTGATATTTAGGGATAAATTGAATCGTTTCATATTATATACGAACCCGTTTAGAATTATATATTATATATACATCGAACCGATTTAAAAATAAATTATATGTTAATATGAATAAAAACGTTTAAACAGATAAATGAATTAATAGACTGTAATATAAGTATATTACGAGTGTCGAGAACTTTGAACGAACGCCCATAAAATAACAACTTTTTAATAACGGTTATATATACGCGAGTTTTATTAAATACGAATAAAAATAAAAACAGTAAAACAGACTTTTTTCATGTTGTATTTTAAATGTATACTTTGCAATACCATTTTCGATTCTTGCGTAATCACAAGATTTGTTTAAAAACATGTTAGTAAATTCCGGATGTATTTTCAATTTTGTGTAGTGTATTATATTTACCAAATACTACATAATATCTATACTATACGGAGGAGGATTCGATCTGTGTTTACGCGTTTTTATTTATGTGATAAAATCAAACAATTACGTTTTATTGATTGTAACTATTTCATTAAAACAAATAAATACATAAAAAACGGTCTGACATAGATGTAGTTCTTCTCCGTTTAATATTATGAACGTTTAATTAGTACGATAAAAGCTTGTATAGAGTGTGTTCGTGTAAAACGTCGTAGGTATAAATATTAAATGATATTTGTGTAGGTTAGTACACTCGTACTTACATTTATTTCGTTCACAATGCTTAGGTACTAGTGTTATTTTTCGATGATAGATTTATCAATAAACCGAGTCAACGGTCGAATAGGACAACTTAGAGATTTATTATTATATTATATTACAAAATATAACATTTTTTAGTTGGACGAATTATTTATATAACACCGTGTTTTCTAATATATTTAGAAATTCAGTTCAGGGTATCTCGTTTTTTAATTAATTTTTCAAACCTGTTATCATGTATGGTCAATACGAAAACGTGCAATTTTCCTTTACATTGTCGCTATTGTATTAGTGTACAATTTTATAAAATATTTAATGAAATAATATTTTCATTTTTTATCATATATTAAATGACTGTGTGATTAAAAAAAAAACAAGTTGTCTTCAAGTCGTCACACAAACCGATAAGTCTATCTAATACGCTCATCACTATACGAGGTACACGATTGAGGGAAATTTATAAAACCGACCATGTGTCATACATGTTCATATGAGTATAATGGTTTTTTTTTGTTATATAAAATACAATCAAATTAGCTCAGTTCGGTGTGTTTAATATCGTTTCCATTTTGAGGAAATGTGTATAATGTTATTATAGTATGTTGAAATATCATGTGTATGTGTGTGTGTTTTATGTTTGGTATATACTTATACTGCACCAAGTATGTACACGTATTATGTGCGCATGATGTGGTTAGCTCTACTCAACACCAAAGCCAACACGATACGTCGTTATAGTTAATAAATCATATTAGGTTAGTCGTGTGTAAAATTAAAAATCATATTAAAAAAAATTATGTTCAGAGAATGTTCATGTGAAACGTTTTTGAAAATCAGAAGACGATTCTTATTAAAAAAATAAATTGAAAACTCATAAAATGTATAACAATGTTTGTACCTATAATAAATTACGTGTACCTACAGTCTTCGAGTGATACAAATTTATTTAGTTGTCTACCCGAGTATATTAATCGAGATTACGATATCATCCGGTCGTCTGTAAATCGAATGATTACATAATACAGGGTGATTCAAAAGTCTTCATTCTATTTAAAAATGCATATCTATTTTAAAAATGAATATACAGAGTGTGGTCAAGTAAAAAAATATTCTTAAAATAGTCAAGTTTTAATAAAGTTAAGTTACAAATGTTCGATATGACACTCTCACTGGCCACCTGACATATATTTATACGGTATTCGAATTCTTCCCAAAGGAAGATCATGTCTTGTGTCACGGCATTCACGGCGTTTGTGATCCAGGTTATGAGTTCGTTGAGGTATTTAGTTAATGGTAGGCACAAAAACTTCATCTTTTGAGTAGCCCCATAAAAAGAAATTGCACCCTGTTAGGTCTAAGGAACGCGGTGGCCAAGGTTGAATAGAACAGATCACTAGCTTCTATGCGTCCGATTCACCGTTGAAAGAGTTCGTCGTTTAGATATCGGCGAATTTATAACTTCTAGAGCGGCGATGCCCCATCTTGTTAAAAAACAAAATTATCGTTATATGCACGTATCTGTGGGGGGAATAACCAAATCTGTAACATATTTAGGTATGTGTTACCCGTGACTGTGTTTTCCTCAAAGAAAAACGGACCATAAACTTTCTCCATGGAAACCGCGCAGAAAACTTTAATTAATAAAACTTTGGTTTTATTAGTAACAAAAATAAAAATAAGCCTAATAAAAACTTGATTATCTTATCCTTCTAGTGGTATATGGGTCGTTTACTTGCGATTAACGATTAATAAATTATATCAATTCGTAATCGGAATAAAGACTTTTGCATCATCGTGTATATCCTTATAATATATAAAATATAAATAAAACAGGCATTTTAGATGTTCCGAATTTATGACGAAATTATTGAAACGTTTTTCAAATTTTTTTCACAAAGTTGTTCCAAACACTTCCCCGTGTATCACTACGTTGTATTATTTTACATTTTTTCTCTAGAAGATGGAGGGGAGAAAACACAGTCTTATTACTATTTTTTTTATGTAAATGAATGAATCCGCGGGCGTTTTCGTCCAAGATTAAAATTTTAGAATTCAATTTGCAGTGGGATAAACTAGATGACGTTTAGTGTTTACGATTATCGTATACATGAATATTATAGTTTACATTTCGTCTTTGCCTTTGCCATTTCAATTCGTAATACAACAAACAATCAAGCCTATATTAGATTATCACATCTCTTATGCATATTATATTATCAATTTCAAAAAAAAATGAGTAATAATTCAAAAACCGTAAAACTGTGCACGGGTTGTTTATGAATTCAATTAAAATTAAATCTGTAAATATATCAATGGTAAATAAATTAACAAGCAATAAAAGTATGGAAATGGATTAACATTTAACTTGGGTGAAGCCGTGTAATTCAACTAGTCGTATGTATTATATTTTAACAAATATTAAATACAGTTTACATTCGTTTTCGCGGTTGAGCTTTGAAGTATGAAGTCGATTTGATTTGATTAATTTCGTGACAGATCGCTAAGTCTCAAGTTAATTATAATAATATACACACGTAATGAACCGTAATCTTGTTTTTTTTTTTAAATGTCGAAAAGTGAACATTATCGTAAGTTTTGAATGTATATGTGCTTACGTTTGTTCCGATGAGGCCATATGGCCCGTGCGCGTATTATTGTTTTACGCTTTTTGAAAACGTGTCGTGTAATCTTTTTTGTTGGTGGGGAGGAGGGGGAGTGGGAGTGAATCTTTTAGTTTATTGACGTTTCAAGTCGTTTCGCGGGGCAAAGTACCTCCCGGTATATATTCGAAATGCGATATTCATATGGAATATTATCTGTGTTCGATTACCGTGCGTAAAGTCGATATGCGAAGTGGTAATACGAAACGTTCCTTCTACGAAAAAACGTGATTATCACAAACAAAACAGTCGAAAACACGCCGTTTTGTTTATCTTGTGTACAACTTGTAATAAAACTTATTGCACACGGTTTCCGGTCGGGGGATGTGTAGTTAAAACAAAAAAAAGAAAATTACACCGTATCGTCGAACGAATAAAAATAAAACCTCGGGAAATACATCCAATCTTAATTTTCGTGAAAAAAAAATAACGTCGGTGGTTGACGTAGAAAAAAGTGTATTTTTAAAATGAAAAAAAAAAAAAATAAAAACGCATTAGACGAGAACAAAAGAAAATACGTGTAATCCATTCGTTAGGGAGTGTCGGACAGACGAGCGAATACGTATATATATATATGTGAGAAATAAACGGTCGAAAATAGATTGTGCTCACCGGTCGCGACGGGACGTACGTGTGCACGAATATACGTATATATATATATACGTACTCGTTCTCTCTCCGCCGTCGCGAAATAAATTATCAACCGGACACCTCGCGGCGGACGCGATCCGTCCGTCACCGAGTCCGCGACACGATATCGATCTGCGGCCGGGGTCGCCGCGAGACGAGCACTTCGGCTGATGACACAACGACGTCGTCCGATCGGTTTCGGCCGAGCGCTTTTCTGAAAGAAACGAGAGCCGGTCGAAACGTGAGCGACGGGCGACAAAACAAATCAAATCAAATCAGACCGTACGCGCCCATAATCGCCGTTGCTGCGTCATATGTCACGTATTATACGCGTACGCGGGGCCCCCTCAAATGGGGGAACGGGGGAAGGGGGTCAGTGAGTACTATGGTCCCGTGGCCCGGGGGGAAAAAAAAAATATTAAATATACATGTTGTCAATTTAAATTAGAAAAATAAAACGACTCGTTCCACCCCAGTCACCACCATGTCTTTATACAATATTGGCACATAAATAATTTGATTTCTTACTACATAATTTTGTGTAACAATCTGTGTGTATATTATTTTTATTTCATATGATTGTGTTTTCAATTTACCTTCGAAACGAAATTTGTCCATTATATTTTTTTGAAATGTGTACGATTTTATCTAATTGTACACACTACGTGTGAATTTAATGATGAAATTATGAAAATAGCACAAGGGAATTCCAAATTGTTCCATCAATTGTTGTTATCAACGCGTAACCCTATGTCCTAACTGAATCCCTGTGTGTTGTGTTTATTGCGAGCGATGTTT
The DNA here is from genome assembly GCA_019022885.1 of Schlechtendalia chinensis. Classification (NCBI taxonomy): domain Eukaryota; kingdom Metazoa; phylum Arthropoda; class Insecta; order Hemiptera; family Aphididae; genus Schlechtendalia; species Schlechtendalia chinensis. Next base: position 4,357,220 of record CM032350.1, on the reverse strand, counting down.
GTACGCAAATAAAACATACTGTGACAAAGTTCGGACATGTCCTAACTGGTCTATTAAACGTGCGATCCGATAAAACGCACCGTATTAAATCGCACAATTTAAAAAATGTTTTATTTACCAATGAAACGTACTGCGGGCAAGACTTAATTTCGATTCATATAATTTATATTGTGTTTAAAATATGGATCCTCATATTTCCGAAGTTCAAAAACGAATAGTACTTTAGAATAAATGGGATCCAAAATTTAAGGATCGCGTAGTGTTGTTGGACAGGGAATGAGAATCTGTATCCAAAGAAGTTGGAATATCAAGCAAGTTTAATTTAGTCAAGTAATATACTGTGAATATATATGTAGCTAGTGCAACACATTATAATAATTAATAAAATAAATATTAATAATTATAAAAATAATAATAATATGGTATTTTTACATAGTTTTAATATAATTAAAACTGCCGAGCAATACGAATCACAAAAGTAATGATAGTTTTGTGTGTTGATGTTTTGTATAATCGTAATTTACTTCGATTGAAATATTAAACAATTAACATTTATATAAAAAAGAAAATATATATAATGTTATTCAAACTTTACAGTTTATTAGTGGAAAAAAAATTTTTTAAGTTAGTTCTTGTTGTATTTTTTGCCGTTCCAGATGTTTTGTTGTTCCTTATAGAACATCAGTTGTTCGATTGGTAAAAAGGCGCTTTTTTCTTAAAGTTTGTCGGGAGAGGCTAGCGCGAGTCGTCCTACGCCACTGCTCGCAACAGTCACTCACGCGCCGTGTCGACGTTCAGATTTCGAGAACGCGGTCTGTACCACGCGCGTGGGTTCCGACGGGGCCCGGTGCAGACTTTTGCGCCCTCACCCCCCATCTCCCCTCACCCCTTTTGTATAACCGATGTGGTTTCGTACGAAATTACGTATACGCGCGCATACGAGAAACGACTTGAATTTTTCCGTGACGTGAAATGAACGGCCCCGGGCGGTAGAGCCAAAACAAATCACCGGAGGAAACCCGTCGCTTTTTCGCCGCTCGATTTTTTCTCCCCGGAAACTCCGCGCGATAACTGTAAGCGGGTTCTCTTAACCGTCGTTTCGCCGACTCCTGAAGGTGGTTCCGTAGACCGGCAGGAGGCGCGAGGTGGCGGAGGTGTGGGTCCGCGAGTAGTGTTTCCTCCATCCCGTTTCACGGTTATGGTTATATAATGGTAATTTATTATTGTTTCGTTTCCAGAATTTCTAATGTTATTATATATATATATTCTCATAATCTAATTGTAATACACCTTTTATTATTATTACAAATAAATCATAAAAATTGTTTTTCGCCGTACGGTGTTTTGTATCCTAAAGTGGTCTGTGACCCACCCATAAAGGGCTGAGAAACCCTTTTTCTTGAAACTTTTTTTAATGACTCGCAGACACCACTCGTGCCGGACACGTGACGGTTTGTAACATATTATTATTATTTCTTACGAGCGTACAAATCACTACTAGTCACGGACATTATTTACACGAGTAGGCAATGTATTGCCTAATGACCAATGTAGTTATATTTATTTCGATAAGATATAATCAGAGATTGAACGTTTCGAAACGCTATGTATGAATACAGAATGGCCGTTATTTCGTGAAAAAACAAAATTAAGATTGTCATCGTCGTATGAAATCGAGCTTTTTTTTTAAAAAAAATAAAAATAAATACATACCGTACATTTGATTTTTATATTTTTATATTCTGTTTTCGAATCAAACGGTTTTCACTTTAAATATCGCTAAACGACCTTGTCTGATAGTTGTTCACCACGAGGTGATACGAGAGTGTAAAGGAGAAAACTGGATCGTCGACCGCGGACGACGCCGATAGAGGATTTCGCGGTACCACGCGCGGTATATATATAAACACGAGACGACGAGCGTAATAACTAACGCAGACGGTAGTCGTAAAATTCATTTTTTTTTTCTTTCGTTCGAGTGTCTTCCGCGCGCGTACATTGTACGATGTGATATTTGTAGAACGCGAGTATTTTTTTACACACGGCAGTATACACGGTAAACGAATTTCCGACCAAAACCGATAGAAACATTTCGTATATTATATATATTATTATTATTATTATTATTATGCGGTAAGCGTGATCGGTGATCGCACGCGTGTCCGCGTAACCTGGTAAAAACGACGCGCGCTCGCGGAGATAATAAACACATAGTATTAGCGGAAAAGCGTGTTTTTCGGTCGCGCGCGTGCACGTGTATAAAAAAAAAATGTAAACTGACGAGTTATTTATATAGCACGCGTCGCCGATGGTTGCGTAAAACGCGTTCGCAATTAATAGGACGGGGTTTTGCCGGGCTCCAAGCACGTATTCAGGGAGGGGGGGGGTGTTTTGGGTGTTTAAACACCCACCCAAAATGTTTGTTTTTTTGTATGGTTATTCACTTATTCAGTTTCAATGTTATGTTGTACTTTAATAGACAGGTATAATATTACATTTTTTGTTTGTGGAACACCGTCTGCAGCAAAATAAAAATTTAATTCTAACAAATAAACACAAACAGTGTATGTTTATTGAAAAAAAGTTCTGATTTTCAAAAACACCCCACAAAACTTTTTTCTGCGTACGTCCCTGCCGGGCTCGGATCGAAGAACTCGACAACACCGCTGTCGCGGTCCAATATATTTTTAATGTTTTATTTCGTCACCGCTAAAATTATTATTATCGAGTCGTCGGTCACATAGTGGGATACTTCGAAAATCATAGTTTTATTTCCGGGCGATGGTTGTCGATTAGATCTATTCGCTTACTGAAAAATTGCTAATTCTGTTTTTTATATGTTCGGGGGATTTTTTTTTTCGAGCGCACTAAACGGGTCGCGAGGACTGATTTTCGATTGAATTCGATGTTGACGTTCTTGAACTTGGCTTACCGACTTACGAATCTAAATTCTGAACATGTTGCGAGGATCCCGCAAAATTCACGAGTCTGTTCTCAGAATTCCCTAGTCAACCTGATGGACTTTTACAATTATTGAATTCGCACATGTTTGCGGTCCGGAAATCGATCTACACGGATGGTAATGTGATGGGATCGTGAGATGAAACGGACGAAAAATATGCTAGAACACGAATCCCAGTAAATGGATTTTTTGTACAAGTATTCGTTTAGACGAATTTCGCGGGTAAATCAGAAAACCCTTCGTAAGCCCATTCCGAACATGTAAACATGTAGTGTTTGCCCTGGACCATCCAAATTAAGAACACTAGCCGGAAATTCCATAACCACGTGGTTCTAAGCCGACCGTATTACCCACCTTTTAACACATTTTCTAGACGCGATGTACAATAACTGGATTTAAAAATTCGTTTCATTTTGGCCTACCTGAGTGCAAGTCTGTGAACTTTAAATTGCATATCGGCAGTGGTTACATGTATAAAATTTTATATACTTATATTGTTCTGCGTATTTTGATTAAATACAATGTAAAGATTTTAACTCGTACGAAAAATGTGTACGTTGGAAATTTATATTCATGAAGAACATCTTGTATACCACCTATTTTTTACAATTCTATTTTGATTCGACTTGAAAGTTCAAACGCTTATTTAAACGTGTCATCACTAAAACGTATTCAAATTCAGTGTCGGTTGTAAATTTTTAATAAAAACTGTATGATTACTACACACCTCATTCGGTAATATTATCGTTTTTTACATCGATGCGTGAAGGTACCGTGCGCGGGCAACAACAATTGATTTGAAATCCGAAAAAAATATGCGGTGGAAAAAAACACACTCGACTGAAGCGTCCCGTAGTAACGTTTAGCCGCGTGTGAAAAAGACTGAAATAATTGGCTATTGTTATTTTCTTTGAAGTCTCGCGTCAACACGATCTGACGAGTATATTGTATATGTGTGTAGGAATAGATACGTGCGGGGAAAAAAATGTCAAACGTATGGATTTTCGCATAAAATTTCTGTTTTTCTCGTTCGTTTCGAACACCGTCTCGACACGGTGACGGATAAAGACTACCGACCGATTTTACGGCGATTCGAGCGATTCCGTGGACTGCGGGTTTAGGTTAGGATTAGGTTTGGCTTGCGGGTTTGAACGATCTCACGCGTTTGAAACGAACGTTTATTAAACTATTGCACGCGTGATGGTTTTAATAAATGCGATGCGCGTACGCGAACGAAATATCACTGAAATTCGACGATCGGCGAAAACAGATTTTCACGACGGCGCAGTTCATAACTCACGTAAGCGAGTGAAAAAACCCGAACGTGTGCGTTTTATTTATTTTATAATTTTTATATACGCGTCTGCTGGACCATTCGCTGTGGCTCGACACGATCGAAAACGAGTGAACACGTGAATAAGACATCCTCCCGGATATGTTTGTTCCGGTAAATACAAACGTTTTTGTATTATAGTATTGTTGCTGTAGGGCGAATGTTAGAGGAATTGAAATTGTTTAAACGTTGAACAGGACGAGGAATATGACGATAATAGTAGTGTTGTCAACAATTTTTTTAGTTCCCTTCCATCCCATTCTTTGAATCCTTATCATTTTTTAGTGAATCAAGTTCTTCCTCACAATATCGTTTTTTCAATTCAATGATTTATTTTGTTTTTCAGTTTGAATAAATACTTTTTAGATAATTTGCACACTACGACAACTATGCATTTGTTATTATCATTTATAACATAGAAATATATATATATATATATGTTTTTTTTATTGAGGAATAAATGATAATTATGATAACGAGTGCAATTCGATTATTTTTAGATTGTACAATATTCATACGTGCAGACCTATCGCTTTTTAATAGTTTTAATTTAAACATAATAATGGATTGCTATTGGTATACAAAAAATTCCGATCCGTACGACATAAATGTCGAGAATGCGTGATTAAAAAATATAACAGTCCATAATTTTATCACCCAACGTGATATCTGACATAACACTTTGACTTTATGGTTTTTTTATATATATATATTTTTTTTTTTTTTTTTGAGCACGTGTTTTGAAACATTGGTGACATCACGTCGTGACATCGTTGTATTGAATGCGTAGCACAGAACAAACAATGACGTTTCAGTTGGTGAATTGTTCACGTTTTCAATTTATCGTGCTAGAATAACTCGCCGGATTTCTTCGGTGAGGTACCCCTTTTCCGGGGAACAGCCTCGCCTATGATGTTCAGCGATTGACGTGAATCAAGTGTTTGGGTTCCCATTTCTCTCCGAAGTGAAATCCTTTGCTGCGCCATTGACGTTCAAAGTATAATATTGTAATACAAATATACGAGTTTGTTGTGAACGTGCTCCGTGCAATTCCGCGTCGAAACGAAAAAACGATACTCGTGGACGTATTCCGTTAACGAAACGAGAACGAAAAATTGTTCGAGTTTTAATAAAAAAACAAAAATCGTCTTTAACCGGAATAGAATTCGTTCGATGGTCGTTTTTTAACAAAAGGTATGGGCGAGGTGTCGCAGCATAATTCATACTTACACGTCTATACTAATATTTATTTAACGTTGAAATGATTCAATGAAATATGTTCCGAACAGACTCGGCAAACTCAGCTTCTTGCGTATATTTATATATATATATAATATTGTACATTATACACATGGGAACCGCTCTATATGTAAATTACTACCGCTGGGAAACAACGAACAGTCGGAAGGAACATTATTATATTTGGCGGCGTGTCGACACCGTTTTTAAGTCTCGCGATACTCGAATTTCGTTAAATTTCGCGAAAAGAAAATGTTGTCTCAACGACTCCCGAACACTTAATCGGGCTTTAATAAAACGAAATGCAAATAAAAGTGAAAGTTTGTTTTACACGTTTACATAGCCGTTGTTGCTCGTACGAGAGGGGGGGGGGTCGTATATTTTCATTATTATTATTATTATTATGTTTATTGTTTACGTTTGTTCCCGCGGCGTGTATTAAATACAATAACACCGATCCGATCGGAAAGACGATTCCGAGTAGCTAAAATATAGTACACGTTCACAACACATACCGTTTCCGTTGGTTCGTTTATTATATTCAATATGAAGTTATCACGCGCCGATCGTACGGGAAATAATCGTCGACGAAAAATCGTATCGCGGATCGTTGTTTAAACTTAATATTATAAATTCCAGAAAACGATCGACGATTTACATTTACGCGCTTTCTGTGTTTTTAAAACATTTTGTTATTATCATTAAGTATATTATGTTAAAGAACCTCCGAGAATTGTTTTCCTTTAAAATAACGAGCGCTCGGTCGATCTCGGCGTCGCGTGTTCACTACGGGCAAGATATGTCGCTGAAACAAATAAGTTTCACGATAATAACTCGCCCCACTAACCTTTTTTTTTTTTTTTTTGTTTTACGCATTAATTCCAAAGAACCGCCTTCGTTTATTTAAATATATACATATACGTATATACAATATACATTTAAATTTGTACCCTCCCCTTTTCCCGAACGCATTTTTTACAAATTATTATTAACTATACAAAAAAAGAAATGAAAAAAAAGTAGAACTTCTTCCCTCCTGTTCTCGGCTCGGTTTCCTAGACCCGCCGGCCTCGCTCGACTAACCTAAATTAACCCGGCCCGACGTAATTGTTGTGATCGGAACACGACGAGAGACGTTTTCCTCGTTTTTGTCTCATTTTCCGTTCCGCGAGTTCGTTGTCGCGCGTACGACCTTTGGACGAACCTTTTTTTTTTGCCGCGTTCAAGTGCGTGGCGATCGGACCGCGACGGGTCACAGTATACGGAAACGACGCGTTTTTATTTTCATACATTCGTACAATATTTTCATATCATAAAATATGTTAATAACTTTGGTATATGATTTTATTTCCCCATGTCGTTGTTTTCTCCGAGTTTTAATTTTTTGTTCACGACCAATAGAAATCATAACCGTCCATTTGTATTCGTAGATTCGCTCTGCCGCGTTTACATTTGTTATCTAGAAACGTTTAAACGAAGTCGCGCGAATCAGCGGGTTTTTTAACGAAAATATCATTACGCGTCTTGTGGTCGAAGTGAACGTTATCAAAGATACACCGCGACGACAGTAACCGTCCATATAACATTTGAAGAGCATATAATAACAATGACAATAAAAACGATGGATTACTAATCGGGTTCTAAATACGGTGTGTTGGCGGTAACGATACTCACGGTAGCCGGTAATACAATTTTTATGTCTTCGAACGGGGTCCAACGGTGATTTACGAGCATTATCAACGCCGTCTCAGTGTTTTCAAACTAATATCGAACACGGCCGATACCGTAGCTGTCCGAAACGTGTTTGAATTCCAAAGTCATAAATACGAAATTATTTATTTATTTTTCAAAATCGTGTAGTTTCGATTATCGTGTGCGCGCCGCCGGGAAAACGTAGACGGTATTTTGGTTTTCTTACAACAAAGTCGCCAAACGAAAGCGTTTCGACGTTGCTACAAGCGCCGTAGACACGGTGATAACGTTGCCCTCGGCGCAATCCGAAACCCTTTCGTCGTCGTGATATGATACCCCACGCACAACGCACGCGCGTACCATATTACGCACTCGTCAACACGCGATACGTACGTGGATGTTATGTCGCCGTTATCTCCGTATCTCGGATACCGGACGAGCGCGTAATCATATTAAATATTTTGTATACCAAAAATTATTGACGATGGGTCGAGGAGGTCGTTTACAGAATCATGCGACTAGTATTCATAGTCGTTGCAAAACACGCGGTTCGTGATCTCTCGTAGTAAACCGTTTGCTGCACGTAGTTCATAAATAGATGAACCGTCGCGATCAAACCAGGTTTACGCAGAAAACTGTCTCGTACGAAAAACCGACAAAATCATACGGGGGAAAGAAAAAACTGTCGAGAAATTGGTAAAAAATGGCCTGTCTACAGTACATTCATTTTTCAATTTCCAATCTATAAATGTATTGGTGCATGGGACCAAAAAATACAATCATATCGTTTTAAACCATATATATAAATATATCTAAATTCGCTCAAATATAGAATGTGCATCGAATTTTTAAAAGATAATTTTCGCATTTCAGCCTGTTTGTTCGAACAGGGCGTACAGTTATAATAATAATTATATAAAAAAAAATAAAATAATAATTTTAATATTGTTTACTTTACGGTTTGAACGTGATCGCATCGTTTGATGAAACAGTAATTATAATCATACCAAACGTAATTTAACGATGGCCTACGGGAAAACAAAAACGATAATAATGCGGATAAGTCGCTGCCATTGATGACCGTATACGACACGAGAACAAATCAGTAAACTGTATATCCGTACGAAAACGTTGTGAATTACTATAACGAATTAAATTGCGATATGAAAATTATGTCTGTGTACAATTTAAGAAATGCATACGTTTGTGAGTGGTTTCGATCCTAGCTAGATAAACATCTGCAATTTTCATCAGCTCTCCGACGATATCGTCTTTTTCCCGCGTATTGTCGCGTTTCAACTGTCTATAACTTTATATAATAAAGCGTATACAATTTTATATTGGTCGAATAGTTGATTGCCGCGGCGGAAGTAGTTTTTTTCACCGTGCACGCGTTGGGGCGCACGGTTTGTCGAAACTAGTGTTTGAAACCGAATTAAAATCGTTCGGTTTTCATTTCGATTTTGATCTGCTTTCAATCATTTCCGTATTGTTTACAGTTTGACAATTTTTTTTATTTTCTATTAATTGGATATTTATTGGCCCATGTGTACGAACACCGATATCGGTCCGAGTGTTGATTTCGGGGTTTTCTCGGTCGGTGTTTCAAATCGATTTCGAAATCGGTTTCATTTTTCAACGCTGAAAACCAGAATCGCGCGACGAAATCTGCATTTCCACGTCACAAAAGACTATACAGTAAATCCTCGTGAAATCGCGGTCTCCGCGTACGACGTATATCCGAGTGAAACTGGACGGTCGAAAAATTATAAAAATATCAAAAATTATCAAAAACAGAACAAAGAAAAATGAAACCTCGAAACGACGGTTCCGTCACCGTATGGACATGTACGAATCGACGAACGAACGCGAATCGATGTTTACACATAACGTTCGTTCTAAAACCAGCGGCGTGGACGGAGTCGATGTTGCGCGTAACACGACGCGTCGTCCGAATACGCGTATTTAGCGTATTTATTAATTGGGCACGCGACGATCGGCAGCTCGGACCGTCTGGAAAACGTCGAAGCATATTCGCCGCTCGTTCGTTCGTCTTTACGTCGCGTTGCATGTATGCACGCATGTAAAATAAACGTTTCTCCGGCTTGTCTATAAAATCGCTCGTCCCACGCGCGCGTTATCGCGGACGATTCGACATCACGCGCGTGGGCGCAATTAGGCGGAGAACGTGGAAGCCGTTGATGATGTATTATTTTCCGTTTTCTTTTTCTCTAGTGAACAAAACCGAATTTCAATACGTGAACATACGTAATCGATTTCTGTTTAATCGAACGTTATATTATTACCAATGGAATTCGCTATTTCTATCGTGTTTTTTGTTTTAGACTAACCGGTCGCGCCGTTCGACTTGGTTACGTTTAGCCGAATTTCACGTGTGTCTAGTATGTAAATCTAGTATGTACAGATCGCCTGAAGCTTCACTCTATTTCATCCGTTCTCACTTATCCTGTGTTTCATATTCTCTTCAAAGCCACCGTCTTCTTCTGTGATATAGACTCGAAATTACTCGAACCTCTCGACTTCACCCACATCCTCATCACCTGCTTATCATTATTTGGCTCCTTGCACCCTTACACCAAAATCATACTCTATATGAAACACTTTTACTTAAATATTTTAAAACTCTGTTTGTCATATATATAATAAATATTCTTCGCGGACCGATAGCATTGTTTCGCGTATTTATATTATTATGCGTCTCGTATTTAAATACTGACATTTGAACGTCAAAACGTCCTAGAAATCGCGAACAATGTTTTATGTACGATTTTGTTTTTATCAACACACTAATAGTGATAATTCAACTATAAAATGTCAAACGGCTCGTATTAAAATGATATATGATATACGGTCCTCTCACTCTTCGCTATAATATAGATAGGTGCTCGAAAGGTCGGCCACCGTACTCGTCTTTTAATTACATCGGAGGTATTATTGTATTATGCCCTGCAAACGTATTCGTACACCGAGTTCATAAGCTATATATTATGTATATGTTTGCCGTTCTCCAACCTTCCCCCGTTAAAGTTAAGCGTATGTTTTATCTTTTTGGTCGTTACGAATCGCTTATCGTGACTAATCGACATAGATTTCGCTCATAACTACCCGAGAGTGAAAATATCCAATTCATTTCCCACCAAATTAAATATTCGCCGAAATAAAAAATATTTATTATTATTTTTATTTTTATTTTTTACAACATTGACTTAATCGGGTTTGAACGCAATGACTAGAATTAAGTTTGTTGTTCACGGCCAATATCATTGATAGACGAGAGTTTTCTGGGAAGGACAGTTAGTAATAGCTTTACCCATAAATTCTTGTGTTTCATTTGCTTATACAATTTTTACGCCAACAAACGGATTTTTTTCATTTGTTTATTTTAAACTAAAAATGTTTTTGTTGTTCATTATTTGCGTGAAAATACTTTAAATTGGTGATGAACAACGAATAACGATGTTTCTTAATATATATATATATATATATATATATATCGATATGTACATCAATGTCGCTGAGTAATTTTTGAAAAAAAATTCGTATGTGTTAAAACATTATTATTGCTGCATATTGAAAAGACATATTCGAAATAGTATCATATTTTCTCATGCTGAGCAACGACACGTTTACGACTTTTTGCGCGACAAACCGAATCGGAAATTCAATAAGTCGCGTTGCCTGTAGTCGACACGCACGTGGACGGGATGAAATGTGTGCGGCCGACAAATCCGCGTCGTCTTTTGTTGCGCACCGCGTGACGTTTCGTATTATAATGTCATATCGTACGTATTTTTATATCGCACAGAGAGAGAGAGAGAGACCGAGCCGTACGTTTGTGGGACTGCTGAACCGTTTCCGATGACGTTTCCTCGCATATTCCGGTCTCTTGAATAGGCTATATTTATCGTCTCGCCGTACGACACTTCGTTCAACAAGCCGACAACGAGATTAAAACTTGAAGGTCGTAAACTATGAATCGAAAATCGATTTGATTCGCTCTCGCGAATATTTGTCGCTACAATTTAGTTTTTGTGAATATTTACGCATAACGACGACGAGACGGCGAAACAAAAAACGTCGTTTGTACACACACACACACACACACACACACAGGAGATCACGAGAAAAACATCAGTTTACATAGAATATTATAATAACGAAGTCGTTCGTGGTTGAATATTTGTTCAAAAAGTGTATACGTTCCGCAGCCTAACGTCGAGAATCACGCGTACAATCATCGAACGATTTAAACGTTCGGGGTAGGTTAGTGCGTCCAGTGGCGTATTCAGGGGGGATTAAGGGTTGTACCTCCCCCCCCCCCGAAAATTGTTGCTGAATAGTCAAATAATATTAATGTCGAATATGTACAAATAATATAAAATAAGTATTAAACATTTATAAGTAATAACTGAATAAAAATGTATCGTTTTCTATTATGATTATCGAATAAAACCGTTTTCAGATAATAAAAATTGTTTCTCGCTACCCGTTTAGATTAAATTTAAATCGGTCGGTGCAGTACTCGGGCGATAACCATTACGCGGGATAGGGTCAGTTCTCCATACTTTTGATAAGAGAAAAATTTGATAACCGATTTTTGCGGATGTAGAAATACCAACATAGATAATTAAAATCCCACGTTCCAAATGTTCATTAATAAATTTACTAACCTTTAATTAGTGGAAAATAACAATAAATGTTTAACTTTTTCTACAATTAGAACTATAAAATAATGATTATTATAAATGGTAATATTACATAGACAATACAATATTACAGTATTAACCAAATAGAAATTCACTTTAAACAAAATTTTAAATTATAAAAAATTTAAAAACTTATATTACATGAACATATGAAATATTATAGTTATAATAAAACATTTTATTACTGTATCACTGTAATGACCGTTAAAAACCGTTACACATCAAATACTCAAATACATTAATAACATACATTATTTCACATATTTAATGCAGAGTTGTACATTTATCAGCACTAAATTTATATTTGTATAATTTTATAATTTTGTGTGGTGGTATGTAACCTCAAAAAAAAATTGAAATTATTTCTTTTATCAAAAGTATGGAGAACTGACCCTATCCCCCATTACGCGTCAAAAATAGAACTCCTAATTTCCTAATGTATTTTCAGTACATTTTCGAATTTCGATGGCATTTTTCATAACAGTATTGTCCGTGTTGAGATGTGTCAACGCTTGTCAGTCTGTAGCGATTACGCCGAACGCAGAGCAACAATTTAATTTGTTATATTTTATTTAGCCCTCCCCGAAAAAAAATTCTGAATACGCCGCCACCGAGCGCGTCTTATTTCGTGCACGCGCGCGCGCCCGAAAATACGATTATTTACAAAAATTCGGACGGAATGAACCCTGACGTAGGCGTTGCTCTCGCGTGAATAATGTGCAACGATGTGCATGCGTGTCAATACGTGGTCGTCAGCAGACAGTAGTCCACCATAAAATACATACCACGAATACGATTTAGACGTCCGTCTGTGACGAATGCAACGACGAACAGCCGGTTGGCGGCGAAGAGCGCCTACGTGAGCTCAGCGGACCGTTTCGCCCGTTATTTCCGTGCACGCGATCGCATCGCGATATTCGTGCGATACTTATCGGCCGACAGATTGATCCGTCAACAGTCGAATCGAATCCAACGCGCTTACACGTTTTCATCACGTGTCGATAACGTCCGCTACGCCCTGACCGATCGTCCCGTTCGCTCTCTCTCTCTCTCTCTCCGCACGTGGACAATGCAACGGACGTAGCATGTCTTGTACGTTCGAAACGTATTCCACGGGGCCTATTTTTTTCTTCTACAAACCAAGGCTACTAAACTGCACGAAACGTTCGTCTATTGCGTCGCGGCCATTCGCGGAGCATGTCGTTCCGCGAGTTATCCATTTCTCGCACCGAGCGCCGGGTTTATGGCCGAAGCCTACTGATGACCGTACACGTGCTATTAGCGCGGGGAGAGGGCGCGGAGAGCGAATCGCCGAGAGAATCCGACCATCTGAAGTGTCTCTGCAGGGTGGTCCGTGCACCGGCGCCTTAGGGACACCTACTTCGTTCGTGCGCGCGTCGTCAGTAGGATAACGTCTCCGTTGCTCTCCCGTCATAATACGGACCTTAAAATAATAACCATCGGCCGCTTAGACACCGTTAATGCCTACGAACGAATGTCGTCCAGGACTTGGTCTTGACGCTGGGCAGGGGGGGGGCAAATTTTTTTCGATAAACATCTACCGAGATTATGAATTAGGGGTTAGGTCCGCCTTATACTAACGACAAAAACGTTTACCGACCATTCGAATTTGACAAAAACAATCGCACTGTTTACACACCAGTCTACTAGTATTCCATACGTTAATTTGAATCCTTTGAACCGGTAACTATACACGTACAACACATTACGAAGCTGCGACATTTTCTGGGTTTTGTTGCGCGCGTCTGATGTGTATCGCACGGGCGAATTAACATTTTACGAAATATTCCGTACACATTTTCACTGATGTAAATCGCGCCGTAGTCATTTCGAGCGCATAAAAATGTAATATCAGCAGCACCGTATAAAACCGACCCCAAACGCTTCGTACGTGTGTGTATAAAATATATATTATATACCGACTAGAATTTGAGGGAAAACACGTTTTAGCCGAATAGTTTACATGGCGGATTTTTTTCTCCTGTAAAAACGAACGTTAAACAAAAGTAAATATTTTCATGTTTGTTCTATTTTTAGCGTTAAGACGCTGGAAATTTGAGTTTTTATTACGAAACACAGAGACCGAAGCTTAACGACAACACTCGTATTTATTATTATTATTATATATTATATATATATATATTATGCGTACACAATTATAATAATTTATTATATACACCAACACCAGGTTTTAAAGTAATAACAATTTCCTATGTATACAAAACGTTAAGAATTTATAAGTCTATAATGGGCTGAATCCGTAGACGCTTCTGCACTTAGTTCTTCCCAATACTATAAGCAGCTTTCATTTTTTTATTTACATACCGCTAGAACCATAATTTATAAAGATATGAATTCGACAGGCACGCTTAGAAACCTATATAAAAAATAACATTTAGAGATATCCATGATCATTTATTCTATGTACTATTAATTAACCCAATATTGTATGTCTTGTATATTTTGAAGTTGGCTTGGAAGATATTGAAAAAAGGGTTGAATCTCATAGCACGATAAAGTAGTTTATCACTTTATGAGTTTCTTATCGGAACAATTCGGTTGAATAAAACCATAGAAATAACTGATTCTACAAAATTATTTATAATTCAATTTTATATTTTAATGGAAACCGAAGTAATGTCCGTACGACAGGACTATTCATATATTCGATTAATGTAGTTTTATTAATAGTTGTCATCTGGCTATCGTACAAATCACTCGTCGATTATTTTCAAATTCATTATGTTATACGAACGCATAACAAGTAAACGTAACGTTATCGTTTAATGTTCGACAACGATTTTAATAATTCTATCACCACAACGATTAAATAATCGGCGAGTTATAAATCCAGACAAATTATATTCTACTTTGTAATTAAATAACTGTCGTCACAGGTGGCTCAAAGCAAATAAACCGAATTGTTCGGATTTGCGTTTACGATGAATTGAAAAAAAACAAAACCAGGTACCTCGTTGCGTTTTCGTGTCGTTCATTATCCGGCTTGTGACCGGATCGCGTGACACGAGACCGCAAGCTGTGCGACCGGTAAAGGGTTTTTTAAACGGGTCGGTTGTAATAGGCGACGGCCATAGTCATCACCATGGTAAGAAGACGATAGACGGTAGATAAACGCGTTCCGGGATCAAACGGTTTCGACCCCGTTTAACATCTGGATTTTTAGTCAGATCATTTTTGTTTTTTAAATGTTTTAAGATCTCATCACCGCCGTCTTTGCTTCGTACTACGATTTTGTGACACGAATTTATTTACAATATTTAATAACATCAATAAAATCCAATGGTACCCCTCCAATGATCTGAAATAATTTTTAATCCTTTTTAATGTAGAATAGATCTCGCGCTTCAAGATGTAAACGAAAGCATTCTCAGTGCAATACCGAAATATCGATATGCCTCGGTCGAACCGTTTCCTTTTGATGAATGCTTCAATTATATTCGGGACCGTACCGTTTCATTTATGTTAACTTATCAGATGCGCCCTAAAATTGACGCATTTCATTTGGAAAAATCGTTAAAATCTTTTCTTTTTTTTTATTGAAAAATTATAGCTTTTTTGCGCACTTTTTACACGGGTCATTTATTTAAATGATCATCATATGAAAGTTCTCTTTTTACTAGCTCAGATGTGATTCTATCCAAAGTTTATATGCGGGTAGTTACTTTAAAATCAACTGAATTACTGTCATCGGCACTCGAGAGCTGGGCCGTCGATCGCTAAATATTTTTCTTTTTTTTGTGCGTTGCCTTCATAGTTAAAACGTTTGTAATTCCACATTTTTCAACGGTCAGTTTTTTTAATAGCGTTCACATTTTTTATCAGTTCGTATATATAAAAGAAACCACAACTTTTATAAAAAAAGTCTCTACAAATTTGCCGCTCTAAAAATGTTGACGTCGACGGCATTCGTTCTTGTGTTAAATATCTCTTTACCTACTTGACCGCTTCGATAGAAAAACATCCCAAGCAAATAAACTGTTGGTATTATTTATTTTTTTCTTGTGAGAATGTGTAAAAACTAATGTGTCGACTTAAATATTTTTAAAATCACGAAACTTAAACGAAAAGTTGTAGTACAGTTGGAAATAAACGTATTCGTTCCATAACCAGTTATGTATTTTTTTTCGGAAAGAGGAGAAACATGATGTTCGTTTTAACGAAATTAGTTTTTCGATTAATAGTGGTTCATATCTTATACATATTATGAACTGTCTGTTGTTTAGTTTTATTCTAAAGAGGTTCGAAACCTTCCATGGACGTAACTACGACGTCATCGATTCGGTCGAATTTAATATTATACGAATAAAACAATTCCAGTGGTTTATAGATTTATTGTATATTTTCAATATATATGTAGGAGTATTTATTATACTGGCACTCGATGTGGTGATATGCATAGTATATAAACATATAATACTCTCGATATTCGCTTTCAGCAAAAAAAAAAAAAAAACGAGTTGACGTAACGTCGAAAGATAATATGCATATTATTATGTTCTACGTTCGCATTTAAATATAATTGTAAAATGAAAATATATTAATGAGGTGTATATAGGTTTTTATTTTTAATTGACGTGATACTGCACGTTTAAATTTTTTTTTTAAATAATTATAATAATTATAAAACTACAAGAATTAATGAACAATTAATTGGCGCGGCGTACGCTCAACTGATGTCATTGTAATTTGAACGACGTGCCGAATGCTTCATCGCGTTATTTAGTCCGAAAAACTAGTTTTGTACCCTATAAAACGTGTATCGGAATAATTATAATGGTGACCGCGAATGAAACGTGCAACCGACAAGTCCGTTGCACGTCGAATGGCCGCGGTTGTCAAATCAGTGTTGTAGGTACGTGAGCATTTTAATTGATGAAATGACGACCGAAGTCGTCATTGCCATTTTGACGCGTGAACAATGTTATTAAACAATTAAACCGAATCGGTACAAATAATCGTAAATTAAGACTGTTTCGATTATTGAAATGAAATACATGTATTTCATTTTGAAAACACTGGCCAAGATTTTATAGCAAAATGAAATGAACAAAAAAATATGATATGTATTTATAAATTTATTTATAGTTCATATGAATTTATAATTGACATGTTAATTGAAATATTTATATCAATTAGAACGGGGAAAATATTTTTATTCGGATATTGAAAAAACTGGTATGATACGTTTATAATGTATTTTTATTCGGGATTTTGAAAAATCACTAAAAAAAAAAAACAAACGTTATTAATCATTAATTGATTTGTAAAAAATTATCGATATATTCAATCGAGCGGGACCTACGATGAAACTACTTAACTGATAATTACGATATTTCATGTACAATCAACAGTTACATTTGGTAGTCAGTATATAGGTTATTTAGGACCAATGGTGTTTCTTAATACGAACACGCCGTTTTTTAGGAAATTACATTGGTCCGTGACTAGTTATTATATTACGACTGATATGCAGAAAAAAAAAATATATATTTTTTAATGATCTACGGGAAATTAGATCATACGAACCAAACGCATTTTTACTTTTGTCTACAAAAAAAAAAATGAAAATATTAATTTGTTTTTACTTAAACACCTATATAATTACATTTTTTTTTACACATTTTAGCATTACTGTTAAATCAAAAAGTGTATACGTTTCATATATCCCTTAAATCATTCTAAAACATAAACGATATTTTAAATTTGTAAAATATTTATATATTAGAGATTATTTTGATGAAAATCGTTTGAGTGCTTTATGTTTTGATTAAATGTGCAAAGATGAAATTTTTACTAGTAATTTGATGACATACTATAAATCTCTTTTATCATAAACTTTAATAATAAGGTATAAACTTTTCAATTGAATCTGTTCATTAAATGCGTATCATAATATATTTTTGTAATCAAGTCAAGAATGGCGCATTCGATTTAAAGTGAAAAATCGATGAAGATTAAAATAATATTCTATGTTTCTGAACAATTTCCGTTCGTGGGAAATTATATTATGTTAGGTAGTCGTAAGTCGTATTTGATCAATGACACTTTAAAAAATATGACACTTTGCGTTGGTTATTTTTAAAAGCTCGAGAACACTATTATTCCGTTACAACTGTACATTTGAAAAACGATTATATCTTCTATTGAGTTAAGTTTAATACGTTTAGAATTGAATATTTAAACTTAATGAGTTGAATTTATTTCTGTTGACTTTATAACTTGAGTTAATTATTTTCATTATTTCCATTTAAATTAATTTTAATTTTCCCTTTAATGTTTATTATACGCATATATATATTATAACTGTTTGAACTGTGTGTTGTGTTTAGTTTAAACTAGATTTGTAATACAGATCGGATACTAATGATATGTCAAGGTTAGTTTTCACGTGTATTACATTATTATTATTTTTTTTTTTTTTTTTTATTATTAAAGCCTCAACGACTTAGGTTATTAGCTTACGAAGTTTACAATATTAATATTACATTATGTTTGTACATAGAATAAGGTTACAAATAATAACAAAATGTTAGGCATAAATAGTTAAAGATATATAGATAAGAGAGAACAGCTAAAAAAAAAAAAGGTATAAGATAAAATTAGATAAAGTTGTACAGTTTGGTTGTTATTAAGAAGGTGATGATTTTGTTGAAGTTTTCTTGATCTGGTCCTAGTGCTTCGTATAAATGGTCTGGTAAATTCAGAGCTGTTCTAGTATCAGCATAATTACGACAGAATAAGATAATGTGTTTGACTGTTAATGCTTCCCCGCAAGTAGTACATAGTTCTGGTTCTTCGTGTCTCATGAGGAAACCGTGGGTGAGCCTGGTGTGTCCTATTCTGAGTCTATTGATTACAACTACGGGGCGTCTTTTGGAATTATTATTATTGTTATTATACGATTGTCATATTACGTTTTGAAAAATGTACACAATAAAATGTCAATTTAATCAAAAAAGTAAAAAAACATGCCAATCGTATGTTGTAGTAAACTAAATAATTATCACGTTTGTCCAGTCATGTCCATTTAGTTGACGGGAATAAAAAAAAAATTCTCCAATATACGAGTATATTAGTATTGCACCCATAGAGTTGTTTATTTATTTATTTTTTATCGTAATACGATCATGTAAAATTTGACAATTACGTCCATTCGAGAAATAACGTCTGTTGGAAAACTGCTAACGTTTTTGATATTTACAACCGATCGCAGAGAGTTATTCTATACCTGAAATTTTCGATTACGAACAACAAATATTTTAGAATATCCATATAGTAATAATAGCGTTGCAGCAAAGCTTCCACACGAGCGATTATTTCGCACGCGATTCAACATTATTATTATTATTATTTTTATTTTACTTAAATTTTTCGTATAGTCAAGTAGATGTTAGTACTTTACACGGGCACCTTACTTCGAAATGTACGCTTTTATTCATTGTGCACAATATATGAATATAACAGTATAATGTACCAGTGATATATTTCAAAATATTTTCACATTGGCACGAAGTTCTCTAATCCCATACGGTCACCAAAATATGAAATCTATAGATTTTGTCGTAATATTTATTTTCCGCTAGAAAACGAAATACAATAACTCAAAACTAAAAAATAGTTTTCAATATTATTATTGCTGTACTACAAGAAATTCGTAAATGCATTTACAAAATATTCTAGCAAATAAGTAAAATAATTGACTGAGTACATTAAACCTGTTTGTTTCTCTCTTCCGCCGAATACACAACAATTGCAACCAAACGTTGAAACTGTTTTAGGAATAGTTTTAATGTTTCAGTGTCCGTTTATTTCTGAAGCAACAAAGTTCATGTCGAATGAAATAACTCGTGTTCCGGTATTTCATAGAATTTTCGTTTAACTGTGTCGACGGTTTTTTCTTTTGTTTACTGTCAGGTTTAATTATACCGCATATAAATAATAAAAAGAAATTCGACGAAAACGTCGTACAATTAAAACACGTCTTTGCGGGATATATATAGTACGCGCGAAAAACTATGCCGACAATGATTGCGTGTACAATCGACCACACCGCGCGGTTGAATTATTTTCAAACAACGTTATAAGACCTGAAGGATATTATTATTCGACGAAAACCGATACGTAAAATTGTTACGAGATTTATATTTTTTCGCGGCTTACCCGTAAAATGTCTCACGCTAACGATTTCACGTCTATATTAGACAGTGTCTAATCGTCAATGTCGCAACAACCAACCGACTGACGATGTTCGTTTCGTTTACTATATTCTGTTTGTTGAATTTTCGTATTTTTGTCGTATTATATAAAATAATTCACGTCAAAACGGTTAAGAAAGAGAGAAACTATTAGCAGCTGATTGCAAACATAATAATATATATGTGTAATATATTATTTTCAATAAGAACAAAACGTTATTATAATACAAATCACAACTCGGTTATTATTGCTATAATATTGTCGTATACTTGTCTTCGTGTGTTTTTAATTTTTTACTAAACAAACACGACGTTTCACTAGTATTAAATACATTTTATATATTTTATATATATATATATGAAATTAGATTACCTATTTTTATAGTTTTGTCAAAAAATAAAAAATAAAAAAACAACGGTATCAGTACTAATAATGATAAATCTCAGCCGAATGCAGATTGTTATTTATAGACCAATCCTGTTTACCTACGATAGCCTTCTCTCTCTCTC
Source organism: Schlechtendalia chinensis (assembly GCA_019022885.1). Lineage (NCBI taxonomy): Eukaryota > Metazoa > Arthropoda > Insecta > Hemiptera > Aphididae > Schlechtendalia > Schlechtendalia chinensis. The sequence continues at coordinate 4,336,520 of CM032350.1, read as the reverse complement.
TCTATATATATATATATATATATAGACACTTGCACGAATGCACATGAAACACACAGTCGGTTTATAGGGATTTTCGTGGCTTTGTTCTATTTTAAAGAACGAAAAAGAAAATGGCGATGAATAACTAGTATACATCCACCTCATACAGGCGCCCACGTGAATTGAAGAAGAGCGGTCGGGATAATGTAAATTTCAAATAATTTTACCGATAGTGGACGTTTCAAGTAGCAAAAAATATTTTCATCAAAATAAAAACATATTATTTTATTTATCTGCTAACAAAATATAGAAAATTTGTTTGACGTTTATACGTACGTAAACATATTACGATTGCATATGTACAAACAATTTACGAGAACCGTCAAATTACACAGATTTGTATATTTAATAAATTATAAATATTTATTGGTCTTACATTTGTGTTTTATTCGACAAGAAACTCAAAGACACTCATCGGGTAATATCATTCTTCTTGAAAAGAGAAAATGAACCATTAAAAATAATAATAATAATAATAATAATAATAATAATAATAATTTTCAAAGCTTTATATATACGTGTTCTATACGAGATCTGCAGAAATAGATGAATAGTACTAATTATTTTGATGTTTACAAAATAAAAATTTGTTTTCATATATGATTTTCATGTACATGATATTCTATGATTCGTACGGTATAATTGTTTACTGTTGATAATATTACATACGAAATACGTGTTACGACGAACGTTCTGAATAAAATCATGAAATTTTGCATCGTCAACGTTTCTGCACGTTTTGAGGTTTTTATGGAGAGCATTATACTATGTTCGTGTCATTTAGCGCATAATTTAGAATCGTATGACTTAATATTGTCGATACATTTCGATACGTTTACAAAACATTACATACACTATTATTGTTGTTTGGAACTTAATAAAATGTTTAATTTCTTTTTTTTCTTCTTTTTTTTTTTTTTGAAAGAAACAACGTATTTTAGTTTGCACACGAATACTGAATGACGATTTCTCGAAATATTACTTCGGCTTCCCTTTTGATCCGCTCGGTATTTGTTCGTATGCGTGATAAACACGCCGGAAAACGAAACGCGCACGAAATTTCATTCGGAACAGGCGCCCGGCCAACCGGCCGTTTCTGGCCGCCGACCGTTTTGACGAGTGTCGTACACAACGGGGTATTAATAGCGGGCCCGTCGCGGTTCCGTAACAATGCCTACGCGTAGGTAATAATAACAGACGAACTAAGTTATAATAATAATAATAATAATAATAATAATAATAATAATAATAATAATAATAATAATAATAAAGACGACAACGATGTTGTATTGTGTTACACGACCGGATCTTCGTTTAATCGAAACGCGCGGGGCCCGAATAGAAAGCGACCGAAGGGGCGAAAAGTTTCCGGCGATCTTCTCGTACCGGACCGGACGAAAACACAAAACCGTATTTGTATTTGTATTATTATTATTTATTATTATTGTTGTTGGTGTGTACACGTCCCGCGGATATCAGACGAATGCAATAAACGAATACGTTTCGTTCTGTTCTGTCTTGTTGTTTTAGTTTTCCATTTCGAAATTTTTATGAACTTGTTAATCTTCCGGTAACGGTTGTGAATTATCACGCGCGCGTGTCACATTCCGTTTGTGTGATTCGACGGACGGCGTCGTACAAACGTGTTTTTCAGTACGCGTCGTTCAAACATTCGTTTTGATCGAATTCATAAATGCATATGCCGAACGCGCGTTGGTATCGCTTTCGTACGATACGAAAAAAGTGTCTTTCTTCAATTTATTTTCGTTACGTTACTTATTAGACTTTTACAATTATTAGAAATTCATTTCGGTTGACATGTTTTCCATAGTTCGTATGTCAATATTTCGCGTAATACATGTAGTTTACGAATAAACAGTTATTCCAGTGCGATGCAATCAGTGACTTTTGAACTTTAAATTACTAACCTTAAAATAATAACATTATAATTACGACTATAAGAACGCATAAAGAAAAATGATAGCAAACTTTTGGGCTTTTGCACTAAAACAGCATTGTTTGACTTCAAATTAAGAAAAACACGAAACAGTGACCCACCCAACGTATGTTAATTCGTATTGCAAAGAAACGTTTTACTTCGTTTCACTATGATTTAAACGTCGACGAACGGAACTCGGTTCGCCATTAGCAAACGAACTTCCCAAGCGCAAGATCGTATTATATTTAATGTACACCGGCGTATTGAATGTATACGTGTACAGTTTCCTCTGACATCCATCCATCTATAGTTGATCCATAAAAAACGAATGATTTTTATGATTTTTATGATTATTATTATTTTGTTTTTTAATACCGTCGTTTAAACCGCGACGAATAAACGGTCTTATCGAGAAATGAGAAAAAATACGATGCAGACGATTTCGATAAAATTCCCGAGTCTACAATAATACTCGGTTTAATATATACGTATATATATATATGTATGTATGTGTGTGAGTGTTAGCACACGGGGACGCGTTCCCGGTGTTTTCAATATTATATACGCAATAAGAATATATTATTATTGTCTGTGCCGTATACAGGCAACGCCGTGGGAACGACGAGTATAGGTTTTCCACGTCACACGAGGATAAAACGGGTGATTTTTTTTAATACCCTACCGCTTTTTTTTCGAACGCGACGAAAATTCACTTGCTTATAAATGAGAAACGACGTCGCGCGTATATTTATATATACATATAAATATTATACGGGTAGAAACGTCCGTTTTTTTTTTGTCCACGGTATTCTGGATAACGAATTTTCAACAAACCGAACGACCCGATCGTGATCTCGATTTTTAATTTTACCGAGCCGAACGAATTTTATACAAAAAACGGTGTTTTCGATTTTATGTCGAGGGTTCGATACCGGTTTTAATAATTATATAATATGCGCTAGAATTTTATCCGATTGAAATTGAATTTTTTTTCAATAATATATATATATATATTTTAACTTTAATTTTACGGGGAAAAGTATTATTGGACGATTTACGGAACGGCGGGTGTGGATGCGTGTCACCGTTGTGCGAGAAGCGGATTGATTGTTATCGGCACGTGGTTATCGTGGTGCCACCGCTACACTCGTACGCGTACGCACACGTGGATAATGTGAAAGAATTAAAAGCTTAACGGCTAGACAGATCAGATTTGATGCCGACTAAACATTTGAACTCGTAGCAGGTTTTTTTTTTGGGTGTTTTGGTAATTGCGGGAGTAGATTTTCGATTGAATAAACGTGTGTACGATAAGTGTTTTGGAACGAATTAGTTCAATAACATAATAAAAATAATCAAACGTAACTCGTGATTTTTTCGCCGTAATTTTTTTACCTATAACAATTTGTAAAAATTAAAGGGCTTCAAATATTTTAATTTAAATATTTTAAATTCGGTTTTACTTAATGTGGTGGAATTTTTTGGAAAAAAAGGCTTTTTTTAGGTCTGAGGAAGTACGAAAAGTACACCGCTTCCGATCGCCATAGCAATATTATTCGTTTTGTATGATCGAAAAAATATTCAAAATTATTTGAATTTTTTTGTTTGTTACATAATTGCTTTATTCTTATCATCGCGACTACGATAATATAATCCGTTTATTAGTATAGATAACATTATTGTCTGTGTACAAAACAGTATGAATACGCCTTACTCAAAAGCGAATATCATATTTTATCTACAAAACTTTAATTGTTTTACTTATATATATAATATGTTGTAAACATTTCTTATTTCTTTTACGTAATTTTTATCACCAGATATTCATAAAGAATGTTGCGTTTCCGTTCACGAAACGTTTAAGCCAACACGGTCGTGTAAAATAAATTCGGCCCAAAGCGGTAGGCGTAAATATCGCCACGCTGGTTTTTTTACTTCCCTTCTTAAGTAACGTTATATTTCCTATCACAGACAGCCAATGTGCATATATTGTGGGCAAATCTCATTACCAAAGATATTATCCGGTCATCTGGGAAATGATGATTCTTTTAGATTTTACCCGGGTATCCGGTTCACGTGAGCTTAGGTAATGTCAGAGTGTATCAGCATAAAAGTGTAGGAACGTTTTCATATATTCGCCCGATTAAAATTAATACAACTGGACAGAAACTGGTTGAAAGACTAAGAGTGTTTTAGTATATTGCTATAGACGATTGTCCGGTTCTCGTTATCGTCAATTATAATCTATGTGTACGAAAAGATTTCGGTTTTACGATATATTTCAATTTTTATTATGCGTATAAAAATATATTTTTTTTTTAAATCGGATTTTTACCGATTATTTTATTTAGAAATCAAATAGGTTTAATATTATTTTTTTTTTTTTTTTTTTTTGTTGATATTACGAGAAAATTGCGAGTGTCTGAATATTTTTAGAAAAATGAATACAATAATCGAATAAATATTGTAAATACGTTTTTTTCGGTTCGAATCTTGTAATCGAACTTGTACGTCAAATACTTTTCGAAAGCATTCTTTACAATAAGTCACGAACACACGTTTAAAATTTCCTTGGAATCGGTCCAACAGTCTTGGGGCGAAGAGATTAATAGCGACTCCGCTTCGTTCCCACCGCACCACACGACATGATGTTTTCCATGCTGCCTTTGACCTCGTATGCTCGAGGTGTGTACAGTCATCGGTGTGTCGACATGCGCCCGTGTGAAAACTTATCGATTCCAAATGTTCAAGATTTTCCGCCATAAGCGGGCGAAGCGGTGTTTTCGCACTACTGCAGTATAAAATCCACGACAAGACAACGCGTCAACAAGCGACAGATTACCAGATTCAATTAAAGTTTTTATCGGTCCAATGTTGAGTGGTAAATTCGTGGATTCGTCGATGAGATTGACTGCGCGTATTTGTTAATATCAAAGATGACGGGATAGACTTGTTAAAAATACCTAATTTATTTTTCATTCGCGAACACGTCGTGAAATTGATTTTTTCAAAACGTTACGACGGCCAATGTTACGTGCGATTATTGTTGTTATCCGCGCGCCTATCTTATCTCATCCGACTATCTTTTTAAAACGTTCAACGTTTTGGACGGGGCCGTTCAAACGAACGCGTCGTCCAAATGCGACGGTAGCCGTCGTTTCCGGGTGGCTGTATTCGACATGAAACCGAATTTAATCCCCGCGCTCGTTCCTATGTAATGGTCATTTAGACGCGCGCGTGACGTAGAGCCGTTAAACGCGTAACCGTTATGATATGAATACAACACTTGCCGATCACGCCGAACCGCGTGTATCGTGTGAGGCATTTGCTCCAGGCGCCATCGCAACGGGGGCGTTGAGCTTTGAGAAATTGTTTATACTGAAAATATGTTTCAGTATAATGAGTATAAAAAAAAAATACCCTTTTTCGAAAAGGATAAAAAGAATTCTGCGGTTGTGGGAGGGCGTATATATTGAAATTGCCTCAGGTGCCAGAAGAGTTTGGCTCTGATCGTGTGACGCGACACGACAATAAATCAAGTTGTCCATCCGTTACGCGCGCCGGTAGTAGGTTTATTAAAACGACGGACGAAAAAAAAAAAACGAACGAACGAAATCCGACGACCGTCTGTCGGCGCGACAACGCGTAGCCACCGGAGACAAGTCGGCCGCGTTTTTGTCTTACACTTTGGCGTCCGACGACCGTCCCAGTCTGTCGTACAGTCTCGCTCGGTCGGCGACGCGTGACCCTTTCAGTGAGGCCGGTCGCACGCCAAAAGAGCAAAACTGCTCAAAGCTGTTTGAGTCGTTCGGCTTTAGCCCGACTCGATCGTTATAAAACAATTCATGCCGCACACCAAAAAAGCAAAAATAGTTAAATCGTGTTTAGTCGTCAGCATGTCTTCCGACGAAGAACACCGTATCGTCCCGAATTTGATGGTCTCCGTTGTCGATTATTTGGGGGGAAAAAATAATGAAAATATAAAAACAATGTGCGGGTACGTCCTTTAAATCTAAAACGTACCAAAAAAATGTTCTTCGTGTGAACTTCGTAATGACGAGCTAAAATTTTACGCGAGCAAGTTCTGAAACATTCGATTGTTCATTGATTTACACGTGTTCTATTTTTCATTAGTCACGATTAAAGCTGCTTTGGTCTGTCTCAGGCTGCTTTGAGCAGTTTTACTCTTTTGACGTGCGGCCGGCCCGAGAAACAACGCTTTACTCGTGCACTCGCGTCTCTAGTCCCTAGGACGACAAATCTGTTGACGGTGCGAACCTGGTTTCGACCCGGTCGGAGCAATAATGATATAACCATACTACTATGTATACCTGACCATACCTGAAACGGCGTTTTCGTTTGAATACAAACGCGGAATGCGATACCGCGTCCGTGCCAAAACACGACATCGGAATACTGTACACGACGTATCGCGCCTCGTAAAAAAAACGTACGCGACGTTCGGCTTTGTCGAAAGCTCGTGTTCGAACGCACGTCGCAAACGATTCATGTGATTCGTGTACACGCCGTTTCAATTGTTTTCGTTCGTCGCGTTCTTAATGCACAGTTAATACGGATGAATCGAGCGAAATAAAGTGAAACGCAACGTGTACTGTGTGTTCGCCCGTCGCGTCGATTTCTTTTGAATAGTTTCCAACGCCATCAGAGTTAGAAGTTGTGTGACGAAAATTTTAACTGACCAAACGGATGTCGATTATTTCGTATAATCCGATTATATAACGATATATAACGATTTTGATCGTTTCGTGTTATACTGTTCGAACATCTTTTTAAAGCCATATAATTTCCATTTGCGGTGTACGTGGTCATCGGGTATACAGAGAATGACGTGTTTAGCTACTTACAATCGTAAAAATAAACATTTAAAACCATCGAATACAATATTACAATAGTAAATATTATTACGATTACCGATTTGATTATTTTTATTATTTACGTCTAATAAAACGACCATCATTGGGTGTACATTAGTACCTACTATACATACAAACAAAGTATGAAACACACATACCATATGAGAACGCTCGTTATTTTGTACAATATTAGTTGATTGGTTATAACATTTTTTTTAAAAATAAATCTATATACATCTATATATATGTTGATTTCAACACGTTTTAAAACGATCTTGAATAATAAACACTCGTAGTTTCGCCATTTTTCAATGATCTTTCGAACGGTGAACGAATTATAGTAGTAAGACTTGGTATTGCGTGTAAAATATATATTAAAAACCATTAAAATGTAAAAATGTGTTGCCAGAACTGATTCGCGTTTCAATGGGTGCGGAGAATCACGAATTCGGACGAATACGGAAACGTGTTCGATCCGTGTCTCCCTTCCCGCCCCCCCCCCTTCCAGAGTGACAGCTCGGGAACTTTTTAGGTGACGCGAAAAAATTCGTATCCACGTACGTGTCTAGTGTTTTATTTAACAAACACATTTAATTGACGAGCTATCCTAGAAAATGAGACGTCCCGTCTACAGTGTCGGATTTAGAGATGCAGAAACCCTGGGCCCATCCTTAGTGGTGGTCCCATAATCCAGTCGTACATATATCTGATATTAGTACATTACAAGTGTGTGTTTTATGTATAATGCATTTATTGTATTATAATTTACTTCAGAATATTATTTAATTAAAAAGTAAGGTTTAATTTAATTATATCGAACAATAAACTTGAAATATAATCCGATTATATTAAATAATATTTGATTTATTTTACAATACTATATACCGTACGTAAATAATGTAAATTAATACAATTGTATTGGTACTCTTCGAGATTTCGTCACCATACGTTTTTTAACTATATACTATTGATGTTATGATTCGAATATTGTGATTTTAATCTGTATTAAAAAACGACAATTTTTAGTAGTAATGTGTTTTTAAATTGGGATTTGAAAAGAAAAAATCTTGATACGCGAAGGCATACACTGAACCCCCCCACCCAAATCCGGCCCTCCTCCATCTTGTCGAAACGGTAGCGTCACAGGGTAAAAATCTCGTTTTCGATTTGTTGGTCGGTCGACCTAAATCGAAATGAAATTGACCTAACCTAACCGGTCGAGTTTACCGAGCTCGCGTAACTCGACTGACGGATTCGTTATCTTTTTTTTCGGTTTCTCGTCCGACAGCGGCCGCGCAGCAGCCCGGCCGACGCGGGCCCGTCCGTTTGGCCGAACGCCCGGCCATGCACCATCAGGTGGCCCATCCGCATTGGATCGCCGCGGCCGTGCAGCCGTGGGGCCTGCAGCCGCAGCAGCTGGGCCCGTCGCAGAACATGCTGGCGCTGGCCGGCATAGCGCCCGCCGCCCCGGGCCCCGCGCCCATCGCGTTCATCGGTCTGCACCCGCACCACCACCACCATCCGCACCATCCACACCATCCACACCATCCGCACCACCATCATCTCGGCGCGCACGCCCTGCCGGCCCAGCCGCTGCAGCCGTCGCCGCCGCCGCCGCAACAGCAACAGCCGCCGCAGCCGCATCCGAACCATCTGGCCGGACATCCGGTCACTACGGCTGCCGCGGCCGTGGCCCTGCTCAACCAGTTGCACCAGCACCAGCAACAACAGCAACAACAACAACAGGATCTCGCGCACTTGTTGCTCCAGCACCAACAGCACCAGCAGCAGCTCGCGCCACTCTCACACCTACAGGTACGTCGTTTTAACTACTTCGCTCGTCTACCGGACATCCCGTTTTTACGGGCCGCGCGCGACGTAAGTCTGCTTTTCACTCTCCCGGTCCTTTCGAACTTGCGGCAAAATGGCCCGGACGGGCCCGGACTTAATGACTTAAATCGATAGCAGTTTAATAATGTTTTCCCTTCAGGTTCGGTTTTCGATTTATTTCGGCTAGCTCACGTGTTCACGTGTATAGTGTATAGTACGTGCGTTGTTGGAAATAAGTATAGTAAATAATGATATATATATGTAATAATACTCACGGACGCAGTACTTAAAAGAATTCGTCGAATCGTCTTGGTTACGTACAGAAGTCGGATCGTGTCCGTATGCGCAAATTCGTAGTTCGTAATACGCTTGAACGAAGATCGTCGTTTTGTATTGTTACGCGTTCCGGTGTTAAAATTAAATCATGTTTATTCACAAAGAATACATGTCGACTTGAGGTCCGCCGGAACTCGGTGTTTTCCGTTCGTTTCGTTAACAGACGTCAGACCAATCGTCGGCCTCAAGCTGTCCGTCGAGCGCACTTAATTCGATATCGTTTCTCAAGCACCTAACTCCGTTCTACGTTTCGCGTATTTACTCACGCGCACAGCGGAGCCGGGAACTTTTCGTCAACGGTTTCCATACCGTGCGCGGTTCTTTTTTCAAAACGCCTGTAGGCCAACCCGGCCGTTCGCCGAAACGTATCGCGTAATAACACGCGGCGAAACAGTCCAAGACGGGACTCCACGGTACTAAAAAAATAACAACGTACGTCAGGTTTTCAGATTTACAGGCGAGTAAATTCAACCGTAAAATTCAGATTTTAGTACCCGAACGCGGGCTTCCGTTCGCTGAAGGATTTCCGTTTTATCTGCGTTCATCTAAGGTTTCGTCGTATCTTTTTCCCCTTCATGTAATATCGGTCATAACGACGTGGTCCGCGTTTCGTCGGGGAGCTGACAACGAAAAACACTCTCGTCGCAGTTCATCGGATCATAACGAAAACTGTACGTTCGTCATTAGATTACGGGGTTTTTTTTTTTTTTCGATAACAATAGCATACTCGGCGATATAGTGCCGTAGCCAGAAAACTATTTCAAAGGTTTTCGGAGGAACGCGTTTAATTATCACGAAATTTCACAGGTGCTTAAATCCAACACGATTCGCCCCACACCGATCACTATTTTTGTCCAAATGGATATGTGTGACATTTATAGGTACTGAACACAAAGTAATGTTAAATAATTCTGTCGAGGCACATGCGAATGAAAACTTTAGGAACTTCTTGGATGCCGTTTCATTAGAAATAATAATAACTTAGTATACATCCATTAAATATTTCGAATGACCGATATTTTTGCGATAAATTAAACATTCGAACAGTTGTTGTTATAAGCTGAACAATCTACAAAAAATTTAATTTTGCCCTGCACATAAGCGCACAGCAGAGCGTTTGGTTTAGGAAGACATTTTTATAGTTATGAGATTAATTTTGAAACTCGATCCGCCAGTAAAATAGGCTTTAAAAACGTTGTCTAACACCAAAGTGTGCGGAAGAATGAAATCGCGCGTACTGACGACTGAGAACTACAAACACTGCGTTTCACCGTTTAACCGCGGCGACCACGGTAATCCCGCGTGGTCTAACAAAAAAAAAAAAAAAGCGGCCAATGTATAAAAACGTAACCGTATATTACAAACAACACGACGACATATCCGCTTTGTTGGCACGCCGTTATACGAATGTCGCGCAAAATACAACGAATTACCGAGCGAGCGGGTAATGGGGTTTTTCGTTTTCCGTCGTAACGCCGCGCGTGTACAGATAATGTTTCGGGTCCGATCGCTTGACGAAAACGCGCTTCAGTATATTGAAACACGAATGCGGAATATATTCGCGTAATTGTTGCACGGAGCACAGTTTTCCTTTAGGAAATCCAACGTCGTTTACGGTCGGTGTATGGTGGTTTCGGCCAGCGTCAGACGACAGAACTATACGGATTTCCAAAATTTCCAGCCATGATAGATTTCATTACAAAAGTATAATATAATTTATGAATTTATGATAAGCTTATGAAATTATACTAGAATAAGAAAAAATAATTAATTAATTAGACTTAATAAAAATTTAACGTAAATGTAAACTTATTTCTTGTAAAGGATAAAATCTTGTTTTTTAACTAAACTAAATTTTTAAAATATAATTGAAAACAAAAAGGTATTAAGAAAAGCTCATTAAAATATTGTATAAGAAGTTCTAATAATTTTGTGAAACCTAATTAGAAAGTTAAAATTAATTATACATATACACAACAAGTTATCTTTTTAGATAATTTTTTACCAACTCTCATTGTACAACAAAAAAGTTTGTTTAATAATTCACAATTATTGTTGACGTGTATATATGACGATACGGTAAATAGATTAACAAATAACTTTAAATCGTACTTTACAAATTTAACTTCATTTGATTTAAACAAATATTGTTTCACACTGTTCGGGTTTCTTTACATGAAAAAAACGTTACAATAGGATTCGAAATATTTTTACAGTAATCATATTATTATGATTTAGTTTTTTTTATGCCAATGTTCAATAATAGAATATATAATTACATTTAAATTACGTCCGAATACATGCACGTGAAATACAAATTTTTTTTAAACTATAAAATTCTGTGCAATCGTTAAAATAATAATAATAATAATAATAATAAACGTAGATGATCCGGTAGAGCTAGTTTTGAATAGAAAAGTTTTTGTTTTAATGATTATAAAATAAAAAAGCAATATATGTATGAATTTTTAGTTTATAACAAAAGTATTTTTTTTTTGTTTAATATTAGAAACTCATGTTTGGATGATACTGGTGATTAAAAAAAGTGACTAATGGCAATATATTTTCGAACAATAACTCTCCTGTGAATTATAATAACGATTCGTTAATATTAATTAATCCTTATGTTATGTTATTGACAAACGTGTAGAGAAAAGAGTATTATTCTTTTATTTTTTTTTTTAAGAACGAAGCCTTTCATTAAATATTCACAATTAAAAATAAATTATTATCTGATTGCTTGTTTCTTAATTGACCTAGTACAGAGGAACAAACATTACAATAACAATACCATCTCAATGTGTCTCGTCATGCATGCTTAAAGATTATACTATAGACATACGTAGTAATAATAAATGTTTGAGTAATCTTTGGAATAATTGTCGAAACAATATTACATGTTGAAATCTATTATAAAAATCTATTATAATATCGTAAAGGATTTTGTTCGATTAAAAACCGAGTGATGAAATGAAAGTAGTATTTTTTGTTTGTTTTTCGAGAAAAAAAATATTTTCATTTATATATTCAGAATAATATATTAAACACCGATTAATTGATCCTTTTTAAACGTAATCCATTAATCCGAAAATAAAATTGTTAACAAAGCTGGGAGGGAACAGAGAGAGAGAGAAAGAGAGTGAGAGAGAGAGAGAGAGAGAGAGAGAGAGAGAGAGAGAGAGAGAGAGAGAGAGAGAGAGAGAGAGAGAGAGAGAGAGAGATTTTGGTGACTTTGGGATGGTTTAGTTAGATTGACGTATATTTAAGAGCTTTTAAAATTTTATTATAACTGCGTTTTATCAACCTAAAAATAACGTTGCGGGGTATATAACACAACAATGCTTTTGCGCCGTGTTGAAAGGTTGTTTAATGCGTCTATTTATTGTGAACGTATATTATATGTATATTTTCATTATGTGTATATACGTGCGGCTTTTATTTCGGTCGCTATTCAATATACAACGATGAATGTTGAACTGAAACGACATACTGCAACAGAGAAATCGTCTTTTACACAATGCGCGGGATAATAATAAAATGGTTGTGAATTGTTTGGTTGCCGTGACGTTATATACCCGGGTCCGGATGACGGCGTACGCGTTTTCGAATACTTATGGGCGACGACAAACAAATAACGAGCCGCGCGACCGTCCGATAAAATTACCGTAGCGACGATGCACCAGACACGATACCGGCACGTTAACACTTGCGTCGCGTAAGTAAATCGCAGATCGCCTCGCACGACAAATAAACAAAAAACCAAAAAAACAAAATAAAGGCGGGTTCGTGTAAATAAGTCGAGAACGTTCGAAACGACCACCTGTGGCCGGTCCCGTTAATCCGATCTTCGACTTTCTTCCAAAGGGTTTCCGTAACAATACCGATCGCCGTTTAAAACAGCGAACGGTGTACATTTTATTGTCGCGTGTACTTGTTGGCACCGCGATTATTTGCCCGTGAACCGCCCTCGAGCCTATTGCACAGGGTTTTGTTGCATCGAGTTTCCGCGATTTTGCATCTTTTCTCGTGCACATATTGTCACCCCTGACGGATTTGTCGGTCTCGCGGAAATGTATAATTGAAAAATTAAAAAATATACATATATATATATATATATATATATATGATATTTACAAAACGCTTTTATTCGTTATTATGAATATGCAATAGGTGTGTGACGTTTTAATAAATAGTAAATTCAGTTCAACGGGAACGATGTTCAAATAGTCTTTCTTCAAAAACGACTGCGTGATGTGTTTTGAATTATGACAAAAACCGACTAACATCTACGGACGATAAATCGATCATAGTTATCTCGGCGAATATCACGCTCTCCTGTCGACTATTCCAGGCTGATGCCTTTTCTAGTGATTGGTACACGAAGAGAAAGAGAGAGAGAGCTGACGTGAAGAACCCAATACATAAGCTTGCGAACGATTTTCGACCTAACCAGCTCGTCGCGTGTATATGTTTGTGTCTAGATTGCGCGGAAGAAAAATATCCACTTGGATTCGGCTGCGTGGCCGTTGCGGTTCTCGGTCCGAACGTCCCGGGCAAATGGTCCTTTGAGCCGTGTATAATTTGTTCGCGAACTCGTGCAAACGTGTTTCCACGCTTAAACATTACAGCGAAACGACGAGCGAATGCGTTGAACGGCTGGTTTTTGTCTACGGTACACGATGATGAAACACGTTTACGAAACGAAATTAGGCGCGACGTATGATTGTTTATCATACGGTTTTGACAGACCGTTTCGCGCACGGGACATCGTTTAACACCGCGAACGGGTTTACTTGATGTTACGCCACAATGTATCTACACGCAATCGTTTCCAAATATTCCCGTCGCTCACAGTCGTCGTATTATTTCACGTAACAATGCAATGCCTAACGCGCGGCCCGTTCAAATAAACGCGTTACGATAAATCATTATCGGGGTACGGTGACAAGTCTCTGGTTCGCGCCTCTCTCTTCGACATCGGCATATCGGGTCCCATTCAACGCAGAGCGGAATAATTTACCAATGTCTGGATGTTTCCGTCAACGCGCAGGCCTTTAATATTGTTGCCCGTACGAGATACGGAATATTACAATGCACAACACTATTTGTATACGTATAGGCCCGTACACGACCAGATTTCCGCGCGCTTTTCGCGATATCTATACACACGTATAATACGGTGTAATAAACGTCCACGTTTATCGTAAAATTGGACTATATATTATTGTATATTATATGGATTATGGCGTATGCGCGACTGGTAATGCACGGAGCGCGCGTCCCGGGAGGATTTGCGAATTTAAACCGGCGGGGAAATTCGAATTCCGTTACGCCGTCATTTTAAATAAATTAATCTCCACGGAACGACGCGGGGTCACGCGCGACGATATATACCGCCTTCGATAATAACGACAATGATTACCATTATTATTATTATTATTATTATTATTATTATTATTATTATTATTATTGTCGTCGCGGAAAAACAACAAATAAACGAAACGTGTTATGCAGACTTCGTAGACCAACGTGGAAACAGCGTGCGAAATCATCGACCACGGCGAACCGAGAACGCGATGGACACGTGCGACGTTTGTCTGAAGCGTGTCTGAAAACCAGATGTGCGACGGCGTTCCGGACGGAAAAATCGCGGTAATGCGTTTTCCCGCGGCGCGTGTTCCGAAACGTTACCAAGTCATTGCGGACCGAACGGCCCGCGGAAAAACCTCTTAACAAGGTCTGTCCGTGTGCGCGAATTCGTTCTGTTTCCGTTCGTCGTCTTTTCAACGGTCGCGTTTGTGCGCGTGTGAAACGATCGACTCGACCTGATCCCGAAAGAGTTCAATGCGACAACTACGAGTACCCGCGGGGGAGGGGGGGGGAAGAAAACCAACGAAAACCTATTATTTCCGACTGAGTTCTGGTCGATTAAATCGTACGTAGTCGTGAGTATCGTGACGCAGTGCCGTCGACCCGTCTGTTCAGTAACTAGATACCAGATATAGTATATCCGACTATAATATTGAATACTGTTGGACGTAGATAGAATTTTAGTAACTCTGTATACAGTTTGTTGTCACTCGACGAAACAAACTGGCCGACTTTTTTATATTTGTACACTTCGATGCTATAGATTATCATCGAATCGAGAATGTATACTGGCGAGACGATGCGTAATCATTAGGTTTCGGATTTAAATGCTCTGGTAAAAACCTCAAAAATGCCCTGATAAACTACTACTTAATTAATGCACTAAAAGAACGACTTTATTCAAAACAATGCTCTAAAATGCTATACGTTTGTAGCAGTCTCATCGACACACTTCCACAACATTTTATGTTCTACGTAAGCTCTTATAGTATTAATTGTATTATTGTAACATACACATAGTTTTTCCGTATTGTTGATTCTTCTGGAATATGGCCGGTGTGCCTAGAGAGGAAATTTCGAGAAAATTGATATTTTTGAGCTTGTCAAGAGAAATATTTGCAAATATCATCGTTTAACAAAGATTTGCGTTAAATGTATTACTTGTCGGCACATTATTCAAAAAGATCCGAGTGGTTTTTCCATTTGTTTTGCTTCCAATTCACGTAAACGTTTATCTCTGTCGCATGCTTGAGTCACAGTGAATTTTGTCGCAGCTGCTACTTTAACATTTTACAGTATAAAATGCTACCATCAGTCGAAAATATTTCTTCTCCAAATTCACTCACATAAATACGTAAACGGCATACATCGGAATTTGTCACTTTCGGTATTTGTATAAATGAAATTACTAGACAGAATCGATACGCTTGCAATACTCTATACGAGTAGGTATACGCAATACTAAACATGTGTTGCATATGTTGTTCAATATATAACACAAAACACAATCGTAACTCAATGTTTATCACAGTTAGTTCAAGTCATATGAATCGTCGAATAACAAGTTATTTATCGTTTGGTAACGAAAAGGTTCAACTATAACTGTACAAGTTTTTGCAATTAACCGTATACTGTGACTATCATCTCCACCATTAAACTTAAGTACACAAAATATAAAAATAAATCGAAGCAAATGAATCATCTTTAAATCGTTTTAATTTTTTAGGAGATCATTTG
Organism: Schlechtendalia chinensis; assembly: GCA_019022885.1. Lineage (NCBI taxonomy): Eukaryota > Metazoa > Arthropoda > Insecta > Hemiptera > Aphididae > Schlechtendalia > Schlechtendalia chinensis. Next base: position 4,320,395 of record CM032350.1, on the reverse strand, counting down.
GTCTAAATTTACACGTTTGTAAATAATATACGGAAAATTACTTTAAAATAAAAAAATGCCCTAAAAATCAAAGAAGTTAATAAAATGTAAAATAAAAGTTTCTTATTTTTAACTCTTTGATACACGAAACGAATTTCGTGCTTGAAAAGCATTATTTTAGAGCTTCTAGAAAACAATGCAATTTGCATTAAAATCCGACCCCTAGTAATTATCAATATTGTATATATATATATGTATACTAAATCATGTTCGATGCTCGTTATAGTATTTAGTCTGCAAGTGTGTATTTAAATGTATATCGTTTTTTTTTTTCGACGATAACGAATAATAGATGCAAAATTTAAAGTTTAATCCGTTACACGCGAATATTGTTGAATACTAAGCTATTTATGATATATATTCTGGCAAAAGGCACTTAGTATATATGTATATACCCGTTGTATAGTTAGTATTATGGTAGTAATTCGGTATACTTACTCTGTAAAATACGAGTTCATATATTATTTTATTTTTCGTACCGATAATACTTTTAATAGTGCACTATAACTATGTATATGCGGCCTAAGCTGAAAGGCCGTAATAAAAACGGTTTGAGCTTAATGGACGAGTGTTTAGTTTTTAATTAAAAATCAGAAGAATTGTTATCTTTCCCCCGCACATGGCGTTCACTTAATCGGAACGTCAATCTATAATAGTGTTTCAACAACAATCTGTTAAATATTATATTACGCGGACCGTGATGGCGTAAAGAACGTTTTGTCTTCCGCTCGCGGCAGGGGGGTTGCGGGGAACGGAAACGGCGCGTTTTCGACATTTTTATTTGTGCTGTCCGCGTGTCTCGACGACGGGCATTCCACTACGGCTTGCACGGACAAAAGATTCCCCGGCGGGAATTTCTAGCCGTAACGAGATACCCTCGGCGTGACGGCGACGGCGGCGGCGTTCAGACATTGGATATATACGTACACGTAATAGGAATCCGCTAGTTCGAGTTATTTGAGATGATTGGACAGCTGGAAAAATCCAAGGGGGGCCGAGGCGACGCCGTATGCTTTAGAAACCCAACGGCGAAGACTGTGCGAACACCTACGCGTTTTTACAATACCGCGAAATAATTTCTTGTTTTCTTCTCCTTCTTGTTCTTGAAATCGTGAACTTTTCGTCTAAGAATCACGAAAGAATACTGATTAAGTATTATGTAATATTTACGTATCATTGTCGAAATATCGTTTTTTTCCAAACGCACGTAACACATATACAATCGTTCACTATTGACTTTTTATATCGTGTTAGATGCGTACGGTAATTTCAGTTGTTCTTAGGTATTATCGCATTGTGCGTATCGTATACGACGGTGACAAGGAAGTTTCAACGAATCGACCGTTCTCGTACGCTTATTATAGTCAACGGACGTGGTAGGTATTGTATTAATATACGTCTGGACTCGTATTATATTTCGAACTGTTAAAAACCACGAAAACGTCCAAAACGAACGTGTCGACCATTTTAACCGAGGGGTTTTTTTCAATCGTTTTAATCGATACTCGTTTGGGAAAACTAACTTAAATTAAAAATCGAAAAAACGCTTGAAACCAAGCAACTACCGGAACACGTAACGCATGTCGAGACCGTCCGCGTATTCTTCTTTCCGCACGAAAAAATGTTTACAGACAAAGTAAGAAAACAAACGGATAAATAAAACACGTCATCGTTAAACCGAGTCGGCGATTTTCCGTAAACGTTTCAAAACCTGTGGACTTATTAAGAACGAGATTTTTTTACTCATCCGACCGATTTGCGCGCGCTACGACAGTGTACGATAATGTGTAGAACAGCGCGTGGGACCGAGGAAAAATATGAAAAAAAATGAACGTAATTTTCGGGTTTTCTCTCCCGACCACCGTATACATATTTTCGTTTATCCCGTTTTTCGAACAAATCGCAATTGTTTTTTAACTCGCCTGCCGCGCGCGCGCGCGCCGGTGACACTTGTTGAATCAAAACAGTCGAGCGCGACACAACAGCCCACCGGGACGAGAGAAGACCGGGAAACACGTGCGGAATACACGCTACCGCGGTTCTCGGATTCGCGCAGTGTTCCGGGTTGGGTTTGGAGTCTGAACGGATTTGAACGCGATTTCGTAAGATATTGGTCCGACGAAGATTTCGCGGTTATTTGAAAATAAATCGAAATCTCAAGACACCGTAAAAGCTGTTGTTCGGTCGATACGATGTTACGAGAAAACTACGATAGAAAACGTTTCCAAACGTTCGAATTTGGTGGTAAACGTTCGAGCTCTAAACGTACGGTTTGAGAACCGCGTAGCGTGATCTCGCTGTGTTTTCTTTTGTCGGACGGACGCGGACAGACGACAAAGTAGACGGGTGTAATAGTGCGTCCTGTTGAACAGCCGTCATAACGGTGACGGTGTTCGTACTCTTGGAGACGAGGACGACGGTCATAACGACGCGAAAACCCGACGGAAAACAATAGAACGGAACAAAACAAATAGAAAATTACCGCGTCGAAACGTCAAAACCCGATCGGCTGCGGATTCGAACGGACCTTGACGCGCAGTCACGCCGTACTGTGAAACTCCGTGCACGGAACCGTGTCTGCGTCCGGCGCATCGTTGCGAAATATACAATATAATTATACACACACACACACACACACACACACACATTGAGAGGCGTGTGCACACGAGAAGTCGCGAGAAATCGGCGTGTAATCGATAAACGTTTGTCGGACGTTACAGGCGTACGTATTGTTTTCGTCTCGAACGCACGCAGCGGTGGTGGAAACAGCGGATTTTACGGATTTTAAATCGCAAATCCGTTCCGGAAACGCTTCGATACTTTTGGTCTTTTAAAATGTTAAGCGATTTAAAAAATAACTACACGTTTTCAAAATCGTAGAAATCCTTTGTTTACCTCGAGAACGGTCGACGCAACTTTTATTCATAATCAAATTTTTATCGATAATTGATATCAGTTAATTCGATACAGTAAAATCAATTCGTTTTATGGATGAAACAGCTACATCGAGTAATATTTTCACGGAAACGTTTTTACGTGCAGAAACCGTATATAGTTGCCGCAACCATAATTATGCCATTAGAAAACGACGCATTTCACAATCGTACACCGTTTGATTCGACGCACTTGTATTATTAAATTACTCGGTGAAATACTTCTCTTTTTTTTTTTTTGGTCCGAGTATGCGATGCCATCTAGTTCTCGTCCTGAGGCCGGCAGTCAACGCACGGCAATAACAGTATTCGATCGTATATGCAGTGGTTCTTGATCGGAAGCTCGCGACGTCTGTCCCCCGAGATTCGCTCAACGTCGGACGATGATTTTCATATCACGCGATATACTTTTCATTCTACACCTTACTTTGTCTCGGTGTAGACGTCCCGAGATTTCGCCGACTGGATTGCGATCCTCGTACGACTACCACTACTATATACTACTGATATATCCGTTCACTAAATTCCACGACGACCCAAGCGCGTGTTTTCGTCTCGAAATTGTAAGACGTATTTTGAATTCCGACCCGTCAACTAGGACAATATATTTTTGCCTTTAAACAGTATATACGTTATACATCCAATATGCTATCCATACCGAGCTGTCAGTATTGGTGGCAGTCTTTTAATGGATTGTACTGTCGACCTAGAAACTCCACTAAACCAATATTGTTCTATTCGCCATATTTTTATCGTCACAAACGCGTAAACTCGCTAAAATCTGCTCCCCGCGAAATGTTAAAAGCCACCGGTATACATTACAAACATAATAGACGTATGTCGAATTTATATGTTATAGACCGAACACGATCGGGACTAATAAACTCAAATCGAGCAATATTTCAATAATATAAAACTAATTTTTGTCAATAGTCTACGATAGCTTTTCAACGTGTTAACACAATTTATATAGTGTTTGTCTAAGCCGAATGATAGAAATAAAAACATCATTTACACGCTTCGGTGCTAACATATTTTTCGTGTTCCCTTCTGTTATGTTTTTACTAACCGAGTTGGACTTTTGAATTCAAATCGAATTCAGCCGTACGGTTCGCATTGTATGTGTTGCTGTGGTGTTTCGACCGTTTTGTTTTAACCACCGTGTCCAGAAAAATCATTAGTATATCAACGAGAACAAATATATAACTCCCATAAAAGAAAAATATGTTTTGGAAAAACAAATTTGTTTACGTCACATACGAACGAACGTCCAAATCACGAAAAACGCTTTCATTTTGTCCGTTCCGTCTTACAACGCTGTAAGCACACATATTGTGTCTGGTTCTCGTCGGGGCTTACGAGCTCAAAAACAGAATTATATATAATAGTATCGACTGAAATATTGCCCAATATTTTTCCTGTCGAAACAACAATATTAAAAAAGCCTATTTTTTTTTTATTTTTTAGTTTTCGCGTATTTCACGGTTATTCCATTTCCGCACAATAATAATAATAATAAATTTATGTAGTATAAAAGTTTTCATACGGCGTGTTGTTTACTCGACGAGTACAAATAGTAAGCTTTTAGTATAGTCTCTTATAATTTCACTCTGTATAAGTCACCGTATTTTAATGTAAATAAAGAGTTTTCTTCTTTCAAACCCGAAGCTGCCGTCGTGTGTATACACTCTGCACGTTAACTACGGAATCGTATGTATTTTTATAATGCAACGATACAGACAAGCAATATGGCGACGGGTGCACAATTATATTTATATATTGTTTACAGGCCTACAGCCTGCAACCGTGCGTACGCTTAAAATATCGATCGAGCCGGCTGTTCCTGTCGATGATTAAAAATACGTCGGTGTTTTTTGGCTAGGTTCGTGTGTTCTGCCGCAATAACAAGCAATCGACTTATTTTATTTAGTTTTATATAGTTGTATTACCAACGCATTTTGTTTGGTACGTTAGATTTGTTGTGCGTAATACGATTCGTTTAAAACAATATTGTTATACATGCTTTTTTCACGATTAATATTCGTTTAGGGAAAAACAGTTTGAATTAAATAAATAAATAAATATTACCGACCATTTTACTTTTAACTAATTTTTTTTTTTTTTTTTTTATTAACGAAGTATATTAACGTATACGTAGGAAAAAATGTCTTCTTTAAAATTTCACGTCGAAAAATAATCTTCATCGTTCGGCCATCGATAAACTACAAAATAATAAAAGAAATATCACACGAGTCCGTGACGTGATAATCTCGGCAAAGGACCCGGAACTCGGTTGTACATTATACGCTGTACATTTAGGTGAACGTTTACCGTGTACATTGAACACAATAAAACACGTAAATACCGTTTTTTAATCAAATCTAGGCGCCATAAAAACGACGAGATAACAACGTTTAGTTTTATTACACGGCCCCAATACTGAACGTTTTAAATATTAAAGTGTCCGTAAAAACCTATACGTTTATAGGACGTCGTAAAATAATAATAATAATAATATAAAGTGCCATTAGGTAATCATTAAGTTCGATACGACGCGATTGAAGGGGAACGTGAGAACGAACGGGAACCGACGACACCGAGTTTATATCGTGCACGGGGAATAGGTTTTAATTGTATACAGGTGCTGATGACGATTTACAACCTGTGTATGCAAACGGTACTTACGTTATTACATACATTTGTGTACAGTGGCGAATGGTCTGGGGACGCGATCGCATCACCGGCCCAACAGACTTGAGTATTAACGCGTCGCCATAATTAGTATTTCAACGTGATGAATGACGTTATAATATTATTACGTGATTATTATATTTCGCATGTAAACCGAACGTGTTGGTTCGTTCTATAAGTTTTACGTTATTTATGAAATCATTATTTTGTTGAAAATGAAGGTACATGTGTATATTAAAATTAAAAAAAAGAATGTAATTTTTCATTTAATCATGAACATCATTTTGTATTGTCCTAAAAAATGTACAATTGTTGTTTTTCATTATTCTGCACGTAGTATACAGAGTATTCGAAAACGTTCCTGCGTTTTCCAAAGTCGTTTAATTTCGGGTCTTATTGCTTAATGTTCACGTATACGATCGTCATTATTTGAAATATGATTTGAATATTGATTCGAAATATGTACCGTCCCTTATTTCAGAGTCGAAAATTTTCATTTTTTCACTTAATACAGTACTATGTCAGACCGTCCACGTTTTTAGATTGCATTTAATTAGCGTTCGATTTATTTGTTTACGAACGTGATTGAAACGATAGGAGTTATTGTTGAGTGCAGTATACGAAAATCATCATTTTTCCGATCGACAAAACTATTTGGAACAATTTAAAACTAAAATCTCGTCCAATGAAATACAAAGCGTGTCGTAGTACACACTGTTTTCGGACTTTTTTCAAGTTTAACGGTATATTCACAATACGAGGAGACATTTTGTCAACGTTCCATACATTTCGTACTCGCTGCAGTATACAGCTTACAACAAGTGGCATAATTCAATTATTTTGTGAACGGGAAGAATGGTTACAAAGTGCATTAATAAGGTTTATTATTATATTATGTAAAAAACGACTTTTTTGTTCATTTCTGGCTAAACTATGGGGATATTTTTTTTTTAACGGGCTCATTGAAATATTCCCAGACTCGAGTATACCAGTGAGTGTTGCAACAATAAGTTCTGGGCCCTGCGTGCAAGAATCCTTATTGAGGCTCTTTGAATTACGTTGATACATTCCTACTTTGGCGAAACATACGATTGAAATACTACTAATTGGTAATAAATGTTTTGGTATTGAGACTCGTAGTTTAGTTGTATTTTTTGTTTAGATAAACAACGTTTAATTATTAACTGCGCGTTTATTTTGCGTAAACAATAATTTTTCGCTTAAATCAAACTAGTAAAATATCGATATGATATCGATTTCCGGCGTATATACGAGTGTACATATATATATATATTATTCTAAAAAAACATTAATGTTATGTGGCACATGGCCGCATATAATATTTTAGGGATAAGTATTGTTCGAAATGATATGACTCTCTCTTATGTGCAAACCAATATATTCACTGGGTATCCCCAAAAATGACGAATGACAGAACATGTTTATGTGAAAAAAATTTGTCTCATATCACTCCGATAAAACGCCTCGTTCTTTATACGATTTTCAAAACAACGTCACAACAAAACGGGTTTTTCTATGTCCTCGTGTGTTTTGTCAACCGTCTGTTCCGCGTGAAGGATTTTAAATAAACACCATATACGCATATATATGGCTTCTCTCCGGTTTGTATTCGTTCGCAGTTCATTAGATTGGATTTCTGTTGGAATGTTTTCGAACACTCCGCACAAACATATTTTTTTCGTAATATCTTCTGGAATATTATTGCGTTAAGTCACAAATCTGTAAATTTAATTTTCAGACATTCTTTCGATGGTATTATAAACAACAATCGCAGAAGTCCAATAGTTCTATAACCTTTGTTTATTCTATCATTTATGATACTTCATGTGTTAACGCAATATATATATATATTATTAATTCATCTGTTCGATTTTGCTGACTGTATTTTGATTTGATTTGATAATATATGATACACGGGAATAATAATAATAAATTTTATACTTAGTACCAACTAGGTGTCATAGATTTTTGTAAAGTAATATTTAATTCGATGTTGTGCTGTGTGACGAATATTAAATTTACGAACATATTAAATTTCGGATATTATCTCGATTCGAGGACTTCGAACACTCGGCATTACTTGATATATATTTAAGGACTAAATGTATGTAGATGTGTGGTTGTATGGTCGTTGGGTTTTTCCGGATGGGTCAATACGTTATTTTAACGCGCTGCCGTTGACTGTTTGCGAGCTGCCACAGTGTAATCAATGTACACATACTTAATTAAATGAGTTATTATATTCGTGAATTAACGTTAGGTAAAATAACACGTGTAACGATCCAGTTTTTGTTCGAGGGCGAGTGAACGTATTGAAAACAACACAAGTTATATATGATAACGAGGTAAATAAACTCGATGCGCACGTAATGATATGCACATACAACGGAAAAATTGAAATATTCGTACACGACGTAGTTTCTTCGACTTTTCGCCGCGGCTAAAATAAATCGCGTGCTTGCTCATTTAAGAATGTATTTAACTACAAAGTCACCAACACTTTACACGGTCTATCGAATGTGCGTTTTCGACGCACATTTGCCAATCGCAATGTACATGTATATGTAAATTACGGGCAAAGTAGGATTTCATCTAATAAGATGCCCGAGAAATATATAGAATGCACAAGGTATATCGGACAATGTAGATTATAAAATATTTGGTCGAAAGTAATGCTCACGCGGTTCCTACGAAAAAAAAAAGATAATAAAATATTTAAAATGTCAAAAGTACATTCGTAGTGGTAGATTGACATTAAATGGCAAATTACTATTATTTTTATTATTACGAGTATAAACGAAAATGTATCTCTCATTCGTTATTAGATTTTACGAAAAAGAAATATGTTTTAAAAAAATTAAAAACGAAATTTATAACTAGGCGTTCGGTATATATGTTTCAGATTATTTATTATGAAATTCGCAACTTCTATGAAATTACGATGTTTATAGCCTTTTTGCTGTTTTGTGTTTGCATTTACGCGGTTCGTATTTTTGCCTGCGAACACGTTGGTTTGAACACGCGTGGCAAATATTCAATACACGAATAAACAAATTAAAGTGATTTAATAATACAGCCTTAAAACCACCAAAGGTGTACATTTTTGTAACTGGATTTTCTAATCTGATCGTATTCAAACTCGAAATTTTTTATTTGTGTGGTTTTCGGAAATATCCATGTGTTGAATGTTGTTGTTCTGACATTTCGGAACCGTTACATTTTTTGATGTAACATTGATTTACATTGTAACAATGATTTACACTGTTTATATATTGTTTGATAACATAAACATAATCGTACTGAAGATTTTATGTAAGAAGTTCGGAAGTTCTAACTCATTTTTCAAGTTATTTTTTCATTGTTTATTAGAATATGCTTACTCTTAACTAAAATAAGTTTCTTTTGTTTAACGTAATTTATGATTTTAACCTTGCCGTTAAAGATATGGTCAAATTTCCCATTCGATTTTGTTACTATCTTTCGTTTCGACAACGACTCGATACACACGCTGCCTTACATGATGATAGTATAGAAATTGAACGTTACGTATACATTGGTGAAAATATTTACGTAAAAATTACTCTTGCGCAACAAAAATATCGCTATAAAAACGAACGTTGGTGAAAAATAAAACGAGTCGTATACGCTCGTATAGTTTTATTGTTATTATTATCATCATCATTTTTTTATTGCGAACCGAAATATTGTAATATTATAAAGACGGGAACGAATAAATAATCGAAATGAATCACACGCGAGAAAAAATTCGCGATCCCATTGATTACCGTCAGCTTAAATGCGAGTTACCAGAATTCGAGACACTTGTTTTTTTTAGTCGGCTGTGAACAGGTACAGAATAAGTTCGCTATCGTTCTTAACGTGAGCGCTTCTGAAAGTCCGGAGAAAGCTTTTTAGTATTATTATAATTTTTTTTTTTTGTTTTTAACAGTTCGCGGCGGCGGGTTTCAAGACTTGTTCTCTTGTATTCTGAGAGGAAAACTTTTTTAGCATATCTCGTCAAATAAAACGCCGTGATTATTGTTATTCGGTAAAGTCGATGCGTACGCATTATTCGACGGCATTATTATAATTATCGTTTAATCGAATAACAGCGGCGGAAAATTGTGTTTTACGTAAACGGCTATAGAATTACATACATTGAAAAGGAAAAACAACGTGGTCCGAATTTCTGAACAACTACGATAAGTTATAAATCGTTTCATACGTTTGTTTATTTTGCTACGTAAACGTAACCAATATTACGGCGGTTTCGTGTGTGTGTGTGTGTATCGAGGACGAATAAGAAAATAAAAACAATAAAGCGTACACTAGAATTTCAATTTAATATTAAATTTAATACATGTCTTTAAAAAACGTACGTAATGTCGGTTTGAAAATACAATATAATATCTGGAATTGTTTTTTTTCGAAGAGAAATCGCGATAAAATGAATGGAATACGCGGTTTGTAAAGATTCGAAACACTCTGGGTCCCCGTGTCCCATTTCACCGCCAGAAATTTTATCTGATCCCAAATTAGTTTTATTTCATAACGTGATTATTATGTTTATGACGGTCTGACGCACACGTTACAAACGGTTAATTATTTGAAAAACGAGCGTGAAACGCGACATATAATTTGTTTGATGCAAGACACTTCGTGTACGTTAAACGAAGTAATATTATTTTTCATTCGTTAATCTTACAGCAATTATTCGTTGTGTATACGACGGGTCGGACAGTGAGAAATCGGACTCGACCGCGCCGCGTGTATCGAACGAAACGGAAAAAAGGCTCGTTTCCCAGATAGGGGATCGGTCGATGTACCGGCGGCGATCGATCACACTTGGGTGTTGGACGGGGGGACGGAGTAGACGGCCGCAATGCGATCGGCGGTCGAGTCCGATTTTCACTGTCCCGTATCGCCGAATTCATATCGTCGTCGCTGGCGATTGCTGTTCGGAAAAAAAGAAAAGAAAACTCCAGATCACGATGTCGTGGTCTCGGACCGGCATCACGCAGGTTTTCTGAAAACGTGTATGAAATTTAACGTTAAGTGTCGAGAGACGAGTCGCCGGTGGCGTGCGAAAAAAGAAAACGGCGAAAAAATACTCGTTTCCAAAAAGAGGGGAGGAGAGGTTAGACCTAACCTAACCGGCCGGCGATCGATCACACGTGGGCGCGGGAGGACGCCCGAGTAGACGCAATGCGATCGGCGGACGATCCGTCTCAATTACGTCGGGTACGAGAAGGGGACGGGAATAGTGTGCGCGATGCGAGGGACGGACACACGAGAAAAACAGTGGCACGTCCGTCCGAACAGCCGGCAAATCGCACGTCCCTCTCGAATCATTATTATTATCTGTGTCGTCGTCGCCGCCGTCGCCGTGGAAATCGTGCCGAAACTTCGCGGCCGAACGCGAAGTCGGGTCGTTGTCGGGCGCGCGGGCATCGACGCCGTTATTATTATTACCGTCTTCCCGACGTGCTTACACGCGGGGCGAGACTTGGCGTTTGCGGGCCCGATCCGAGTAAACGTCTAATCGTTTGTCAATGTACGCCTTCGGTGTCCAGTCCTGTTTTCATGGCGATTTCGCCGGACTCGAGACTTCAGAAAATGCTCGCCTTTTTACCATGAAATCGATATTCGAAATTATAATCTGAACGCTATAAAACGCTTGTAACGCGCGCGTATTTTTCATATTGTCAACAAAATCAAATAATAACAATATGTTTTTCAAATATACTCAATTAAAACCCAAATACATTTCAATTCAAATAATTTCTATGAGTACAATTGGTCTCGTTACTATTTCGCTCTCTGTTATCGTTGTTTTTACGTTATTGATGATCAAATGAAATTAATTACAAATACAATTCGGTTTGCAGGAATTTTCCATTTTAGATTGCATTGCTGCATTATTTGAACGGCCAAAGGTCTATGATCCATCCCGTTCTGTAGACTTTACTTGGACTAATATATTGTTTTAACTTACGTACATTTTAGATTCTGAACCAAGCGAATATTGGTTTTACAATAATGTGTTTTTTTGTCTGTACACTTTTTGATATATAAGAAAAAACAATCCGATCATTTCATGTAGTACCGTTTTCCGGTAGCAAACTGTATATAGTTGATACTTTGTTTTAGACGTTTTTCGCCTTTCACAACGGGGTTTTTTTTTTTTTTTTTTTTGAAACACACGGATAAACTACTGAAAAATCGCAAAAAACCTGCAAAATCGAATTTCAGTTATTTTTGTAATAGTTCTAAAAATAATATTGCAAATCACATGCAATGTCCACTGTTTATTTATTTGAAGAATATACATAGATATTTGTTTTGTTGATGAAAAAATCCTATAGATAATACACTAATTAAAACATTTTGTCATTTTGACATTAATCAATACAACTTTCAATGTTACGACTTTTATGGTTTGAAAATATAGTACAACGTCCTGTTATTTTAATAGCGGTTAGAGAAACGTAATCAATTGTATTTTTCTTAGGCGTGTAAAGTTCAACCGTTGTACGGCTTGGAAACGTTTTGTGCAAAACGAAAATTAATGAATTTTTCGGAGTCCTTGACGATTTCCATTATTCGCGTACGAACTTCATGAGAATTCATATAAAAATCGTTTGTCTCTGAACCCGCGGCGCTCGTCACTGTTGTTTTAAACGAAAATCTCTCGTCGTCGGTCAACGCGGATCGTCTCGAGTCGACGGGATCGCAAGACGCGATAACGTACGCGTGATATCGTACGACGTGGTTTGCATACGACGGGTATCGATTCCAAGTGCCTCTCGCGAACAACAACATAGTGACCGTCCGTAACGCCAGTTTGGTGTCGTCATGAGTTCGACAACGATCGGAACGGACGATTTATGTTCATTGCGCGTTGTAACGATCGTCCGACGGAAAAACGCTTAGTTTTTCATACGGCACTCGCACGATAACGCGAATGTTAACATAATATAACATTAATACGACACAAAATTAACGAATCACAAAACAATCGTATTCCACTGTTCGAAACTAATCTAACCTAACCCCGATTCGGAATACCGCATAATAGACTTGTACACGATAGCGACGCCGGTTGTCGTGACGAGGAGTCGGAAAACTAAAAAACGCAGCACGCTCGTCCCGAGAAAGAATGGTTAGTTCTCGAGTCCGCCGCTCTTAACGCGCGTACACGAATGTAGTCTGAAAACGTTTCGGCACGGTGCCGAACAAAGCGTCTCGCAATCAAGGAAAACGCGGTCAGTTTTTTTCTTTCACCCGACGACTACGCGGCGCTAAACTCGAAAACCGTCCGCACCGTTCCCGGGACGTTCTCGGCATTCTCGTCACGCAATCGCGCATCGATCGCGTGCACACGGCGGCGTCCGTAGCAAAATATACAAGCGCCGCGTCTTCGTCGGAAATGACTTACGCGAGCGCGCCGTCGAATTTCCCCGGAAACCCCAGGCGATTCAGGTCCGTTCGTTTTCGATTGTTGGCAACGCGATATTCGGTGTAAACGCACGAGACCGGTAGTTTATATATATACTATGTATCGAGAGACCGTTTCCTGCAAATCCTGCCGGCGAAATACATAGACGCGCGCAAAGACGTATCTGAGGGGGATCCATAGATCCTGGACTCTCCCCCCCCCCCGAAATTTTTTCAATATTAAATATATTATTTTATGTAAAAAATAAATCATCACTTTTGACATAAATACTAATATATTCTATCATAACGATCAGCAAATGAACCACAGGACAAATACTTATTTAATAAACAAATGTTTAAATATAATTTCAGTATAATAAAGGCTGAAAAGTTATAAAATACGTTATGGACCCACCTCTGAAAAAAAATCTAGAAACTACACGTCTTGGACGCGCGGTTCTTGTCGTTAGTTTTACGTAGGTGTACATTGATAAACGAGTGATACGCGCGAACGACGCCCAACGTCTCCATATCCGATTATTACTTCGAGTCGTATTGGTTTTTTTTTCTTTATTTTTTTGGAAGTTGAAGAACCCGCTTTCGATAAATCTCGTACGGGAACGTGATGAAAAAACAACGATAAAAATAAAGTATCGCGATACGTGCACGCGGAATAAACGCGAATCACACACGGGCGCGTATCATGTTTCTTTTCGATTCGACACGATCGAATTATCACGCCAATATTAACAGTGCATTATATACCGTACTTGTGTGCATTTGTTCATAATCTCCACGAATCGTATGCTTAAAGTTCCGTTTTACGTGTTCGAACACGATTGCATATTTAAAAGTATAAAAAACGAACGCCGGACGCGTGCACTGTAGTAACGATAAATAAATAATGTAATTTTTTGAATATCGTTTCGAAAACTTTCAAGAAGACCATGTTTCTGATAGGGAACAGAGCATAATAACGCTAGACAAATCTTAAACCATGACGTTTGGGTCGAATTCAGGATAGACAGTTGTGGACATGAACGTAATCTCTGTTCTCCTGTTGGGGTTTTTTTTCTCGATATTATGATTTTAAAGCGAGATATTCTCGTCGTTATGTGTCGTTTATTGTTAAAATGTCAATATCGAAAAAGTACAGATTGTGTTTTCATAGTGAAATTCGATCGTTTGCGTTTAGAAATCCTAAATTTAACCCGAACCCTGCCGTTCAAGAACTCGTCTAAACGCGATTTTGGCTACTTCGCCCTTTAGACGGACGGAGACAACAAACGCGAGAACGGCGTCCTCTAAACCAGTATACGCTGAACGTCCAATAGGATAGGTTAGCAATCAGATATGGAAAACGTGAATTAAATTAGCATTTGCGACCGAACCGTCGATACCGTCTCCCAGATTACGTATGAAATCCCGCCAGTATACGAACGTGGAAATAATATTAAAATTCTTTATTTTTAGTGTACGTTCGTCGCATATTTTCGTCAATTCGACGTGTTTATATCGCGTACCCACCGTTCTCGTTGCGATTAGTGTTTTTCCGTGAAGTCCGTTAAAAATATTTATTCTGATAATCAACGCTGTCCCAGTCGGCTTTTTGTAGGAACGGTACACAGACAGATGTGAACACACGTGTTATTTACTTCTGTTTACGTGTATAAAGAAATATATATAATGAGTGGCGTCGTGCTTGAAATAATAATAATAATGATTAAAAAAAAAAACAAAAAAAAACAAAACAATAGACGAAATTAAAAAAAAAAAGTACAAAAATACAAAAAAACCTTTGAACAAAATTAAAAGTTAACGTCGCGCACCATTCTTGAAACACGCAATGCAGACACAGTCCGGTCGGTCGCGATCGTGAATCAGTGGCGCGGGAGTGCCGAAAAATTAATCCGGACGGGCCGACGACCGCGGGCGGTTTATTTTAATCGCACGATAATTGTGTCTGCGCGTAAATAACGTTAATTGGACTTTCGTGTAGATTTTCACGCGACGCCGTTAAAAATCGCTGCACAACTCGTGTTATAAGTCCGGTATTTACTTTTTACCGGACGGACTTTGTGTTGTAAGACCGCGTTTACGAGATACGATTAAACGAATGTTCGCGCTCCCCCCATCCCCCACCCACCGTTCTATTAATTGCGCCGATTCCACAGCGTTCCACAGACGTACACCATGATAATACGTTACGGACAATGTCCTGAGACCGACTTACGTTAACGTTGGCCGACCTTGGTTTTGGCTTTTGATGTCGGGATTTCGGATATCACACGCGCAACGCGATTATATATTTTGACTTCCTTTATTGATTACGTTAAGCGTCGGCGCCGGTACACAAGCGTCGAATGTTTTTCGAGTACGTACGTTTTGAATACCGCGAGAACGAGCCCGGATGCCCCGTTTATTTTAAAATATTTCTAATGCGAATGAAAGAAATCATATTTTCAAGAAAAATTCGTTTCTACGGTCAGCAAATAGTTACAGCTCAGCAGGTAGTTACACAAATGAACGTGATGTTTTTGGTTTAGGAAATTATTTCTTCTGGTTATCTTTCTAGTTCCTGAAACACTAAACTATTTTCATCAAAGTCCTTTGGGAATTCAGAATAAAAAACCGCATACAAAGTTTCGACAACTATTTTTATAGTGTAGAATATTAAATTGTTTTTCAAACATAACACTTAAATGCTTTTGTACGTTTTATAAATAAAATATATTACCACACGTATTTTATTATAGTATAGTAAACTTTCTGATTTTTTAAGTCCGTAAACCAATTTAAATATAGTGTTTTAAAAATATGTATTGTTATTATTATTTAAAAACCTGTTGGGACGAATATGCACCTATCGACACAGATTCAGACCCACTCAACTGTATTAAATATTATTTTAATAAATATGTATATACCTTACTAAGTTCAAAAATCACAACATATTTCTATAGATAAAAAAAAATGTAAGTTTGAAAAGTTTTTTTTATGAGATGATGATTAATTTACGGTTATTGTTTGCGAGTATAAAAGATATTGCCGTAACATCGAATTATTATCGCGAACAAGAATGATACCATCCGTCAGTACACGCGAAGCGTATTTTTTACGTCGTTTATGTGTGTATTCGTGAGTTTCGCGCGATTTTCTTATAAATCACTTTCAAATTTCACAACGGTGTTGCCCAGAGGCCACACAAAAGTCCTAAATGCGTCATTGCACGCGCTGCCGCGTGCCACTTAACACTTATGTAATACATATTTTGAACACGTGAAAATTCGTCGAATAAAAACATTCGGGAACTCGTTAAACTACGGAAATTTGAGACTTCGGTACGAGAATGGTTCGTTCGCGGAACAAGAGAAAACGCACGAGATCAATACAAGCGCAACGCCGGCACTACACACGTAATAACAGTTGAACCTTTTCGAATACTCAAAACGAACCGTACACGAACTCTTCGAACAATGTGTGGAAATTTGTTTTGGTTGATCGAAAAAGTGCGATCCGTGTTATTCGAAAACGATTGTCGGACAATGGACACATCTAGTGTAACACGCGACGGGGCTACTGATCTAATTCTGCACACAAATGAACAGAAAAATAAATAAAAAATAGGTTTTGACGTTTTCTCCGAACATCTTATATAACACGTATTACCGAACTCATTGAAAATCTAAGTTCCACAAAGAATAACACGTAAAATGCGTTTCATAACTATAATGTATTTACCTAGTGATACTGTGTGCAATAGCGTCCGATTTTTTTTTTTTTTTTTGGTTTAATGATATGAATATATTTATTATTACGATTTTTTTTTTTTAAATTTTAACAACAATTATTATTTGTTATAGGTAATGGCTGAAAAGCGTTTTGCAATTGATTTGAATTTCATTCACGGCGGTTGATCTACTCATTAAGTATAGTATAACGTATAATAGTGTTAGGAACTTTGTTGGGTAATTCGCCTTAACGAGAAGTTATAATAATAATAAAACAAAAATACAACAACAACAATAATAATTACTCCAATGACAATAATGAATTGGCCTTGTTCGACTGAATCATGATAAATTTTTTTGTTTTCATTCATTGAAATATTATTTTGACATCAATTTTTGAAATTCAACTCTTCTATTCGAAAACACAACACTTGCCACGCATATTATTCGATTCGACTACCATCACATTACCAACAATAAAGATTGGTCCTTATGCTGTTATTATAAATTGATACGAAATGACCTTAGCGTAGTGCACGATATTTGTTATGTGCGTAAAATATTTATTGTGGGTTTCTTTTTTTTAAATTTTATTTCGAGAAAACAAAACGCTTTGAATGAATACTCTTCAATTATTTTTCAGTCAGTGACAAGGTCATAACATACGAATTCAATGGTCTTACTCCAAGTCGGTCTCGACTATATCGTGCTACACATATTACGTAAAATCGACAATTGTACGCGTCCAATAAAACGTTCATAACGTTTTGCAAAAAAATTAACAACCCCAGCGTAACAAATTGTTTAAGGTTACCGAGTAAATTATATAATTTGAGTTTTCCAATATTATTGGCCTAATCGGGCCAAAGTCGAATGGTTTTGTATCTGAAATGATTGCAACAATTTATCATTAATATAAAATGTATATATCATAACACACACGTATTATACTACAAAAAAAAAAATCAAATCTAGATAATAAAATTGACTGTTCGCTTTCGTTGAGACGTGACATTTTTTTAACCGATCGACACCGAATTCGGCACAGAGATTCGTCCGGAGCTCATAAATGTTTGTACTTACCCGCGTCCGGTGACCTTCCGGGTGCACCGAACGTCCTGAATAAATTTCCCAGGCGTTTTTTTTTTTTTTAGTTTGTCGGTTTTTGCATCGTTTGACGATAAAATTCTACGTTACAGCCGGTGTCCAGTTTCGTTTAGCATAATTTTCGAACGTCGAATTCAATCATTTGACCATATATTTCCTGCAAATCTGTTTTTTCGAATACCGTTTGCATACATTTGATTTCGGTTCGTCGTTCACCGAACAACGGGAAGATTGTCCGATCTCGGTCGGTCGGGGGGGTGGTATCGAAAACGGTTGTGTTCCAAAAGGTTAGGTGTGCCCGTCGATACAACGCGCCCCGGACACGAACAAAATCGCGATTGAGAGAGAGGTGCACGTGGTTACGAAAACCGTACACGTTCTCGCGGGCCGGGCGGTACGTGGTTCGCGGGACTTTACTGTAAAGTAATGGAGTCGCGTTTCGGCGCGTACGTGTGTACACGAGAGGTGTCGGAAAAGACGTACGGAACGTATTCGGTACGGCGGCGAGAGCGTTATTTTTTTAACGATTCCGGGAGGGAGCCGCCGCCGGAACGCGAAGGCACGAGCAGCAGGGGAGTCGCGTGGCTGGGTGACGGCTTCGACGACCGTAAGACGGCGAAAGTTTTCCGGGTCGCGCACGTGATTATTGCGGATACGTCGGCGGACGAAAATGTTTTAAACATTATGTTTCGCGTATATATTGCGCAACAGGCCGGCGCGCGACGTACGACGGTTTTGAAGCCGACCGAATTACGGCCGTATCTAATATCAACGGTGGCCGGGCCGGCTTGAGATGTTTTCAACCCGTCATGGGAGCGGCGCGTACCTACGCGGCCAGCCCGTGATAAGTCGCTGGTGCGTTCACGTCGGAAGTCGCAACAGTTAACATCGAGCAAAATGCACATTTACTCGGTCGAACGTTAAGGTTTTCTGTTTAGCGATCAAAGTAAAAATAGGACCTTTGACGAACGTCGCGGTAACGTATTATTGCGTTTCATTGCGAATATCGCTTAACGCCAATCAAACACGAATATTCGTACCGTCGCGACAGCGACCCCGGACTTTTTCCTTCGCGCCTGACGGCCGACGCCGATCGTTTTAAAACACAGTTGTAAACACAAACCCAACACCAATAAAGTTAAAAGTAATAGTTTTTTAACAAGCGTAACGCAGTACGTGGTGTTCCGATTATCTTTCGTTTTCTGTTATGTACATCATGTACATAGTGTCCGTATAAATATTATCGGCGTTTTAAACCGATCATTTGTACACGGGAAATACATTTTCGGTCGCGTGCTTGGGCCGAAACGCGTATAAACGAGCGTACATTACATTTTACATTATTACGTTGTTTTACTCGTTTATTATACAAATCGCCACTATAAATGCCGCAACATCATCAAAAGTATCTCTTCGAAAAACGAATATCTTTCAGCGCAGGGTCTTTTCACGGTTATCTCTATGGAAATTTCGATCTGATAACACAAATTTAAAACATGTTTTTTTTATGCATCTCAGATTTTGAAGTTTTTACAAATATGCGTGTTGGACTTATTTCGTCACTTGATTAAAAAAAAAAAAAAATATTTGAATCGAACGATAATCGACCAAGTTGGAGCAAGTCGAGTCGTTTATTTTCATTAAGTATTATCAAAAAACAAAAACGGTGGATTGTCTAAATCCTTAGTTAAATTTTTTTCTAGACTTTTTCACGATGACTCATTAAAATAAATATATACCTATCTATTTAACTATTCAAAATTAATTATATTTTTCAACACAAATAATTAACCTGTACATGTTTCAAAAATTAACTATTTAATGTACAAAAGTAATTTGTTTTGATTTTCTGCTAACATATATAAATCAAAATTTTAAATTTTCCCTAACTTGGTCGATTTTTAATTAAAACTTTGAATAATTTTTCATTGAAACTGAGTACATAATGTAAACATACATTAGAAGAATAAGGTTAACAAAATGGTTAGTAATTTTTTTTCAAAAAGTCACATACATACATAACAATTTTGTTATAACACTTGAATTAAAAAAAATATATATATAATTAAAACTGAAAGCTTACTATATATAATTGTCAACTAAATTCGTATTGAAAAAATATATGTTTAGTACGACAAAACTTGGAGATTCATCGTTCATACTCCATAGTCTATATATAATAATGATGATAATAATAATAATAATCTATACAACTATGAAGAAAAGAAATGTTCAAGGATGTACTATTCAAATACTTCCCCGAGAAAAATATTTTATATGTACTGATAAAAAAGTTATACAAATCGTCTTCAGTAGTAAATTATACGCGTATATTTCGAGCGAGAACAATTTTGGATAAATTACTTAGACTAATACAATACAGCCGGTCGACTGACAGCAGTCGTAGTTTACACACAGTGATAATATTATGTCGAACGTTTTACGATAACAATTTGAAATAAAAGTATTATTATTAATAATATCGAACAATTGACAAATACTGTACGACCCGTATAATGAGTAGTTTGGATGACAATATTTCCAATCGCATATATTTAGAACAGCATGACGAGGGAATACGACGAAACCATTGTTCATGAATTAAATTCATGTGATTTATTATTAATTTTTTTTTTAATTTATTATATTCCGTGTCGGTTCTCTAGTAGAGTTGTCGTGAACGAAGGAAAATCCATTAAAAAGTAGTGAGAATGAGCAAATTGAGTATTAAGACAAAAAGTTTATACATATTCAATACCAACAAAAGTTCGGAAACGCACGTATGTCCATAAAAAAGAGACTTTAATTTGAAACGTTTCGAAATAGATCTATTTATATGTACGTATGTATTGACGCACGCATAAAACTCATTGGAACATTTACAGTGGAAAGTAATACGGCGAGCTATTTGAAAACCAATGTAAGAGACGAAAAACTACAAACAGTCGTGTTAAGAGAACCGCCATTTTTCGACCGTGTAATAACAATCGCCAACGGAATTAATTATAGTACCTAACCTAGTCTAACCGTCGCGGCGGTGTTGTCCGTAGCTGTTGTTATTGATATTGTATTTATATTTTCCGATTTAAAACAATGTCATGGAACAACGTTATATGTATATATTTGATTAGTATTCGAGTAAAACGAGTTTTTCACGTTTTACTTTTATATTTCTGTTCATATTGAATATTATAATTTTTAATTTCCGAACACAGTTTTATGATTCAACTTTATACGTTTTATTTCTTTATCTTTTTGCGAGGCAATAAAACGTTAAATAATAAAACAAATGGCATACATACTATACCGGTGAACTTTTATTATTATAATACGTATGTGTATATAATATTTTATTCGAAGTAATAGTTTGTGCTGTGTGTCCATATTAATATGATGCGCAATACATACGTATGTATGGTGTATGTTTTGGTTGTCTACGAAAAGCGATTAATTCGATTTGAAATCCGATGAAGTTTACAGATATTCGTAACAGAAAATTATCGTTTTGAAATATCAAAATCATAATATTACAATAATAGTAAAAAAAAACATTCGCGTGTTTCTTGTGGAATAATTGGAGAACATAAGCCATTCTAGTTGTAACGAAATATATTTTGTGATATTGATTTCATAAACCGATAGATGGATTTTCCGCTCACACCTGAACAGCTCTCTAACTATACTTTTTCAACCTTGAAATTAGAATTTTCAAAAAAAAAAAAAATCTACAAACAAAATAAATCAAACATAGTTAATAGAATATTAATATCGAAATGATTTTTTATAATAATATCTTAAATGTAACGCAAAAATATTTATCATTAACCTATATGTGTATTCTTTAAAATTGTCAAACACGTATTCATATTTATATAATCGACTTGTAAAAATAAATGTATAACGAATGATAAATGGTATAAATCAATACTCCGATAGAATTTGTATTGCCTTATATTATCATATATTCCTAACAGTTTTTCTTATCTTGTTTAGGTTTACCAATGTTTATACATTTTTTCGAAAAATGTTAATACTCCACTCGGTTTATGATTTACGAACTAAGTCGTATGAAAAATTATCAAAACTTTCAGGTAGTAATAATAAAGCGTATGCATTTAATTAAACGTACCACTATTAGTAGTTTGTTTTACGTTTGTGAAATGACTCCAATTTAACCGTTCGTAATGGACTTTTAAATCGGTTTCGTTATTTGGTGGGTAACGAAACTTTATAACTCCATAACCAGCTAAATAATAAAACTGCTAGTCTAGGTCGTCTGTCAGTATAATATAGTGTATTAGAGAAGGCCGAGGGAATAATGAGAGTTTTTACTAATATATATATATATATATACACTTAGATTCGAAAAACTATGATTCGAGGTAAAACTTTGAAGATACACACGATATTATGTTGCGATATTTATTTGCACGGTTAACATACACACGAGTAGATGAGATAACAGCCGATAATTTTCAAATAATATGTTTGATGAATAACAACAGAGGTATTTACCGTGTCGTTTATTTACATTAACACATCATAGTAGATAAGATAACGTGTAAGGTACACGCCTAAAGTATAATAAACAGAATAAGAATTGTATAACACGTACCTAATACTTCTAAAATGCGATTGTGTATATAACATTCTTATCTGTCGTTAAGATCTTTGCGTTAACTGAATAAGTAGTGAGCAGAAGTCGGCGAAATAAAGAATTTCGTCGGGTAGTGTGGCTGACGGAGAGTAAATTCTGAAACGTATATATACACTAACCACTTACAATATTTCATTTTTAAACTAATCGCTGCTGTAGTACGCTTATGGGACTATATATTTATTGTTGAGAGACTTGAAAAATCGGGTTTTTTTTTTTATTAGTAAACGGATATTATTGTAATAATATGTAATAAAAAGTTTGACGTTTTAGTACGTTAAATAAAATGTTACGAACAATGGAATACATAAGTACGTTCATGTAATATTTACAAACCATATTTTATAAAAAAGCAATTCCAATTAAAAACAACGTAGACCAATAAAAACAAACTCTCCTATAAATACCACAATCATCCAATAGGTCGTAATAACTAGTCCGAACCAAAGAATATAATGTTTTTAGTGTGTCGTCATATTAATCTGTCATAAATTAAATTAGAAATAGGATAGGACATGAAATCTTTGAACTCGTTCTCCTAAAAAGTTGTTTTTTGTTACAACTCTAATGTTTTGTGGGTGTGATGTATAGAAAAGTAATTTGTAGAAGTATTTGCTGTAAGCACTTTGGAAAGACAGTTTGAACGAAAAACCGTCTGCGTTCATTGTGAAGGCGAAATGGAAAAAATCATTTATACGTCTAAACTCGAAACCCAGTAAAGCGTGTTTTTATAGACGAGTACAGATTTTGTGATCTATGGCGATAAAGTGACGGCGGTCCCGTCGTGGTTTTGCGACAACAAAACGAGCGCACGAGTTTTTTCGCCCAGATCTATCTCCTTTCTGTTCGAATTAAAATCATTATGTTCAAGACGAATTACGGTTTCTCAACGCGGACGGTGCGGACAATCCGCGTCATTGTAGTCAAGTCCGTGGCTCGAGTGTCGTCTGGTCTCTTGGGGGAAACTATGTTTTCCATTCTTTTTCCCGAAACCACCCTTCCCTCCGTAAAAGGGAAAAAAACATCTCTCAAAACACAACATTATATAGTGGCCCTTGGGACACGCCTTCTTTCCTTATTATGCTTGCCAACTCGGTGGTGTGTGTGTGTGTGTGTGTGTACATTTCTTTGTTTATTTATCATCGAGTTTTAGACGTGTTAATATTATTTACCGTTTTCGACGGTAAACGGCGAGTATGCGTTTTCGATAATTTCTAGTAGTGCAAATATGATGTCCACGAACTTAATGAGATTTTTCTCGGTTAGCATTGATGGGCGCTAGGCTGGAAGAAAACCGGTGCGATTAGTGCTCCATCAAAATTTTGTTTTGCTCCACTTTTTAGACAAATCGAAAATTCAAATTTCGAGTATATATTACGTTTTTTTTGTCCTTTTAAATTTTGTCGAATTCAAATGAAAATGTTCTTTTCGTTTAATTAAAAAGACTAATGAATGATAATTGCACATGTTTAAAGTATTCTTTTTGAAATCCAGTTTTCGCGATGAAAATGAATTCTACTACAATCTGGGGTTAAAAATACCAAATATAAAATTAATTTTTCTCGCCGTCAACGTGTAAATTATAGGTTTTTTACAATGCATCTACGTTATGATCCTAGTTACATTTTATACGGTCGGCATATAATTAAAAGACGTTCGTTATCGGTACTTGGTTTCTTCCTCGTGCGTCTCGGTACGGATTTATAAATTTCGCGACGGCGAGCCGACCGAAACTTTCATTCGTAAACGGTGGTCTCCTCCGGCGCGACGGTCAGGCCGGCGGTCCGGACCGAATTCCGGCGTCGATCGTTCGCGCTGACTCCGCCAGAGCTGCGCGATATTCGTATCGTGGTGAAGGTCGGCGTCGTAAAACGCCGGCAACCCGTGTCCGTTGTACGATTCGTTCTACGGCGGAATCCGGTTTGTACGACTTCGCGACGGAACACACTCGACGACGCTGACGTTTCGCACGCGACGGGTTTTTTCCCCTCCGCCGTACTCACGTACGTGAATATGTTATATATATATAACGCGGTCGTTGAAAAATACCGGGCGGAACGGCGCGACGTCCGTCGGAATGTGTCGGACGCCTAACGACGCGGATCGAATTCTTTCGCGGCGTCCGTCACCACGCGCAGAGATCCGTCACCGTGTGTTTTATTGCCGCGGACGCGGTCACGTACGACGATAAATCAGAATGCGTACCGACTCGTCGTCGTCGATTATATTGTTTTAGTTTTCGTTTTGTTTTTTTTCCCGCGAAAAAGGTTGTTCGGCGAC
This sequence comes from Schlechtendalia chinensis, assembly GCA_019022885.1. Taxonomy (NCBI): domain Eukaryota; kingdom Metazoa; phylum Arthropoda; class Insecta; order Hemiptera; family Aphididae; genus Schlechtendalia; species Schlechtendalia chinensis. The sequence goes on along the minus strand of CM032350.1, from coordinate 4,295,496 downwards.
CGTCGTCGTCGTCGTCGTCGTCGTCGAGGCCGTTCGCGGTTCTGTCGCACGCGTTGTTTTGCGCTCGTCTCGACGCCCCGTCCGGTTGTTACGTACGAAGAGAAACCCCACGCGCGCCGTCCACTCGTCCCGACCGGCGTTCCGATTTTCACACACGCGGTCCTCGAATCGCTTCGAGTTTCGTGACGTCGGTCTCGCCTAACCTATCGCGATGTCGCGTCGCGTTTTCGAGCTCGGTCCACTGCCCGAACCGACTGCCTCGACGTTCGGCGTGATCTCTCGGACTTCAAACGGCCGGTCGCTCACCCGCCACGTTAATAGTATACAATAAACCCGTCCTGCGTTCGCCGACCGCCACCGCCGTCAGAAACTTGGACCGGCTCGGCGTTTCGTTGTGTACGACGAGTTCGAAACGCGGTACACTGAGCCAACGTAAATACTTGTTTTTTCCCCCCGCTCTCGGCTTGCGATCGAATATGTTTCGACGGAAAATAAATTAACGGGTTGTTGTTAATAATTGTCGTTGTTTTCAAATTCAATTGCCGGCCAAGCGATTTAAAAAAAAAACGTGTATCATTGTTTATTCAATTGGATCTCGTTCGTATTACGACACTATATCTACACTGTTCGAATTTAACGGCTTGGAAACAATCGTCGGTGGTCCGAGAGAGTTTAGAAACTTTTACGCCTATGTGTTTACTTGAAAAGACGACTGAGAATTTAACGTATAAACGGTTTTTTCAAACTCCATCCGGCCGATTACGAGTAAAAAACGTCGTTAATCGGTCTGAACTGTGTACGACGGCAGTCCGTGGCGTACGATGTTTGTCTAGACGCTTTAAACGAGGGGTAAAAAATAGTTGATGATATTTTATCTAGTTGAAAACAATTCAAATCAAGCGCGAAAATAAATAGCACGTTCTTCTGACGAAACGCATTTTGAAACCCTTACAATCCGGACTGCGTTTTATCGGACGGATTATTACCGTTGGCTAAAATACGAGCCGGTTCATATAGTGCGATGCGAGCGACTATTATTTTCCATCTCGCACTTTCTTGAAAATTAAAAAGAGGAAAAAGAAAAAAAAAACCCCGTTAATTAGCACTTATTTTTTTACCGGATTTCGATTGTTAGTAAGCCACTCGCCGTCGGTACATTATCGTTTCGTATTATTCGACCGCGCGTACAATTAGTTCGTTGTCGCGAATCGAATTTCGACGCGTTCTTTGGACGCGCCACGCGAAAGCCTACACATTGAATGTGTAAAACACAAAAAACAACAAAAAAAAATCACCAAAAACCGTATGAAATACGCGCGAAGACCGGTGAACACGGGTAACGCTGTGGACGACATGAATAGAAATGATTAACTTCATTATTGTACGTATTGACGTCGTGGTCGTTCCGTTAAACAAAACTCGTGCATAATCACGCGAACGGTGTCAACGAAAAATATAGGTTCCGCGGCCAAGGCTTTATAAACCAACACCCCCCCCCCCCGCCTCCCCGTACTGACAAAACGAATTATCGAGTCAACAGTTATTGTTCTGCGTACGAATTCAAATCGTTACTGTTCTTAGTACAACGCTATCGTGTTTCGTGTTTTATAATTGCCTTATAACTCGTACGTATGTATTTTTGATAAACCGGGGGGGGGGGTTGATATTGTAGTGTAATATTTGTTCGATAATGCGTATTTTATATTAATCCAAGCCTTGTCCGGTGTGTTCAAAAAACATATTTATCCAAACTTAACTAACGTATATTAATGTAACGAAATAACAATAATAATAATAAAAAAAAAAAGCAAACGACAATCGAGTTTTATCGTTTGTTGTGTTTTTATAGCCGTTGTAGTATACGACTCTGTACGTAATCGAATTTTTCCCGTTTAGGAACTCCTTAATTGATTTTAACCAATTTAAACCGGTCAAATTGCTTTTTCGTTCCCGAAAACATTGGATTTTTTTTCAATCCTTTTTTTTTTTTGGAATCCTTCAAATCGCTCGTACGGCCGACAACACGCTGTACTATTATTATCGATCGCCTACAGGCGTTGATGAAATATACTTATTTGTTCGATAATTCAATTGATCAACGCTGCAGGCTTGCGATGATTTCTCTCTCGATAGCATGGGATAAAGAACGTACGTAATTTCCAAACAGCGTGTTTAACGTTAAGACCGTTCTCCGATAGAACGCCAGCGAGCGATTCGTATACAGACGAAAACGCTTTGGCGAAAACTCGTTCCGGTACATCCGACGGATTAGGACGCGAGGAGTCCGTGAATATAAATCGTTATTGGCGATAATGGAGTTTGATTGTACGGATACCGCAGCCGATGGAACGGAAAGGACGGACGACGTCTCAGCGTGATGTAATAATGGTGCGCGTTGAAGACGACGCGCGTTTGTCGGCCGCCGCGCGCCAAAATCCCACCAAACTCGCCCGATCATTTTAGATAATGTGAAATATATACACAAGTTGCGTGTCAGTGCCTCCGACCGTGTGGGGCGAATTTCAATTTCGTTTGTTTTTATCGGCCGATTCGACCGGCGTGAATCTCTTCAGAACGAAATTTTCATCGTGTGCGAGCGATTCATACGTTCGGTCGAAGAGATGAGAGGTTTATGGGACCATGGGAATGTTGCACGTATCACAACAGGGATGTCGCTTTTGGATTTTGTCTCTTATATTTTCCAACATATAACGCAAAGTCGATTTAGTGTATCCGAAAAATTGTCGTCCTGTCCGAGGAAATGTATGGAGTTGTCCGTATTTTTTCCCTGTCCACAATAAAAATATCATTCTCGTGATATTTGTGCTTTTTAAATAACAAACACATAAACGATGGAACATTCATTTTATAGACTACGGTCACTGTGAATCGAAGTGAATAACTATCGGAGGCACCGTGACCTACCCTATCCACCCGATGAGATCGGCCGACGTCTGACGAAAACAGTCGGTGCAACCGTAACCTTAAACTCGTTTGTCCGCGAAGTTATAGAAAAACGAGAAAGAAAGAAAGAAAACCATCCATAACGACGCGTACGAGACCGAGCAACGAGTTCGTTATTTTCGCTGTTTCAATAACCAATGCCATCGATTCAAAGTTACACGACATCAGATTTTAGTAAAACACTTGACGTTTTATAATACGTTGTATGAGTGTTTTCTTCAAATCATTACGAAATGTTTCGGGGAAAAAAAACTTTTGGCGTTTTCGTTCCGACGACGTGCAGCCTCGTCTTGCGCATTTACGACAACGTGTCCGAAGAAATCAACCGAACTATTTTACTGTTATTGTCGCGCGCATCGACGGCGAACCAGGCCGTGAGGGAAGGATTTCGGGTATCGAAAAAATCGTTTAAAGCGTTATTATTGTCGGCATGGTCAAAAAAGGCGTTCACGAGTGAAAACGTTTGCCGCGTGTGTGTACTCGACGTATAACATTACGATTGTCTGGAAAATATTCGAACGCCGTCTAATCGAAAAAAAATACTTAAGACCCCGTAAAAATAGTAAATATTAATTAAAAACAGCGAAAACAATAAAAATAGAAGTTTATTGACAGGGAAAACAAATATATATGTATATAATCTGCGCGTTCTGTTTCCTCACTTCCGTACGCCATCCCGAAAAATGTGACCGAAACAAGGAATCGTCAACGTTTCAGAGTCGGAAAATTGTCGTAAATTTACGATGTCAATTATTTAAAAGTAATCCGCGACGGAACACCACAATTTTGTGTATTGGATTTTTAATAGCTGTCCGAGCCGTAAAGGCAGTTTTTATTACCGAGTCGAATCGAAGACGGACGCCGTCAACCGTAACAAAACGCGGCAACGACGCACACAATGGGACGTTTTTCGCGTACTTCTCCATACGAACGTTTCTCGTATATAATTGTGGTTGTTTTACGGACGTCAATCTACTACCCACGTCGGTTTTTTCGTTTTTTTAAAATTATAATGCGCAACAACATTTTCGTCATGTTTGCAAACGAAAACGTATCACTATATGTATACGCGCACACATAAAAGAATCTCCACGTCATTAAAGTCGTATCAAGGCTGTCTACCGCCTTGTCTAGTTTAAATATGCACGACCGACGATATTCTAACAATGGCGACGGTATTCCAGACGGTGGGGACGGATTCCGGATTTCAACAATGGTTGTGTGTGTATATATATATATATATGTATGTACGCGCAATAGATTTTGAGGGGAAAGAAATCGTGAACGCACGTCAACGTTGCAGCTGATATTTGAACGCGTTCGCGTGTTTCAACAATACGAATAATCGAAACTGTTTTCGAGAATGTCCGACAGTTTTCGAGTTCTACTGAAATTTATTCGGTGTCGTAAACATTTGTCACGTAGAGTTTGTTTTTCGATCATTTCACGGGATATCCATAATTTTCAACGTTAAAATCGAGCGAGAAAATCGTAAAGGAATCCTCGTCGTTGTTATTATTTATTTCTGGACGACCGCGATTGCGGATTAATTCATATCAGTGTCGAATGTGTACGTGTCATCGTAAATAAAATGTCAATGTTTACCGCCTTACGCTTTTGTTCGTCTGAAAATGGTTGGAAGTACTGCGAAGAACCCTTGAACGTTTAGATTTTTCCGGTACGGGTTAGGCGATACTTTCCGGTTTCGCGGGCTTCTGCGCAATGTTACTAGCCCGTTTGTTTTCGGTTTGTTCTCCCCCCCCCCCCCGTTGAAAACCGTACGTTTCAGTTAGTTTTAAGCCTAGCGAATTGAATCCCCGTATCGGGTATTAACGTCGTGTGTCAATATGCGTCTAAATCGTTATGGTCGCAACCCTATAAATCGGTTCGTTCAGTCTTTCTTTTCTTTTTCTTTTTTTAGTCGCACGACGTGAATTGTTTGATTTTATACAAATACGACTAATTATTATTTCGAGTCACAAACACCGAAATTATAGACATTTTGCGTTTTAAAGCGTCGAGAAAAAATAAAACGTACAAATCCTCGTCATGCGATACGTTATATTATTCGGGACAAGACATTTTGACATATTTCCAAATGCCGATCTTTCGACGTTTCAGAGAAAAAAGAAATTATATCGACGCATCGACGTAAAACATACTTAAGCTGTCGTTGAAATTGACGTACGAAATCTGATATACAATAGTGCCCGACCACAATGCACACACACATTTATATATATATATATATTTATACACGTTTACGGTAGCTACGTGGTCGTAAGCCAATACACTTAAGTTTCATCAAATGATTACGCCGAACGTTTTTTAATATTCAAAAACCGTACTATAAAAAAACAGTGCCGTAGGCAAGTCCATTTCGAAAAGAGGCAGGCAGACACTAAATTTCCTATTATCATTTTCGTACTTTGCTAATATTTCTATAATACTTTTAAGTATATTAATTAATACATTTAATACGTATTAGTATATTTACATATATATATATATATATTTCATACAATGATGGACGTTAACGAGTTACTTGAATCTTTCATTAATTCAAATAATTACAGTTGATTTACTTAATGAAGTACAATTGTTATAAACGAACCAAACCACTTAACCTGGTTATATTTTAATTTTTGTTCAAATTTACATTAAATTTTATTTTATTTATTTTCTATTTATTTACTATTTATAGTCGATGGTATGACTTGATCTAATTTATTACGTTTAACAAGTGTAGACGGTGTTATTCACATTAAAATTTTAATAACTGATAATAGTTAAAACCTCTGAGAAAAAATACAACACTTTTATCTACGATAGACAATTCAATATAATGTTTTATGTATAGTTTATTTTTCCGACGAAAATCGCACTTTTACGAAAAAAATATACACTTTGTTATTTTTACCGCAAAAATGCCCGTCTAAACGCATACGGTAGTTACGTTATTTGAGCGTAAAACGCATTACATACCATCAATATGTGCAAATACGAGTATGTACATATATTTATATATATATATTTAGACACACGCGTCAGATCAAAGGCGAAACATTTCAAGGGTTTACTTATGACGTATATACAATACACGTATACGCACACTCCTTCACAGGTTCTATTAAACGAATCGATATTTGATCACGCGAGACTACACTGTTACTGGGCATGTATTTATAACGCGCGTGTTTGCGTATGAACACACTTTATTTTGAATACTGTACTAATACACCACAATATATACACATGAAGGTTTTTGTAAACGCACTTTGAAGATGTCACTCGGCAGCGACGTTTCTGACGTTGTGACGAGTAACAACACGTCTCGAACGACTCGTCTTTACTAAATATATATATACATAAAAATCTGTGTATGACGCGTATACACAACTGTTGTAATTTTAGATTCTCGGCAGAATGAGTCGGTTTTACAATGATAATACTTTTTTTCCTATTAAAAAAAAAATCCAACTCTTTGGTACGTCTACCGGTAGGTATATCTGGGAATTACTTCTCCGAAATCCATCCAGTCCACTGCAAAAAGTTTTACGTACATTAATTCTTACAAAAAGCACTTCGCGAAATTTGTGTGAAAACCCGTAAAAAATATTCTAAGAGTGTTATGTATTTTCATTAGTAATTATATGCCTTAATTAAATGGCATGTAAATATACATTTGAAATGTTATGTTTAAATTGGTTGAATTATGATAAATCAATTTACCGGGCCTAGTGGCTGTAAAGAGGACCTTCTAATTTTAACCGTGTCTATTTCACGATATACCTAATAATAAAGAACGCACAAGGAATTAGTTTCTAGATAAACTATATGTGGCCTTGCCACCGAGCCAAGTAAATTACTTTGCCATCACTCAACCGGTACAAAAACAATTTCTGATGTATATTTACGTGACATTTAATTAATAAATATGATTACTTGGAATTGAAATGATATCACAAATGTTAGAACTTTTTTTTATTTGGCGGGTTTTTTTTTTTACGCGGAATTCGCAAAGCGTTTTTGTTAGGATATCATTTATGTTTTTTTTTTATCACTACCAAAAATAAATTTTCTTAATGTAATAATTATGTTGCGTCTTAATTCAGCTTATTTGATATTGTGAGATACAAATATTCAATAAAACAAATTATATTACGAAATTAAAACTAATAAATTCGTACATTTTTCTTATGCGTGATCGAATCATATTTTCAAGGTTTTTTCTTCAAGTGGAAAAAATTAGGAGAACCGGTATATCTATAGGTTAAATGTTGAACACATAATTTGAAGGGTATTCAAAAAAATTCCTCATTATGGATTTTGAGTTATTGAAAAATTTCGAACTGTGAAATTTTGTCTTTGGAAAAATCGTGCTTTTGAAGGTGTTTATTTAAATAGATTAAAGTGTTATGATCTAAGAAATAACAAAAGAAAACCGTCTCCAGTATGAATGTGGTGCTTGCGAATACTCGACAAATGGTTTCGCCAAAAAAAAACCAATCCGCTTGGCTAATGTCTAGAGTCGTACGTCATAACATTGTTTTATACTCGCCGTAAAATAGCCTATACGACAGTGGCGACCGAATGGAACAACGTGTAGAGAGCGGATCGGACGAAATGTTCGGTCCGGGGGAAACGGAAAACATTACGTCTGGCCAAATGAGGCCTTCGCTTCGGACGGATTTCACACAGACCGCCACGTCACGCAACGATAAAAAAGCAACACGGTGTGTTTATTGTCCGACAAATCGCCGAGCGAGCCATCAAAAAAAAGAAAAAAATTTAAAAAAACGTACTCGGTCGCACGGCGTCCCGAACGGGCAATATCGGTACAGCCGCGCGCTACGGGTCCGCCGTGAGCACGCGCGGCTTGGGGGACCTTATTGCCGTGTATTCCGATTTCCGACGGAAGCCACGGAAAAACGTTTGGCCGCCGTCACTCTGACCGTTTCGTTGTGGGTCTCGTGTGAAAACGGACGGCCGAAAAACCCGAGAAGAACATTGTTGGTTGCGCCAGCCCGGCGTCCGCGTCATGAATCGCCAGACGGCAGATTTTCGTCGAAACATTATTCAAATGACGTGCACGGACCGGCGTACACCTGACGCGCGACGACCGTCTTGGATCCGACAGACGACGGGGCGTTTGCACGATATGGAACGAAACCTCCGACCGATCGCGCGTTCCCGACACGGGACGGTCGTATAAACGATACGTCACCGAGTATTGTTGTTGTGATACTGTAAACGCACGACGATTAATGTTCCGACGCGAACGAACCGCGCGGCGGGTTTTTTTTGTTTTTTTCGGCCTAATATAACCCCGTTCTGCTAATAGTATCGTTTGTAGAAAAAATATTCACGCGACAACGGTCGGAAACGATTGTAAATCGGACGTCTCGGTTGATGCCGATTGAATTTCTCATCGTTCCGCGTGTACTTCTGAGGTACTTAAATCGGCGGATGTTAGATGGCGCGGTTGACGTCCTCCGATTTTCGTCGGAACTATTATCATCGTCGAATTATTATCATTATTATATTTTATTTCGTCAAAACAATGTCACATTAAACTGTTCATAAAACTGAATTTAATGCACAGAGGAAACCGTTGTGCTCCGTTTTACGTGATATTCTGTTAAAAGCGATTAAATTGTTCCGTGAATTTTGATCATTCTCGTTCGATACAATTTGATTACATAAACTAAACATTCGTAATTTCACGCAGTTTGCATTTTGGACAATATTTTTTGAAACAACTGCATTTTCACGGACGTTGGTCGTCATCGTTATAAACACCACCGGCGAGAACCATTCATTTAATTTTTTTTAACTATTACACCACACGCCGTGCGTGTTCCGTGACAGTAGTACATCGTCCGTCTATCGAAAATTAATAGCGAACTAAACACCGACTGGCACGCACGTGTGCGTTTTGACATTTGGACGGATTCATTCGATTCGGTTATGCACACGAACCTTTACGCTGATTCGCGAACGATAATAACGGCAATAATGTTCGCGAAACAATAGAGAGTCTTAGAATCTTGTTTTTTTCACCGTGAAAACATTATATTTACTACGAGTCGATCATATCAAAACGGTCGTTAACAAATAAATCGTTTTCGTTTCGTTCGAATATTCGTTTGTTACGCAACGGGAGCTTTCTCTTGGTGAATGTCTATGTTGATACCACGGCCGTACAGTACGAACAGTGGCAAGCCGATAGTGTTGGAAATATATGTATATATATATAAAAAAAAATCGTAAAACTTCCCTTTTGTACGCAACGCGTCGTATGCACGATGCTGCGAAAACATAATGAATAAGTATCGGCGGGATAGAAGTGACGACCAGTGCTGCGGTTGCCGACGAATTCGGATATTGCGATAAATCGACTCGCGGAACCGACGTCAACGCGCTTACGACGACCTGTACACGTTCGAATATCATATCATACCCGCGTTGTCGAAAATTCCGGCGGCGGTCTCTCGGTCGTCTATAACACATCGTCGTCGTCGTCGTCGTCGTCGTGGGACGAGTAGAAATCTCGTGTACATGGGTTTTATTGGTTTTTTGTTGTTTTTTGGTTTTTTTTTTTTAACGCCGCCGGACCACGTTCGTCTGAAATTCACGTACGACCAGAGGGAAGGCGAGCGCGAGATAAGGTCCGTGTCCTTTTTATGTCCGGGTGTTTAAGCGTACGAACGAAGATTTATGGACGACGCGTCCGTCCGCGAGCGAATAATGACCGTCACAGGGATCCCCTCGCGACCGCTCTCCTCCGTCGAGGTTCACTGCCGGAAGTGTACCTGTATGATGTAAGTGCTGCCACTGCACAAGACACCGTCGGAATTTAATCATTTTATTCGCCTGCCCCGCCACCGTGCGCGCGTCCAAAACGGAAAAAAACGATTAAAACCAATTCGTTTTACGGGCCGCGTATAAACGTGTACGCAAACTGACCGTCGGTGAAGCGGCTAGGTCAGGTTAGGTGCCGGGTCTGAAAAAAGGTCGTATATAAACTCGGCCGACTTCAGTCGGTAAACTCGTTTCTCAGATCAATTTCAGTTCTGCCCGACACGGTTATTCCACACGTCGTGTGATTCGAACCGATTGATTTATGGTTATACTTCAATATCTATTGTTTCTGCCGGTGTAGGCCGTTGGGAATACGTTCCAAAACTCATTTCTTCGTCTAGTTTCATATAAGGACGCATTTTTAAATAATATGGCGAGTTAGACACGTATTCATGATACGAACATAATCATACGGTTGATCAACGTTTTCAAAATGACAAATATAGTCGTTACACAAGCCGTAGATAAGACGGTTAAACAGATTGTAGAGGTTTATTATTATTCTGAATTTGAATGTGAAAATCGTTGTATTTGAAAAACGATTCCGAAGTCTGTATTACATTTGAGCTCTTGAAAAATGCAAAAATTGCCCATGTCGACAATTGAATGATTTTTTCCCCATTCTTTTAGTTGTTTTCGTTCGTGTTTCAGGAAACTACCGGGCAAATCGAAAAACGCGTTTCCTACACGAAATAGTGTTCACGGACAAAAAGAACACACACACATCATTTGAAACCAATACATTTTTCGCTTTGCTCGAAAAATAAAAGTTATTTTACATTATACGTTGTATTTTACAAAATAAATACTCTTAACATCATGTCCGGCTAGCCTAAGCGCCCAATGTCCAAAACTTTGGTTGCCGTCGAAAACGATACGAGATGACCGTTTTGTTAGAAATGTTAAATTACCTCCGGAGATTTCACGTACGTGTACCGTTATTCAATAGTCTCGGTAGATTTTATACGCGGGCCGATTGCAGTCGGGTAAATTCGAAGTCGACCCGAGAGATATCGTCGTGGGCCGTAAAATCGCACCGTCTGACCACGTAGGTATCGAAAAGGAAAAAAAAGTACTATTTTTCCGTTCGTCTCGTTTCCACTCTGCGACTTTTCTCACTCGTGAATTTTTCGGTAACCTAGACGAATTCCTGGTGAAACTTGAAAATTGTTGGAAGTCCTCTTTTAACATTTAACGATTCATATTACATATCACGATTCGTATTACATATTATAGCTGCTGTAAACACGTAATATTATTTTCGAAACCGAAGCGCAGCCGGTCGCTCGTACAACAGTTACGTAAGTACAAAGCTGTTTAACGTCTTTTCATTTCGAGTCTAGAATCCCAACAACGATAATGATAATGGCAAAACAAATAAAATTATACGTCAGAAATATTCATTTGGAATTATGCGATTTCATAACAAATTTATAACCGTCACTGTGGTCGTATAGTTAAAGATATTTTATCTTCGCTATTCGCTTCAATAATTTAATAGTATTTGTGTCTTGTACCCATGACGCTAAACTGATGAATTCAAAATGTAATTATCAAGTATCTTAATACGACTTGAAAAATAAAAAATTATATTATTCTATAGTAATAATAAACTGACGGCTGTCTAAGCCCTACGTAACGTATACATAATATGTACGATAAAATTTACTTTTTCGTTTCTCGTCGGAGAGTAATAAACTTTTATATTCACATGGTTATACACCACAACATATATCTACATTAGACACAATAGGAAGGGAAAAAATTTGCCTGGATTAAACGTTTGCCTCCCTATAAAAGAACGGAAATGACGCCCGTGAATTATCCGTACGGTGAATAACGCGTATATTAATTTAAATCTCTTTTGTATTTCCATTTAATTGTTGTAGAAATAAATAGTGAAACATTAAACACACAAAAATGAAATAATCAACTTAAACGTGTTGTGTTACACTTACGTTGCAAATAAATCGTAAAATACTTTTCTCTTGTTGTTCGTAATTAACGATTGTCAGATGCTCACGTCTTAACTTTTTCCACTTTCTAACTATTCCTATTATAACATATGAATTTATTTGGAGCTTATATATACATATATATTATATGTATTCCGTCGGTCAAATTTCGGGTTAAATAAATCGAGTTACAGACGTTAAAAAATATATTCAGTTCGCGACCGAACGGTCGTCTTTTAGACTTTGTAGGTATTCGAATCGATCAACGTGAATTGTTTTGAGTTTTTCCGTTTTGCTTATTTCTAATTGGATTTAACTTAGTTCTCGCTAATGAGCAGAATATTGAACGAATAATGTCAACATGATTTACATTAACAACACTGTTTTAGACGCTGTCCTCAACTCCAAAAATATCACGAAATGAAGTTAACTTCACGGAGGATATCCATGTTTTAAAAAAATAATTTCATAGTAATATAATTAAATTGTAATTGTATCTTTTAATATCATAAACACAATGTATTTAATTAAAATTCTTTTGTTGAACCGTTTTATTTTCGGAGTTACCAAATGTATAAACTTTGCTCTAGCGTTGGAAAAAAATAACAAAATAATCCTCAAGTTAGAATTTAATTCTCTTTAATAAAAAATAAAAATTATTTAATATGATTTTATAAACAAATTATTTTTAGGTAGTTGTTTTAGTCGAGTCAGTATTTTGAATACGTTCGCGTATTTTTTTTTTTTTAATTATTAAATACAATATTATTTTTTTACTACCGATATATATATAAAGGTATACATAAAGGTAATAGAAAGGTTTATATGTATATATAAAGTACAGAATTTTACGATTCACAATGTATTTAATTATGCATTTCATATTTATTCGAACTAGTTTATAACTACATAGACATATAATCTATATTATATTTTCTAATTAATACGTTTTAATAGGTACATTCATCATAAATCATAATGGAACAGTATTACTCGTATTTTTTAATTTTATAACTCTATACAAGTATTGTACATATAACTATAATAAATGCATTTGAAATAAAAATAATATTTCGTATTTATCAACATATTTAACGATGTGTTGTAGTTTCATTTTTATTTATTATGACAATTATTAAGTGAATAATGCCAACGTGAGTTGCATAACATATTTTTTCATCTTACAAATGCATTCATTGTTTACGTTCGTCTTTTTTCTATACTGAAATGATCGTTATTACGGTAGAATAACCGATTCATCGACGACAAAGTATGTTTATGACTATTATAATGTCCCTATTTGAATCGAATCGATAGGCGATAATATTTGAAATCGTTGATTTACCTTGCGATTTAAATGTGCTTTAACAAATAATATTTTTAACATGTTTTAAATAATTAAAAAACAATAATGTTTTGATTATTATATACGTTAATTATAATAATATATGTCAGTATATAGATATGTCATATGCTAGCCAAATATTCGTATAAATATAAAACACATCATTAAATAATTAGATTTCAACAATAATCTTTACTTTGTACAATATAAAATTCTCGAAATGTTCAAAAATCGCCTTATATATCGTGAAGTGTATACAGTTCCGAACTTTGTTAACTTACTAATTAAATTTTTAAAAATACGTATAGGAACCAGAAGTTTAGCACCCATGCGGAGTGGGCTTTTCTGCCTTGTTTGTTATTAAAAATGTTAAGAACAATAAGTAAGAATCTGTATTACGTAAGTTGTTTTTATATCATATCCTGCAGCTAACAAAATTAAGATTTAGACCTTTTTATCAACCATAACTACGAAACGATCGCAGCTTTAGCAGTGAATTCCTTTCAGTTCAATAATATACGCTGTTTCATTGTGTATTTATGTGTATTAATAAAGTTTGCTAAAGTAAATTCATAAAATGCGTTTGGAAAAACAACGTAAATATCAAATTATTTTTTACGTCTTTGTTAAGTTTTGTATTTTATTCGTTAGGTACATAGAGGACTGCAAAGCTATATATATATATTTATATATATCGTTGAAAACAATTGTTTAGGAATCAAGATTTTTGTCTTGAAATCAATTAATGTTATACAATAAAATAAAACAACAATTTTCCAAGTAGAGCTATACTTGGAAATTCGTATCTTTTTTATCATTTGCATTCGTAATAAGCCTCGCGGATCTCGTCCCATTACACCACTTTAAATTTATAACACAATTTATGTCGTCGTATATTTTATTTCTATTCAATTCATTCAACAAATCACGTCTAAAGTGTTCGTTCTCAGAACGAAGCGTAAACGAATTCACAAAACAATCTTTACAACTTATTTTCGTTGTTCTCACATAGCTAATAATAGCACCCGGCCCCTCGTATCTACATTGTTCGATTGTGCGATAAAACACTTAGCAATATGATTGATTTTTTTTTTTTTTTGGTTTTTTTTTTATACAAAAAGGTAATGTTGCGGGTGCTGTTGGCGGCTACACAGACAGTAGTTTTAGTTTCGTTATATTATTGCGAATTTTAAAGCATTGATAAATCGAAATCGTCGTATTCGAAAAACGATTCTGAGCAACGCGTGTATAGTTTATTACTTTAATTAATGAATACGATACGAATAATATTCAACGGTCGAGATTAAACTGTCGTACGTTGGATGTTAATTATTTTTTTTCTTTTTATTCAAATGCCATTAAATATATAATTCAAATATAACTAAATGGTAACAACAATTTTGTATACCCGAAATTGGATAAGTCGACGAATCAACCGGGGGTTTTTTTTTTTTTTAAGTTTTTCGGTTTGCTCCAGAAAGAGCTACTGGGAAAATCGAAAAATGTGTCGAAACGAACTACCGACTAGACGAAATTCGTCGTGAAAACGTAACGCGCGTAAAGATCGTCCGAACGCTCCTTTTTGACGGACAATTACAATAACAAAAAAAAAAAAAAAACCAAAACACATTGGAAGATTCGCTTTGCTCGGCTTGCGAACATTCGTGATTTTTCGCTTTTCAGTAAATCGTCGGTGATTGTTCTCGTTTAGGCGGAATATTCTTTTTTTCTTTTTCTTTTTTTTTTACGTGTAGTGACACTCGGACGAATGTGTTTTTTCCCGTCGACGCGATGCGCCGGATAAACCACGCGCAGGAAATTCGCCGCCAGCGCATCGCGAACGACGTAGTTTCCGGTACGGTTCGGATATAACATAAATATATATATATGTGTGTGTGTAACGACGATACCGTGACGTCGCGCGGTTGGGAGTGATGTCGTCGTAAGTCGACTTGCATATTCGAAACGACGATAAAAAACACCGTGGCGCGGAACGCGGACGGTCGTGAGCGACACACGAATGTATATTATGACGCCGTAGGCCGTGCGCGGGTGTTGCACGAGGATCATCTTGATCCTCGACGACTGTTATGGATCCGGGAAATTCGACAACGTTATAATTTTTTATTCGCGTGACGTTATACGCCAGCAGTAACGTCCGCATATTGTGCAGGCGACTTTTCGGTCGGTTTCATTCGCTGTTAGGCTTTGTTCCTCCCATATTCACGTTCACGTTTTTACGACGGCGCCAGAACACCGAGATGACGCGCGTAGCGAACAGCGTGCGATTCGAGTTGTGTAGACGACGAACGGCGGCTAAATTCAAAAATCGAGATTCGTATCCATCAGTTTAACGAAATGTCCGTTTATTCATATCGTATGTTTATGTCGTTTTAAATTAATTTCGTCGGGAAATTAAATTGTTCGCTAAATATGTGTTTGAACACGAACATTTTTACGGCTACTCTCCCGTTCCGAAAACGTTGATTATTATTTATGTTTGAGGAGCGAGTAAGGCTTGGACAAAATGTACAATAGTTGATGCCGATACGAGAACACTCTAAAGTCCCATAGTTTTTCTCTTTTGCGGTTGCACGTCGAAACTGGTCCGTCGTGAAACGAAAAGTCTATATTGATAGATTTAAATTCAAGTCATTCGCAATACGTTTGTTTTTGGTCTAATAATAATTATTCGCTTTCAAACCCGTTATGTGTTCTCGTGCAATCCGATAGTCGATAATAGTTTACGTTTTCGAAACGTAGTCGACAATGACAATGAATCCGAAAAGGAGTTTGCGATGATGCCGAGATTGCCACTCTGGTCCCTTTTCAATTTCGCTTTGTTTGTAATGTCCTTAACGCAGACGCCGTGCGATAATTGGACGCGCACCTCCAGACGCGCGTGACTTTGTAGTTTCAATCGTTATTCCGTCGAGTTGTTCGGGAACGACATTCCCTCCGTAATCGCAAGTTACTCGTTTCGAAACAATAAAAAATATCCGGAACATTTGTTGCTCACGATTGTCGTGACGTTTGATAATGTCGCGTTATATAAGGCTCTAATAAAACGTCTCGGGAGGGTTTCGCGTTCGAAGCCGACGCTTAATTATTTCGGTATCGTTACACTATGTTGCAGAGTTCGTTGTAACAATAACGTTTTCAACAATGTCGGATGAGATAATGACGTGTTGAGACGGCGATCGAAACGATTTTGTGTGCCGACAATCGTCGTCGTTGTTCGCGAGCCGCACGCGTGATAAACAGTTCGTCAATATTGGATTTTCGAAGTAAAAATAATTCGAATAAAAATCGGGAGCGTTCATCGACTGATTGCCGAGTCAGTGTACAAAGTTAAGTCAATATTGACTTATTGAATTGACTAACAGCGAACGATTTATTACCTAGTTAATTTTTTTTCGTACAAAGCGAAGTAAATTTTAAGAAAAAAAAAACCATTGTTAACCGAAAACAATTACATTAAACGGAAATTTTTTTTTTTTTATTGATCTATTATTTACAAATCTGGTTTTAGTTACCTACCGGCTTTCGTCTGAATTAGTTCTTCTCTCGTAATTTTAAACGAGATAGTAATTAGTTTACGTACAATTTTATCGTTGACTTTGGCCGTCTTTGCTAAATATTTAATAATAAATCGGGTAACGTACGTAACAAAGGCATTTGAGCTTTTAACCGGTAACTCAAGTATTCGTGCTCGTCGCTGACGAAATCAACGCGTTAAGAATAACGAGGAATAGTAGTGTTAGTAATTATTTACTTGTTTATTTTATTTTTTGCAACCTTGCAGTGTGGCGTGATCGCGTCGACGAAGTTAATTGATCGGAACAAAGACCGTTTGGAATATTTAACGAGACGCGCGTATAAGAAACACAACAACATAATTACGAGTAAGAAGAGGAAGGCTCACGATTTCGAACACAATCGTATAAATGATTAAAAAAAAATAACGTGCGAGATCTACCACAAAACGGCGTAGGCGGAGATGATTCGTCTTCGACGACGACCTATCCTACACGTATACGTGTTGTACCCATTAGAGTTACACGTGCAGCAGCAGCACTGCGCAGATCGCGTTGAGATATTTTCGTGTTATTTGTTGGGTTAGAAAATAAAAAAAATAAATAAAAATAACCAGAGTTTTTTTACGATCGTCCGTGCGCATAACGAGGAACGACCAGGTGGGGGGAGGGGGGCAGACCCTTATCGACGGATCTACACGTTAATGCAACGTTTCGGCGTGCAGTAAACACGCGTTTGAATATATCCCGGAATTATCGTTTGGATCCCGAAGCAAGGAATGTTTATGCATAGGTATGAGTTTTACGACGTTTTGTTTTTTGATTTCGGACAATAAAACACGATCAAAATGTTTTTCGCGCAATACTCATGTCGTTGTCCAACCTTCAAGTCAAAACTTCAGTTTTTTCGTTAACGAATTGCTCTTAGTTAAATGTGAAATTATTTTCTCTCTCATTAACGTCAATTTTACGGGGATTTTTTTTTTTTTTTGCGCCAAGTAGTTTGATTTTTAAATTTTACCGTCAAAAATTTATTTGTTCAATATATTTTATTTAAATACATTCAAAGTGTAAGTAATACTTAGAATGAGTAAAGACAATGCAGAATTCACATCTATCATTGAAGAATATTCCCGTACAAAAAGTCACCGAAGTTAATTTAATAGTACTTTGTTTACTTGATTATTGAATTAATTGAAATATTTTGAAAAAATTTGGTCAACATTTAGCATGTTAAAAAAAAGTATTGACTTGCACAGCTTTACTTGTATAACGATGATGTGAAATTTGTGGTAGTTTACTTTATTTCATTAAATAGGATATTTTCAATATCCGTCAAAAGCACATTTTTCACTTTTCACATTTCTTTAAATAAACTTCGCCAGTGGATGGTATTTTTGGACGTTAAGAATTAAATACGACGACGCGTTGGTTACACAAAAAACATCTTCAGGGCTACGTTTAAATATATACATACATGTATTTTTGCTAGCTCACCAATTGAACGTCGTCGAGTTGTACCAATACAATACGTTATACGAATTTTAAATATATACCGACGTCGTGTGTTTGTACCGTCGACGTCAGATCCGCACGACTAACTCGCGTTCGGGTTTACTTTGATTTACAAAACGAAAGTTTTATTTTATTTTACACAGTGAACATTATTCCGCAGTTAAGTTATTATATATAAGCATATAAAGGATTTTCATTCGGTGTTTTCGTAACGAACGACGTGAACCACGTCCCGAGCTCCATTTGCAGTTTTCGGTCGATTCCGTCGTACGAGGGGGACGACGACGAAAAAACTAAGTTAGGGTCGGTCGCGCGTTTAGAAACTTATGGTTTTTTTTTTTATCAACGTTTTTTTATGTCACGTTTTTAAAGGAGACGAGATCCTCCAAAAATATCGTCTCGCCGTTAAAGCGGTGAACCGCGAAATAAATCTATATTCAAAGTTGTAAATTTGATTTGATGTTCGATATAAAATATAATATCACGCCGATAATTCATGTCGTCTGAACGCTGTCGTGTATTTTTAAGAAGCGCAAATACAGTCAATATACGCCGTGCATTCAGTTTTACGTTGGTGGACGACAATAACGTACGAGATTTCGAACAAAACGTCGTCTCGTGTCAACAACAAGAGAGAGACGTCTCCTCGGAGCTGACGAGTATTGCCCCCGATGCGTTTTCCCGCACACTCTGTTCGAAGCGATCGATACACCTGTATGTATAACATTAGTTCGGTCTGCACACGTTCTTCGCAATAATGTGCTTAAAAGGAAATAATTGCCTGTCTCGTCCCCGAAGTTAATTAGTTTTCCGGCAAAAAACAAACAATAGTCGAATGGTTTATTCGTCGAGCGTAAGTGACACTTGCGAGCGACGGGTAAACGCGTTTTTATTTGTTCGCGGCTGTACGCAATTTACGAGTTAAGTTTGTTAGCAGACGCTCGTTTTTTTTTTCGCTTCTAAATGTGTAATTCGATTCTCAGATTTCTGTACGCGCGCACGAACGTGCGTCGAATGCGCACTCGTCGTTCAACGTATAGTGGACATTTGAATTGTGCGGAACGATATTATGTCGTCTACGTTATCGTATTGTGATAGATACGATTCTGCGGGATATAGATACCGTACGCGCAACAGGCGGGCTGTTCGATTCAATATTCAAAACCAAGCATCATAAAATAGGACCGCGAATCAGACGGCCCACAAGTACGTAGAAATGATGAAAAAATAAAAAAAAAAATACCGTGAATAATAGGTTCTTTTTTTCAAATAAATTTAAGCCGTTCGCAAAGTTTTTGCGTTATATATCGTTTATATGCTTCTTGAAATGACTATTAATAAAAATCTGTGGTCCTACAGAAGATGGATCCCGAGAAAAGTAATATCCATTTGGAAACAAAAAGTTTTTTTGTGAAATGACTGAGGAAAAAAATGTTTACTCGTATAAAACAAAAGTTCAAAAAAATTTAAAAAAAAAAATGATATAAAGACATTGAAAATAATAACAAACATTATTCACTTGTTGAAAAATTCCAATAAATAAATAAATTTTCGCTTAAAATCGTATGTAACGATCTATGTTCACTTTCAAATTAAAAATAGTAATACAACTCTAACGACACGCGATTGAGTGATCCAATCGAACCGACAGCATTTTTGAATTTGGAAATTATTGTAACCGAATGAAAACGATTTTGAGTAAAGCTATAATAGTTTGTTCTGATTAATGAATATGATTAATATTGTTAAGATTTCACACGTCTAAACTTTTATTACATTTTGAGCTCTTAATTACAAAATTGAACCACGTAGGTATGTGTCGATAATTCTATCGGTTTATTGACAATTATTTGCTAGTTTTTTTGTTCGTTTAAGAATACTATTGAGAAAATCGAAAGACTTACCAAATTAAGTATCAACTAGATAAGATTTTCTATCGGAAAGTTGGGTCAAACTTGAAATCGGAGCACTCATACGAAAAAGAGCTTTTACTGACAAAAAAAACACATTATTGTACAACCAATACACATTCTTCGTTTTGCTCGGAGTCTAAAACGTATTTATCGAACCGTTAAAACAATTTTCGGTAAGGTTTTACCGCATCGATATAGTACATTATAATAATATCGTTTATTTTCAATATAGAAAACGATAACCAAACCTTATGTCACCGCATACGGAATAAATTACAATAATAAAAATATTTCGTTTCGATGACGTCAAAAAAAAAAAAAATGTAGGCGTACAAAATTATTCAACATATTTTTGAATAAGAAAACCAGTTGGAATATTATAATCAATCGCGATTTATGTATAGTGTTTGTAATTTGTAATTTGTATACGAAATGTTATTTCCCGTAGTTTAGCATATTTTGGATAAACGTTTGTGAATAATTTTGCATAATATCATTTTTTCCCGTTTTTTCGCGGTTCGTTTTATAATGACTCGTCATTTTGTTTATGTTTTATTTACTAATTTGGCTCGCGTGTTATTCAATCGTATACAATCACGGTACTATGCTATACGCGTGGGCTTTGTTGTGTTGATAATTTATTAGCTCGTAGTTACATGTGGTGCGTTCTATGTTCACGTTCGGTATTTGACGATTTCGCCACAATCACGTTTTAACACTTATTCCGTTTTCGTCCGATTGATTCGTACGTTTCGTATCTAACTCGTTATTGCCGTCACTGTTACTTTGTCGTTATATCGTGCTATTAAAAAACAATCGCAAAACACAACATACTGTTGTGTTCAGAGGCGTGCTCAGGAATTTCCAATGGATGAGGGGGGGAGGGGGGGTTGAAATTTTTTTTATTATTATTCATGTTATGTCTTGTTATAATAAGATAATTAAAATGCATCTCCCAGAAGCCCGATGACGAATCTCTGAAACCTTTCTCGTAATACGTAATTAAAAACATGATGGTGACCTATAACATAATACAAAATTGATAATTATAATTAAATAATTATATAAGAGCACACGGCAGACGTATATCCAGTGCCGCAATAACCGGACGTTTGAAACAAACGGGTTTTCGTCGATGTCTTATGATAAAGCCGAACGGATAAATGTTTAATCAAATTTTTGGGAAAAGAACAAGTGACTATAACACGTACCTAGGCCGACACGTGAAAACTATTACGCTTAAGTTCATATTCTAAACTTATTTGCCGAAAAAAAAAATCATTCAATACATTGAAACGCGTTAGGTTTTTGAAAAACGTTTGTGCGTAATGAAAATCGATAAGCAAATTCCCGACAAACCTTTTGAAATACTCGCGGTAAGCCTTCTATTGTAAACCCCGCTCGTCCTAAAAGTAAAATATTGTTAATTTGTGAAAATCATCACTTTATCTCTTAAAAAATTTTTAATTTAAAAAAAATTATATTTACCTTAAAATATATAAACTGATAATTGTATCATGTATGTTTTAAGCTAGTATAAAGATAAATTCGCGGATAGGTTAGGTTTAATAAGAATTAAATTTATTATCTTGCATATCACTTATCACAGAATATTATTCATGTATTGTTATATTATAGAACTGTATATCTGTGGTAGATTCAACCGTTTTGATAATTCTATTTTATTAGTGATCATCATGTGCCGATGTATCCCTGTTACAGCATGAATACATCATAATTTTTCATATGATTGATTTGTACATATTATTCTTACTTAAATTTAAAAGCGTTTATTAGTTGTTTATTTAAATAGAATGTTCTAGAATATTATTCTATTAAAAATTGTATGAAGACATTTTTTTAATTGACAAAAAAAAAATACGGTTAGAAATTAGTTTATGCATTAGTGATAAACTGGAATACCCGCGGTTTTGTGATATAGAATATTTCGTTTGGAACGCTATTTTTAAATTTCCAACTGAGCTCCACTACTTTATATTTTCCAATTCGAGCACTGGTCGTAGTGGTCGTAACACTAACAACGGAGCAGGGGTGCCCGTGATTCCGGAAAAACACGAACGGAAGGACTGCGTTATTGGAACATTGTCGACGACGAAATATGTATAAACAAATACGAAAAAGGTCGTCGGCGTTTACGTTTTGTTTACGTATGATTCCGCACTTTACTCGCGAGAATAATAAAAATTTACGGGTTGGCCGCGCGGTTAAACGCGCGGATCCGTCTTTTTCTTTCCTTTTTCTTTCCGACGACATTATACCGCGTGATAATAGTGGGCGTCGTAAAAAAAAACTCGTTTGCCGGAAAACGAAAAAAAAAAAATCAACGACATCTCGTACGATAAAAATGTAGCACTATATTTCAATAACGCGACACGTAACGCGCGGATGACCGATTTTCGGGTACAGACCGGGACCACACGTGCATATTACAATGCAATGTGCCCAGGGGCCAACGCCGTTTACACAGTACGAACCCCCCGGAATCGTGGTAGAAAACGACCGAAACGAGACTAAAGAAACCGATGTATATATAAAACATACGCGACTTGGTATACGGTTTAGTAATCGTACGGCCGGCGAACAGCGACGGTCTCGTTGGACGAAATCCCCTGGCAATGAAATTGAAAACTATTGCTGTTGGTCTATCGACATGGAAAATGATAATCAACGTAAGATAAACATGAAAAAAAAATCCCGTTCGTTTTGTTACAGATATGTTGAAAATAATTTTTCGATTTTATACCGGAATGAAACATAAATTGTTGTATGTTTTATACGCCGCGGTTGTGTCCGTGTTTATAAGTCGATTATCGAAGCGCACAGTTATTTGGAAGAATATGGAGACGGTAATCTTTATTTTCGTACAAAATTCGATTTATTTAAAATCAGTAAATTTTCATAATCACAAATGAACATTGGAAACGGTTACTATTATTGTTTACGCGTTGCTAAATAATAATAATAATAATTTTTTATGCGATAAATCTTTTAACGAATCGTTTCGGACAATAAGATAATTCAATATAAGCAAAATAAACCCTTCACGACTGAATTCTAATGATTTTCTGAAATGCGAATTTAAAGCCATCCTGCAGATATAAAATCAATCGACTGCGCAACGTGCTATCTGCAGTCTATATTATGAGAGTAGATGTCCGTCTTTATGCTGTCGGCGCATATTCGTTCGTAATGCGATTTAAAAACGATTTGTGAATATTCTTTTTTCACTTTTGAAAACAAAATTTTACACGACATCCCGTTTCGGGCGTATAAACGGTGTGATGTTACGACGGTACAGTGGCCACGAGTGTGGGGGGACGGAGTCGCAAACATTTGAGTTGGAAAGTAAAGAGTTCATTATGGCGACGTTTTCAAAACGGTTGCATTTGTATTATTCTTATCACGGTTATCTTTATTCAGATGAATTTTTTTTTTTTTGTTTGTTCTCCGGTGGTTATACGTTTGAAGACACCGATTATCCTTGCGAACATAATAATTTTCGTTCCGAACAATGTCGCATACCCTTCATCGACCGTCGTGCACGTATATACCGTGTCGAAGTGGCGAATACAATAACATGTTTGTTATCAGACGTAATCGTCACTCGCCTCCGGAGTATTATTTTTGCTTTTCAAGCAGGCCGGTGAGAGTAGTAACGATAATTTTTTTTTTATATTCGTTATCGTTCGCTCAGAGTATTATACGATCTGCAGACACGTCTGTCCAGCACAATGAGAACAATAGTGCTGTATACGAACATTTTTTTTTTTTTTTTATTGATATTTATAAGGGTTCGATGAAGAGGCCGCCTCGAAACATTGATTTAATTCACTATTCGCATTTCGTAGTTGTCGCCGACGTAATCATTTTTGCCGATGGATTGATTTGTACACGTCGAAGGGAAAAGCCGTCGGCGATTTAATTCTGTCGGAGGGGAAGTTTCCTGGCAGAGAGCATGTGGATATAAATCGCGCGTGTATATCGGTCTGGTTTCTAAAGTCATTTCCATTAAATTTACAATATTGTATTTATTTCGCAAATTTCGACTTTGCGTCATTCGACGTGTAAAGCGAGTATACTATACGCGGATTCAAATAATGAAGTTCGAAATTCGTATGGCGTGCAGCGCATTCCTTTATTTAATCAATCCGACTGCGTACTATTGCCTATGGTAACGACATAAAGATCGTAAAATCCTCACCTAAGGTCCTTGCGTAAGAACGTAGTGACCTGATAGTCGTCCGGACGATCCAGTCAACCGTTCGCGAACCGCGGCAGACGGAAAACGTAACGCGCTCGGAATATTTTATCTTTGGCGGTTGAACTCGGTTCGGACAGAACGATCGGATTTACTCGTATTTTCAACAGACGACCGTACTGCGTACGACGAATCATTACAAAGTGCACGATTGTCATGTACGCGTCTTGTCGACGATGAACGCCAAACCGCTTTTGAAACGGAAAGGCGTAGATTAAACACGCGCGCGACTCGTATAACATATATATTATATAATATATATATATGAATGTATACGGGCGTCGGGCCAAACGATCGTCTCAAATTATCATCGTTTCGATAATTTTCCGCGATTTTCCGCGACACGGGGCACGCGAGAGTGTGGCACTCGTCGTATACACCCGCTCTACGGTCGCGTTCCGCTTATCTGCAACTCGCAGACCGCGCCACTGGCACTTATAAATGTCGCGAGCCCCGTGCACGCGAAACTGTGTGCGCAGGGATGAGACGAGAGGGAAAAACAAATTTATTTATATGGAAATATACGTTACTCTGTATGCCGTTCAAGAATACTGCGTATGGAACGTGACATCGCCGAGGCCATTTTCACGGATGCAGGTTTTTGGTGTATATCCCTGGAGTAAGGCCGTCCCGTCCGGTTTAGGAACTTAAAATCGGTTTCTTCGATTTTTTCACGAATTGCGCTGCGGTCTTCAAATCTTCCACGGTCCGTGGCTACACCTTCGTATACGCGTTATTTGCGGTATCGCCGCAGAAAAAAAAAAGTCCCGTATTGACCGATCGTGAAAATGGCTCGAATAGCTTCCATCGAAGCTCTCGCAGCGTGTGCGCTCACCCCGCCTTGTTGGGACCACAAATTATGTCGCCATTTCGTAGGGAATGTAACCTTAGATCTTTGTGTAAAATACGCCTAACCGTTCGGTCGTTGAATCCCGATTCAGTAGCATGACGACGTAAAGTTGTGGGGACCTTTGCTTTCCGACATCACTCTACCGATTGCCGGTATTAACCGTTCAAAACCATATAAGTTTTTTTTTTGTTTTTTTTTTTTGAACAAAAATTTCGAAACGATCCGAATTAAAACTGCGTTGTAACAACATTTATCTTACTAATATGATAACATGATTGATATGCAATCAAATTATTAACGAATGTCAACAAAAAAATATATAAAAAAATAATATAAAAAAAATAAGAGGTATATTTTAAATAAAAGTAATTGATTTCGGTAGGTATATACTATGGAAATACCTGAATTATAATAATATATACAGATTTCGTTCGGTAATTCGTCGATGTTTTAAACCAAAACGTGGAGCCCTGTTATCACTATGATATGTCAACCGAACCAGCTCGTATCATTCGTTTGTTCATTCGTATTTTGACGACAATCGACGAAGAAATTCGAAATGAAAAATCACACAATCGTTCTAAACTCAATACGGTGTAAATCGTGCTCAAAAATTTATTTTCTAACGCCCTTCTAGCAACCGACCTAACCCGATCGCGCCTTCTCCCCTCACCGGATTATCGCGGTACCGTCGACTGCGGTTAATACGGATATAATAACAACAAGAGGGATTTGTTCGTTTTCATTCGCATTTCATCGTTGTTGTTATTAGTATTATCATCATCTTCATCATCGTACTACCCCCCCCCCCCCTCTGGTTGCTGACGGAACGCTATTTACGCGGCGGCGATTTGCGCATCGAATTCGTGTATAGAACAATAACGTCATATACATAGATACTACTAACCTAACCTCTGCTGACATCGTGTCCCGTTAACGTTGATTGTGCGCGGGGGTTGGTCACGTCAAGATTCGGCCCCGCGCCGTAATTAACGTGCGAATTACTTAGGACTAATTAGATTTTATGCGTACGGACACACAAAGGACGACGGCGGCGCGGGACGGACGCAATGCTTTACGCACTATGTATTATTTTTATATTATTATTATTATTATATATACTACTCGGCGGAAGGTTTAGTTTTTTTATGCTCTTTTCGTTGTTGTTTTTGTTTCTTTTTTTTACTTTATACGAAGCCGTATTACGTTCCTCCCCGAAGAAAGTCTACGCGAGAATTTATGTCCAAGTAAATCCAATTCACGTTCCGATCGGGACGCACGCGGCGCGTAACCGTCCCGCGTTAACTAATGAATAATAAAAACCGCCGGCTGTTATTTTGCGTTACAGGTTTTTACCGTTTTTCACGAAATACGAAAAACCTACGTTTAACCGGTCGTCATTTCGCGTTCTTACACCTAATCGTGTTGGGAAATTCTAAAACAATAATAATACTCCGAACGAGTATCACACGCGATACGCCTTAGGATGTAATGTCAATGATTGCGGTAAAAGTCATAAAAAATAAACCGAAAATTATTATAACAACGTTGTACTCGTGAACATTTGTATGTCGTTTTGTTTTCAAAAATTACGTTAGAAAAACAAAATCAATTTCATTTTTTCAACGGGAAAGTGGAGTGGACATCATTGATGTTTTATCGTTTTTCATAGATTTAATTTCTGATTTCCTAGGTGCAAAATAAATCAATATAGCGTTAACTATTCTACACGGAACCATTCGAAATCAAGAATCGTGTTTATTGCTAATGTATAGTGGCGCACTAAATTATGTCTGCGAATGAAAATCTCATTAAAAACTTCATCCAATTTGTTCATCATCGTTTTTGAATCAAAATTGAATTTGTGAAGAATCTATAATTGAAAGTCATCTGTAGGGTGGTAAATTGTGTTGATGAATAATCTTCAAAACTAAACTCTGATCATTACGGTGGTTAACAGATCGTGGCCACACAACTTTGTTTTTGTTCGTTCTCTCTGAACCAAGACGGGCGACGATTTTGTAAGGATGATATCATCCACACATTGCCCTATAGATACCGCGTCTTTCCAAAGTTTTATTCGTAACTTTATGAATTTGGTACACGGAGGTGTCAAAACGACATTAACGACTATTCATATCGTATAAATGAAGTCGAATTAGCCTCAAAGGGCTCGGCGTGCGTATGATAATAGTTTTTTTCCGCGGATGACCGCTTTCTCGGATTTATTTTCTACATTTCTATAACAATGTGTATGAAGAACGTACCACCAGTACAGCGATATCGGGAAACCACCGAGTCTTGTTCGGTTTACTTTATTAAATGAATTGTAAGATGTAATTTTACATAGAAAATACCTATTATACTCTTTTTTTAGTTTTCTGGTAGTCAATTGCCGTTACTACGTTGCGTTTGACCATACAAGTTCTATTTCGGATTCGTGTCTTGTTGTCGTGACCAATTTCATGTTGGACGCATTTCATCCTGTTTTACAAGTCGCTCATGATTATTCCTTCTTTTAAATGTATATTTATTATTTACACACATTTCATTCTTTGAAAATGTGAAACGTTATATTATTTAGAAGTGGAGTTGTCATTTCGAACGGTTAAAAGATATTCGTTGCACTGAAATATTAAATATTTCCATTTGGGCTGACGTTCAAAAATGTATTTATATTTATTTAAAAATAATTTGACATTTTGTTGTTTTGTTGAACAAATTCTTACGAATAAGAAATAACTTACAAATTCGAAGTAACATGGATTATTTTGCGTTTCGCTCAGTGTTATTTCGGTTATTAGCTTATATGATTTATAATAGTGGCATGCACGAATGCATACTTAATTGAATTTCAAAGACTACAATCGTCCTCAAATTAAGAACCCAAATGATTGATGCGAATTTTTCGACACACCGTAATCAACACCGTATCGATGGATCGACGTTTAAGAGATAGTTCACACTTAAGTCAACGATTAATCAATATATATACAAATTGAAACGGTTCCGTTTGGTTGAATTAATCTGTAAACTATGTAGTTTTAATAATTCATTTTTTGAAAGAAAAATATTATTCTCGGTCGTGACAATTTTTTTCCATTGGACATGTTGACCGGGGTCGCCGTTTCCCGTAGTGGATTTCCCATGAAACAAGTGATGTTTCGATATTCCGAAATTTCATAATCGCTGAAAACAATAACGACAAACGCGTTATGGTTATGGTTCGAAATAGACTACGGCAGTAACACTGATAGCACAGCCAGCACGTTTTACACGACGTGTGTTATATAAACCGACTATGGCGCTTTGAACGCTATCGCCGTAAAAATGATTGTTAATTTTGACATTAATTTTTATAACACATTTTACGGCGTATCGAACATTATATACGAGGCACGGATAACGACCACCGTATAAGGTTTACGAATACAATCAATATAAAGTGCAAATACAACGCACTATATTACCGTTTCGACGAACGGTCGTATAATGTTGAATAAGCGCAGCGCTTTTTACAAAACAATAACGTTACGATATTATAAATAATACACATCATTACATATCATGAGAACGACAGGTTTCGATATGTCGTAATTGAAATCGTTCGGGAAACGCACTTTAAAGTACAAAACGAATTGTTTTTTTTTTTTTTTTTTAAATCTTTGATTAACCCGATTATCAGTTCCAATTATAAATATAGTTGTAAACTCTATTTTTATTGAATTGTATACGTTTTCATCGAAATAATAAATAATTATAATTTTTTTTTTTTTTAGAAAAAAGTAAAGTCATATTGATTTTGAAAAGGTTTTACAAGTGGAAGCTTTTCGAAATGAATTTTTTTAATTAGAACACTGTCAAAGTTAACATATAAATTTAAAATCTTCAAAAGGATACTTGTATAACCAACGATTCTATAAAAAAATTGTTATAGTTAAACAAATTAATTTCGATCATTCCCGTATGGTTTTTAAAACGTCTGGATAAATCGAATTAAAATGCGATTTCTTCATGTACGATAAGCGTGTTTCACTTAAAAACAATAATATATGTTTAGACGTATTATAGTTTTTTTTTCAATGTACCGTATATTTTACGAAAACGTAAACATTTAATATTTATTCGTAAGAACATACTTGACGGCTAATAAATCTATATTCGCTCATCGAATTTGTCCATTGTCTTCATAACTTAAATAACGTACCTGATATTATTTATAAATATATTGGTCAAGAAAATTATTATTCGAGTCACAACATAGAACATGAAAAAAACCACGTGGTTGCAGCGTGAGCTGCGCGGGAAACTTCATTAATTTGTGTTATCATGTTGCGTATCACGTTCGATAATAAAGTCAGAGACATCGTTACAGGCTTGAACAACACGTGGTTTTTTTTTTAAATTTAAAAATTCATTTTAAAACAACAAAAATATATGTATGTGTGTGTGTGTGTGTGTACCCGTTACACGGTGAGATACACGTGTAACGTTTTTCGGGACTCTCCAAAGTCTAAACCGTCGTGGGTAATATCAACAACAATACGAACGGAAACAATATCGGCATTAAAAACCAGTGTTCGGGAGAACCGCGACGAAATACGCCTCGCGTCTGTTCTGCGTCTAATCACCGCCGACTTGTTCGCGTCGTGAATATTATATCGCGCGAAACGACGTCGGCGCACACCCGTTTGTTGTTCCACGGCCTCGCTTTCGGTTCACTCTCGATCTACAAACCGCGGGCACGTAGACAAGCGGCGGCGGCGGCGGCGGTTACGACGTTTCAGATTTATTCATAAATACGCGGACCGCTTGCGTACATAATACGTAGGGTTAGGTTTGAAACGTAAACGTGGTACAATGGGCGGCGTGTTTGTCGTTGCGCGCGTTCGAATCTATTGTCGATCTCCTGCGGACGCGTTCCTTTTTCCGTTTTTTTTTTTTTGTTTTTTGTTTTTTTTTTTGTTTTTGTCGTCGTTCGATCCGATTTAAATATTTCATTCGACCGTGTGTTAACGTCGCCCCGTCGATAGCCGCGGAGATTTATTGTGTATAATATATATTCATGGGGTACGTACGTATCGTGCGCGTGTTTTTTTTGTTTCACCTGCCAACGGTCCGCGACCGACGTTAAACGCGTTAGGTTAGGTTAAGTCCAACCGGTCGACCGCGACTCACTTTCGTCTTTTCTTTATTTTTTTTACGAAAACATTTTTTTTTTTTTTTTAAATAATTTTTATAAAGTTTTTTTTTCATCTGATTAATCTTTGAATATAAAAACTAATTACAATCACACTTATTCGATTTATAATATTAACAAATAAATAATATTCTTTATGTTTTTGTTCCGCAATAAATACCTATGGAAAACCCATTTTCGTTATCGACCCAGTCCGTATTGGCTGCTGTTAATTTTATCTAATAGCATCATTTTTTTTTTTTTTTTTTTTTATTTAATAAATCGAAAGTCGATCTTCATTGAAATCGGCCAACATTTATTATTCGTTTATTTGTCTAATCACAAAATGCAAACGTTCTGTTTGCAACCGCGGATACAATAGGTGCTAAAAGTCCTCTCCGATTGCCTAATTATTTGTTGTTTATTTTTATTCAATCGTCTGTAGACCAAATTTTATACAAATTTATATAAGCGAAAACTGTGTAAATAATTACTATCAGACTTACAGTTCAAACGTAATGTGATCGTGAACTGTTCACTTTAAAATTGTATAATCGCATTGTATTCGTTTACTCGTCGTAACTACGGATACGTTTACACGAACGAGAAAATGAATCGTTCGCCTAAAGGAGGGAATCTCGGTTGGATCGTCCGAATTTTCGTATTGGAACTTATAGGCGTATAATAATGTGTCTGCTGTGTCTGTGCTCCTCGAAATATCTCAATGACATCAGTATGCGTGCGTGTGATACCCAGGACCCATACAAAATGGGGAGGGGGAGAGGTCAGTGAGTACTATGGTCTCAAGGCCCGGGGGAAAAAAAACATAATTTATACATTTTATTAATATAAATTAGAAAAACAAATGAATCGTGTCACCCCAGTCACCATTATATTTATACAATATTAGTATATAAATAATTTGATTTCTTACTACATAATTTTGTGAACTATGTGTACATTTTTTTTTTTTCATAAGATCGGTAGCGTGCGGAAGTTTGTAGAAAATAATAACAATAATTTTTTTATTATTATTATTATTATCCATAAATACTTTTTAAAAAATATCGATTTTCATATTAAACTGCAGTAAAATAGTGTACTCGTGTTTCAAACTTCTTTTAGGATAACTAAAATAACTGATATTTTATAGAGGTGTATAACAGCAAAAAAATCTGTGCACCCAAAAATGTAGGTACCTTTTGTAAAAAATCAAAAAATTAAATGTTAGAATTTATGTTAAAATCATTATAAAAACCACGAGGGCCCGGATTTATATACAGTACCGTAGTTGAAAAATTCATGTGGGGGGCTTGGTGATACCTCCCCTGTGCGTGGAGGATTTATAAAGGGGAAAAGGAAACCTTTAAGGTGTGACCGCGGGTGCGGTGATAAATGTCGTCGAAACGTCTCGAACGGTTAGGTGGGTATGAACGTTTTTTGGCAGCGCCCTAAGAGTGATTGGCATAGGAAACACGCCCGAAGATTTCCGGTCCCCTCGGGCGGCCCGTGTCTGTTCGAAATGCTTTTTGACTTAGCGCACTGGAAATCCGTCGCTAAATCCGGCTACGGAACTTATATATAGTTTGTTCCGTTTTCACAGACTACGCGAAATTAACGCTCCGTTTCGTGTAGCATTCGTGTACGTCGTATTTGTACCACGTCGTACAGTATTAGAGGTCAGAATTGTGACGGCAGCTTCGGCGGCGGCGGCGGCGTAAAAGCGAGCTTAGAAAACGGAAAATATTTTTCGCCGACGTTTTGTCGAGTTTGTTGAGAAAACGCGGGGGAACGAGTTCGAAAGGTACCGGCGAAGACCGCGCGTCGTGTGCCGCGATATATAGTTCGAATTATGCGCAATTTACATTTGCCAATAAACCGTTCACGATGAAAACGAAACGAAAAAGAAGCCATAAGTCAATCGATTCGTATACATCGAAAACATGATTTAAACGAGACGAGAGAAATATCCAATACCGGGTTTTCTAATTGATATGTACACTGCTATAGGCGATAATGCATTTAGCATTGGCAAACGACGGTTTCGGTGGACTGTAATCGACAAAAATATTAAACGATTCTCGTTCTGAGAAATAATCTGCGGCTCTGGCGTTGTTTAAAAAGGCGTATAATCCTCATTCGGTACGCGGCAGAGGAAAGCGCCGCCGGCGGTAATATTTT
Organism: Schlechtendalia chinensis; assembly: GCA_019022885.1. NCBI lineage: Eukaryota > Metazoa > Arthropoda > Insecta > Hemiptera > Aphididae > Schlechtendalia > Schlechtendalia chinensis. The sequence goes on along the minus strand of CM032350.1, from coordinate 4,262,915 downwards.
TCAACATAAGCCCTGCCGACGGTTAACGTTAAGTATGTTAATACAAAACACAAAAGGTATAGTTCGAAGAACCGTTCCGTGTTTGAAGTGCCGGGTTTGTATTTCGACGAAGAAACACGAATAATGATGACCGATCGAGGAGAACGCTGAAAATTATCCCTCGAGAACCAAATATCTAAAAAAAAAAAACCTCCCCCCGAAACACTTTTCATCGCGATGCGAAAACTACGTACTAATAAATTTACACTTTCCGCGAATAATCCGAAATCGAGTAAACGCGTTTTGATCGATACAATTGCTTTCGATTACAATGGCTGATTACCGTGTCGGGCATCGTTGCGCGCGATTTCCGCTGAAAAACGACACGATCGCACGAGCACAAGTCACGTTTCGCGAAAGTTCCGACTTGTCGAACAAACTTGAAACGTAAGCGATACGTCGACGCGTCCTATGTCCGGCAGTCGTCCACGTCATCACAGTGGGCCGTCACGATACTTTTTCTTGAGATTAGTCGCGCGTGCGCGTTGTCTCGTCTTAGTAAATATTTCTGTTGCGGCGAATAGCGTTCCCCGCGGCTGTCCTCGCCGGTTTCGCCGCATCCGGGACCTAATCCGCACGCGTCGTGATCACGTCAGTTTTAGCTGTTCGACACACGCGCCGAGCGTGTTCTTTTCTTCGCGTAACTACATGCGCACAGGCCGGTCGCGGACCAAGTAACCGATCTCAAAGTGTGCCAGCAACGGTGACCGAGGTAAGCGTAAATTGTAAACTCGCGCGTAAATCGTTGAAGATCGCGAAGATCAAACACGCCGAACGACGTCGGGAACATAGTGCGCGATCAGAAAATACAACGACAACGTCGGTCGACTGATAAATGCAACTCCAACAACTTCTCGACGAACACGTCGAGCAGCGTCTACGGATACATCAAACCGTGGTGTCAACGAATTGTAATTCCAATACTTCATCCGCGCGTACTAGACAAATCGCACCGACGTCTGTGAAACCGATCCGTGAGCTCGTGCGTTTCACACGCGATACATGTTTACTGGCATTGTCTAACGGCGTGCGGGGCGTTCAGAACGTCGCGAGACTACGTGTTTTGCAATAACCTCGTGACTATTGAAAACGGTCCGCGTTGGTTTTTGTTTTGGGTTTTTAACGGGCCGCCGAATCGTTGCCCGGATACGGTCCCGCGCGTCGGTATCTGTCCCCGTCGAATATCGAATGATGATTTTTCGTTCGTGGTCAGGTACTCGGTGCCCGTACAACGGTCCGGTCGAGTAAAACGGCACTGTTATGACGACTGTAAGACGACGGTCCAGGTTCAATTTATTCGCGGCCGATTAAACGCGGAAAAATCCGTAGCCTCGTCGCGTTACGAATGTCGATGTCAGTGAGTGGACGCCGTACGATCGTTTTTCTTCTTCTCCAACAACAATAAATCTATATACGTTTTTACTTGCAAAATATATTATACGTACAATGTGTGTTTAACGCGTATAAATATATATATATATGGCGTAGATCTCGGAAGAATGATAAATTAGCCATAGTGACAGACCGCGTAAACGATTTATACGATAATTCACGCGTTGTATATTTGCTACAGAATATTGTAATAATATATATAAATATACGTGCGCGTATGCATAAAGGGAAATATAAAATATGACCGCGTGTGTCTGCTATTGACTGTTGTCCGCTATTAGCGGATGAGCCGTCGCGAGATATTTATTAATATACATCACACACTATATTTTGCTATCGCGTTTCTGCGAGTCGGTCGTAGACCGTCGTACCGACAGTTAAATTAATGTTTTAATCCAAAGACAAAAAACATTAAACCCTCCCCTCCCCACTATTCACTTATCGTGATGGATTTCACGTCGTTATAAATAATGTTTTTTCAAATGTTTTTTTTTTTTTTTTTAACATTTCGGTCACGATATTCGAGTTCATCGTAGGCACATAAATACGTAGTAAATATATTATTTCGTCATTTATCGATTAAGCTAGGTTTAATTACAGGCCAGACGTGATTGAGACTTGACACTCGTGACACCCGTTTTAAACATGTATTTTGTGAATGTTAGGTCCTGCGGTTCATTTCGAAATCTCGTTATTGTCGTCAAACATTTACCCAACACTTTCCGACGATATAGTATTATGTTGTTGTTACGAAAATGTTACACACATGTGTCTAGAATATTTAGTCGAAGTACATAATGTATTCGTCAAAATAGTTCAACGAAACGTTAAATTATGTTATACCTTTTACCGAATTATATATTTCATAATGGCCTATAGAATCTATAACGAATTCCTTAATTTAAAGTTTTAGGCGAACTTATTTCTCATTTTGCGTTCGCTAAAAAAATAGTTAAAATAGTAAAATAAATAATAGTGATTATTAGTACGATTTCAATCGAACACACTAATATCGCCGTTGATTCGGACGTTAGATACACCTTTCGACAATCAACTTTAAAATATAACAATATTTAAAATTGGTATTGTTTTTGTCGGTTTATGCTAGAACGATCGGAACGCGAAAATAATAAGATTACCAACCACCAACACGGGTAGTAAATAAGCTGTTTCGTGAGATCCTTCGACTCTGCGGTACGTTTCGTGCTCCGGCCGGTTCGAAGCATAACGACGAGTTATGAAGAATACGACCCCGGGGGAATTTCCGACGAGAAGGCATAACGTTGTACATAACGGTCAGGGACGCATTGCGATATAAATTTGACCCGGAAAATTATTATGAAGACGGCAAAAAAAAAAAATATATATATATAATATAATAATTATTATCGACTTAGTGAGGCAATAGCTGTAGAATATAAACGTAGGATTGTAATTTCTAGGTATATTTCGTTTTCACATTTACCCATCCGGAACGCGGTACAGTCACTTCCACTAATTTAGCTACAAGTCGCGGGTCACCGGGAAATTTCCCGGTGTCCCACCGGGACTCCGGGCATCAATATCGCTTTGACAATCGATTTTTCGCATATTCCGACGGGAAATGTTCACCGACGTTGAGGTGCACGCCACATCATAAACCCATCGTGGACGGGCCGCGTTACGTCTTTGGATTATCGGTGGATTATCGAACGACCGGTGCACACGCTCGTCAGACGCGAGCCCGACTAACCTAACGCGTCGTACACATCGCGATATGGAATTCCGTACGCGGCATTTATCACGTCAAGCAGCTTCCCCTTTAGGTATACGACCATTCGCGATAAAACATATCCCGTGAAATCGTGTATCGTGTAACGTCGTCGTATATTTCGCCCGACGTCCCGTATGCAGTCCGACGTGCGTGTTTGCCGTCTAGAAAGAAAATAATAATAATAATAATAATAATAATCGTAATAACGAAGTCGAATCCGTCGTAACAAGAACATACGTGCAATCCCAAAATGACTAGATTGTGAGTACAATATTACGACGATTCTTACAAATGCCGCGATGAAATATCGCCGTGTACGACGTTAAAAACGACATTAAAATAATTGTTCGGCGACATGCGAGTCGGGTAAATTTACTCGATAACATTTCCCCGCACATTTTCCAACACGATAAATTTCATTTGCCCACGGAATATGCGAATGAAAACCTATTTTATTATAATGTTAATAATATTGTTATACGACATCGCGGGGGGTTTTTTTTACGATCGATTTAATTACTGGTTGAAGGACGTGTGTTTCTTCTATTTTATGGCTGCAGTTTACAATGTTTTATATGATAAAAAAACGATTTTATTTTTTTTATTTTCGTGAATTGATATGTTTGAAATAATTTGTTTGTTTACAACGTCATGTTAAATATAAGTACCCGAGGACGGATAAAATACAAAATTGTATCTGAAACACGAAAAAAAAAAACTTGTGTTTACTTTTATTTTTCTATTTATTAAGATAGAATTCTCACAAATCATTCGAACAATTATACTTAAAAATATATCTTTAAAGTTGATTAATATTTTTAAATATAATATAATTTCGGATTCAATGGATATTACAACCTTTTTCTTTTTTTTTTGCGATAGGATCAATCAAATCTGATCAAATAGCTGTATAAATTAAATTACACTCATTCTTGTTCTTATATTTTATGTTGAAAATAAATATGGTCTTACGTTACAACTCATAAAACACTATAAAAAGAACATAAAACAAAATTAAAATGTGTGTATACATCGTATATGATTTATAATATTCCATAGAAAACCGTGTTTTTCCGATTTAAGAATGCCGCGGTAAATCTGATTAGCTCTGAAACTGATGTATATAAAAACGTGAAAAAAAAGGCCAGTTTTAATAAATAGACGTAAAATTTAATTCCGCATCACAATATGGTAGTTATTATTTTCCGTACTATATATATATATATATCTATGTTGTGCCTTGTAAAAGATATTCGAAGTGCGAGTTTGCGAATGCCGTCGACGGCGAAACTATTTTCACCACGCGTCGCGTACACGATTATTAAATGCTTCGCTAAAAGGGGACTTTTAACAATTTTCAAATTTTGCCAGAAATAGGAAAAATTCGTCTAGGTTACCAAAAAAAACATGTTAAACTGTATTACTTATATCATTGTTATTATCTGCGAAAGTCTCTTTTCAACATCAAACGATGGCCTTTTATCTATTCAATTGTAAAAATATGCAAAACAATTATTTTCAAACAAAAGTGCAGAAGTCCCCATTTAACATTTAGCGGTCCACATTGTATATTACGGCTCTCCAGACGGTTGTTATAAACGTCGCGCACAATATGCACTCGTATGTATATCGTATTGTCCGCAGACGGCCGTCCTCTAATAAATGCGCGCGCGCTGAAAATATGCGGATCCGATTAAACGGCGCGGGCGACGCCACAATGGTTATCAACTCGCGCGAAGACCCGAAACGTAAATATTTCGAGTCCGGACACGTGTTACACGACGTGCGTTTCCAAAAACGTATGCGATCGGTCATGTTTTTCCTCCTCCATACACGAAATGTAACCCTACCCATACGTTTGTTTTGTAGTGTTCAGCGATTAAATAAATCATGCCGATTAACATTGGTTCGATCAGACGTTACGAAACGGAATTGGTTTTTACTGGTATTCAAATCGCGTCACTTGTCCCGAAGACACTGCGAAACGACCGCGGTCGATTTCTAATATAACGTGTGTGTTATTAATTATTATTACCGTTATTGAACAAAGTTTATTTTCATAATTTTTTTTTCTTTTTTAATTCTCGTAATACACACTGAAATACACAGTATAGATCGATTATGATCTATAAACAATTTTGTTTTTTTTCAAGAAATTCCATTATATAAAGGACCCGAAAAAATGTTACACAACATTTTTCACGTGGAAACGACATATTTCCAACTCATGATTCGCGGACAGCCATCGTCCCGTAGGGATCTGGTGACCGGCGTGGTGACCGTACCCAGCGCTGGCGTCTTTCGAATCCGGAAAACTTCCGCCGAAACGGTACAACGGGTGCGCAGGCTGGTGCTGCCGATGACGCGTAATTCAAAATCGGCAGCGACGAGGGTTTCTTTCTCTGGGTCGGGCTCGGACGGGCTCTCGAACTTACCGAGCCGTTTACGAGCGCGAACTCGGAGCCGACCGTCCGTGCGTACCCACCGTAGTCGAAGAGCTCTCAACCGCCGTCGTTTAAATCTCGTGGCCATGTCACGGGATAGGTTAAGGTGGCGTTTCCAACGTGTCGCACGTCCGTCGAAAAACGTTTATAACATTATGCACGTATATGCTACACGCGAGTGATTTTACGTACCATAATATACGTATATATATATATAGATATAGATTTGCACGGAAATCTGTATGGTATAAAATGATTTACACGTGACGCGTAGAAATCGGCCGTCGAAATATCTACTCGGGCGAGAGACAGAGAGAGAACGAGAGGGAGATAGAGAGAGAGAGAAACAATAAATCTTCCGAAAAAGGTTCAGCGATTTGAAATGTATATATACGAGTATATATAATTTATAAGTTTTTCGTTTTATTTCCCGTCCGTCTTCGTCCGTTTCGCACACGCGTCGTGCAATACATTATTTATATCCGCGGCAATACCGTTTTATCCGTCCGACCTGCGCGTCTACTTTTAGATTTCGCGCGTAACAAAATAATACACACGAGTCGATTAAAAACAAAAACTTCACCGTAATATTTTTATATTATATATATATATATTATATTTTCTTATTTCCGTATCTTGTTACACTCTTGTTTTCGTATCCGATCCACGGACGTCGAAGTTTCGCGTTCTCGTTTTCTGATACGATTTCTCGATTCATCTCGTATATAATAATATATCGCGGATAAAAGATGTTTGGACGCCCAGTCGACGCGTACAGATTGTTTCCGATATCCGTTGCACCGGTTACGTAGTGTATTTTATCAATATGATGTTCCGACGAAAACCGAGACTCCGCCGGTCCAATACGAATAATACGAAATCGATAGATTCACTTTTGTCGGATACACCGCACGGCGGTTTCCGGACCACGTCTAAAATGTTCTCTTGACGGTTGCGGGAATGATTACAATGGAGTTTCGGCAAAACTACCAATTTTCGTTAATTCATTTTTGATGGGCATTTTTTGTTTGTTTGTATATAATGGCTTTTATACCGACAAATATTTTTACCAATACACCTGACTGACGATAGTTAAAGATTTATTCGGAAATATAAATGAAAAATTTGTAAACCCAACTTTTAAACGGAACTCCGTACTATCAATCAATCTCGTCGTTCATTAATTTGTGTACACAAAAACCACCACATCAATGTACTTGCGTCTTACAGTAAAATCCATTAGGGAACAGGTAACGGTGATAAATTAATTAATTGGAAGACAAATCGTTCGAACCCATCTTATATTAAACATTTTATATATAAATACGTAATATATTAAAATAGTTTTGAATCTCGTCTCACTTCTCTATTGCACTTGTAAATTTTGAGAGCGTTTTCAAACAACAAACTTAAACTCATAAAATATTAATAAACGTTTTATACATTTTCTTATCGTAGCTCTTATGTTCGCAAAATGAGTTATAAAATTTCTTAAATTATACTTATAAAACAATTTTAATTGAACAAAATAGTTCGACGATTCCGACACACCGTTAAGTCATGCCATGTCTTAAGCTACGAAATCATAAAACAATTAAATGCATATACTTTCGAGTATGTTATATTTTAACTCAAATTTCGGCTGAAGAAAAATCGGTATTCAAACGTTCAACATGAACTCATTAAACTCAAAGTACGATCAAAAGTTCATATTTAAGTTTCCAAGTACTACTGATAAGCGTACAGACATTCAGTTCGTTTTCGACTAACGTTACATACCGAACCGATTCCAAAGACAATTTTTTTTCACATTTAAATGCTTATTTGAACATTTTGAACAAAATTATTTAATCCATTTAATATTACATATTTAAGACTGACGTGAACATTTTTAAAATATTTACGATTAAAAAACTTACATGCATAACATAACCGCGAATAATACATTAACTATACTTCTTTTAAGATTACCAGATAAGAATAAACGTGTTATTTACTTTCGTTTTATTGTTTGACTTGACATGTTTATCTATTTAAGAGTAAATATAATACTGTTGCACATAAACAATTTTTGTGAAATACTAACATTTCGTTTTCGTAATATGTCTTGACGATTTTGCTAGCAAGAAATTTAATGTTAACATAACATATTTCCGGCAATATTGTCAATAATAACAAGGTAAATAAATATAAGAAAAATCAACCGTTTTCATTAATACTGATAATATTCGTAGATAAATGTTTCCTTGTGATATTGCAATAATTGCTAAGCTGATAAAGTTATTAGTTTAGGTTTTATTAAGAAAGATTCGTTATTTTTGTGTCATACCTCATACACATATATATATTTAAATTAATTTTACGTTGCTGTCAATCGATTTATTTTCACATTTGATTTTCAATGATTATTATTTTCTTTATTAAAAATATTAAAAAACAACTTTTCAGTCCGTCCCATTCTATCGATCTAAATTTTGACGTAGCAGGTTATTGTATAACAATAGTATTATTATTAGTAATATAATTATTATAATCATCGAAATATAACAACAGCCCACTATCGCCCATGTCGTGATGAAGGTAAACCAACTGATTTACATTTCGTTGCGTGTTTTATTTTAGTTTCTGATTTCAGGAAAATCGTATGATTTATTTTCACACTTTTTTAATATTTAGATTTACATGATACAGTATATACGTATATATGTTCAGATACGTGTATATTATGTCAAGATAATATATAATAAGAAGTAAAAAAGTGTTCATGTCGACTAAACGATATAAATATTATACGCATATTTACCGTTACCAATGTATTATTCAAGGATTTTCAAAATTTTAATATAAAATATGCATAGTCGCGATGAACGTTGTCGAGTCCTATTATATATACTTGAAAAATACAGCCAGTATAATACTGTTGCAATGGGACCGCACTATGGAAAAGAAAAACAATTACACGTTTGAATTTATTTTTGTATCAGTCACGTTTTCCGTGAATCCGTAATATATTTATTTATATAACAATATTTGCCCGTTGTTGTTGTAATATTGTAAATTAATTTTAGATCTATAACGACATAGGTGATATATGAGCATGTTAAGATGAACGAACGGGGTGAACAGAGAAAACAAAAATAGGAATGAGTGTATAAAAGTGGGGCTTCTATAGCGAACGAAATGCGAGAGAATAGATTGAGATGGCTCGGGCATGTTTCAAGGAGAGAAAAAACAGAAGCGATGAGATTAGTAAAAGAAGAGTGTGTAGAAGGATAGAAAGGAAGAGAAAGACCGAAAATGAAGTGGTTGGACGTGATTGAGAGTGTTATGAAGAGGGCCGGTGTAAGTGTTGTGAGAATGCGTGAAGTCGAGTTAAGTGGAAATTGTGGACTAGGGTAGCCGACCTCGTATAGTTAAAAGGCAAAATAATAGAAAAAAAATAAGATCTACAATGGCATCTAAAAAAAAAAAACAAATCGTGTTTTTGCGACTCAGATCATTAAGTATGTATTTTTTATTTATTTTTGCCGCTTTTGTTGTTTATGTTACCGGCAATGTGAATAGTCCGATATTTCGTACCTAACCTACACTTTATGTAAAATGCGTAAAATCACAAAAGGCAATATCATGATTTGTACTTTGCCTACAGGCATTACATATAACGGCAAATGTCGAGTAGGCAATATTGTAAAAACAAAATATACATAATAATACCAATTAACGACTGTTTACTATTTTTTTCGTGTTTTAACTCGTTGACGGTAAAGAGTTCCATATGATTTTTCAGGTAAAATGATCTTTTTTTTTTTACACACAATTCTTTGTCGTTGGAAGACACATATTTGGTCGCAGCTAATTTCATCCATGAATTCGTTGCTTTCTATTCTTGTATGAGATGGTGCCTATCAACATGAATTCGATATTCATACAGTTATGAGTGGGTGTTTATTCGGCTTAGGTTCATTGAGTGATTTAATTTTTTGGTAGATGATTTTTACGTGCTCATAGAACACCGAGAAAATCATTAATTATCAACGAATAATATCTCATTTGAATCATTCGCATCGTAAATCGTGTGATTTTCCGCTAGTGATATGTGGAAGTTCGTGTTCTGTTTTAGTCTATTTATAAGATTAGTGTTACACTGATGACGTTATTGTAACGTAATAAATTGTTTTTTCATATTGCTCAAACCGATTTTGGCATTTTATACAATGTGAATAATATAATACTAATAAATTATACGTTTTATTCACACTAACAAATATAACATTTTTTCGACTTGAAATTAATTATCGTGATTCGTATATATATATATTTATTATAAACCCAAAACGGTCAACATAATATAACGAATTATAACTGTTGGAATTTTTAATCGATTAAACAATAACACGCGCCAGTGGATTCCCTATTTAGAGGGATTTAAAGATTTAATTATAAAAATCACGGATTATATTTGCGTTCTTTCACACACACGCTATAATACGCGCATTTAGGATTATACAGTACGTCATTGGCTTTTCGTGGCCACTTCAATTATTGTTTTAAATTAAACAAGTCAAATTCGGTTTCTTGACCACATCGTACACGGTCATCATACCTGCCATACGTTATAAAAATTAATGAGCTGTTCGAAAAATAATACATTTCCGTGCGCAATTACATTGTAATTTTTTTTTTTTAAACACGAAAAGATACTAACCCGATAACTTTTATTGTATTTCATGTGCTTTACTGTTTCAATAACTATGCCATTTCAGCGTATGCGCTGACGGTGTATTTTTGGTCCACCGTAAAACCGAGCGGAGCGACCGCGTTATCAGTACAAACGATAACGTATCGACACGTATATCATATTCCATATAATAAACCGATTTTTTCATCGTGCCGAGAATGTCGTTCGCGTTTTATCGCTAACACCAGTGGCGTACCTGCGAAACATTTTTTTTTTTTTTGGCAAAATATTAAATACCTCGCTTTAAAATCATCAAAATGTCCAATAGATAATAGTAATCATAGGCGTGCGCAGGCTTCCGTTGCAGAGTATGAAACCAAGTAAAACGTGACCCAATACAATCATATTGGGGCACTTTGAAGCAATCTTATAAAATAACCATAGACAATAATATATCGCTATCAATATATTATAATTGATATTATGAAGACTAGAGATAAGGAAGTTAATAGGGATTTAGGTTTTTATAACACGCCTATGCCATATTATATACTATATACTGGTATTTGTAGTGCCTACGTAACTCACGTCGTTGTGCACCTAACACGGTCTGCAGGGTATGCAAGCCTATGATAACATCAGATAACATCAGCTGTCGTCTGTCTTAATGTTTGAAAACGTCGATAAAATAGTTATTCATAACCATTACTTCTGATATTAATTTGGTCGAATCATGATATTCGTATATCGATAAGTCATACGAAAAATCTATGACTGGATATCCACACGATTATGGAAAACATATTATATAATGAAAACTAGACACGCGTTAAGCAAATGAATAAAAAGCTTCTCGGAGGGGGGGGGGAGCGAATACCCCTGTTGCCCCCCCTAAAGTACGCCACTGAGTAACACCTGTGTGTTTTCACGGCTCCGATCGTAAAAATACGATAAAACACGTAACGGAACGAAATCCGTTTCGAAATTCAATTACTGCGCGTCGGGCGTAAAGACGTAAAGTGTCCCCCAACCCCCCCTCGAAAGTTATCGGTTGATAATAATAAACACGCGTGTGTGTACGTCTCGAGCGATCGGCGAATGTTTTATTATAACGTTTCCGTGGACGTTCGCGGAGCGCCAGGCGATTTGTTGTTGTTACGCCGCGTGTGTCATACTTGCGACGGATTGTGAAATATTGAACTGCCCGTGTCCCGCGAAACGTCGACGATCGTGTCGGTGCACATGACAACAATATCTAATACGCGTCGTACGGAAACGTATCGGAAACAAAAACGATCGATGAAAACGAAACGAAATAATCCCGCGCGCGTTGTCGGTGGAAATCGCGTTCGCGGTTTTTTGCGTCCGGCCACGTGTTCAATCCGATATCAAGAATTAACCGATGGTTTGTATCGTCGTGAGCGCGTGCCGATTGATGCATCATGTAACCCGTGTAATAATTATACGATTCCTTTGAACTCCCGTTCAAAAATAAAAAACACAATAATATAATAATAATATCGAATTGACTTCACGACGGACGACTACTAACAAATCACCGAGTGGACAATACAATTGAATGAGAAACGGCGTACGAGAATAATTATTATCACACTATTCGTCAGTAGTTCGAGACAATGCGAGTTGGGAGATGGCACAGCTATGAAGGGGCCGTTGGAAAAACGCGTTCGTTGTGTTATTGTCGCGGTTGACGACCGTCCGCCGTGATTGATATGTGTTGTCGGGCCGTGCACGCGTAAATCCGTCTCGTGTCGAATTCGGGTTTCGGCGTTTTTTTTTTTCGTTTGGATTAGTGTCAAAACGTGGCTGACGCGAACGGCCGAAAACCGTCGCCGCCTCGTCCTCCTCCCGCGCGTAATCTCTCGTATAGTGTCCGCATAAAACCTTGTCGCGTGCGAGGCATTCGGCGGCCGTTAGCTTACAAATCATTAGCTAATCTTAAACTGCGTCCGGAAAAACGGGTCGCACGCAATAGCCGAACGAATGCCACTGTTTTCGCGGACGATTCGACTGGGTCTTGGAAACGTGGAGAATAAAGCGATGAAAAGAAGGTGGAGGAAAATTATCAAGCTGTATACAGACAACCGTCGAACGTTTATCGCGCAGAGGAAACATTGGGCGGGGACTCGTGAGAAATTCGTTTGGTCTTCGGATAAATTTTCGGCGTCGTGCGAAATACTACGCGCGGCAAGCCGAAAACACGGACCAAGTCGAAGTAACACGTGGTGACGGCAACGAACGACGAAACCTCTCGACACCGTCGGCTAGCGCTAATACCGACAACGGCGTTTTCGGCCAAACATTTTGAAAAACGTTCGCGAAAACATTTCGTTCGACGAAAATCCGCGGCAAACAAATAAACAAACACGCACGCCGCCGGCGAACGAACGGCGCGGAAAGCCCGTACGAGCGTGTGACGTTCGCGCGGAATCCGTCGTGACCATTTGACGGTTCACCGACGACAATTGGCCCCCGGTGTCTTCGTCGTGAGACTTATCTCCGAGATGATATAAAACACGTTTGCGGATCGTCTTAACGTACGCGCGCGACAATCCCGGAGAATCCTCCGGAACATCGGTCTAAGATACGTAAGAAATGAAAAAATAAGAAAAGTCTACAGTTTTTTTGTCGTACGATATTAATAATTATTTATCAATATATATATATATTGATAATATTGTGTCGGAAATCCGTATTATATTACTTCGAAAAACGTCAATAATAACAACGATGACTTATTTGCACGCGTTGTTATATCGCAACGTTCGCGATAATATGGCACGTAATCAACACGATATGTTTTTTAACGTTATCTAAAGACAAACTCCCGTCGGTTGACAATTATTTCGGCGGCTTCGTTTCGATCCACGTCCGAGTCAATTATAATGGACGGTCCGTACGACGTTCATATTTTTATTTGACGAATCCAATTTTAGATTTGTTTTACCTATACACACGCCAACGAATGCTGTAAATGCGTTTGATAAGATATTGTTTTTGGAAATAAACGAACGGACATATTTTAAGATTTTTGATTATTTTTCACTTCTTTCCCGGACGACATTTTACGGAAGCCCCCTATTGAAATTCAATCTATTCACATTCGGTTTCACAGTTTCATTTCGCAATGTAATGTCGAATGAAGTTATTGACTTTTGATTCGTTCGCCAAACGCGCGCGTGTAATTATTATTACAAGAGAAAAACACTATAACGTTTTTTCCGCCCACGAAACAACAGTGATCTAGTTCACGTCGAAAAGAAAACTACTGGTTTTCAAACTCGTTCGGCATAATATCTGTCAATAATAATAATAATAATAAAAATCCCGCCGCTCGCGTACATCGATGACAGCCGGTGCCGTCTTTTGGCTTTCATACGGAAACAATATTTCTTTAACGGAAAACAAACGGTTTTCCGCGACACACTGCCACACCGCACTCGCGGGAACGTCGAGAAAAAACCGAACACCGAACACCGTTTTTATATAAACCATACGCACACACGTCGGTATTCATATTGTTACATTGACCCATAGGAAATCACCGCGCGATACGATCGCAAGTCGACGGTCGTTTGCAAACGTCGCCGAGAAATATTTCTCTTGAAAAAAATCCTTTACTATATTACGTATTCCCGTTTGATATCCGTCCGGAGAGTCGGTTTCCGAAATTTTATTTCTCTCAATAATATTGTTTTCGCGTGATACCTTTGCCGAATTTCAATTTCCCGCGTAACGCGTTTCTCGGCAATACTTTCCTGTTTGATGTCGTTCCGGTTAAATACATTCCAGCCTTGCGGATTAATATCGCGGTGTTCCCCCTGAGTTACCGTGTCCCGGAAACTTCGGTCGAGCCGAGGCGGCGGTTCTAGACTGGGGAGGGGAAAAAAAAAACTATCGCCGCGAACTCTGGTCTGCTGGAGCCAGCGATCGTTCGTGCCCAGCCGAATCATTAATTTCGGTCAACCCGCGAAACGATATAGAGTGGAACGTGTGTAGTTAATTATTTAAATCGGCAGTGATAGGTACTGAATTATGCAGTGTGCCGGGTACGAATTTTACCACTCGGGCGTGTAATTGAATGATCTAACGGGGCGAGATGGGGTGTGTTGGACCTGCAACTGCCTCGTAGGCGCTATTGTTTTGAATTGTTCGGGTAACGCGCGTATTTAGAAGTATTGAACAAATTCAGGTGTCGCCCTCTGAAAAAAAATAAAACACTGTTCGTTTTTGTATGAACGCGTCGTGTTTGCAATGGATTCGATCGAACTCGAAATGTATAATTAAAATAAATTAATCACGTTGTGCGCTATGGGATACTCCAAATCGTCCGTCCTATCGAAAAATATTCAATTTCATTTCATATTTTGTTTTTTTGGTTTTTTTTTTATCGTATTATATATTACACCATTGCTATTAAAAACGATCCACGTGCGAACAATCAAAAATCAATATTGTAAACTATCGTGCCGAGCTATTCGAGTTTTAATCCGCGGTATGGAAAATACTTATTAGTCAGAGACAATCAAATATACAAAACAAAATAAACTAAATGATATTATTGAAAAAATATGAAATATTCGTGCCATTTACTAACAATTGTGAACAGAGTTAAAATTGAACGGATGTAATGCAATAGATTACAGCGACGAAAGAATTTTATCCACGTGTTTGTACTCGTAGAATCAAACAGTTAATTTGTTATCATATAGAAAATTTGTTTTTCCGATGTTATATATTATACGTGGATTATTGTGCAATCAATATTATTTCTATTCTTTTTTTTTTTTTTTGAAGCCAAATAGCGAAGAGAAACACTCGCCTCTATCGATTCTCTCGACGTCACCACCTCGATAATATTATCTGACTGATCTGTAAATAAAGTGTGTATCACGTGTGGGACGATGAATTCACAGTATTTACACTATACGCTATCGGTTTTAATGACAGATGTACACTTACCCTTACAGTAAAAAAAGACAAATCCCGTTGGAGTAAATTTGAAACGAACGAAATCAAATCATTTTGATATTTTTCCGGTTCGGTATTCAATTTCACACGAACCGATTTCCAATCAATCCAAAGTTTCGGTGAAAAAACTGCCGGTATCCAATCCCGTTTTCTTAATTATACGGTTCAGTATGACGAGACGTATGAAGTCGAAAAAACGGTTCGAGGTGAGGACATTGAAAGACATTGAAAGTCGCCACGGGTCTCTTCTGCTCAAATTCGTTCAGCGTCCTCGGATTAAAAATTGAGATTTCACCTGTGGTTTAAGCGCATTAAAATACACTGGATTTCACCACGTCCGTGTCGTCTAGTGTATTGTCGTGTGTGCGTGTGTGTGTTTTTCTTAATTCTCTGTGAATTCTCTTCAAATATTGGTCACTCGCAAGAAAACCGTTCTCCCGTATACGATAAAGTTTTTTTTTTTTTTTGAAACTTCTACGGTAAATAAAATTAAAAAAAATAGTAAGGTTTAAAAACACACAACACCCTTCAAACGTCGTGTATACTCCGATAACTGTGTGTACATGACTTTTTTCATTTTCATGAACGTCTGATACCTGTTGTGTTTGTCCAGACGTACATAAAGTGCTCGCCGCTCATTTCTCGGTACGACTTTGCAGTTACTGCCCCACTGGAGAATCACGATCGACAAGTATTTCGCAAGTATAGTTTGTGATTTTAGAAATCGCTCGAACTATACACGCACACCGGGAAACATAATGCCGTACGCAGACGTTTACGTTCTTGAGTTTTCAAAACGGCACAATGGCATCTTAAACGGTGGAATATATGTGGGCAGACGAACGGGAAAGGGGTTGTACGACATTTGGACTCGTATAACCACACGCTAATCGATACATAAAAAAAATTATTTTTTTTTTTTTTTTTTGAAAATTGGTCAGAGTTAATGATAATAAAAACCTACATAGAAATATTTGATTAACAAATTTTATTCGCAGGATGACGAAAATATTGATGCACATCACAATTATTAATTTAATAGTTAAAATTTGATGTGAAAATCGAATTAGAAATTAACGTGATTGGGGGGAAAAAAAATAACACAAAATCCTTATTCATAATAGGTAGACACGAACAATGAAGTACACTAATGGAAACGAGTGGTTTTTTATTTTTTTAATCCTGTTTCTCAGTGAATCGAGAGATGTTTACAATTTGCATATAGCGAATGGGTCATGCAAGAAGTACTAACTTGTCCGACATGCAATTCATAGTGCAAATCCTGTAAAATGTCTTCTGTAATGAAATTATGTAATTTCTGTTTGAGTTTAAAAAAATTTTAATATTAAAAAAAAAAAATACTCAGAATATATTGTTGTTCTTAAAACGTCGATATCTTTTTGAACTGAGTGTTTACCTTTTTTTGTAATAATGAAGTTAGATATTTTGTAATAAGCTTTTTTAAAAAAATAATCATTTTTTTTTTTTGAAATACTTAATTAAAATTCTTTATTTTCTTTGAAAAACGATAAGGTCTGATTAAAATCGGATTTTTCTTCACTAAAGACAACGTATCGGAATGTTTCTTAGTAACATTGTGTTTGACAAATTATTTTTTCTGGACGAAGCGTTATGCGCCGCGTTTGTAATTTCGTCCACTCGACGTCATATTTAACCGGGTTAATCGCGTTAAGCCGCGACCGTTCACTTAACAGCATCGGGTGAAATTCGCATATTACACACATTTATGTAGCTATTTCAATAGCCGTAATATTTTCCCCACGTTAACGATGTAAACGCGTGAACGCTCTCCATACACGTTTTCGTCCACAAATACGACGCGAGTTTGTGCGTTGTGGCTTTTTAACAGGTTAGCCGCTAAGCCATTTTTCAGTGTCTTGCCTGGGACGCTATATGTACCATTTATGGTACACTGGAGCTTTTACCAAATACTATAAAATGTGGAAAAGCATTCTAGACAAAAAAAAAAAAAAAAAGTTCACACAGATCACATGCATTTAATAACGTGATATCAGTAACGTTACTGCACCCTATAAATGATCATTAAAACGTTTTCTAGTTATTGTTCTACACACTAGATCGATTGAACATTCCTAGTTGGCTACGCGTACCATACATGGTACACGACTTAAAATTATTAATTTCATTACGAATTCTTAACTTGTAACCACTTAATAATTAAAAATACAAATTTCAGACGTTTTCATATTTCGTAATCGCTTTTTCTGTTTTACCCCTGAAGACAAACGAACCATGTACGGAAAGTGGTACACATAGCGGTTGACCCGTTAAATTCCATCGCCCGGACCCGTCGAACGGTGTTGCAACACTCTAGTTCGTAGTAAATTCGTTATTGCCCGCGTGTTCCCGCCATGTGTCGCGGCGCTCCCTGAAATTATATTGTAATTTTATAGCGTCTGAACATTCTCGAAAATTTGTGTCGGATCAACCGACACGAATGTATAGAGAACATAATTCACTTGGATTGTTGTCGTCATCATATTGTCTTGCCGTTTTACGATCGTGCGTTATTTTCCGCGGCCGCCAAATCGAATCCAGTCGGTACCTTATCCGACACGAACGGGGCAAAGTCCCGACGACGTATACGCGGTTGTTACGAAACGTGCCGGAGTCGGCTGTGCGTCTCGAACGCGTTCACCGCCGTGAAATGATAAGGACGATCGCTTAGCAGCTGGTGTGGAGGAGTGTCCGCAATCGTAACGACGAACGGGTTTAATGAGGTTCACCACGTTAGTTGTAAGTGAACGATGACGGGCGATCTCGCAAAAAGTTTCATTCGGATCCGCCGAGAAACAACCGCAGGACAATTGCACGTGGCTTCACTCGAAACGTGCACTACTCGACGGACGTCAGATTTCGCGGAGGGTCACGAAGTTTCGCGCGTACGACTCGACCTAAGCTGCGCGTTTTAACGACACGTCGGTTTCGATACTACGCGCAGGCAAACGGCCGTGTGTGTTTTTTATTCGATGCAATTTTGAAAATCCCATTAAAAAAAAAAAATCAAACTAAAAATAAACGCGCGTGTGAGAAAAACGAATCGATTTGAAAGTACTTAACGACCAGTGTGAATATATATATATGATCGACTATTACGACAAACCGGCGAGGCGTTAGCACATTGATTGGAAGTTGAATAGATACGAAGAACCGAATTCAATCGGATTTTTCCAATCACAAAAAATTTATCGTATACCGGCACGTATTTTATTTTGACATCATAAAACAATAGAAACACGATAGAAACGTTATAGAACCGCGATTATAGAACACTTATTAGATTTCAACGCCGAAACCCAATTCGCTAAAGTCTGAACAGAAAATTGCTTTAAACCACTTGTGTGCGCTCGCAGTATTCGCGAAAACGTCCCAATGTTGTTTGTAATTTGTTTCCGTGACAGAGTGTCGGCCATCATACGATAAGCCAAAGACGTAATTTTTTTGCGGTGTACGGCGTCTCAAACGAACCAGAGTCAAAACTTTTAAAAAAAAAAACTAATTTTGTTCTCGAAAATATTTCAAATCTTAAATGTCGTCTCCGTTTCGGTAAAAAAAAAAGGGTTGGGTGCGGTGGGGAAGGCGGAAAAACGGTAGCGAAACTTTGGGCCCGCGCGAATCCTCCCAGTTCGAACTCCGAATGCGTACGTTCACGACGTATTTTAGGGGCGTACGGCGGTAAAATCGCGACGGATATTAATTTACCGGCATTGTTACGCGGTAGTCGGACGTGATCGGATTATATGCATACGTACAGGTATGTATGTGTATAGACGACTGAGGCTGAGCACGTTATACAGAAACCTATTGAAAATACTATTTCAATTTAATCGGTAGGTGTGGCGTGTGTCTAGCTGCGCGTTTCCGTCCGAATGTGTATATATATGTGTGTGTGTATACGAGGGTCGATCAGAAAGTAAGTCGCGTTGGGCCATGAGTCAAAATGTACTACGGTTAAAAATAAAATGATTTTATTAAAAATGTACGTCAAAAAAGTCCTTACACTTTTCATGTACAGGTTTAC
This sequence comes from Schlechtendalia chinensis, assembly GCA_019022885.1. NCBI lineage: Eukaryota > Metazoa > Arthropoda > Insecta > Hemiptera > Aphididae > Schlechtendalia > Schlechtendalia chinensis. Next base: position 4,243,554 of record CM032350.1, on the reverse strand, counting down.
AAATTTCCTGTTGAAAAAACTCCCGTCCGATTTAGGGAACACCACTCGCTTGTGGCGTGTTTTACTTCGTCGTCCGAGTGATATCGGATCTCCGCTGGTTCGTTTTTCACGGGCGCGAATACGCGAAAATCACAGGGTGACAAATCAGGACTGTAGGGAGGATGTTCCCACACGGTACTCATCAGTGATATCCGCTCGGCCATTTTTAAACAAATCGTTTTCACCTCCCAGTGAATTTGTAATGGCTTATAATTCTTTAACCGTAAAAATCGTATTACTTGCGCGAATTTCAATCTTGGACGGTAAGACAGTAGTAATAGAGCCATGATTATCGACTGATAACTGATAACCTTCGCAATTCAGGTATCAATAATCCAAAAGAATAATGTGAACAGTGTTGTCACAAAATTTCATTTATAAATATTGATTTCCAAAAAAATTTATGACACAATGCAACTAACTTTTTGATCGATCCTCGTATATGTACACGTGTGTGGGGCGAAACTTCGACTTGATTATTGGACGACGGGCAATTTATAAATATATATAATAACGTGTATACCAGCACAACGTGTGCGTGTGTTGCAAAGCGCGCAGAATTTCGCACGAGAGTTTTTTCAAAGACAAGTTACGGATCCACGAAAATCATCGGCCGGAATATTATGTACGTTCGTGATGCGCCCGTGTGTGGAATCGACGTGGATAATAATAATATAATGTCTGTTCGATCGAAACGCATGCGCGCCGTCTACGCGTACCTTTTATGATAAATATAGTAAATTGATCGAGACGAATGTCGTTTGTATCGAACTTTTCGTTTTGCAATATCCGAGTAACGGATTATATTTTATCGTACGTTTTCAAACAGTCCAAATGTTTACCAATCGTCGGTCGAATTTTGCAATTCGTCTACACAATTATTGCGAATTGTAATACGTTTTCACAACATCGTATACTGTTGAAAACGTACAAATAAAATATACTCGATGATGGTATTCCAAATAATTCTGAATTGAAAATGAAAAAACGTTCGCTAAAATTGTCGCGATTTCGCAGCGATTTTCACTTTCTGAGTCTTTTTCTCGGAAAGATTAGAAAATTCCAACAGTGTGACTTTAAATGTTAAATTTGTCAAATAATGTCGCGCTATGTTTTAAATTTAAATCTAATATGGCTTACTAATATCTCAGTATTCAGAAAACGAATTTGTAGCCGCGCAGCCAGACGTTTTTCCTTTTCAAAGGGTCAAAGAACTCTGAAAAAACTTTTCTCCGAAAACCTGACGAGTGACTGTAATTTTTTCGTATGAAATTCGGCTCACAGCTAAATCACTATAGCTAACGGTCACTGTTTCAGAGGGAAAGATATACTCGCGAGTCATAATTGTAATACTCTTGTTTTACAATTGTATTATATCCGTTGTGTGTGCGCACTGAGTATATTATTACGCGCAACATATTTATACAAAAAATTATTAAATTAATTGGACCGTTTTCACGAGAAAAATAAAAACGACTCGGCTACTCCACGCGTAAACAAATAGCGTATAGTTTAAATGTGTGAAATTTGAATACGATACGTACGTTTTTCATCGTTTGGCATGACTTATGCAAAATATTACGAGACTACGACCTACGCGTTTGATGATTTAATTTGATAACACCTCGAACCGTGGTGGAAACTCGTACTTGAACAATACAACGTTCGACGCAGCTTCGAATTTCATACGGATAATTATAAATACAGACTTGGTTCCTTTCTCGTGAAACCGGTCTGATTACGATAATCAGAGACGACGCGTTTGATGGGTTCGAAATACGAACGAAACTCGTCTTATAAAACGGCCGATTCGTGTGTACACGTAAACGTGAAACGGTCATCCCGTTCCGATCAATCAATTATCGAACCATCAAACGGAAACAACGGTACGTCATATGAAATGTACTTTCGATTCCGAACCGATTCTACGTCCGGTACGGATGATAACACCGGATTGTCGTTGTCTGAATGGGCCGTCGGTGTAGCGTTATCGTCTCGCGCCTTATTACATCTTGACGGCGATTTCCGTTCGCGAGATTTGTTTGGTTTTCGAGACCAACCAACTGGCACAGCGTCCGACGTGTGCACGCGTTCTACGAAAATAGAACCGGACGAATACGTCGCGGGCGAGCGTTCACGTTCACGAACAACGGTTGCTTGTTGTATACCGCCGCCGGGTCACCGCGATTGTGTCCCACGAGCGCACGTCCGGAACGTCGATAATATTTATTGTTTAATATATATATATATTGAATCGTCGTCGGCCGGCGAAACGTAATCGTTACTCGCGAAATTTTTATTGAGACCGCCGTGGGACGAGAGGCATATACATTCGTGCGCGTTTCGAATTCCGTACTGTAGTATTTCGATCCGCTCGTCGTTGGCCTCGTCGAGTCTACATACTGTGTTATTGACAATTTCGTGTCGATTAATTTTCCCGCCGATCACGCTGCACGCGACGAGACATAATATAATAATCCCAAGTCGTTTATAACGCGGGGGCGTATTGAGAAAAATTCAACAAAAAAAACCCACCGATTTTACCGTACGAATACGTTAAAAACCGTCGGCCACGAAGAAATTTTCGTTTATCTTTTTCATTGTTATTTGTTATCACAAATCACAGTGAGACGCTACTACTCGAAGCATATTATAATTATTTACGTTTCGCTTTCTCTATTGTTTCTTGTCGAGAAACGGAAAATCTTGGGGGTGGAAAGACTCGCCAGAAGCAGAATAAGTTGAAGATTTATTTCGTTTTCGCGTCGATCGAGTTTTAAAAAATCGTGTTTCTTCTTTGCGCTCATATCATTAGATAATTGGTCTAATCCACTATAATAGTTACGGAACGTTATACGTATGTATAATTATAGTGTAACAGGCGTGTTTAACAGATGTATTGCTTGTTGGTTTGTTATCAGCGCCGAAGCATCGAGTAGTCGGGGGCGTGCACGCGAATTATTTGCAACGGCCAGAAAGACTAGACGTGTTTCGTTAGTCGGGAGTAAATAAAATGTACAAGTGTAATGTTGTTATCGAACTACTTTTCCCGAGCCCCATTCCGCCCGCGACTAAACAACAATATCCAAAAACGTTTGACGAGCCGCATGAATGATGAAATCACGATCGGAACAGCGTGTTCGCTTGTCCACGATCAAGTACCACCGTCGTTGAACACGTTTTCTCGTGCAAATACGCGCGATAAACCCCGTAGGATCACCGAAGCCTTTGCGCACAACACTCCTTGAACGGTACGAAAACGCCTTATTTATTTTTTAAATACAAATCGATACAAATAGTGGCGTTTCGGTTTTTATTTGAATATCGAATTAAGGCGTAGTAGTCACACACGAGTCGAACGTATTTAAGTGGAACGTGTTATAATGAACACTCGTGTATTTTTACCGAGGTTTAACCGAGGGAATCGCGTTACTTCTCCTTGTATTCGATATCTGTAACCGACAAGTTTGAAAACGAATATGATATAATATTTCTTATAATTCGTTATAAATAATTGTTATCAATCATAGTGTTTTCATTCGAGCGATTCAGAACGAACGGATTTTCAGACATTAAATTGGTTTATCGAAAAAAAAAAAATAGACTTATACGATCGATAATTGAAAAATAATATTTTCGTTTTGTGTGTTTCAGGTAATTTTTCGAAATAAATGCGTTTGACGTACACACGTGTCAACGACACACGCGGACCTCCAGACATTTAAATAAGTATGTAAACACTATTCAATTATGCTCTCTTACGAGACTCGCTTTTGAGGTTGACAGGACGCGTGACAATATGATAATAGTTCCGACAAATGTTTTGTCCGAAATCGTTTTGATGAATCATTTTATCGTTGCGAATATATTATCATTCATACCTATATCTGTACGGGTTTAAATTAACATAGGGTTATTTTTAACAGCCGTTTCCGACAATAATTTAGTGTTTTTTTACGTGACGAAAACCATCGCGGTTAAAATCCCGGTCTGTTCGAAACCCCCGTAGAGACAACAATCTACGTGACGTTAATCTAATTTAAATAGTTCGCGTGTTCAAGGCGAACGGATAATGAATATTCATTGCGTTCGTCATATCGAACGATATTGTTCGATTAAACGTTTCAGAGTATGTTATTTGTGATAAATATATAATAATATAAATGACGCCGCAGAACAGTTACCCGTTACTCGCGTGTTACGAACGTCGTTACCGCGTAAGTAAGATGTAAGAATTAATGTAAATAATAATATGCAAGAACATTATTCGTACGAACGTCTAACGTCAAACGCCAAAGTCCCTTTTTTATTTGGTTTTCGCGGTAACGTATAATTCATCAACTACATAATAATACGCACGGTTTAACCGCGAGAACGATCTTATTTAGACATTTTTTTTATTAGTATAATTTAACAACGACCGTGAACTCAAATTGTTCACAGGCAATTAATAACGATGCGATTCGCGAAAATGTGATTTTACTCTATTTTAGTAACGACCGCTAATTAATAGTTGACTCGATTAAACGGTTTCTGGTAAAATCGATTTTTGATTTTTACGCCGTAGGCTTACGTTATTAACCTAATGCGAGTTACTCCGCAGAATATTTTCGTTGATGATAAACCTTCCTATCAATTATTTATTTCCTGAACGTACCAAAACAAATTAAAACTCTTACGCTTGTAATGTGTTCATTGGAAATTCACGTCGTCCACGATTGTGTTTTACTAACTCTTCTGGCATTCTAATGGTTTTTAATAAATGATTACCAAAACCAATTGGCGCGCTTTTTACAATTTTTAATGTGCGTATTTTATTATTTTAAAATATTAAAAATAATAATATTAAACATACAATTTTTTCATGATTTTTTATCTATGGTCTCCAAGTATGCTGGTTAGAAGTGCACCCCCGCGTTCCTTTGAAAATTGTTGTAAAAGAACGCTAATTGATTTTCACGTGTAGTAGAGAAGCGCTCCATCGTCTTGCGTCTCCCCCCCCCAAATTCGAGCACTTCCTAACAGCTACAAACATAAAAAATGCATTCATTAAACATGAGGCAGTATAGAACAATACTAAAAATCTGAGAACCCCTGATTCCGACAGTATTTGAACTCCGCCCATCGGCCGCCAGCGCTCAGTTTTCATGAGCCCGACTATAATAAACTAGAAATAAATATCGGAATGTTGAATTAAATTTGTTTCGAACACACTCTTCGACACAATAACATCGATAAAACCGTCTACTTTATCCGATTTCCAAGACGAAATCCCGCTGAAACGGAGTTCGACTACAAAACACGTGTATGATATATATATATATATATATGTTGCACCGCGCACGACGAGACCCATACAGACTTGTCTCGATCGAACGTGTTCTCTGTGGTCGCTAAACGAACGTGACGCGAAATATATTTTCGAACGTCCGACAAACGGCAGTGTACCGTCGTCCTAAACGCCATTTTCACGATGCGGTATTTCGCCGCCAAGAAGGAAATCGTACGAAAATTGAAAGGGAACGGAGAAGATAAACGATATATTTGTATTTACTGTGCGGCGCGGTGCACGGTCGGCCTAACGGGCATAAATTTGAATCCGTCGGGACGGGCGTCGAAAACCGATATATATATATACGTACATACATACCGTATACCGGCGGCAGAGAGAGTAAAACGTAGTTTTTGTTGCGACCAATAAACCGACTCTCGAAAGCCCTCCTGCCTACAGATATAAATATACATTCGACATGCCAACAGGTTATGTTTTCGCGCGCCGCCGCTGTCTGCCGAAGTCACATAAATCTGTGTTTAGGGCCACCGTCTTTGACAAATGTCCGTGGTGAATTTATCTACCTAACCTAACCGTCGAACGACCGCTAGCACTTTACCGCGGCGTTTCCGACGTCCGGGACGACCTATCGCGTTTGGCTTTCGTCGTACTTTTTCTCTCTCTCTTTCTCTCTCTTTTTTTTTATTTTTTTGTCTTTGTACAGACCGCATTCGCGCCTAACCTTTTTATATTATTATTATTATTTTTCAAACTCGACAGACTTCATCCCGCGGTGGTGAAAAGAATGAAAAAATATCGCAATAGTAGGCCCCGGTGACAATGCGATGGACCGCAAAGCGAGGAGAACACAAAGGGCCCAAATGGATTATTTTTTGAAATTTTATTCTGATTCATTACAAAACATTAATCCGATTAACGCGAGTCTCATTTGGGTTAAAAAAATTAAAGCGAAAAATATTAAGATTATTATAGATTCGTAAAGAGGTTTTTTGCAATGGGTTTTCGTTTTCAATTTAATCGATCGGGGTTTGTCGGTGTTTTAATAGGAAAAAGACTGTGACACGAGTTCGAGTTGACCAAAATGAAAAAAAAAAACCCCCCGCCGTCCTCATCGACGATATCTGTCCGATCATCAAGTACATATTGTACGGCCCGTTAAAAAAACGGCGGATTCCTCCGCGGAAAACGCAACGGAGAAGACCCGTCATCGTTCGAATCTCCCCCCGTCCGATCGAACGTCTACACGGACGTACAATTATTCTACGTGCCGCGGAAAACAACAAAGCGCGCGAGACAACGGCCGTGGCTCGACTTTATTTATCTCGATTCGCATCCGTCGTTTTCGCAGCGGGCGGTCGGGCTAATCAACCGACAAATGCCGACCGCATAACCACCGGCTACGGCGCGGGAACGACTGGAACCCGAGTTCCCGTACGGCGCGATCTGCATATTGTTTTGATTGCTCGTGACGGCATTATCATATTTCGTCGTTGATTGTACCCCCGAAAACCGATGACTGGCTACGGCGGCCGCAGCGCTCGCGCACGAATGGACGACTTCGAACTCGACGGCCGTGTGTATGAACTCGAACGGAATACGTTTAACGCGCAAACGTAAGTAGTTGGTGAACGGACCGGGGCGATAACGTTTGGGAAAAAAAACCCGGACAATAGTCTCCGAGTTTTCGTGCACGACGTGCTTTACACGGTTAACAGTTTGTATCCCGACGAAACGCTTGTCTGGCGTGATGACGATAACACGTGATAATCCGATCGAATTCGTGCGCGTCCGTCTGACGTTCTCGTCGCGACCATCCGTCCGATCGCTAATCTGCGCAAAGGATTCCGCAGTAACGTCACGCGCGCGTGTGCTCTGTCCTCGTGGGCTCTGTCGGATGCCTGACTCAGGGCCAGGGATTCGTCACGGTCGTCACACTAGTAGTACGGTTTCTCCAGCGGCTTGCGTCGGTCCGGATCGCAATTTTTTCGCGCGCTAACGTGCTCTCGCAGTCTTTCCCGGAATATCATTCCGTACGTTCAAGAGCCTCACAAGTGCATTCGATGTTAAAACATTATTTCGACGCGACTGCACGCGTCAGTGGCAGAAACCCAATGTTTCAAGGTCTTTGTTTTCGTTATCGCGGATTATTGAATTGTTACCGTTTCCGTTATCACCAAATAAATGTTAGTAAATAAAACGATTATAATTTACATACGTTATAAACTCGACTGAACCGTATCTTATCCACAATCAGGGACGGAGCTACCGAAAATCAATAAGGAAGGGAGAGATGTAACTTAAAATTTGCCGACTTCGAAAAAAGTTTTAACCCATTCGTAAATAACAATAAAACGACCGTAAATAATGTCGTTAAATGACAATGAGTAATAAGAAAATTTTTGAATTTACAAAATAATACGATGGCATAACCAAAATCAAACGAAGCCAATACGTTCCAAACATCTCAGCACGTCGATTTTATATTTCTCGTTATGTTTTTTATTATTTACGTGATAACAGTACATATAGTAATATTACGGTAATCGCATATCATACCCACGTGGCAAATAATAGTGATAAAATAACAAAATAATTGAAGAAAAAAAATCGAGAAATAATTATTTTTGCCGACTCAGAAATCTAATCACCGAGTTTTAGGGGGAGGTGTCATATTCATCCTATGCGCCCCTTACTTTCCGGCCCTGTTCACGATATATGACAATGCTCACACCTTCAACATGTGAAACAATAAACGCCTCTCTGTCCGCGCTCGATGATTGTGATAAGAGACATTGAGGCAAAACGTGAATGCAGAATAAAAAAAATATTCGCACTAAATTCTACCGAATTTACAAAATTATGCGTGTGTTGCGACGATACAGTTTTATCTCGGTTAAAAAAGATTATTCGATCCTAAAACTAACGGACGGGAAGGTAACAAACTCAAATGTGTATGAAATATTTTCAACGAAACCTAATTGAAACATTTACATAAAAATCGAATTCCAATGTCCCGTAGTTTTAAATGTCAAATATATAATCGACTGTGAAATAATCTGGAAAACTCGGACATTTGTGTGGAAAACGATTATGTTAGACCATGCCGTTTATCGCGTTCGTCCCGAATACTTCGAAACGTTAACCATCACGTCGTCGAGCTATACTTGAATATAAACGTAAAACTTCGTTGAAAGGTTATTTTAAATTGGATTATGTTAAGAGAAAAGACGAGCCGTTTTGCGCCGTTTCGGTCCAAAACAAAAATTAAACGACTGTCGCACCGAATACGTCTGTACCGTCAGTAAAGACCCCGAGTCGTAAAGCGCGGGGAGCATATTTAAAATGGGTTCCGGCGAAATGCACTAACAATGTAAACACTCAACCCTCATAATGTAATAAGTCGGATAATCGATTTATATTATTAAACGTGTACGTAGACATATATATATATACAAAGACGCTCTAAAACAACAATCGTTGATAATATGAAAACATTGCTTGGAACACGCGAACAGGTAGTAGTAGTAGGAATGACGAATAGACGCACGCACACGCATGGCTCCGGAAGGCGAGTTTTCGTTGGGGGACAAAACGGTCACACACGTCGCCAACGAAGTACGACGGGCGTCGGATATTTACGTAGGGCGACGATCGAGTTCGACTGACGTTGTTCTGTGCGGGCCGCCGCGTCAGCTCCGAGCGAAAGTAAAAAAAATAAACGGAAATTCCTAGCGACCGTGTGCCGATCAGTAAACATATGGGAACGTGTACAACAAGAGCCGAACAAATATTTACGTAATCGATAGCTTTGGAAATCATCGGGCGATATCCGTCCGTGTCGATACACCCGCGGAGAAAAACGATCGTACGAAAATCCGGTCGGTGTATAAAATGTATTATACGTATTCACGCCGTGAGTCGTAAAAACGTTTCGAATTCGACGAATGTCTTGGGTGTTTTTTTTTTATTTTCCCGATACGTTACATACGTCGTCTGATCAGAAAACTATAAATATTGTTTTTCACGAAACGACGTTACCTCGTATATCAGTCGTCGAGATATTATTGTTTGTCTATACGCCGTTATCGAATAATGCGAAAACACACGCAGACGGCCTGCGGCGGTATATTCGTTTTGCTCACTTTTTTTCGCCCCCGTACACGATTTGTCTGCCGCCGGGTTACCCGCGAGACGTCCGGGGGATGAAAATCGTCGATCTCGTCGTATGGACCGTCCGGCGATCGTTGTTCGCGCACTGTCCGTGAAGTTAATCGTTTCATACAATCCCATACGTGTTTATTTATTTTTTTCTACGGACGGACTATCAATAGAAAACGCGCGTAGACTTTAGGCGATCACCGGTCGGGTGCAACGCGAACACGTGTGTTTGTTCGCTTTACAGCTCGTGACTGTTTATTCCGCCGCGATACGTTATGAAACCGTTTCCAAAAGCGACATACTGAAATCGTCCGAGAATTCCGTTTTGGTTCGCGGGTGTTCGCTTTCAAAAGTAATCACAAAACGTCTGTACGTGTGTACCGTTTCGACACGGCTTGGATATATGTCACGTATTTATCCAGTTTTCCAGCTGGGTCGTAAAACAGTTTTCTAGTTTTCGTGCGTGGAAACGTCATCATGATAATATACGTCTATACCGATGTAGTTTCGGCTGGAGAAATTCGGGAAAGAGTTGACCAAAGGCTTGGTGTATGGAGATTAGCTCTTGAAGAAAAGTTATTAAGGATTAGTAGAAGTGAAACAGAGTATGTAGAGTATGAGTTTGATGAAAGAGAACAAGTCGATGAAAGTGTAATGACAATAAGCGAGGTTGAAAGTTTTAAGTATTTAAGGTCCTTTGTACAAAAGAACGACGGTTTAGGACGAGCACGTAAAACATAGGATTAAGTGCGGGCGAATCAAGTGGACAGAAGCGTCTGGTGTTTTGTGCGATAAGAGAATTCCAATGAGGCTGAAGAGTAAGTTCTATACGAGTGTAGTGAGACCAACTATGTTGTATGGTTCAGAGTGTTGGACGGTTGACAAGAAAATAGAGCAGAGATGAGAATGCTTAGATGGATGAATGGAGTGATAAAAGAAGATAGGATAAGGAATGAATATGTAAGAGGAAGCATAGGAGTAGCGGCGATCGTGAATAAGATGAGAGATAATAGACTTGGATAGTCATGTTATGAGGAGAGAAAATTCGGAAGCTGTAAGAACGGGTATGGAAATGAACGTTGAAAATAGAAGAGAAAGACCGAAGGAAAAATGGTTGGATGCGATTGGGTATGATTTGAGGACTGCTAACATAAGAGATCGTGTCATGTGGAGACCCTAAATAGCCGGGATAGAGGCGAGGGAGAAGAAGATGTAGAAGAAGAGATTGTCTATACCGAAATAGATTCGTACCGGTACACGTTAAAAAGTATTTGAATCTTATGAATACTTAATATATTGTACTGTCACGTTGATCAAAACGATATTGCTTTAAATAATCATTTCGTTTTCGGTAGACTGTATTTGAAATGAGTTTAGATTAAAATTCAGAGTATGACTTAAACGAACATTTTAAAATAAACTTGTTCGGTTTTTTTTTCGCGTTCACTTTATTAAATGAAGGGGAAAAAATGAACATTTTTCCTACGTATACAAACGTGCGCACGTAGAAAGGGGTAAACGACTCGTTGAAAAATCATGTCACGTTTATCGAACGATCGGCATCCCTCATCCTTTAGCCCCAGATGACAAAAATGTACGCCGTCGACTATTGATCTGATTCTCATAATATTACATTATTATTTAGACATTCGAAACATAAAATGATTTACGCGAAAAAAAACTATGTTGAAAAAAACACTTGGAAACACTCGATTTCGGTGATTCCCTTAAAAACTAGCCACTGTAAATGTTTAACAATCGTGTCGCTAATAATGGATCACAATGTTGATCGTTTATCATAAAAAACAACGCACACACAGACACACGTCGTTGTACGATCAGTAACTAACTAACTATGTTAAAAATCTAACTGTTTGTTAGTCTTTAAGTGATATGTCTGGCGTATATATGTCGCGGGAAAAGTAGAAAACCCGACGTATGAACTGTAGGCAGTGTCGATTAAACAAGATATTTATATTTTGTTGCGTTATTAAATTATATAAAATCTTTTTCTTTTTACGCATTCAAAAATTCGAGAAAAGTACATTTTTGATTAGACAAACTTAAAAAATGGAAAACGCTGTGCATTCAGTAATTGACAATCTTAAATTTATAATCATTTTTTTTTTTACTTTTATAAAATTCGATAATATAACGATCGTTGTTTACACGATAAGAACACCGTTTAAGGCGATTCAACCGCCCTGAACGTACCGTCTGGACACTGTCAAAGGACAAATACTACGGTTGGGGTTTCACGCTCGGCTAAACGATCTCGAGCGTTTCATAAGGTTTCCCGATTTCATAGTCAATGAGTTACACGCAACGCGGTTGACGACGGCTGTTGAGAAAAATCCAACGTATTATTCAATGTTTAACGCGGAATACGTATATTTTTATTCGGATATCGACGACGTTCAATCCGTTTTCGATAACAGTTTACATTGGATAATTTCAATATCGCGTACAAAGCGAACGCACGGCGTGTTAAAACGCCGGTCGGTCCACTTATTACTAAATACACTTTTGATGTTTTTGAGGAGTCGACGGTAAAGACGGCATTACATAAAATAAAAAATAAAAACATTGTTTTCGCATCGTTTTATCCGCCGGAAATCCTACAGACCTACCCGCCGGGATTACTCAAGACTTAAATTCGAGACTCGTGTTCCAGACGAGGAAAAAAAACGTGTTCTTTTTTCTAAAAATTTTTTTTTTTTATCCACGACGTGAAGTGAAAAATTTTTACATAAATTACGAGCTCCGCTCACACCGAACACAATGACAAATGATATTCGTTTGTACTGATTACTTAAGTGTTTACGAAAATCCCCTTCAGACGGCAGTTTTTTATTTCGTCGTTAATTTTACGTTTTTTTTTGGGTTTTTTTTTAAATTATTAATTCCATTTATCATCACGGTACAATACGACTAAACTATGTTAACAAATAAAAATAAAAAATCCATTCAACTTCAACTATTTAGAAGGTAGTGCGTACACGTTCCAACACGTAGTTCTAATAATACAGTATAGTCGTTTAAATTTAAATTTGAACAAATCTGATTTTTACTTTCTTTGAAAACAAAATAAACTGGAATCGTCCTTTCGCGAACAAAAACACCGCTCTGAGTAAATAAGTACGTTCCCCGGAGTGAAAACCACGCGGATTCGTAAAGATTACGAAGAAATTATTTCCGGACGAATCATTCCTAATCAAATTAGACGCTGATATCGTTACGAAAACCGAACAGAGTTTGATCGTTGTAGTCATTAGTCGTGCGAGAACGGCCGTAGTCGTCCTCCGTGCTCGCGAGTGTCATTATCATATAACGGACATACGAGGGCGTGCTGACAAGTAATGCCTTTTTACCCGTGACTTTTATTTAATAGAACAAAAACAATTGTATAGTGAACATGACGACGTTTGTTTAATTCTCCGATTCGCCAGAATCAAATCGTCAAACATTTTGTTTGCTGTTCGCGTCAGTGACTGTTTACCGGCCGTCCACGTCGATCCTGATCGGAAATAACGGCCTTTCCGACTTCGTTACCTTTAACCCGTTATACCCAACGACGAACAGAACTGACGTCAATAGTTTCGTTTCCACTAGCCACGAGTAAACGTTTACGAACGTCCCCGGGTTTAGCGCTTTCCGCGGCAAGAAATTCAATCACAGCACGCTGTTCGAACCGCGCATCAAAAGAGGTCGACATTTCAAAAATTACGTAAATTTTTAACCAATAACTTTACGCGATCGCGATTCGGCGAATACTAAGCCGACAACATTGACTACGGACATTTCGAGGATCGGGAACGTTGTCGGAATTTCAAAAATAGTTGCGCTCTAAACGGCATTACTTATCGGCCTGCCCTCGTACGCACCGTCGCTCCACGATTGTTTTAATCGCTTCTCCGGAGTGGTATACCATTCGTACGGTCCGTCGAGTTGGTCGTCGTGCACACTCTGGTCGACCGGATTAACGTACGGGGGGCTTAACGTACGACTTCAATGGCCGCGTATTGACGTACGCCGGCTCTGCTGCCGCCGGGACGGCCGAACCATCAACGCGACGCGTAGACCGGGGACGAGAATCGGGCGTACAGAGAACACCGAAAATCAACGACGTCTCGGTACATTGCGAAAGTGTATTTTTAACAATAGTTTTAAAACACGTTTTTCGAACGGACAACGCAATAAAATCGTGTTGTCAGATCGTAAACGTAACGAATTATGGCATTACGTTTGCGCGGAACGAGACTGTTCGTTCGGTTTGATTCCAAGCAATATGAATCAATAATCGCGAATTAGACTTACAGCACTAAAAAAAAAAACATTGATTTTCAGACAATCGTTCCGAAAAATAAAACGTCAAAAACAATAGCTCAACTATTTATTTAGAATTGTGAATAATAAACCCGTGTAGGTCGTGCCGTACGAAAGAGTATCACACACACACATATACACTCTCAAACAAGAACGAAAACGGTGTGCAGACTGAACCGACTGGACAGAGACGACGTGCCCGGGACGCGCGAGACGTGTTTTTGGAGAGAATTCTCAAACACGCAGTATTCGGCCCGCAAATCGGGTCGCCACGAACGTTATTTCTATATGAATGCGTGGAACGACAAATGTGCTTTCGAAAAGGTGTTCTGTTATCAGCTAAAACACGATCCGTGTATGTTAACGTATTATGGAAGTTTTCGAAACCCGACGTGGGAAAACGCGTGCGAATAGAACATACATCGACAAAAGTGAAGCAAGCATACATAGAAAAAATTATGATTGTTATAATGACGTTGATGCGTATACGTTTGTGCACCTATGTACATATGTTTAATGGCATACGCGTTCGAACAATGGGAATCATTAAGAGCAGTGACCTTGTCACATTTAGTGTGTATTTAGCTGGTTGTTTTTTTTTTCGGCAAAAATACAATATTTTAGTGAAATCTCAGTAGAAATGAAAAACCATTTCATTGTTACTTCTCGTTCGTTATTTGTCACCGCATTGTTATTTATTATGCACGTAAATATTTGCTGTTTACCCGGGAAAATTAAAAATACAATTTGTATTTTATTTGTTCTTTCCGAAGTTTTAGTTCCATCCACGTGCGCTATATCGATTTGTCAGAATTTTACAATCGCCTACACGTATAGTCGTGTTCCGCCGCATTATTGATAACGATTTCCAAACTAAAACTATACACATTTATGGGTGAAGTGATAACAATACAACGCCAAATGTATTAATTTTGATTTTCGTGAAATTACATGACGTTTTCGGAATCTCAATTTTCGTAATAATTTCAATTTTTTTTCTTTTTATATACCACGTTTATGTTTCGTGTTTTTTATTCGTGTCGTACACCGCCGTGTGTAATATTTTCTTGTGAATTCCAAGCGTTGACCACCCACCGAGGCTCAGACACACGCACGCACGCACGTGTTACTGTACTCGGCGTCGATCTGACACCTAAAGGTCCTCGAATGCGGTTTTACGAAAGGGCCCTCGACCGCTTTTCAAAAGAGCCCTTAAAAATCGAAACGCTCGACAAAGCGTGAAAATAAAACGAAAAAAAATATTTCGCTCATAGGTTAGTAATAAAATAAATGAATATCAATCGGTTTTTCAATAAACGCAATTCTAAACGTTTCGAACAGTCACTACAACGTCGGCGTCAATCTCTTACGGTCATATCGCTCGCGCCGATCTGGGCAGTTGACGATTATTTTACTCGCGTCGCCCTTTAAATAACGGACCGAATCGTATTACATCGCCCGTAACACATATATGTATGTATAGTCGAGGAGTCGATCGATTCGACGCGCTTCACTTATGTTCTCGGTCGGTACGGTGTTTGAATAATCACGTTTCGAACGCGCGAAAGCGTTATTATAATATCAGTCGACTACTTTCGACCCTCCCCCCCCCTATCCTCATCTCTGGTGTTAAAAAAAGGAACTATTTACTGTTTTTTATTTACGTATTTTGATCTCGTTTAGTTTTGTTTTTGTCAAAGTGTCAAACCGTGTTTTTTTTTTTTTTTTTGAATTGGAATCCTGACGACGCATAATTTTTGTTTCGTCAAATGATGTATCGATGAATACACACAATGTTTATACCGAATATTTTCCATATTCTAGTCGGTTAAGTACTTCGTATGCGCTCGTCAGACAATATATTCTGTTCTTGCACCGAGTAAATTAATAATGCATAATACACTAGAACGTTACGATTAAACATAGTTTTTTTTTTGTAATTATTTTGTCTTCGTGTCATTTTCTAAACGATTATCTAAGGTAAATATAATAAATAGATGCGGGATGTTTTACATATCATAAACGTGTTCCTGAAAGTTTATTCTTTTAGATAGGTTTTTTGTTAGGGTTCGAAAAATTTTAATATTTACAAAACACAATTTTTGAAATACCAAAATATACAATTTACAAATACTGCGAATACTCCAAATGTTATACTAAAAGTATATTTTTATTATTGTTATGTCCACAGAAAAAAAAAACGATCTTTTATTCGAATCACTTATTCGTGTCTGACGTCTATCAAAGAAATTTCGGTAAATTTATATGGTAATTGCGCGATATTTTTAGTGAACACACAGCAACGAAAACACGATAATCTTAAACGTTTTCATTCTTGTGAAAATTAAATATTAATCATTATTATCACTGTTGTAACGTTATGTAATAAACGAAACAACATAACGATAACTGACAAAAATAATTATCCGCATAATAACCAGAATATTTTAATTTCGACCTAACCTACATTATTATTATAATATGTTCGGACTGCTTTGTTATTTTTTTTTAAAACTATATTCATTTTTTTTTTTTTTTAGAGAAAAAGAAATACTCAGGAACGAAGTGCACGCACTCGAACAAGTTTTTGACACTAATTATTCATGTCCAAGGTCCATTCTATGTGAAATGATTTTAAACGGTCATTATATTATTGTATACGATTTTTAAAATAAACCCAAAACCGGTGACTTTACGTACTACTCAATAAGATGTTATTCTAGTGTTCGAGAATATTTCGTAAATTTTTAAATTCGAATGTGTGCGAGTTGTTACGTTTAAAAAGTAAATATGCTATTATACTAAAATCGTAAAAGTTTCACATTGTTTAAAATATGATTTCAATCAATCGGAAATAAACGAATTCTTATTTCGATTCTAAAAATAATAATAATATCTTCTACTGGTTATAAACATTATAATGGTTTTTTTTTCATTTTCATTTTAGTTATTACATCCAATATCACATTAGCACCACCTCGTTGCGATTTTCATTTTGTATATTTATATTTCCGACTGTAAATAAGAATCAAGTTATTGTTAGATTATATGGTTAGTCTATTTTTCACGGTCAAGATTACATTTGATGTAGAACCACTACATCTATTGCGAAACTTAAGCGTATAAAATAAATTTGTTGATGAAATCGAATTTTGTTAAGTGAGGTTGGGTCCTTTCAATTTCCCGTCGAATTTTAATGTATTTATCATATTAAAATATCCACCTTCACACTACGTCATTACAAGCTTTTCCGAGAATGACATAACAGCTTTGTCGACCGACTGCGAAATAGTCGATATAGTCAACGGTGAATAAAATAATTTCAAATATAATGTATGTAAAATGATCAAAGCGTTAAAATTTTAACATATGAAATGCGGTTAGGTTTTGTAAAATAATCATGTTGTGATTTCGGTTTCGATCGTATTTTGAAAAACTTATACCGCGCGAACGAATGGCATTAAGCAGACGTTTATACTAAATACACTAAATACGACCAAGAAAACGTCTTTTAAACATCTGTTCTATGATAAGACCGTTAACTGCAAATCTATATGATAACGGAACATTGTGACATGGTGAAAATTCGACAGTTGTATGGAATTTCAAACGATACTTTCACGCTAAATTTCCAATGTACACGGTTGATGAAAAAGTGCGTTAATCATTTTTAAAACGACGTACGAAAAAATCCACGCGCGACAAACTCGAGTGTACACATAATAAAAATTAATTGTTGTTTGTAATTTGTACGAATTGTTTTCAAAATAAACGCCTTTAACAACAGCGCGATTATCTAGTAATCAATACCATCTATAGATTACGTTAGGTTATAAAGTTTCGTTCAATCACACGGACGGAAGAAATCGATTTCTTTAAAATTCACCCGCACAACTCGACGGATCTGAAAACAAAACTACTAACACGAATGTTATTCCCCATTCAATTTCGACTGCTGGCAACAGCAATAACAGTTGGTGCTCAATGACTCGTGTACGTTTCGAAACAGCATGTTAACACTATACGATAATTATATTCGATTAAATTTCAACAGTAAAACGTTATTGTTGTACGGTCGTATTTACGAAAATAAAGGAAATACGTGTGTAGGCAACAGGTAGACAGATAATAACAATGATACGGGTGTAGTGTGTTTCGCGTTATAGATCGTTATTTTTCGAGTTTATTGCAACGTGGTTTTTTCTTCTTTTTTCTTTTTCACGATATAATATTTTTACGACGTCTTATATTGCTTCTTGCGGGTCTGTATTGCCAAGTCTATAGAAGCATTAAAATGAAATTGCGATCCGAAGTTAAGCCCATTCTAAATTTTCTTATTTTCTTATTTTTTTATTCCGTTCGCTGTACTGCCGCCGCCGTTGACTCTAAAATTATCGTCTTGTGTCTTGCCTTCAAAAAGTATTAAATCATTTGCCTTGTACCGGTCGAAAATGGTATGGCGTCCTGCGACCAGACTAAATTACCGCGCGCCTCCGTAGAAACTTCTAGAGTCTCTCTCTCTTTCTATATATATATATATGAGACGTCGGTGGGTCCTGGAGGAGAAGGACACAAGGGACGTTGATAAGTAAACCCGAGCACGTATACTTGTGTAATGGATTCGACATCAAGCGGATGTTTGTAGAATCGAACGCGATTTTTTTCTTTTTTTTTCCATTTATTTTATTTCACTTTCTTTTCTTTTCATTTATTTTCCTTTATTTATTTTTTTTCGTTTTCTATTTTTTGCTTCACTAGATCAATTTGTGACGAAGGACACACACACATCGGAATAAATTTCGAAAATAAAATATGAAGAATATAATAAATATAACATGTTGACACCGGCACAATCCAAATTTGTCGCCTATTTCTGAAAACAATATTGTTGCAAAATTCATTGTTTTGGAACCTTCAAAAATCGTCCGCGACAAAGTGTTTGTAGACGATTTTCGAAAATCATTCAAAGACATTGAAACACTATAATATTTTAACATTAAGGCCCGCGTGTGTGTATATATTCTCGATGCGGTAATATATTCGTATACAATATTAATGTCTCTAGTCTCCCGTCTTTGTACGTCAAAATAATAGTGAGCGTAGAGTTGGACGCCAGCACAACAACAACAACGAACAACAACAGCGCACTCGAAAACGAGTTGTAACGTGCGCGTTTTCGTTTTCGTTCCATCAACAATCACGACGACCATATCCGTACGAAAGACAACACAAACGCACAAGTCGAGGACTTGACGCGCTATCGCGTCGACGATATTATTTCTATCCTTACTTTTCGATTGTGAACTCAACGTGAATATACACGCTGTGGTCGTGTAAATAACGTCGTTCGTTAAAAATAACGCGTAATTTTCTTTATCGCCTTTTTGGCCACGCGTTGCGCCGTTTAGCCCGCGGACCCTCTGTCGTACACGAATATAACATTTTTTCCCCTCCCCGCCACGTTACATATTATACATAAAATATGTGCTTACACACACGCACATACACACGCATTATCACTACACCGTTTCCACCGTTCCGTTTCGTTTCGAACGGTGGTACAATTACTCGTGTATTATACATAATGTATATATCGTGTACGAGTAATGTAGTTTACATTACGAATTCAACAGTTTCGTACGTACGTTTTCTGCTCAAGCTGTTAATTTTTAGGAATCTATTTTTAATAAGACGTCCGTTTAACTCGCGGCCCGATAACGCTGAACAACATTTCGTAGCCCGTCGACGACGATCTAAATGACGTGTTTATCGTGTATACTGACGCGACCGTTCAATCGAAAAAGTTTTACCGCTGTGCGTCCGATATAATCATGTCGAATATTTCTACGTCACGACGAAACGCTGAAACGCTAACAATCATTATCGAACACCATGTTCAGTAACAATACCGTTGCGCCGGAGATGTCGGTAAAGTCGTATTGACCCGTTGAACGCGTCTGCTATAGTTTTCAACGATAAATTATTCGACCACCTAATCATTAAACCATTCCAGTGTGTCCATTGTATAAACATTATGATGTCCGTACAATGGAATCGCGGTAAAAAAAAAAAAGAAGAAGAATGAAAAAAGCAGGGTTTGAAAAAAACCATTAGAACGAATAGGCGAAAAAGGGTTCGGTTAGGTGCATATATTACATTTTCAGTACAAAAGTTCTTAATCGTCGGTTTATTATTTAAACAAATTATTCGTTAAAAAATAATATCACGAGTAAATAAAAATTACCGTAATGCTAGTAAAAGCTATTATGGTGTTAACGTAAATTTTATAGTTTCAAAAAATTACGAAAGAAATTTATAACCTTCCTTGTGTCAAGTCTAAGACAATTTTTGTTTTTCAAAATCGTATGTAAGGCTCAACAATTGTGTCTAAAAATATAAATACACGACGTTTATTAAACGCTCGATTTGAAAGGTTATTATTATTATTATTATTTTTTTTTAATCGATTTAAAATAATTACATACTTTGCGGTTTCCAGCAGGTTTTTTGCTAATTTATCGGAACGACGACTAGAAAATGTTCGAAAAACGATCTCGTTAAAAAACCGCCGTGAAACGTAATCATTTGAATACTGTAAAATTAGCGATCGACATTTCACGAACGTATAAACTTGTTAAACGTAATAATTTCGTACCGATATTAAATTATGCCGATACGAAATTCCGTACTTGAATTAAACAGCCGCGCTTTAACTGTAATTAAGGCCTAACCGTGCCGTTACGTTCGAATCGGCTGGCGAATTAGTAGTCGCTTGTTTGAAATCCCCGTCCGAGTAGACGCACGTATATATATATATATTTATTTTTGGCGAAATGAAATCAATTGACTTAAAACGTGGCGCCAATCAAAATAATATACACGATTCGATCGCGCGTCAAGCACGCGCTTTTCTCAAAAGAAAACCGTTACGCCTAACGTTAAAAACATCAAAAAACATAAAAACGAACCGCACTCGAATACTAACAATACGAGTTTTCCGGATATCGTGACGGAATCGTTATAATATAATATAATCCTAGGCTATAACGAACTGCGGAATGTCGGTCGGTCTGTCGATCCCTGGCGAACCTCAGGACGTACGTACACCGTGTACATATATATGTATATATAAATAGAAAAACCGATCGTATTGAAAACAATTCCTCCGAGGTGTCGAACGACACGAATTCTCGCATTGTTCTAATTTTTTTTCTATTCTTTTGAAGTGAAACTTCTTTACGAAAGTTTTTTTTTTGCGCGCCGTGATCACGTCATTAGCTGTTTGCGCGCGCACACGCGTCGGGCCGCACGATGTGAGCAAAAGTGCCGTCTTGACCATTTTCTGTGCGTTTTTTTCTTCGCCTTCACTGCACACACACACACACACGCACGGACTGGTCGCGGACCGACTAACCGATCTCAAAGTGTGCTAGCAGCGGTGACCAAATAAATTGCGAACTCGCGTTGTAAATCGTTGACGATCACGAAGAGGGATCAACGCACGCCGCGAACGCCGTCGTCGGGAATGCAGTGCGCGACCAGAAAGTAAAACAACAACGTCCAGTCGGACAAATGCGACTCCAACGGGTTCTCGACAAACAGCGTCTGCGGATACATCAGCTGCAAGACGTCAACGGATTGTAATTCCAACACAAACCCTAATGTCCTCTGTCGGTGGCTACGCGCACGAATTTTGATTTTTAATTTTTTTCGTTTTCCTATCGAAGCCGTCTTCGGCTTCGGAAAATCTACTCGAGGTCGAGAACCGTCCGCGCCCCCTACCTCGTCACGCGATCGTATAAACGCGATTCTGCCGGACGACGACGACGGAATTACGGGCGAGCTCGACGCGACGTTATAAATCACCACGCGAGCCGTCGACGACCGCTGGGAGATGAAAGGACTTTGCACGTTGTCCGTCTTGCCCGCGGCCACGAGTTTATTATTATACACGGCGTCGCACGCGTGTGCCGTCCGTCGAATTAATAATAAACGCGAGACGTCCAATTATCTCCGGATTTCTCCGTTTTAGACCGTCGTTTGGGTTGGGTTTCCGCGCCCGACGACGTTCTGGACACGTTGTTTTTTTATTTTTTTCCCCCAAAGGCCCGAAACCGACAAGAGGTGTCGCGTCCATATATCGTCGTGGGCAAACGCGTCCAGATTTGATCATCGTTACGGCGATTCGAGCTCGTTTTACGATTATACGCGTTTCGTGTAATTTTTTTTTTTTTTTTTTTTGCTTTGTTAAAAATTAACGGTGGTTTTATTTTTATTCTATCGACCTACGCGTTTTATATCCCGTCTTTTCTCATGTTTGGTTGTTATCTATTCGCTTCTAGTCACTTCTAACTCTACGAAAAATACACGACGTAATTGTGTATATGAAACCGTACGAGTTCGAAATATTACAGACTTTGTAGTATTTTTATTCGTAGTTATTATTTAAAAACGTGAAAAAATATTTACGAACATTGATTTTTCGTGAAAATGAATAAAATATACGTAAATATTTTTATAAACAAGTACGTCTAACATCCTTTGATGTTAAATGATCGCCGAAAATTGATTGATATCGAGATTTTTGTTTTCTTTTAATTCTAATTGACATGATAATTTTTTTTTACCCCGTTTCGTTATAGCTATCTGGCTGTAGACACATTTTCGTTTAATCAACAGTTTTCGTAGCACTCAATTTGTTTTTTTCTTATAAAAGTTTATCGCTGCCATGATTTATGAACAATCATAATTATACGGAACGCGTTCTTCAACAAACTTCTGATTCTGATTAGTTAGAGTGCTTGAGATTTGACGTCCAACCAACCGGCACGACCTATTTGTTTGACAATATTTTTTGTTATTTTTTTTTTTTATGAAAATTTTTTCGTTCCTTAACCACAAATACTACTGTCTATGTGGCGACTGACCCTTCGTGGGAGCTGAGCGCCTAACAACGGGTTTTTATCGAAATCGTCAGCTTGAGTCGACGAAAGCCGTCGACGAGCCGTCGCGGTTTTCGTAATGAAAACATATTTACAACGAAAGTGCGTCGAGTATCGACAATCGTAATTATTGTGCGGCGTTTATATCGTACTCGTTTACGCCGAAACCCGATGTCGGAATTCGACGCGCAGTCCATTTTTTTTCTTCGCACGGGTGTTGTGTACTGTCATAAGTTTGCCAGGTTAGGAAAACGTTATTTCAAACACGCACGCGACTTCGGCGAGCGATTCCGCCGATCAGCCGACCGTGACAAATAAGTCGATGTGTTTTATATTTTACGTTGAATCGGAAACGGATTTATATGGGTGCCCCGAAAATCCGATCGAATACGCGACAACAAACATGACGTGCCATACCACTGAGAACGATTTTCAATATAATTTTCAAAACAAATTAAAAAACGTGACGTAAATACATACATTTTATTACATTTTATTTTTTTAATTTGATTTCGTCCCGACGACGAATTCCGACGTGACTATAAATTAACATTCGCGGACCTATTGAATTCTACAAGCTCATAAAGTGCCGAACACTATAAATGTCTTGTACGTACGGCGAAACGGTCTTGTTATGGATTCCGTGCGTGCGACGACGACGGCCCGAAAAAGTTTGCCGACGACTCTTGTGCACAGCGTCCGTTTCAGAAAAATCGCGCGCTGCGTGTAAACGCCCGCGTGTGCCGACCGGACGTCCCGTTGGAAATTATGGTCGCGTTTCGCGAAACACGGACACGAGAAGACACGACAGATATTTTATGATGATCGGATTCGTTCGGGTGGTACAGAGCTCCGTGTACCTTTAGCCGCTCGACGGGCGTTATTAACTTATCGTTCAATGGGTCCTTGAAATGTACGTCCAGAAAGTAAGTTCCGTTTTCGTAATTACGGTGGTCATTGGCGGCGATCAGTTCTCGTTGACACTCGTTGGTTGAATGTACGTCGCGTGGTGCGCGTCATTTGAAATGGACAAACGAAATTGGAAATCCCGTCACACGTGAGTTACGGTTAGGTTAGGTTCGGAACGTCGGGTACATCAAACCGGCGGACATCCGTCGTCAAATTCGTGAAGTTTACGGAGAAAATGCGACGGTGTGTACACGGCGAATGTAACGCGACGACTTCTTATGGATTTCGACCGGGAACAGCTTGATTATCTCCCGACATCCCGGACCCGGCACCTGGTGATTTTCATCTCGTTTTACACACGAAATCGTTCCGCGGCGGCCAGGACTTCGACGAAGATTACGACGAGGCGATTGAAGCCGTTGTTAACAAATGAATCCGAAATCGATTGATGCGTAGAACTACGTGGAAAAACAGTGTGCTGTTTTTACTTTACGTTACTGTACATTATTTTTTTTTCTTTAGAAATTTACGTTTTACACCTGTTGTTGTTGCCAAACGGACCTTGGTTTCTGGACGCGCGTCGTATTATTATTATATATAAGTACCGACAGTGGTAGTACGCGGTCGACGAATTTCGATCGATGTCGATTAGGTTAGGTTAGGTTAGGTTTATATTTAATATTTAAAAAAGTATACGTGAATGCGTTCAAAACAAATGATAAATAAAACCTCTAAGAATCCCTAAAAATGTTTGCCTCTACATTGTCGGTGGAAGATTCAATTTTTCTGAATACATCGCGTATATACACGTATTATTTAAGTGAAAAAAAAAATTTAAATTAAATCGTTCCGTGAACATTGATCGTAGACGTGTCCATTTAAATGTTTTTGAAGCAGACATTTTTAAAATTGATATTAAATAATTGTAAAACAAATTTAAACAAACGGCTAGAATTCAACGTGGTTCATCATACATATCATAGCAGATATTAATCATAGGATCATAATAATTACTGTCGATATCGCTTTATCCGCTGTTGCTAGGTAATAATTTGAAGACAGGCATAGTGTTATGTGTGCATTATTCGATGACAAAATTTTCTGGTTTTGGCCGGCTTATCACACGTGCCATTCCTCCTCCCACTGTGCGCCGTCCGTTCCGAGTTCGGTCCGCGAAAACCGTTACGGCGCGTCTCCGTTGGAGTGTTTCGCACGAGTCCGTCGGGGGGGGGTATAGGGGGGACGCATCGTATTCCGGCTCGTCTCCTAGTACGACACGGGTACGGGCCCGACGACGATAATAAATAATAACGACAAGTACGCGTAACGTTCCGCGCAATCCAATCTCTGCGGAAGGCTTTGGGCCGGCGGTAGACGCGCGAGAGTGTGCGCACGTGTGTCACAGACGATTTGTCATCACTATCATTACGACCGGGTCGCTCTGTACTACAACGCGCGCACACGCGCACACACGTATTTATATGTGTATATATTGGTATACGGCGAACGTGTAATATGCCAAGTGTCGAGATAAAACACATGATATCCGTTGATGTTAATAGCGAGCACGACCATAAATTCGCCGGCGTATAACGTTTGTTTTTATGAATTTACGAGACCCGTCGAAATTATTAGGGAAATGGATTTTTTTTTTTTTTCATTTCGTACATATATATATATATTTATTTAAAGTTTTTTATTCGTTTTTATTCTCTTTTGATGATCTCGTGCGCGACCGGGATAAAAAAAATAAATCACTTCAAAAAAAAAAAAAGAAAGAAAAAAACCCCGAAACACCGTCGGTTAATGGGTCGCGATGACTCCACACGCGCGGTCTAGATAATACGATGACGCACGGTCGAACTGTTTCTCGCGCGATAATTTATTTATTTATTTTTTTTTTTATTTCATTTTCCTTCGAAAACTCCGATCCCTTTAGATCCGCGTAGATCTCTCTGTTTTCCTCCGAGTCGTCCGCCTTTTACGTTG
Organism: Schlechtendalia chinensis; assembly: GCA_019022885.1. Classification (NCBI taxonomy): domain Eukaryota; kingdom Metazoa; phylum Arthropoda; class Insecta; order Hemiptera; family Aphididae; genus Schlechtendalia; species Schlechtendalia chinensis. The sequence continues at coordinate 4,217,898 of CM032350.1, read as the reverse complement.
TTATTGTATTACGCGCGACCGTCGGCCAACGCGTCGGGAACAAAACAAAAACCAGATACCGCGTATTTAAACGTAATGGATTCGTTTCGTTTTTGTTTATTATTATTTTAAGCTGGACCGTATTAGGTTTTACCACTCTGTACGCTATTACCGACGTGATGGCGTTAAATTGAAAGCACGCCGATTTTCTAACTTCGTTTACCGTCCGTTATTATTATTATTATTTTTTTTCCCTCCAGTAAGTTTTCGCTCTTATTTCATTACGATTAATGCGGTGCGCTGTTATAAATATAATACGAGTATTAGGTATTGTTCGTATAAAAACTAGGAGAAACATTTTCATAATAACCGTTCCTTGTTTAAAAAAAAATTTATATTTTTTTTAATAGCTTTAAACGTTAGTTAATACAGCTCGACAATTACATGATATAATCGCCGAAGAAAAAATTATTCACATAAAATTATACAAAACGAAACAATAAATTCGAATTAAATCGAGTAAAACTGCTAAGATTACACGGGCGGAATGGCAATCAAGAATATTATGCGAGTCCATTGGAGAGATATTGTTACGGGATAAAAATCGGAATAAATTACGGCGCGGAGAAACGAGAGACGGGGCAGTTCGTAATGATGATGTGGTTAAATTCGCATCTAATCGCATCATTGTGTTGCGTACAGCAAGGGTGAGTGATTTAATGATAAATGGTATGCACGCGCCGACATAATAGATGATGTCCGATTCGGAGTCGTTTGTACGACGTTGAAGTCCGGATAAAGATAAATTAAAGGAACCGTATATGAGAGGGGTTCGTCGGTGTTGTATAGATAGATATACCGCGTAACAAAATCGACTGATAACAATGACCATTCCGCTTTGCCGTGCTTGTTTATGTTTTAATTTTAAGGACGTGAGAAAATGAATAACAGAAATTTTAAGTGTTGGTGGATACCTCATGTTCTTATTTGTTGTGCTGACGGCGAGAGAGTCGGCCATCTCATGCCAGAAATTCCAGCATGACTTGATACGAACTCAACCTCGGAGTCTTGTAGATAAAGGTCTGAAAGAACGGATTTAATAAGAAAAATGATAGATAAATGATAGAAGAATCGAAAGTAACAGAATTCTCGTTTTCAACTAGTTCGACTTCGGACGGTTTATCGCATTTCGAATAATGTTTTTTAGTGATTAAAATTTCAAATGTTTTCATTTCAGTTCCGATTGGCCTTTGAATGTATTAAATATTTAGCGGATTCTATGAGATGTGATCATAATTTATTAAAATATTTTTATCGTGAATTCGGGATCACGTCTTATTAAAGGAATTTTTTATTTCGTGTATATCTGTTTTTACGGATTCATAAACGAGTGGGCGTCTAACCCGTCTTGTATATTTTTTCAGCTTAAAACACGAGTAAAAAATCAGACACTTATTATTAAAAATAAATATCTTATTTGCTGAAAACCATTTTATTTTTACCTCTTTCAATAAATATTACATTTCGATTACGTCGATGGATATTGTTTTGAAACTTGTTGTTGATGAAGTCTGAGGAAACATATACATTGAAAATCACTGTTATATAATACTAACACGCGCATAGAATATTACGATTTATACATTTACTAATGTAGTTATTATGATACTTAACTCGATAAAAAAATACTAACTGTGTATGTATGGCTTACAAAAAATGATATTTTTAGTTAAAGTTTGATAAGTAACCGGAACCGAATATTTATTGATTATCGAGTGTTATACACAATATTATTCTTGATGTTCTAAAATAGATCATAACAATCAATTGCAATGTAAATGCATAATATCATATTTTTGAAAGTCATGTTTCGCGTTCTTCTCGTATTTATCGTTATTGTCGATCCGATTTTCGACAAATAATTATCATTTTGTTATTTGTATACAAAACCACCGTTGTTCATTTGATCAGCCCGTTTCGTTGCGTTTTCTATTAACGAATAATATTTAATAAAATAGTTGATTCCCGACAACGATCTTCATGCATTTATTTGTACGTACTAACGATATTATTCGATAGCGACTAATCATACGACGTAAGGGAATTCATTGTCCAATGATTCACCCGGCAGCCACACGGACTTAATCATAAACAACATCTCACGGTCCGTTTATGGTGCCGATAGAGTGGCCAAATAATTTCTAAACAATTTTCGCGGGTCGGACAACAAGCGCGGCGGCGTCGTGTTTAGAAACTCGGGCGACATAAATCGAATGTTACGTAGCGTCGGACGAAAGTTTTCCGGACGAGTAACGTCGAAACCCCCCCGACTGTTGTTGTCGCGTAAACAGTAATTACAGTCGTAGTATACCGTCCGCGCGACGCCGATCGCCTTGCAATTCAGCATTGTATTGTCGATGACGGCGCGTGTGTGACCGGCACTACTGATCTGGAAGTCCATACTTATTCGGCCTAACGTTGTGTACAACTTCAATCGAATCAAACAGTCGTGTTTACGTATACTGCGAACCGTATATTTTCAATACTTCGCATGTAAATCCGCGTATTCCAATTCACAAATAACCTTTATTTTATTATTTTTCACGCCCGATTATAGGCCAGATAGAGGCTGCCTGCGAGAATCGTGTATTAAGTATAGGAAGGAAACGGTAAAATCCAATTTACGGTGGACTCCCGCTTTATTGGGACACATCGGTCGCGTGTTATTTTGTCCGAATAATCCGAAATAATAAAAAAAAAAAACCGTAAAAATTCGTTTGTGGTTAGTTACCGATCTGTTAATATGTAATACATATATAATTTAAATATAAAACAATAATAATTTTGTCAGTCCCATTTACGTTCACCCGACACAGCATAGTTGTTCCGTCCATGGCTTTTTTTGATCCAGCTATTCGTGTTTAAAACACAGAGAACCATCTGTGCATTGTAAATATTTCCGGCAGAAAATCTCGCAAGTAGCTGTGAAAGTTTTGAAAGTTTCCATTCATCTGAATTTGCACCAACTTTTTTGACATATGCTCTTTTAAATTTTATATCGTGTCTTACTTTCCACCTAGATAACCAACCTTCAGTGGCTTTTAATTCGTCGCTACCAAGTTTTCTTGCGAGGTCTGCGCTTTTAGCATTTAACATTGAACCCGACACTTGAACACCCCGGCTAACAGCCAGTGAAAACCATTGAGTCAGTGCCTCGTCTACATCTGAATGTTTAGCCTCTCGTTTCCTTTTCCGTGTTGTCGCTTGGTCAGAAACTTGTTCTCGCAAAACCCGTCCTTGAAGTCGAATATGCGCGATTGTAAATTTCCGAAAGACAACGAGTACTACAGCCTGATATGGCTGTAATTTAATTTTGTCTAAGGAATTTCGTCTAATTTTTGCGCAAACGATAAATCTGTACAATTACGAAACATACTGCGCGCACCACACACATCGCATTTGAACGTATACACGATATAAACATTTATGATAACATAAAGTTAATTTAATTATTTGATTCGGATATTGTCGGATTATCGATCATAATTGATATAATATACTCGTTAAAAATGTCCACAATTATCCATTTTCGTGGTCCACATAAGCGGCGAACATATACACTACAATCATAAGTTTTTTTTGGTAATTGAAAAATTGTCCCGATTAAAACGGTTGTCCTAATTAACCGGTGTCTCTATTAAACGGAGTCTACTTTATACCGGAAAAAATAGAATATGTGCTTTTATACGACAAGTTGTAATCATATATATATATATATTTAACAATTAGACTGTTCCGTTTCGTGAACTGGAAAAAAATCCAACCAATGAATTGATCGATTGAGGCGACGACGACACATATATACAAATATGTACAACGAGAACAATATTAATATTTATTTTACGCATATCGATTCATATTTCTCGCGGTTCTAAGAGTTTTTATGAAATGTGACGATTCCGCTCGTTTTCATACGAAACAAAACGACATTCGGAAAATTCATTTAAACAATTAAACAACCTGATCGATTATTGCGATTAAATTATCTTTGACGAAATCTGACGGTATTGTACCGATAACAGCTGTCACATAAATTTTATGCAAATATCGATGGCACGCATCATACACAACTTGATTTTCCAAGACAATTTATTTATGTTTACTTTATTTTAACGTCGTTTGTCCCGAAACGAACATTCGTCTTACTATTTCGGTAACCGGCGTAACGTGATCGTAAAAAAAGTATCGGACGAAAAATACTATATATGAAACATCGTTGTAAGTCTAATACAAACACTGGATTTAATTCGAAGGAGCGTTCGAAACATATATTTGGGATGCCAACATTTTTCTGATACCAATTAAATATTTACAAGGAAAATCTATAGGGTATAGTAACGAAATTACATGTTATTAAATTTATATTTAGTCTATACTAAAGTAACTAAATTAAGGCGATTAACTATTTAACTAACTAACTATTATATACATATTTATATAGATGACTTGTATATACTTTTAAAGTTTAAATAACATTAAGGAATTTCATTATAATAATATCTATTTAATTAACACACGAAATTAATGAATTCTGCCGTAAATTATACTATAAACGCTTTTCGAACGTCCGACTCGATTCCAACGAACTTCGGATTATAAGCAGGAAAGTATACCATTAACCTTGCAAATAATTTTCAGCTCTCGAATACTAAAATCGCTCATGTTTAAACCTATTAGAAAAAAAATCGTCATTTTATGTTTTTCTTTTGTTTTAATTATCGTCTCTTTTCATTTTGTCCGTGAACAATTTTTCACGTATAAAGAGTGTTTTTATGTTTACGTGCGTTACTCTCCAGTAGCGAATCGTATTTGGCACGTATTCTGTTCAACACGTTTCGTCGTCAACAGTTTTCAAAACCGTAAAACAAAAATTACGGAAAATTGCATACGATTTGAAAGAAATATACTAGTAGTATTGTCGGCGTATCCGTTTTGGACATGTGCTTCTTTGTGTTTAAGGTTAGGCCAATGTGATTTCAGATTAGAAGCAAAACTGCGATTTACAGCGCACGTACAATACATGTTTTTATCTTGTCTCTATAGAATTCATGTGTACGCGTACGTCGACACATTTCCGACATGTCGCAATCGTCCGGATCATTGAACATTATATTTGCATCCAGTGCGAATTGTCGCGCGCGGTTGACGACGTCAAGCCAGTATCCGTATTCGTTCCTTTGATGTTCGTCGTCTTTTGATTTACATACGTTCTATCGTCCACCGGCCCCCTCGGGCTATATTCTCGCAAACAACATCGCCGCCCGGTCTAGTCATCCGATCGTCTCGTTACTGCGGCGGCACCGATCGGAACACGAGGAAAACACCGTGAAACCGATTCGAATCCGGCGCTGTCTGCTTGTATTTCAAGATCGTTTCCCCCTCGGAGCCTGGAACGGAAATTAATGGGTTATATGGTCCGAACGCGTATCGGTGACAAGACGAACGTATTGTTGATCAATGTCTCTGATTTTATGCCGTTGCCGACATTTGTTATTTGGTCGGGTGTTTATTGTCATCTCGTTTCATTTTTTTTTTTTCATTTTTTTGTCGCTTTGGTAAATCAATTTTTTCAACAGTCCGAATACCGCAATAATACTGCGCGAATGTTTTCCGTTGGCAAATCAGATAACATAAGAATGGGTTCGGGAAACATTTTCGCGAATAAACAAACATAATAAAACATTTCGATATCGGCTTTATGTAGCGATGTATACTATACATTTTTAATAAACCCATTGCCTCTGATATTTGTAAATATTTAAAATATGTACCCGTCACTCTAGTCTACACGGCAATGACTTCAGAAAGACACGCTGCAGATTAATATCAACTCGTAAACCGCCCGGAAAACTCGAAAATTATTGACAAACCGTTGTCAGACTGTCAACCCCAACGTCCGTTCAACGGGGATGCGCGTTTACATGAACGTCGGTCAGACGTTACGTTTGAATTATAGAAGTGAAGCTCGGCTAAGCAAGTTCACCACCGAGTCGTGACGTGGGAAAACTACGCCCCTCACATCGACCAAACACCCGTTGTTTCGAATTTATTAAATAGTACATTCCCGTTCCGTACGAGTTGCGAACGTATTATTGGCGGCGCGTAAGACCGAAATTATGATAAATGCTTCAATTATAGTTTAGCCTAACGGTTCTTAAACCGAGCTATACAGGCTTTGTATTAATAATTATTAAACGCTTAATTCAGTACCTTGATCTTGTGTTTTATACAAAAGAGTTTTATCATTTCAATAATATGAAAATACAACCTTAACTAATTGACAATTTCAAAAGATAATGAAGTTGAGTTTAATTTTTTCAATCGCGAAAAGTATATTATAGACATCATCATAATCTTTATTTTACGCGACTGATGAACCTGTACATTTTCAAAACACAAACCATAACAAATATACGATAGAACTGTCATAGTTCAAACGGTTAAAGAACACATCTTAGATAATACAACCAAAAACGAATAAAATCAATTGTCTACTCTCCGTCTTAGTGAAAAAGAAAAATAGTTGGAGTACAAAAAAAAAAAAAAATAGTAGAGGAGCTGCGTCCTCCTGCACACACCCCCTTGCCTAAATTTTCTGAAATTTTCAAAAATGCAATATACTGATTTGTCGACTATTCGGAAAGTCGCCATTATTATGTTATATATTTTTTTTAGTTTTGTTTAAAAATTATAATTCCAATAAACACAACGCGTAAACCGAAATTGATTACCTATACGATTGAATTTCATTGATGTCGTTTAACGTGGCGATGGGCGTTACATGTCTAAAAAAAATTACTAAAAGAATTGTTTGAGAGGTTTGAAATAATTGAATAACGAACTTCCATTACAAATGAAAGAAATTAACTGCTTTGGAAGTGAAATGAAATTTTACTCTCTCGACTAATGAAAAATAAACAACGACCGAACAACAATTATATTTTCATTATTAAACAAATTAATGTGTACAGTTATTATTGTTACCCATTAACGTTTTTAATCGAACTAACATGACTTCTTGGGGGGGGGGAGGAAGAAGTATAAAAAATTAAACTATTTTTTTAAAAGACAAAAAACAGAACGGTCGGGTTCATAATAGGTCTCTTGCCTTTGCGGGCCATTAATCATAAATTACTCATACTCCTCTTGATTATATAGCAGTTGAAAACGCGCCGAGTTCTCACGTCCTTTGGAGCGAGAAAAGGATTACTTTATGATACTCGTATCGTTTCGAATGTCATAATTAGAGATACGATAAATACTCAGAGACTTTTCGAAAAAATTTATTGGGAAATTTTTGCTGTCCTCTCTCTCTCTCTCTCTCCCCCCCTCTCACTTGTAATGCAATATTTATCTGACGATTCGTTGACGAGAGGTATGCGTGATATGGAATTTTTAACAAAAAAAATTTTTAATTTTTCCCTCGAGCTCGCCAATAAAATTGATTATGAAAAATCGTTATTTCTTATTGTGCGCTGTTTAATTCCCATGATTATTTTGTTTAAAACGATGTAGCGTTTTCTTACCGTGCGTCTCAAAGTGCCGTTCGGCGTATATTGTTAATGAATAAATACACGGTTTGCGTATTCCAAAATGCCGACGCGTGTTTCGTACGCGCACTCGATAGATTTCCAACTCGGTAGTTGTTGTTGTTGTTGTTGTTGTTGTTAGACTCGTGACGAACGACAATGATAATACGTTTTCCTCGTTCGTATTCGCAACCATAGTTCCAAATAAAACTATCGAAGTATTTGGGGGGGGGGGGGTTTGTTGTCACGGAATGTACAATATTATCTCGCCGTGTCGCGCTAAAGGTTGTCACGTAGTAATGTAAGGTAGTCGGCAACCACGCGACTAGTTTGTGTTTGAAAAGGAGTTTATGGGGATGGCGGCGAGGGAATTACAAAAAAAAAAAAAATGTAACGAACCGCGTGAGTGAATTATTTTGAAAACGATCTTAGAGTTTCATTATTATTCCGAATTCAAGTGTAATGACAAACCGTTCGAAAACGAAATGCAAAATGTTTTGAGTTGTTACGAGTTGTTACACGTAAACGAAACAACTGTACGTAATCGAGAAACGTGTCAAATAAAGTACCGACGAGATACGAATTACAAATCGGAACGTAACGCGCGTCAAAATCGTCCGGGCACTCGTTCTACACGAAAAAGACAAAATAAAAAAAAAAACACACATAATTCTAAAACCAATACGTTCTCCGCTCCATTCGAAATCTAAAATGCAATGTCAACCGATAGAACGTATGTGATTTTATCGCAGCCAAACTGTATATATTTTCTAAAAAATAAAATAAAACTTCGACCTTTATAAAACTGCGTACAGTTGTATTTACAGCGATAATTATATATAATTGTATACGAGACTCGTCCCTGTAATTTTCGTGGGTTTTTTTTGTTTTTATTCGGGCGGAAGTAAATCGACATGGGGCGGCAAAACGGTAGTGAAGTGAACGTGTTTCCGGATTTCCGATTGTCGTGAGTTCATACGTATGGTAATGACGGGCGTTTCGATTATTTTCTCACTGTACGACGTGTAGTAAACGGTATTCGGTTTTGTGCAAATTAAAAGACCTCAGTGCGCGAAAACATACAATTTTTTTTTTTTTTTTAATTTTTCAGTAAACGAATTTAGCTCAAGTACAATAGAATAAACGTGATCACCGTTTTCGTACTATATCGTTCGAAATTCTCTATTTGATAAATAACAGCAGTGTTCGAAATTAAAATTTTTTTTAGTTTTGATACATCGATTTCGTGATGAAAGTGGTTTATTATACATTACGTATGATGTCGAAAACATAATATTATAAAAATCGTTTGAAAATATAGTGTTTAATATATTTCATAATACGTTCGATATATATAGTTTTTTTTAAATACGAGTATAACAATCATAACGCTCAACAAATATTTTTAATTTTGACAAACATTATTGAAAAATATTGAATTAATGGTATTATACTAGTTAGTCGGTCAAAGTAAAAATTGTTACGTATTAAACAATAAAAATAATCAAAAATTGTGCACAAAGCGAACTTACAATAACAATTTAGTTTTCGATAGATAATATAAACGAGTAATATAATTTTCGATATTTTTGTGTGGATAACTAATTTTTGAACTTTTAAAAATATAATTTCAAAGATGTTTGAGATGTTTTTAATTAAAACAAAAATAATATATGTCGGTCGATATGAAATATGAAAAGAAAAGAGAGCTATAAACAATTAGGTATAAGTGTTCTTGTACGTCTCAGACTTTATATTTTTGCATCGTATACACTATATCAATACATAATTATATTTAAGTTAAAACTTTTTCAGAAGTTTACGTTTTGTAATACTAGAATGGGCGAAACGTCAAATGTATAGTCTTTGTCACAATTGAAAAATGAAGGGTTGACATATTTTATTTTTATTAATATAAAGAATAATCGAAAACCCGTCAACTTTTGTCTGAAAAAAAAAAACAAATATATCATGTCACACACAAACTTTTTAATATAGTTTGGTGAAGTTTGAAAATCGATCACACTTGAAGTTCTATTCATTTAAGAAATTATTTAAAATTATATTATTACTGTAGATCAATCGTTTTTAAACTCTCGTAAAAGAAAAGAAAATGTTTAAAAAAAAACACACAAATACGTTAAACCTAATTACCAAATTACTCAGTACTGTAAAATGTCACTTCAAATTGTCTTTCTCTCATTTGATATCTTTTTTTGATATCTCGATTTCAGTTTTATTTTTTTCTAAATTTCCTTCTTAAAGTCTTCATCTAATTGTTTTCAACGTTTTTGTAGAATCATCGTGACTTTGATCTTGAATCCGTGACAGCCCTCTCCCAGCATATTTAGCAAAGCACTTAAGTTTAAATTTGAATTTACTTATTACAGTACGAAACACTCAAACCGTATCGTTTTGCAGGCAATTCGCTACTCGTAATTCGGTTATTCGTCGTACCGGCATGAGCAATTTTATTTCGCGGCATTTTAAACACTATGCGCGTGACACGACCTCAATGAATGTGTACATACGAGTAATAAAACCGCTATAGATTTATAATCCTACGAATATAGTGTTTTAATATATTATTATCTGAAGACGTATTCATATCTACGATGGACTTAGAATTGGATACAAAACAAAACATCGGATTTTATTAGATAACAGATTTATAAATAGTTTCTATATAATTAAATAAAACGTGAACATCAGTATGATATTCTTCAATTATTCACTATAGGACAGTTAATCGAACGAAATTTTCGTATTTTCATTTAATTTGTTGACAACACTAGGTTCGATATGATTGTACGCCAAGTGCTATAGTTGATGAATTTAATTTGAAAAATATGTAAAACTATCGCTCTTTCGCCATGTTACAAGTAACACCTTCCAAATTTACTCGAAAACGACTTTCTCGTAAGTCTCGGCTAAATCTAGAGGATACGGACCGAGATAATTGGAATAAATCGCTCCCGAATAAATAAAGGAAACGCTGTGTATATATATATATATACACACTTATAGCCAAAACCAATTCGATTGAATTCACGTATAAAACAGTACGCACGTAACTATGTTTTCCAGAATAACTCTCGGGAATAACGCCACAAATGATAAATTTGGTGTACGTGTACGTATATAAACGTATATATATATACACACACACAAATAGAGTAGAGTACGATGATGTGATCCGCGGCAGGAACGTTTCGTGAACTTTGCGGAAAAAGAGATTACGCGGAAACGTTTCCGGGACGGAACGTGAGGCGGGTGCATTGCTTTGTAGGACGGCCGACGGGTCTGTTGACTATTCCAGGCCGGTGCCTTTTTCAGTGTATAATGTTCACGAAGAGAGTTAATTAGAATTGTGAGCTCAATTTATAGGCCCGAGAAGGATTTTCGACCGATTGGAAGAGACGAGCGTCCCGTCTCACGTATATGATGTTCGTATCTAGATTGTAGAACGTCAGTTTGGATTGCAGGCGAATATTGTTTCATTGGGACATTCGATCCCAGATCGGTGTAGCAGGATGAGGTTTTCTACATAAACGGGGATGTATGGAGTCCGGCGTGAGTTAGGACGGGGGTTGACGTACGTCTTATGGATCCGAATGCGCGTGGCAAACGGGATCGGAGATTTCCTACTCGAAACCGGATGTAAGTGCGTTTCTGCAATAACGGTACCACCGTATGTTCTATCGTGCTATCACGTATATACAAACTATTTATATATAAATTCGGCTGGAAAACGAAAAACTCTCGTCGCGATATCGTCATACACTTTCTCTTCCCCCCCCCCTTCCACGTTGTCTGTTATAATATTATTATATATGTTATAGTTTTTAAACTCAAATCTGCTTCGTTCGCGACGTTCTTCCGAAATCCATAATCCGAAGTCGTATCGTCGAATTAACGCACGCCAAATCTTTCTACACAAACGTATTCCCAATTATTCGTCTACCTAACTTGTAGCCGTCGTTCCGTTTCAAAGACTCAACTGATTACGACAGTACGCAATTTAGTTGTGTATATATATATGTATGATTTTTGAAAATCGGAACGATTTTACGAGAACGGTAATTATTATTCTTTTCCCTTGCATATTATATTAGTTATGAATATTAATTATTCGCTTAAACCGATTTAAATATACGAATTTAATCCGTTTCGCACTTTGAATATAATTGAAAGCCAATTACGAAGGTTTTATATTTCGATAATTATTTTATTTAAATTCGTTCAGGCGGTCTTTCAGGACTTATTTTCAAAGTCCGCCTAAATATTTACATCGTCCTATTGACTTGATTAAGATTTCACAGCCTTGAACGAGTATTTGTTCGCGTTGACTATAAAAACGACCGATCGAAATAAAAACAATAACTCCGACTATTTTATAGTTTGCAATAATACGGGTATGTCAATCATTTCCCGTGTCCAATTGTCGGTGACGTAAAACATTGTCATCGTCTTATAAATAATTAAGAAACAAAAAGACAACGGGAAATGTTTGTTTGAAAATCATTTACATTTGGCAAACGAGATGTTGTTTAACGCGTCCGCGAGTGTTTGGAAAAAAAAAATATCATATATTGTTTTATCGAACATAATAAATCATCATTCTTTCCTTTTCAACCCTATTCAATAATCTCACTAATTGTTATATTAATCGTTTTTTTTTTATCCTATTAAAACAAATACAATATTTGTTATTAAGTATTTATTATACTTAGAAGTGTGCAGGCATTGAAAACTAGCGTATATACTTGTTCGATATTTTATATCGGGCTCAAAGAAATATGTATTTGTATAATTTTGGGAGTTCAGCGCTTTTGTTAAAATTACAGATTTAATATGGTAATAGCTGTTAATAAATAATAAAATTATATGAAATCCGAGCGATTTAAAAGTACATAACATAATTTTCTGAAATTCATGAAACATTAAATTTTATCCTCGAAACAAACAGGGTTTACTAACAATATTAGTTTTAAAACTCGACAATTTCACAATATTTATGGCCTATTATTATTTTAGAACTGTTTACATTATTAACAGGTAAAACACGAAAATAATAGTAATCTATTTCCGCTGAGATAAAAACATTTTTCATTTGTAAAAATGAAATTATTTACATTCCAATGAAAAGAAACAAGAGTTTTGTATCTATTAAAATATAATAATGCGTTGTAGGCTATTTTTTTTTTTTTTAACATTTAATTTCATAAATGCATTTTGAATAATTTTTATTGAATCGCAATTAATCAATTGGGTATTTCAGAGATTTTGTTGTCCAAATACAAGTGTAATAAATAAAAGGGAAAACTATATTGCACTATGGTAGTTCGATAAGACTTTAATCGTACAATGTAACCGAAAATAGCACCTGGGACACTACATCGCATTATTATAACATTGTTTTTCCGGTATTTCGAAAAACAAAATCACGTTGCTTTTTATAAAATCAATTACGCACGGAGATTCATTTTTACGTGAAATCCGGATTCTCTCTCGGAAAAAAAAATTGTTAAAAACTATACATGTACATGTCTATATTAACCAATATATATATATATATTATAAATGCATTATAAAAAAATCGATAACCGGATTTCCATTAAATAGAAATTCGGAAACCAATAATATTGAATGCTTAAGTTTTTTATGCAATTTTACGATGTTCGAAAAATTCATAATTAAGAAATCCAATGAGTAAACAGTATTATTTTTATTTTAAGAAGTAGTATATCTAATATTTTACTTGGTATGGGAGGAGGTGGTGGCTAGCCGTCTGTGTCGCTGTGATAAAGGCATGGATTTATCAAGATTCTACGCGAATTCGACAATGCTGAATCTTGGATATATTTCATAAAAAAATTGTTATAACTTATTGAGGTATGCAGTTTAACAAAGAATACTTTTGAAAACTATAATAATATTGAAATACTTCTTAGTTTGTCTATAATCTATATCTTTTATAAAAAAACTGCATGAATATAGATAAACTAAAGAACCTTTATCGAATATTTGAATCTAAAAATGAAGTACCTACTGACAATTTTTGTATCGAATAATACCAGAACACATCACACAATTAAAATGGCATTTAATGTTTAAAAAAATCCAAAATAAATTTAATGTACTCATTGCAAAAAAAAAATAAATAAAGAATACCATAAAGAATACTTGACGTTTAAACAATTTTACTAACTGTTTAATGCTCAAAATATTAAATAATGTATTTATTGCAATACTTTTAATCAAACAGTTTACAATATTGTACGTTTGTATATATCAGTGTAGTATTTACTATATCGTCTTATAATTGTTTTTACAATTAGAAAACCTAAACTTTATATTGACATTTTTTTTATTTTGTGCAAAAACTTACCAGGATTGAATTTTTTTTTTTCGACCATAGTAAAATTAAAATATTTAATATTTATATTTTGAGTTTGTCAGTTTAGTAGTTAACTCAAGGAATTTTCAAAATAACACACCAGTCACAACAGATGGCACTGTTATCAAATGTTTATTAAAAATAAAATACGAATAATAAAGGCTGCAGCGTTTTGTAACCCCTTGGCTAAGTCACTGTTTTCATTAATTCTTACTCGTTAGTTACGTTCTCGCTTTAAGACATGCGTATATTGCGTGTATTACATAAAAAAAAATATATACAAACGAAGTAGAATAGTATCGCGTCATCCTCGACAATAATAGATGTTCAGAGCGGTCGACGAGTGACGACGAGTTTTTCGAACTGGCGACATTTCAATGTCCATTCAGATACGCGAGATTGTCCCCTAAAGTTCAAAGTTTCGAGTGATTTTTTTTTCGGTCAGCTGGTCCGAGAAAAAAAAATTAGAATATAGCGTTCTTTCGCCAAAATAACACACGCTCGGTCCAATATTCTCTCGTCTATTGAAAACGAGCAAATCGTTCGAGAAGGACCCCCGCGGCGGACACGGGGGTCCTTTTTTCCGGGCTTCTTATTTTTGGTTTTTCTTTTCCCCGTTTGGTTTTTTATCGTCCACGCCTCGTTTATAGGCTTCGTTGTTAGACACAAGGGATACACCGTCGTTTATTTGTTTTTGGTTTTTTTTTTTACATTTACTCTTTTCTTCTTTTTTTTTTTTTGTCCAAGCGAAATATTTTGTTATGCAGTTGATGCGACTACAGTGATGGCGGTCTTTTTTCTCTTTTTTCGCCGTGGAAAATAAAACGTGCTTGCAATATTATTATACTTGAGCAGTGGCGAATTCAGAGAAGGAAAGTATATTAAAGTATCGTGGAAAATGATTTTATACGCGTAATTATTAACGAAAACAATACATATATTTACAGGGCACTTTTACCGACGTACGTATTATGCATTTTAGAAGGGGGGGGGGAGAAGGAAAACGCGACGAAACGAAATTATGGATTTACCTTCATATAATATTCTCTCCGATATACTGAAAGTGATCCGTTCCCGTTATAATACGATTTTTTCCGAATAATTTAAATAAATATAATAATACAACAACAACAACAACAAAAAGTGATTTTGTGATTACAGAAATGTTTTATTATTACGTATTTAATTTTGTTGAAATAATGTGACAGACATTTGTTATTCGTGCGTTCAATATGCTATACATTTGATTAACTACGTTTCAACACAAAAATAACGTTATAATATTATTTTTGATTTAATACGATTTGTATAAATGATGCGTGTTAAAAATAGACACGATTTTAATGAGCTCGCCCTGTCCGGGAAATCGGTGTCAACCGTATCCGAGTCTGCTTGTTATTAATTCTGTCTATTGACGTCAACAGTATTTCTCGTCAAAGATTAAATTTTAAAAACCAGTTGAAACGTCGGTTGTATTTTTTTCTCCAAACACCATATAACCTGTATAATGATGATGTCAGTATTCAGTGGGTGCAAAACATTGAACGTCATTGAATCCTCTTTACTCTGATCAGAACCGTTCACTCGATCGGTTAGTGCGATGAAGCGCATCATTTTTAACACCAAACGTTTTCCAACTCGTTTTCCACCAATCCGCACCCGTTAAATACCCGAAATAGATAGTGTAATACGAACGATGGAACGCGACTTTGATAAATTCTGATCCATTCACTAGCGCTAGAAGGAATTTTAATTTTTGTTTTCGAAAAAATAAACTCAACAATCGCCAGTAATTTATAGTAAATGATTTTTTTTTTTTTAAATTATTATACACCATAGATTGAGACGAACAAGTGTATACGTATGCATACACATTTAAAAACCACTATAATAATGTATGTTGTGGTGTCATTTTTCTTTGTGCAATAACTTTTCAAGGATACGATTTGATTTATTTCACTGCGATGACCGATGGCTGTGATTATAATTTTAGGTATAGGTGATACTATAGAACCGTAGTGATAACTATACGCACGTCAACTAACGTCGCAGGAGACCTGACGGTTTTTTCCCCCCAGTCCTTAGAAAACACACCGACTACGTAATATATTATATGATGCGCGCGTGCTATCCGCTACTGGTCGATTCGTTAAATTGTTTGCAAGTTTTTAGATTCTGAACCGAACGGAAACTTTTCATTATATTATGAGTGTTACGTGTTTTCAATGTCTAAAACTTTTCATTTAGACATTACCCAAGAGTTTCTGAAAAACTGTAAAAGGAAAACCGGATTATAGAGAATATGTTTGTTTTTTATTTTTATTTTTTTTTAGTGATACCTTTATAGAATTCCACTATTTTTTCGAATGCGACGTTCGTTTTATCGTTACTTTACATTTTAAAACATTAATACAATGTTAATAATTATAATAATAATAAAACAACGTCGGTCGGTGCCGAGATATGTTAGTGTTCTTTTTTATTTGTGTTTCCGCGTATTTTTCAAAGATCAAAGTCATGTGAAGAGTGTTGTAGTTGCACACACACACATACACACACACACACACGCATATGCCATGTCGTGTATATCAAAAAAAAAAAGAGCTTGTCTCGGTAAATCTGTTATATTCGCCGCAATGTTTTATATTATATTTATTTATGTGTATATATATAGTATATCCTAGACGACGTACATTACTCGTACGATAATACGTGTGGACACAATATCACGTGTTTTTATGTTTTGTTTTCCGTCAAGACCGTTGTAATCCTTTTGTGATAAAATGTTTTTTCAACAGAAAGAAAATTATATTAAAAAAAACAAACAAACGGTTTTATGCGCAGTTCCGTGTGTCGTTTCTCCAGTCGTGCAACCTATATCGTCCACGTGACGAATTGACAGAGTTACGATATGCTTAACATGTATACATACAAATCATATGAGAATATTACGTGCGTGTATACGACGAATCTTCTACTGGTTAGACCGCCGACACGCGTCCGTTCTTGAAACGACAAACTGCTTTCGTAATAATTTTATCGTTTTTATTTATTATTATCGTTTTTTTTTTTGGGGGGGTTTTTTTTTTTTGGCAGCGTCCGCGGGGCGTCGACAAGTTAATAGGTTAATTAAACATTTTTCGAAGTGTTGGATTTCGTTCAATCGGTTCACTAATGAACGGGATTACGCCAAGGAAATGGAAATAAATTAACGCCATTATTTCGCCGACAATCGTGCGCGCATCGTGCGTTTCCATATTCCGGATTCCGAACGCCGGACACGGGCCCGGCTCAAGGGATAGACGACAATAAACACACGTCTAGGGCGGCATTTCAAGATTTGGTATTATACGTGATTTTTATAAAAATCATTACATTTGGTAATAAAAAATACGAATCTAAAAATTATTTTGCTATGATATTTTTATCAAATGACACATTGAACTTGTATGATATGCTCTCTGATTTTATACTCAAATAATAAATTACCAGAAGCCATTCCCCCCCCCTGATTTACGCCCAAAATAAAATATTGTATTTATTTAGCATGTTTGTAAAGGAGGGGGGGGGATTAAAAATCTTAATTTCCCCTAGGTGCGTTAAAACGCTCGAGCCGGACCTGATCGGACACGTTATGTTTTCGTAGCACGCGATCGTCACGGTGGCCCGCGGACGCGTGTCCAACAGAAACACCGTTAGCTCCGACTGCTCTCGACGTTTGCGATCGGCGCACGGAAGTTACGGTGGTAATCGGGCTGGAACGATCGGGCACGATATTTGTTTCGTTTCTTCGCCGCGTGACGGGCTTTTCTATTATTGTCAGCGCTCGTCGGCGGTGAAAAAATGTATCGAAATCGGTTTTCGCAGCAACGTTCGAACGTTGCAAATCCGAAAAATCAAAAATTGTAACCAAAAAAAAAAAAAAAAGTGGAAATCTAAAAATACTTGAATGACTCATGTACGATTAATTTATTAAATAGCAACACGTTCAAAAAGTCGCGCTATAATTCTTCAGGCTTCAACTCGTGTTTGTACGTAATGAATTTGAAACATAACAACGAGTTCAAACGGTGGGGAAAAATTGCGAAAATAACAACACCCGAGCCCTAAATATCGTATTATAAACTTCTTGAAAAGTTTCATTTAAAATTGTTATATATTTTCGAGTGTCATAACTCATAACGATCGCGAACGACGGAGATTGTGATTTTTATAAATATTCCCTCCTGTCAAAACGTAAAGACTTTTTTACGTTCTACTATATTTTGTTATTAACACGTCGTATATACTTTATACGCCGGGCTCGGGATAATTGGATATTCTAACCAGTTAAAAAGTCGAGATTAAGATACAAAAAGTTAATTTAAATTAAGTCACACTTGGACAAACTATTTTTTTCATATTAGCTTTTTATAGTTGACGAAATGATTTCGCTCTTAAATATTCAGTAATTTATTATGCAGTCCGACTAAACTATTATTTTTGTACGCTTGTGTGCAAAACTTCTGCGAATTCACTTCAACTAGACGGAATTTAGTTGCATAATTAGAAGAGAGCCGCTGGTAGACTATAAAAAAAAACTTCCCATTGTTAAGTCTTGTCATTTGTTACTAGGATAGAATAAATGATCACCCGTGAATTTTAGAAACTCCCTTTCTCCATTACAAACTAAGCGTATGGGAAAGCAAATTAACAAAAAAAAAAAATCTAATTGACTAAACGAGGTTGAATTAAAAAACGTTTAGCGATTAATAATACTTTTAACATTTAGTTCAACTTACATTCGAATATAATAACTTAACGAGTAAAAAAAATATAAAACAAATGAAAATCGATAAATTCCGATCGTCGTTTTCAAAGATAAGTTTTTATCAATATAAATATATATTTTTTTTTATTGTGTCATAACAAAGCTATTCCATTAAACACGTATGTCGGAACAGTACGAACATTTTCGATTTCGTACTCGGATTCCTCCAACAACCGGAATTGTCGGCATGCCGTAAGCGTGTGAACAAAATATTCTATTGACTACTCCGACTAAATTAGTCAATAGACTAGTCTTCGAATTCGCATGCACCGTAATAGCTATGTACACGTACTTGCGTGGCCGTATTATGAGAGGGTGGTAGGGAGTTGGCCCGAATATTTTTAATAGTTATAATCAATTGAATTTATTAAACTAAATTATTAAGGTGGAGACGACACACTATGTACACGCCACGAGTTAGGTTAGGTTAGGTTAGGTTAGGTTTAGACACAATTCACTCAATTCGTACACGACATAATCTAGTATTTAAATATAGTAGTCGAAAATATATGATT
The DNA here is from genome assembly GCA_019022885.1 of Schlechtendalia chinensis. Taxonomy (NCBI): domain Eukaryota; kingdom Metazoa; phylum Arthropoda; class Insecta; order Hemiptera; family Aphididae; genus Schlechtendalia; species Schlechtendalia chinensis. The sequence goes on along the minus strand of CM032350.1, from coordinate 4,198,605 downwards.
CGGTTTTGACCGTCCACTGTTACTTTTTACTAGTAAAACGTTCGGAGACGAGTTGTATAGACCCTGGAAATTATTACTACGCGCGAAATGATATTTCTCGTTCGCGGAAAACCGTCATTAAAACGAGGTGGTCCGACTGCGACGCCATTGTTAACTACGCCACGACCGTACATTAAAACGGTGTAACTGTTAAATCTAAATTAATAGCTAATCAACGGTCGTGATAATAATAACATTTAAAATTACTCGTGAATTCGAGTTATCTCTGGACTCCGTCCACCACCCCGCGCACGGCCAGTGCTGTATAATTACTTTGCACGCACTTTGTTCGAGTCGAAGCCATTGTTTAATGTTTGCACGACCAAAAATAGTCTGGCCTCACTTAACATAAATTATGTCCTTATTTTCATTTTTTAATTGTAATTCGCACACCGTGTGTATATACGCGTATTCGCAGCACGAAAGACCGTGAAATGCATTTGTAACCTGTTATTTTCAATGTTTAAAGATTAGAAAGTTGATGAAAATTAATTTTTTACTGATAATTAAGAAACATGTGTCACAGTCGTACATAGATTTACATACTTACCGGTCTGACTTACACGGACGCATGGTTGACATGTTATTTTGTTGACATACTGTTAGATTGTTTATTGAAATACGGTAAATTTGAAGCCTGATTGAAACTTAAATGATCTTATCAATACATGAAATAAATATTCATAAAAATCGAACCAATTGAATTCGATACAAATCGCAACGGTTTGTCGGTGACGTTACAAACACCGAAAGCCTAATAAATAAATTCCGACGCAGCACTTGAACAAGTTACGAATTAAACGACTAAAATAATAATTTATTTTACTCGCCGTGCGAAATATTAAAACAGTTTTTGGACTGGGTAAATTTTCATTCGACCGAGAGAAAATCTGTTTTTTTTTCTCCAAATGAATAAATCATTGTACGTAAAATATTTTATTTGACGTTGTAAAACGTGGGCGTAACAAATGTACAGGTAGTTCTTTTTCTCGGCGGTTTTAAAATTTAATTTAAAAAACGAAAAATTCTAAAGCCCATAAATTAAATCCAAACATATTTTTTCAACTGTAATCGAATGATAATTAAAACTAATTACTATCGAATAATGGACCGGACCACAATTGTTGCGCATGTACATACAGTTCTACATTGTTTTCATCGGCGCTATTAACAATATTATCTGAGCCGATCTCACTTTATTCGATATTGTTTATGCACGATTCCACAGAGATAACATCGCGATGACGTTTTCACATCCCACCTGCACAGAAATCCTCGACAACCGTGTTCGCGATCTTTTGTACGTCAACTATCGTCGTTACAATTGTCGTTATTATTATTATTATTATTATCGTTGTCGTTATCTACGCACATATTATTTTAACAATCGATTAATTCGTTCTCCGACGACATTCTCAAAACCATACGTCTGCAAAGACAACGTGTTGATCAGTCTATCTTTATTCGGAATACGCCTTGCCAAACGTCGTTATCGAATTATCCTTTTGGAAATAAGCGGGAACGCTGCTGGAGGAGATTGTTCGCCGTCGTCGTCCCCGTTTGGTATTTAGCTTGCCGCTAGTCGGACGCTGCAGATAACTCGAGTACGTATACCCACCGTTTTAGGATTTCGCGAAATCCGAATGAACCGAATTCGTAAAATCTGCACTCGAACAAGTGAGACGTTTCGTATCGCGGAAAATCATTCTCCGACCCCGTTAACACTGACAGTAGTGTCTTTGTCCGCGATGACATTGGAGAAAAAATGACGTAGAAAACAAACGATGAAACGTAACGTAGTATGTATTAACAAAATTAATGTATTGACTGTAGGTTGTAGTTTGCTGACGACAAAAATGAAATTGTTTTATTCGTATCCATTTTTATATATTTTATAAATCGCAAAAACATGATTTGATTTATGTTAAGAGGATCGGAAACGCACTATTTCTAAGGAGTATTCAATAAGCGATTTGAGGAAAATTTGCAATCGCATGTTGTCGTTGTTTAAGAAATAAATGATTGTAAGTGTGAGTAGTGTATCATACACCTCGCTACCATCCGAATGCGCGAATTTGAAGATTTTAATTATGTTATGCACATAGAACGATGATTTAGACCTAAAATTAAAATTTGACAAAATATTTAGATTTACTACCGTTTTTCTACGTTATTGTGGTGGGTAGATTTTTAATTAAACGTTTCTTTTTTTTTTTTTTTTAGTATATTGGAACAAATTTTAAAAAATGTAAAAATATCAGTAATTTTTTTCTGGGATTAGATTTAGTTAATGTTAAGTGGTGAAATTTTCATCTAGCTTTTAGGTATAAAACGGTGCAAAACACAAACCGTTTCCGACGCTCTTAAACGAATAATATTACCGAAGACGCCTTTAAAAACCGGTATAATTAAGACTTTTCGTAAAACTGATAAATTCTACGAGCTAGTCAGATTTAACGGGCACGTATCGACGTAAAATATATGCAATGCAAGTTTTAAGTTTTCTGAATAAATAAGTAACTAACTAACAGCACACGTGGTTGATCATGACTGTTTCGGCCTGTTTTGTAGAATTTTACCGAGTCGCGCGCAACATAATATGGTTTATTATGCTGTAATGTGTATTTTAAGCGAATTTCAAGTATACAACTTGCCGGTCGGTATAATTACTCGTATGAAAACAGATTATAAAATAATAATTTAAGTAGAATTATCACGTTTAACGAGAAATGTGCACCTTCCGCCGTTGCACGAATTGAACAAAGACGTATGCGTGTATGCGAACAACACGCTTCGCCGTATTTTCGTAACGGCGTAAAATAATAATCGTAATCGTAACGTACAGACGTACATATTCGTCGTTCTTGTAACGTGATCATCGGTGTTCGCTGGTCACCGGTAACGATTTGTTGCTCTCGAAAGAAAGAAAAACACGTTCCATCGCTATACAATCGCGTAATAGTCGAAGAATTCAATGTTCCTTCGTCGGAATTCATATTGAAATACACGAAAACGATCATAATGTACTTATATATATATGTATGATTTCATTAATTCTTTTTGGGAAAATAAAATATTTTACCGAATAACTGTTATATCACAAGAGAATTTCAAATAAAAAAAAAATTGCTCTTCCGGAACAACGCGTCTGCGGTGATATCCCATTCAAATACTACTACTACTACTACTAAAAACACTTATCGGTTACCTGCGCGAAAGGCAAACAAAATCTATTTTTGAACACTTTACGAAAAACATACCGTTCAGAACGAAGTTCTAGGGACGTTTTTTTTTTTTTATTCGTCGTTCATACCGTTTATTAGCTTAGAAATTATGTTGATTTGTTTGCACGCGTAGTCGCGCGTCTAAAACACTAAGCGAACCATTCGTTCGAAGGCCTAATCCGTTTTTGCCGGTATTTCCAGAACGACGGGGAACGCAGAAAACGAACAATATGTTTGATAACCGATAACGGCACAGACTGAGCGCACAATGCACACACGGGCGTGCCGCCGATCGACCGACAATTTACATTTAAATCAAACGCGTATTAAAAACGTGCCGCTGGGCTTTTCGCAGCGATAGTTTGGCCGAAAACAATTAATATGGAAATTTAACAATTACTGCATTATTTACGGTAATAATTAATTTCCAACACGGTTTTCGAACCCACTACCCGTATTTATAATTGGACCTATTCTGGAAATTGATTCGGACAGGCGCGTTGGAAGGGTATCCGCCGGGCCGATTAATATTTCGGAGGATCTGTTGTACCGTGTGTATGGCGTTCTTTCACCTGCCGCGCGGAAATACGCGCGCGCACACGTATTTCGAACTGCATAATCGTAACAGCACCGTGTCTCGGAAACTGCGTACACCGGCTTGGACGTGAAATAACACTCGAACACTGTCAATTATGTTAGATTCTGAATGAATTCGTTTTACGTTGGATAGGACGGAGGTAGCAAATTTAAAAAAAAAATATATATATATACCCCCCGGGAAGCGCAGTATTTATTCGGTTAATGGGAAACGAAAAATATCACGTGACACTGCGGTGCGGATCACGCTGGATTTCGCTCGAGATCGTTGTTTTTTTTTTTTTTCGTTTCGTTTTTCTTTTCCGACGGAACCGTTGTCGGGCGTAGGTCGCGATTCGAAACATCTCACCGTGTTCATTTTCGCGTCTCGCCGATCGCAGTCTCGTGTCCCCGCGTCTCGGGCCCGTCCGAATCGATGCGTGTCTGGACGCCGTCCCAAAACCGTCACCGCGACCGTAACCGTCGATTGACGACGCCTCACGTAGCCGTCCCTGGGGCCGCGCCGTAAGAAAAAAAAATTAAAAAATAATAATAATAATAATAATAATATTTTATTATTATACACGGCCGGTACCGTGGCCACTGACCTCCCCGTACGCTCGTGGCACGCCGCAGCCAAACGCGAACGAGACGAGACGACGACCATGACGACGACGACGTTACCTACCGTCGCTCATTTTAGATTCCGACCGAACGCGGTCTTATTTATAGGCGCGGTCGTTGTTTTTCGTATTTTTTGTTTTGTTTTGTGTTTTATTTTTTTTGGCAGACGGCTTACCGTGTAGTATGAAAAAAAAAATACCCACCGACGCTGACGAACCGAACAAGTCTTTCGTGTTATCGGCTCTAGGTTGTTTTGTAATCACACGAGCATTTGACGTATTCTCATGTCACCTGTGTACAACGGTACCGTACGTTACATTTTCTTTGATTATGTTTCCACGACGATTCAAGTCGTACTGTGTTATCACGTGTCGAATTCGCGGACGCTCCGAATACAAACGGAATAACAAAAAAAAAAAAACAGGCCAGAAACATAAACCGACCACGGACGTAACGAATTTTACACGACTTTTGATCAGAACACAACGCGACAAAATAAGTTAGGTTAGTTAGAAGAAATCGCCATTTTGCTTTATTTTATTTCCGCCTTCTTTCTTAGACGATTCTCGGACCTACACCTCACGTTAACTCCGGTTCTTTCATATATATATATATATATATGTTTTTTTTTTAAGTTATTCAAACATTAATTCATACAGTACAGATAATTAGTGTTTTGATTAACGAGTACCTGCCGCGCGTGTACTACATGTACTACCAAAAAAAAAAAATAATGTCATATTGTAATTTTTTTTTTTTAAGGCGTTTTTTCATATTGCCTTTCGTTTCGTGCGCATAATTAATATTATAGTAGCCATTCCGTTTGACGTCCTACATACATAACCTCTGTTAAACATAACAACAACTGAAAAAATTTCAATTAATTGTCACATTTGCAATGACTCTGCACCAGAATCGATAAACGTCGTTGTTTTAGATCATCCGACGAAATTTGAAACGTACTCAATTCGAACAATAATTCAACATTTCTTCTTCTCTGTGCGGCACAAATTGTTATATCATATATTTAGTTTGGTGTAATACGGAACATTACGCTTGCAGTACGGATGACGAAATATGAATTGACCTCTAAACTGTGGAATACAACGTCTGAACGCCGTAATCTCGCGGCAGCGCGTCGAGCGATTCAACAGATCCTTCGCGAACTCGTCCGGAAGTATCTGAACGATCTCTCTAATCGTCCAGCAGAAGACGTGGAAACGACCTACGAAATTCTCCGCGCTCGTCTGCAATGCACGCTGTTTACAAGGCGTTCGTCGTTTCAATCCGACCACTACTACGGTTTCAAACGAAGAGTGACAGCAGCTCTCCGGGCAGGACGACACAAGTCCACAAACCAGGACGATAGGAGACGCCGTTCCGTCACGTCACGTCCGTCTCCGTCTAGTGCGCTGCGCGCCGTTTATACCCGCGGCGAATATTGTTGGCCGGAGGAAATCGCACCGAATTCGATTACCGGACACGCTGAAAACAGGTCGTATTTCGCCGTGATCGGAACCAAACGGGATTCAATCGAAATCATCGCAGTATAAACGGATTAACGCGGCACCTGATTTGTGAAACCCATACAGGATGAAATGTGCACGTTGTTTGTTTGTGCATTAAATATTGACGTCATATTTACGTGCGTTTCATACACGTGCACTACGACCGGATCCATCGTGTACCGTCGACCGACGGAGAACGTGATTATCGTTTACAATCGAAGTTTAAATAGCTCGCGTGATTATGTATTTGTGAATATAATATCGTGATATTGTTTTTTTTTTTCGGTTTAAGTGTGTAATAATTATCGAGTACGTTTAAAGAAATCCATGTCGGTTGTCAGTTATAACTAAATATTATGCTAAAGTTATGTATAAAATGACGTCCTCGTCAAAAAAAAAAAAATACTCGTTTATTGAAAATATGTGTTCTTGAATAGTTCTAATTTCTATGTGTATATGGCCGAGTTTGCCGGTCTTCCAGTTTATCGGATCAGTAAGACTATTATATTATTCTGTTTGTGTTTTTCGGCGTTTGACATCGCCAATGTCGTTTAATACACGGGTTTCGTTTGTTTTATAGTTCCTACTGGCCATCCTAGTCGAATATGTGAACGTATATTATAGTGTGCGTAAAGCATTACATTTATATAGAAATACATATCATGAGAATTACGTTTAATAATTTTCCATGCAAAAATAATTACAAATATTTTATGCGACAAACAACAATATACTGTGATTGCGAGATAATTCATCGTGTATATATGATAAAGTATTTCGCAATGAAAATATAAATTGAATTGAAATTAATTTCAAAATATTATTGGAGAATAGGAGAAATAATTTCTGTATTCTAAGTAGTGGTAAACTTCTTGGGCGATGACAAATGCACGAGATGCAAATTTATGCAATTTCGTACTAAAAGGAATCTTTGGGTAAACTTTTTTAGCACCCTCGGGAACCATAAACATTGAACTAGAAAGCTTGGAATATAAAATTCCGGCCGTTTGCCCAATAATAATATTATATTACTGTAAACTTTTTCCCGTCCAAACGAGTTTCATGTTAAACTAAAACTTACGACCAAAACTATTCGTCTACCTTTTTAAAATCAATCATTACATCAATACGTTGTAACAGTCATTTTAATTTTACGATTCGTCGCTTACCAAGACTGTGTCGCAGACTTCACTCCTCAAACAAACCGATTTACTTATTGTGCGTTGAAAATTTTATAATTTCATCTGTGCGTCTTCCGTTATCAAATATTTTATAGTTTATTTGTACGAAAACGTATAACAGATTATTCGTATGATTTCGTTCCGCCTATACGCAAACACAATCCGCACGCGGATATTTTACTTTCGACTGAAAATCATTCGAGTTGAATATGTATCGATATAACGTTGAGTATTGATGTCGAACGCATGTAAATGGCCGATTATAAAATTGTTCGAACCGATTATCATAACGAAAGCAATATTTTTGTATATTAAAATAATAATAATTTTTTTTTTTTTAACATTTATCTATCATCATATTTAGCGAGTACATTACACAAGCGAACAAATGCCGTACTGAAAAATTAACTGAAAAAATAATAACTGATGTTCGAGAATACAAATATAATCCATTGAAGTAATAAAATAAACGCAGCTGAACAAGCTGAAATTTTGATTTCGTGTTGAAATAAATTGCGTACGGGGTTCGATACAAACCGTTTAGTCGACGGATATTAATAACGTTTAAAACGTACACGTTGACTTGGAGGAGAATACATCTCGTTTAATTAATACGATTAATCACTCCGGGGGCGTATACATACATACATACATATGTATATATCACCGTAACTATGATACGGTACAAATGCACTCGTCACGAACGACGACGATTGTCCGCGTATTTCAATCCGAAACCACGTAACGACGATAAAACCGGGTCGTACAATTTACGCGAACGCGCGTTTTCTTTCGTCCGACAAGAACAATCGTAATTATCGTAATGCGTCGAGTGACATGACGGGACCGTGATAATAATAACAATAAAAGAACGTGACAAATGTTTAGGCATGGTGTTTAGACAACAACCAATCGAGGATGACGTAGACCAAGATCAAAGCACAGGAAGAAGAGTTTTAGAAAACACCAACCGAAGTAAACCTGAAACAACGAATTATAAAAATGCGAGTCCAAACCGTTGCACGGTCAATTTGCAAATGAGTCGACAAAAGAAACCATAAACCGTAACCAGCCCTGGTCGTGGCTCAGTTACGCAAATCTCAAGACAGAAACGGAGGCATTAATAACAGCCTGCCAAGATCAAACCATTGCGGCAAATTATATGAAAACGAAATTAATGAAAACTGGCAATGACCAAAACGTTGCAGACTTTGCCGGTCCTTCGACGAAACTATCCATTATATTATGTCAGGTTGCTCCATCTTGGCGAAAAAAGCACATCTGGAGAGGCACAACGCAATGGCAAAACAACTTCATTGGAACATCTGTAAACAAACAAATAACTCAGACAGAAAAAGTAATGCCTCCTAATAGATGTAGCTATTCCATTAGATTATAACATAACACAAAAAAAAAACGGAAAAACAACTGAAATATAAGGACTTACAAATCTAAATACAGAGATTGTGTCGGAACCTTAGAACCAAAGCAGTCTCCATCATCACTGGAGTGACAGGACTCATATCTAATGTCACCTCAACTTAATCAAAAAAGTTCCTGGAAAACATAACCTCCTACGGATGCAAAAGACAGTGGCGTGGCAAAATACTATAATATACAGAAGACGCGTCAGAATGTCATCAAAATTGAAAGTAACACCTTAGGTGTGAACGGCGTGCACTCGGTGTTACTAAACAGTACAACCTTAGCCCAGCGAAATGAAGCCGATTCACGTTTCACCGGAGAAAACCGAAACCCGAACGCTGGATACCGCTCGGAATTATATACGCGCGAGACGGTGTGTTTACGTTGTGCGCGAACCGACACTCTGATTTTTTTATATTTTTGTGCGGCCGACGTCGAAACGTAAAGTTTATCCTGGAAGTTAGCGCCATAAAGATAACCGTGACCCCGTTGTCCGGTCGACGCGGTCAGGCGAAATATACGACGAACGCCTCCACCGCGAATCGGCTAATTACCGCGACATTATCGCGAGCCTCGCAGGTAAACGGTCTTTACGAATACCGTTTACAACGTTTTTAAACGCCGTCGCACGTAATGCGCAATAACCTAACCGAACCGACGTCGAAATCATAAATAATCGAAATGATCAAGAATTCACTCTGTCGGAGTGTTGTAATCGATATCGGCGACCCGAATTGAAATGGAAATTTAAATTACAGAATCTCGACGCTTGAGATCAAAAATACAAAAATAACATCGGGATTCGGTGCTCGCGCGTGGCGGGTGTGTACGACGAGGATTGATGAAATAATTTTAGACAATTGCCACGTTCCGTGGGTGTATTTATTCATAATCTGTATTTGTTAGTACGTCTACGGACGTTGCACTAGTGTTTCTAGCATTTCTACTGATCATTTCGACAGACCAAAACCGAACGAAAAATACGCCGTTCAACATTTGAATCGTAACACTGTAACCTTGCACCGCCGAGACGCGATCGAAAGCATAATTGATTTGTACGCGTCGCGTCGTTCGCGCGTTGTGTGTATAGGACACGATTTTTGGAGACGGATTGTTGTTGTGATACGATTAGAAAAAAGTACGTTCATAAGAATAACAATCGTCGAAGAAACTTACGGCGATGCGAATGCGTCACGATAGATATCTATCCGACGGACCTATCCGTAATGCAACCGTACTTGCACGAATAACCGTCGTATGAATACGTTTTTGTGTCTTGTATCGTATCTCGGGGTACTCTGCGGAGAAAAATAATATTTTGGTATTTTTTAGGATATCGTTAAAAAACCGCCGCGCTCGTTATCACGACGGTTTCGCCAGTCCCGTTTCGGAAGTAAATAATGATTATGGCGACGCGATCTCTACGTTCGGGCGTTTCTAGCATTTCGTTGCGACGGGGGGGGGGGGGGGGGGCTCGCATAACGACTACGACGGGCACTCGACCAGGTCATACACTGTACGGGTCGGACACGTGAAACGCCACACGGTGCAGAACAACGTGCGCGATTTAACTATATACACGTGACCGGGCGAAAGACTTTAGAGAGGAACATCGCGTGTCGTTATCGAGAGTAGTACTATACAAGGTACGACAGAAATAACTCCCTAGTCTGATAAGCATGCAGTTTGGGTTCGGGTGGATTTATACCGATCGAAAGCTTTATCTATGCCATCATTAGTGTTTATCACGGCTTGGCCGGGACGACACCGTGCGATCGTTGTCGAGAAGTTTATTATTAACGGCGGTTCGCCGATGTCGATATAGCCGAGATAGCCGCCGCGTTCGCCAGATTTGAGTTCACGCGATTTTTCCCTCTTGCGGCTATCTCAAAAGCCGAGTGTATCAACATCGTCCCCGAACTTTGGAAGTCCTGAAGTGAAAGTCGCTGCCATCCCGCCCGAAATGACCCGCAGGGTTGTAGACAACTACCGAGAAAGGCTCAAGTCAGCGTATTGAAAATGAGGGACGTCATTTTTAAAAATAGTTTTTAAATAAAATGACATCGTGCGTACAGTTCATAAATAAAACTTACTTTTTGATATTTGACTTGGTTTGGTATTTATATGTTTCACATAAACCTTGCCACAGGGGACGTTATTCTGCCACACTCTGTACTATACTTCGCGCGCACGACGGTCGGCAGGATTTTTGGTCCTCCGTGGTAAGTTTCAAAAAAAAAAAAAAAAAATGGTTTACGCGCTCGCTTTTCTATAATAGAGGTTCGGTGCATGAAAAGAAAATTCATAAATATTTCATGGACCGAATGATCCGGATTGGTTCCCCCGGGTCGTTACGTAGGTGTTTTATCCGACCGATCGGTTCCCAGACTGTCGTACCGTATGAAAAATAAATTTTTTTTTCTGTTTTTGAACTTTTCATATGATAAAAATGTACAGCGAAAATTATTGCTAAAATATCTTATTAATTTTTTCTGTTGATATTTCATTTTTGTTTTTTTAAATACACGCTTTCTTTAATTTCGTTTATACACAGCGAGACTTCCGCCAACGGACCTGTCTGAATACCTCTTAATAGTTGAGAGATCGTTTTTACTACATTTCTATGGACAAACGGACGCGTTTACGGCATTTCAGTTCTCGATTTCGACCATTTTTTATCGTAATTTTAGAATAATTGTGAAACACGAAGACGAAAAACTGTGAACGAAATGCAGTTCATTACGTATTCTCAATGCCACCACCATTCAATGGTCTCGGCCGTACACACGTCATTATTTTTAAATGGATACGAACTTATAGGTTCGAGATCGCAATAGAAATCGTATTGTTGATATTTAATTTTTTTGAATTTGTCGTCCTGCCGTTTTCCGGTACTTCGAAGTCGTACGTAGGTTTCGATTCGGACTTGATAAATTGTGTTCGACCAGTTGTCGTACACATCGGTTTGTTGATCACGTTTGTCAACATTAAATTCGCGTACAACACGTAACACCGTGGCGGGGACTCAAACAATGGAAACAACTACGTACTATTTAGATGTGTATACGGCGTTCACAACGCGTTATGGTCTAGGTGAAATCGGGCCGTCGACTGACTGATTCGCCTTGTCTGTTGTCCGGGTGTTATGTCTGATACGTTCGCGCGCTATTAAACCGAGACGATTGGGAACCGGTCTTTTTTTCGTTCGGCGGTGACAACTTCCCGTGGCCGATCGATATTCACACTGTTGAAACCGTATTCGCCGCCATACCGGTGAGGTCGTTTCGTTTCCGCAGAACACTGCGGCTCGCGTGCGGAAAACGTGGTACCGTCCCGAATAATTCGTTTCGGGGACGAGTACGGCGGACGACCGAAGATAACGAAGAACCGCCGCTTCGTGCCCCGTCAATGTTTTGAATCCTTGGCCGACATCCGGAAACGCCGGTCGACGCTCGCCACGGTGTCCGATCCGCGTTTTTAACCCGACCGTCAGTTGCGGAAACGGAAATTTTCCGTCCCGAGCACGTGACGCGGTCTTGTTCGCAAACGCCGTCGCTGGCACGTACCGCGTTTCGCCGCGTAACACATTTTGACAATTGCACGAGACATGGCACACCCGCTGGCATATCGAATCAGTGTTTGATGAGATTTTAAATACGATCTGTACGTTGTGTGCTCGGGCGAACGAACGAACGGCGTTTTGAAAACACAAATAGGTTTCCGATTACGTATGAAATCATCCTATCGAAACTCTTCAATATTATAATTTAAGCTCGATCGAATATTACAGTAATTATTATTATTGTTTTTAGTGTATTTGAGTTGTTCGACGATCAAGTGTAATATTTTCCAAACGTTATTATGAGAATTATAGATTTAATTACTTTGAATTCGTTGAAAGCTATACGGATTTAAAAAAATTACAGACTGAATACATCAAAGCGTGGACTATTTTGCTTTGCTTCTATAACGCTTTGTTAAGTATAATTTTTATTTGTTCAAAGAGATTAAAATCATAGTAAATCACTACGTTCGGATAAAGATGCTCGGTAGGTTTTCTTTTACTTATTTTCCATTGTTTTGAAAAACTATTTGAAAATTTAAAAATATATATATATATTCATTTCAATGTATTTATCTTCGTCGTTAAATTGAAAATCTATAGATACGATCACGCGAAACTTTTGGAGAGCGATTCGTTGTCCCGAAAACTGTTTTTTAATAATGGCAAATAATCGTAAAACCATTGGTTTTCGTGTTTATACCAGAAAATTTGAATTAATTATCTCAAGTTTTATCGAACTGAATCGCGTGGAACGTGATATGAAAATATATTTTCGCGAGTTCAAAACAAGCCTTTGTCTACAGTACGAGTACATCATATACGTATGCGCAATCTGTGTAGCATTTGTTCTTCCGGGTTAATAACTTCATAATTAATCATTAAACTCGTCGTAATTAATTAACTCGAACAAAACAAATGAGCATATCTCATTTGTATATATAAAAAAAAAGCATTTCCATTTTCAGTTTCGTATTTTAACCCAATATGTTTGTCTCCGTTCTATACGGCAAATTGTCGTGATAAAAATCTGAACACGCCAGTGCATCCAATAATGGATTTGATATGCAGTCAAAAGTCGATTGGTCGGAGATAAACATTTCTCAATGTTTATTTGTGTAAAACGTATTGAATTTCTATCCAATAATCTATTATATAAAAAAAAAGACAATTCAATCGGGTAATGCTGCACCCCGAAATCCACTCCCTCACTAAGCTTAAGATATTCAACAACTATACTCACGATGTACTCGTTTCGGGAAACATGACAATTTATCAGTGTCGATAATTTTTTACATTCGAATCCATTTTAATTCTTTTTTTTTTGTACTTGTCGCAGAAAACTATTTGTAAAATAAAAAAAAACCAAAGTCATTCGTCCAATTATGATATATATATAAACTAACAATATTAAATGTATTGCATCATACACGATTGTCCAATAGTCATCGTTCTATAACGAGTACAGTGATGTACTATGTGTATGGTGATGTTAACGATAAGTTATGGTTTTACTATATATTTCAGTTTTTTATTATGTTTATATATATATATATTTTTTTTTAAATATTATTTATCAAAAATACGTTTAGATAACTAAACACATTATCATAATAATTATAGTATAATATTATTGTATTTGTCGATCGATTTATGGAAGTCACAATATTATGAACAAACTTGTTAACACGATTAGGTCATTTCGATCGCAAATAATACTGTATGTTGTGGTCGAGTGATAGTAATCGAGACGAAGAAAATACAGCGCCACACAAACATCAGGACTGAGCAATTGATTAGTTTGTATACACAAATTCATTTGGTTCGACGGCCAACTTTTTGTCTCCTGAGAAATAAATACCGTTTTTATAAAAGTAATGTCTTTTTCGAGTTTTGTAAAATAATAATGATTGACTTTTTTTTTATATACAAGAACAAATAATATTTAACAAAGAAATAAACTATTCATTATTCTGTTTTAATTTTTTTTTTTTATGTTATTTATTATTCGTTAGTAAGGTTTACAAAATGTTAACTTTTACTCGGGTATTGACGATTTTTCTTTTTTTAAGAAATAACAACAAAAACAATATTTTGGTGGGAAACGACTATGTAGTTAATCTTGTGTTGCCTTATCTCGCATTAATTGCACTATTTAACGTGTATTCGAATCATTTAATCGCACGAGCAGACGTAAGCGCATGTTAAATGTAAATGTAATTTAATGCACTCCAAGGAGGTGTAAATTAATCGCAACACACTTGATTCAGTCATCGTGTGCATAATGTACATTTTAGACATCTTAGTTTTTATAGTGTTTGTTTAAATAGATTACGAGCCCTATTTGACAAGTTCATGTAGGTAGGTCCGGATTTTATGTTTTTCAAAAGATTTTTTTGTCAAACGGACGTATAACGTATGACGACCAGTGTCGGATTTACGGGGAAGGGGGGTCAAGGGGTATTAACCCCCCCCCCCCAGACACTGTAGTGATCCATCTTCTAATGCCAGAAATACTAAAGTACCTTTTTTTATATTAATTTGTTATACTATTTTTTTTTGTTTTTGGACCCTCCCCAAAAAATTTTTGAAAATCCGCCACCGGTTCCAACGTATAGTATAACATATATTATTACATTCTATAATTACGACGAACGACTATAGTGCGTTAAGGCGTCCGAAACATACTAATTTCGACTAGTAAACATAAAACGAGTGACGTCGTACAATTGTATAATACCGTGATTGATAATTGTTGTTAAAAATATAAATTTTGCGTCGTCGGTCGACGGTTTGTCCTGAAAACGAATATCTCGGCTGTTGACTATGTAAATACATATATAATCTGTACGACCAACAACACTCCGGGAAAGTAACAACGCGTCGGATACGAGCAATCCACGTCGACGTCGACGCGCATACTAATTATTATTTTAATCGTTCGGCACACGTCTTCGTGACGAGCGATCACGATGATTTCGCTTCACGTTTAATGAACGCCGCGGGCAATGTATATATATACTGTTATTATCATGTTGAAACGACACGGGCGCCGCGATACGTTTGAGTACGATCGAATTAAGTCGCCTGCTCGTTCCTAAAAAAAAAAAAAAACGGATTTTGTCGGGCGCGCGAAGGTTACGCGCGTTAACAACAATAACGGGTCGTTCGGGACCCGGCGGATTCGCATCGCGTTTGCTATCCAGAAGATTTCCAGCCGTGTTTTCTCCCGGTAACGCGCGTATTTCGCGCCAGTCAATCGCCGTGAACCGACTCCTATACAATACACACATATACGGCGGTGGGATGAGCTTCAACGACGCGTGTACGAGTTTGTCACCGGATTATCGGTTGGGTGTGTTGTAAGTCATGACTTGAATATTACTTCTGATTTCTGGTCGTATATATATATAAAATATAATCTGCATGTGTATGTATATATGTGCGCGTCGTGCGCGTATCAGATCGGCGGAAGAAGACGCGGTCCGTGCCTGATAAAAACCACGTGAGAAATCTTGTCGGGGGATGGAAACGTATTTATGAAAAAAATATCGTTAGACGTCTGCACAACACTAGTTTTGAGTTTCCCGTCTTTTGTCGTCTATTTATTTATTTTATTTCATTTACAGTTCGACTGTGCGCAGAGTTTTTTCATTATGTATGCGCGTTTATTAATATCACGACGTGTTTTATCAGAGAGGCGATGATTTAATTACCGTTCGATTATTTGTTGTTTTACGAATTGAAACGGCAAAAGTCATCTAGTTTCTACCGTTGTAATAAAGCGACTGTTCTCGTGGAGAATAATCAACACGTCACCTAGTCGAATTGAATTCTACAATTAATATACGTATATTGTTTGTTTGTTTTTTATTTACGTGAAACGTAATAGTTTTCTTTCTTGCGTTTGATCGGGTACGGTTTCCCGATAAATCGTAATTGCGCACACTGTTACACGCAACTGGACGCGAGACCGCGGTGTGCCGACGTTTATTGATTTCGAAACACGGATTTGAAGGAACCTCGGAATGTCCGGATCGTGGCGATGAAGAGAAGCCCACTGTTCGGTCGATTCGATAAAATATAAAACGTTTACCGCGACCGTTGTCGAAAAAAAACCTCCTATGCGCGCGTTTCGCTTCGACAACAATGCGGTTCGCCACGACTAAATTGCAACATTACCTACTGCGTCGTGGGTAGTGATCGTTTTAAATCGGCGACAAGCCCACCCGTAATGATCGTCGTACGTACGGTTTAATCATATGCATTATTCATCTGCCGCGTAGTAGAATAATTGCGAGGTAGGGAAATACACTTGGTTAACGAATAGATCGTACGACGGAAGGCGTCAGCGAACGTTATACCCGATAAAATATGCAGTGATTACGACCTCGCGTCACTGTAATAGTACTTGTAACAGTTTTCCGTCCGTCGGGTTTTTTCGTTTTTTTCGCTTTCGAAACGCCAAAAAGCTCGAAGAGACAAAGTATAACCGAACGGTTTATAATTTTAACAAAATTGTTAAAAATAAAATGTTTTATATATTTTTATGTTATGTTTTTTTGTATTTCCTGTACTAACGTACACGTATCATAATAACATTATAATACTGTAATACGAACGTTCTACTAAACGTTATACTTTTGCGTTATAAAATAATTATTACTTTTGGGTTTTTTTTTATTTTGTAATGAGGTTTCTCGAATCGTATTTAAAATGAATGTATTTGTAAATTCGTCGAGTTTAATGTCGACGTTTTAAATAGTTTTATTATTATTATGTTCTCCGCATTTCATTATAATTGTCATTTTTTATTATGTTGGATTCTGAACGAAGCGAAAAATATATTGTTATTACAATGATGTATTTTTTTTTTGTACTTTGCTTATGAGCATTTTTTCGCGTAGCACTCTTCGAATGATCTTGACATACGTTATGCTTCGACGGCAAATTTTGTCGAGTTGATACTAGATATTTGACACGTTTTTCGATGTTCACGGTAGTTTTCTTAGACCTAATTAAAAACGGCCGCCCAAAATGTGTCAAAAAAAAAAAAAAAAAAAATGTAAAATTGATAATTCGTTTTGGACACGGAGAGTTATCTTTTTTTTTTAAAGCTAAAAAATAGAATACAATAACCTGGGCGTATATAATGTCGTATACATTTGATAATAAACTACTGGTGTGGCTCGAAATCGTTTTTCAAATATAACGATTTATCATTGCCTTCAAATTCAAAATAATATTAATACAACTCTAAAACTCTGTCTAAACTTGAACCGCCCGCAGCGTCTGCGTCCCGGCCACGTTTTGGAATTGGTTTTTACAATTCGAATTGACACCGACGAGATTGTTGTAAAAATAAACCGTCCGCGAGTTTCAGAAATATGTATAATTTGACACCAGCACAACGTTTCACTGGCTCTTGTTGACAGCCAAAACAAAGACAAAACACTTTACCAAAACGTTTGTCCCGGAAATTCACGATACGCATAACGCACGACGCGTGTATAGTTGAAAGAAATCTTAACCGTTTGTTGACGAAGTATTTTTTTTTATTATTCTGTTACAGGTAAGAAACGTGCGATTCTCGTCGTCGGATTCGAGTGGACAAGTCCGTTTCCCAGTCCACGTTTCGCGAACGACGGGCACTGACGATGTCCTCGTTCAGGTATTGTACCACTACTAACAGTTCCGTGCGCAAAACAATACGTTCGACCCGCGTAAAGATAAACCGTTCGGACTGCGGAGTCGTCGCTTTCCCTTGTCGATTTCAACGAACAAACCGAGTCCCGGGCGCCCGAGTTCGGTTATGTTTTTAATTCTCTTTTTGTTATTTCGACGAACGCCACGTCGGCAGAACTGCGCGAGGGATTATATAATCGCAGTGCATCGGCCCCCCGCGCAGTCGACCTTACGCCATCGATTCTCAATATTAAATTACAAACTTACAGTTTGATAACGGACTTGGCGTATCCACGCGACGACCTTTCGTGAGTTTATAAACCAATTATATCGTTTCACATGTTATTATAATTATAACTGGTAACGTCTCGGTCGTCTTCGCCGTCCGAATTGTATTACACTGTTCTATCTACGAGACACACCATTTAATAGGTTTAACGTTATTGCACCAAACTGCAACTCACGGAGCATATTATGCAACGTCGTGTTCGAAAATTTTAGAGATAATGGCTTTTTTTTTTTTTGACGTTTAAACAAACGATTTATTTTTATCTAATGTTACGTAGAAAATCGGTAAGTTTCAGTCGACGACATTTAAAATTTCAGGTACAATATTATTTCCGAGGGTATACAAGATAGGAAGTATAAATAATTATTATCATAAGCGAACAAGTTACGATTGTTATTACATATTATTCTAAATTATGTAATATTTTAGTTTTATAATTATTATTTGGCAGACAATTCTTTGGCGATGGTCACTTTTCATATTTTTTTTTTTTTTTAATAATTCATCTAAAGCTAGAAATGTGAACCTAAATATAACATACTAATAAGAAATTCTTCATAAATATACATCTTAATATTTATATTCATTGATATCGACAATTATCATACAATTGATTTCTAAATGATGTATAAGATAAATTATTATATATGTTATATTGTCCAAAACTAGTCGGCGTCGTGCCACGTGTACTATAATACAAACTGATTTTAAAACAAATTTTAATTTACTTTTTTTTTTTTGCTATCGAAACAAAAACCATAGCTACAAATATTGTGTTTTTTGTTTTTTTTTTGTAAAGGTTTGTACTCGTTTAACATAACGTTATGTACAATTTCAATGTGACGTATACAACTGTTTTTACTTTTTTGTTCATACTGTACAAAACATTTTAGATTTTGAACGAAGAGAATAATGTATTATTTTTACAACGATGTGAGCTTTTTATTTTTTATTTTACACTTTCTCGTGTAGAAGGAGTGCTCGGATTATCTTAACGCGCGTTATTTTCCGGTAGCAAATTGTTTTATCTAGTTAGTACTTTATTTAACACGTTTTTCCATTTTCCCAGTAGTTTTATTTAACGTAAAGAAAAACAATACGAAAATCGCAAAAACACCTGTACAATTGTCCACATGTATGTTTTGGAAATGGTCAATTTTTTGTATCGAGCTCAAAATACAATACAAGTTTACACATTACGAGTTTATTAAAGCTATTCATGGATTGGAAATTTTTTATTTGTGTGGTTTTCGGAAATATCCATATGGTGAATGTTGTTTTTCTGACGTTTCGGAATCATTACAGGTTCCGAAACGTCAGAAAAACAACATTCACCACATGGGTGTTTCCGAAAACCACACAAATAAAAAACTTTACACATTGTATAATATTTATGATGTTCATTGATCATATAAAACTATTAGCGTTATCCGAACAAGTTTTTCGATTACAACCATATTATTATTGCTTTCAAATTTAAAATAAATAATAATACTAGTCTAAAATCTCTGTCTAGATAACTCGTCTGAGCCGACATACATCTACAGCACTCGCCGTACCATTTTTTCTTTTTAATAATTATTGAATTGTTTATTTACAGCTATTAAAACACGTAAACATTTTATCTATATATTACTTTGTTACTATTGTTGTTTCGAAAAACGTAACTACTGTTTTAACACTACGCCTTTGTGTAGCCAACAGTGCATTTTATCGAAACCTCAAACGTTTATTCGAGAACCAACAAAAAAAAAAAAAAGCTGTTATAAATCACAAGTTTTCCCATAAAACTTTCCGTGAGAAAAAATAAAAATAAAACAAATTTTAAGCTTCGACGAAGGTATAATATAAGTTTGAAAATGTTCTTGTTCCGAGTTCGGTTTGATCAGTTTCGATAAAATTCACGAGGAAATTAAAAATAATCGGCTATCGATTAGACTGAATCAAATAGCTTGGATTTAATGTTTATCCATTTCGCGACGACGAAAACAATAAAAACGCTCGACGATTTCTATGCGGTTACAGAATTTTTAAAACTTATTTGATGATCGCTTCAGTTAACTCGAGATCGACGGTCTCATAAACGTTTTCGTCTCCAATAAAGTAGTTAGGTATTTCGAACGGACAAATTGGAAACGTACAAAATCGATATTTGGACAACTTGCGTGGGAGAATGTAAGTAAACAAATGTCGACCACGAGTAAATTTCGTGGCGAATTAAAATTCGTTTTCAACATCATTCTCGCGCTTTGCGTTTGTGTATACGATTAAATAAATTATTTGTATTGTAAATTCAGGAACGCCCGCGCAACGGTCCAACACGAAAAACGGACGAACCTTCTGTCGGATTGTTTTTAGAATATAATTTGGTTCTCGTGTTTATATTTAAGTATAAACTTGAGTTTCGGTTTTTGGCGCGTGATGTCTACCAGTGGGCTATAGAGCCGGTTACGTCGTGTTAATGGTACCTGCCACCATACGGAGTGGCCGTAAAATAATGATGATGATAATAATAATGATGATAATGATAATGATAATGATTATAATAATATGCTGCGCGGTGGGTTGGTTTTCCATTATCGCGTGTAACTCACGTTGAAATCCTCGTCGCGTGTAGCGAAACGTGAATAATTGCTTCCGACTGTGCCGACTTCTTGTTCGATCCGAAACCCTTACGATTATTTTACGACCGCGAATGTGCGCTGTAAATAAGACCGCCGAAATGTTTGGCTAGTGATAAAACACAAAGCGATACTTCACCCGATCAGTCTTATTTCGATCGAGGGCAAACGCTGCACGCGTGGACTGTCTAGGTAGGCAAACGTGATTAAAACGCGTTGCTAAATCACATCGAAAATAATTATCACAATTGATCAGACGCGATGGCCGACTCCACGTAACGTGTTGTTACACGTAGACTCACGTCGGATTAATTTATTTTGAGGTTTGATTTAATTGCGTTGTAATATTTATAAATTGTATTTGTCTTCGTCATATTGACATTATTCCAGTGCAATATTTCGTGATTTAAACACTCAAGTAAAACGACTTTTTTTTTCTTTTTTATAAAATTTAATTATTATTGAGTATAATCGTAGTTCGGTCGTTCTCATTAGCTCGTCTGACAATGATCGTTGATTACTCAAATTAAAGAAGTGGACGCTTGCATTCACTTTGAGGGAATGATTGTGTACGTCTTCTTCAGTCTTCTTCGCAATTCCAATTCGTTTGACACGGAATAGCTATTCAAACATTTAAAGAAAATGGTTTTGATTAATTTCCATTTCAATCATATTACACAACAAAATAATGTAGTTTCTTACGTATATTGTATACGCTTTGTCTCCGTATAATATTTTCGTTTCAATAAACATGAAAATCACGAGATAGTTTACTAACTCTGTAAAAGTTTTTTTTTGCAAAAATCCCAAAGCTGTAAATGTTTTTAAAGCGCGCGTCCTAAAATATTTTCCGAGTCTTCGGTGCGTTTACATAATATTGTTTCCGTCGAATAAGTCCAACCGACTCAAGCAAATCGGAGACAAATCGATTATATTCAGAAACTTTGCCATGTTCAAATCAAAGCAGACGAATGTTACATTGAAATTTTATTATAATTTTTTACTGTCGATGAACGTTCATCGTACCAAGTATCGGGTTCTATAGTGTTTTGATTTTTTTCGTTGACGTTCTTTAAAATA
This sequence comes from Schlechtendalia chinensis, assembly GCA_019022885.1. Classification (NCBI taxonomy): domain Eukaryota; kingdom Metazoa; phylum Arthropoda; class Insecta; order Hemiptera; family Aphididae; genus Schlechtendalia; species Schlechtendalia chinensis. Next base: position 4,176,791 of record CM032350.1, on the reverse strand, counting down.
TAGTATTCTACTTAATAATTCAAATCAAATACGAACGAGTTTCAAAATATAATTGTTATATTAACCCTTTGGTTTTTTTTAAGTTCTCGAGAATTTTAAATTATTATGCATTTTTAAAACATATAATTAAAATTATAAATATATATATATAATATAATTATATAAAATTATACCAAATTACTTTTGAACGAAAAATACAAATAAATTAATGATTTATAACGCTCAGAAGTACATGTTAAATACAAATTAGTTTTTTTAGTAAATTTCTAATTATATTTTGTAATTAAACAATTTTTTGTTTCAAATATATTTTTAAACTCTGGTGTTGTTGCAATAAAAAGTATTAAAATTCATCGCTGTATTTCATTAGAAAATCTCAAATATCATTTATCAATATTTGAAACTTTCGTTACAACTGTTCAATAAGTATTGAAAACATCAAATGCTGTGAAAAACATTAAAAAGCAGCAAAAATCATAATATGAACTTCAGAATGTTTACTGTAGGTCACCGAAACAAAATATATTATATTCGAATTGTTTTTTACACGGTTCTATTAGTTATGTTTTTGGTCTTTATTGGTAAATTTAAACAGCGTACAATCAATGTCTTGTTGACTGACGTTACGTTGACGCTATGACATGAAACTGCCCTTTCCAATAGAATCGGAAATTATTATACTTGTGTACATAGCATCACTTATCTGATTCAAACAAATTGAATACGTGTGCGTTCTTATTTGTATAGTGAGACCTTCAAATATTTTCAAATTATTTTCGAATATTTCTTCGCCACGGACTGTGCACGTAGCACTTTATAGTTATCGGCGACCGCAACAGCCAACAGGTACATCGTAACATTGTTATCGTTTAACTGTATCGAATCGATCAATCCGTGTACGCTTGTCTTTTTCGTATTCGATGCCTATCCGATTATTTTTTTCGCGTCGCCGCACACCATCGAGACTCCACCAGACGTTCGTCGTACGAAAAAATACATGTCTAATATACCGTTTAAAATTCGATTCCAGCAAGTCGTTTGACGAATCTCGTTGAAAAACGAATGTATATTTAATAATTACAACACGCGGGACATGAACCCAAGGTCGACCGATTATTTAATTACATACATTGTGCGAACACATACTTTTACTTTTTAATCGTTTAGTTGTCCGGCACATAGTTCACTGACTGACATCAAAACGTTTATTTCTATTGCGGTTCAATTACTGATTCGGGATGAGATTATAATGTGCGTGTACACACATTCATTATTTTAATAACAATACTGTATCTATTATACGTAAAACACGATTTATTTTCAACTCTATAAATTATAACAATAATAAATATTTTTACTGTAAGCAGTGACTTAAGCCAGACTAGTATACAATTTAAAAAATAATTATGCAAAAAATACACACTTATAAACATAGAACTCCGACTTTTTATCATATTATTAACAAAAACACATTAATATTACGTATTACAAACGGGTGTTATTTGAAGTGGTATACTCGTATATCTTTTTTTCTTTTTACGTCGACCAAAAATGATGCACAAAAAATCTATTTTACTTAACAAATAACTTTAACACTGTATCAGTATGAAAACTATATCATAAAACGTTATACTTTCTTTATATGGTTTTAAAAAAAAAATTTCCTCCGCTATGCGTCCTCACGTGTTTTTATTCAATTGCTATTATACGTAAATGATTACGTACGGACAACACACATTTAATAAAGTGCTTCTCATAACAGTAAAATAACATCATTATTATTATTATTATTATTTAATATTAATTATTTATATGAACTTATTGTTTAAAGTTTTTTTGTATCTCATTTTTGTAGTTATATTATTTATAGTTGTATTTATTTAGATACCATCAATCTTGAAACGTACCAAAAAAATAAAAATTATTTACTTACTATATAATGCATTTGGTATAATTTACAATTATTTTCTGCTAACATTTTTTAAAATTTTTTTTTTTAATATATAGAAAATTACATGTCAAAATACGTGCCAATAAATTATTAAATATAACTATTATACTGTTATTCATGCGTGCAAAAAGAAAAAAGACAATATTAACACATTAACATATCTTTCTATAACTATGCAAATTATTTTATCAAAATCAAATATGATGCGTTAAACATTCCACGCGGTTTTTTTTTCTTTTTTATATATAGTACCTAATAGTTGGAACCATCAAAACGAATGTAACGGCTATTTTTGACAATTTTTTTTCGTTAGATCCTTCGTGTACGTCACAGGCCATTTTGCTTCAAATATTTCAAACGTATAATAAATATTATAATTCATACACGTGGGCAACACATACGTATACATATATTTATAATAGGTCTGTGCGTGTATATATGACATACAGCGTCTTCATTTCAAATTCGTTTAAGGTCTTTTACAATTTAAATACATTGGACTTGTTTTTGGCTTCGTAATTACGTGGATATTTTTTATAATCGTATGTCGTCTATCCATTCGTGACGAATTCAATTGCCGTAACTACCAGTATACGAAATACTGATTTTTTTCATAGTGAGTATTTCTCGCGTTATTTTTAAACATATAAACCATTATGTTTAACAGCGAGTTGTTTTTTTAGCATCGAATAAATTAAATATTCTACTATGCATTTTGGTCCATAGACGTTTCATCATATGTTTTTGACGTTAAGAGAATATAACATATATTGCAATTTATTTTAAACAATACTTGTCCATAGCATTAGCTGTTATGAATTATCATTAGACAAATTTCATTTTTAACTCGTATAAATTAAGTATAGAAACCAAAAACATCGGCGGAGTATGTGAATTCTTACTCGTTGTTTTTCTCTGGACATAAATTTCCCCTTTACAATCAATTCTTATCTTATTGTTTTGGTTTGTTTTCTATTTCCGATAGATTTTGTTTTTTAAATTTTAAACTAAACTTTAAATGATTTTATTTTTTTGCCCTCGAAGATAATGGCAATAAAGTTTTATAAGGAATATGATTTTTTCTTCAAATTCATAACACCACTATACATCTTGTGGTTTAGAGATCTTTAACATTTTTTACTATTTTACTCTAAATGTTATGTATATCAATGATCCATTTATGATATATATATATATACACTACAAAATGGTGCTTATTACGTTAATTACAGTAATACTGATACATAATTGAATATTAATTAGTGGTCGTTATAAATTAATATGATTGTTGTTGGTGGACATTTTACAATCGCATTACGCCACAGGAGAGATTTAATATAACAATCTATATACTACTTGGTCCAACGCTCAGTTGGTTTGAAAAAAACGAATCAAACGTTAAGAAAAATATATTGGTATAAATTATCATAACTGTATACAGTAATTTTATCTTAAACAATCACGAGTTGATTAAATTACTTACATAGTTCTATGTCTGCGATTGCACAAAGTGATATTTTTCATATCAAAGCACGTACAGAAATGTAATAATATCTTAATACACCCACATATGTCGCATAAGGATATAATGGCATATAGTGGATGCATTAATTACAAATGTACCAGAATAATTCAATTATAAAATGCGTTTATATAGTCGTACCTCAATTCATATCTATACAAGCATATAATATTATCATCATCATCATTATTATTATTATTATTATTAATACCGCTGCTCGCATAGTAATTGAACACTTAAACTCATTTCATATTATTTTTATCATAAAAAGTGCTATAATATTTTCTTCGTTTTAGTAAAACTACCCGGTTTCAAAATTATAATTCATTTATTATTCAATTTATGTATGCAAAAAAAAATTGTATTCAATAACATAAAACAAATAAAAAACTACTATTAATGTTTCGGATTATTTCAGAAGTCTACAAATAGTAAAATAAAACTGTTGATATTTTTTGTTAATATAATACTAAGCATTTTAAAAACATTTTTCTTAAAGACAGAACATTTAAACACGAATTTTATTGAATTAATATTTATGTGGATATATTTAAATATTGGATTGAAGCCAATCTTTTGACAAATGTTTCAAACGATTTTCGATTATTATTCATCGTCATAAATAATAATTTAAATCGAAACGTCAGTGTTATGGTCAATGAATCAGTATTTCGCATATAACATTCAAAATATAACTGGTTTTTTATTGGTAATATATACATTTTTTTACGATCGTATATAAACATGACACGTGAACGTATTTAATTGAAAGTGAATTTTCGAATTCATAAAGAAATATCTTAATAAAATAGTCTTTAGACGGAATTCTATAATTGCGTTTGGCGTGTAAAAAAAAAAATTGTTTTCTTTTACTTTTTGTTTTCTAACAGTTTGAATTCAAATTAAATACCGAATTGTTTTGCGGTGTGTTAAAGCGGAAAATTGGTTATCGAAAGTTCGTTTGTCATAGGAACATGTCACGAATATTGAACAGATTACACTGCAGTTAAAACGGTTTTTACGCGTTTCACGAGAAGAAAAATGTTATTAATCGATTAGGTCTTGTCTGTTTACCGAAGTTAAAAATATACCGATGGCATTGCCGAAAACTTTTAGTATATCATTTGATTTGGCGCGGTGAGATAATATTTCGCTTTACATAATAACGGTGAAAAATTCATAGGCTCGTCAAACTCGTACGACAATTGACGTGTCGGCGTGATGTTTAAACAACGCGAAATGACGAAACCCGATCAATCCGGGGCTGAATATTCGTACGCCGACGTTCATCTAACGTACCCGACCGCAGTATACCGCGTTCAAACACGTTACGAAATAAATTTACGTGAAATATGTGTTCTACAAGTCGCTTAATAACAATAAATGATCTCAGCTGATTTATATTAATAATAAATTGTAACGAATCGCACATATAAATTCTGAACAGAACACAACACGGGTACGACGCGCGTGCAATAACGTTCGCCCAAGAGGACGCAGTACGTTGGTTAAAAATATTAATCGCATAATTATACGTATTCCGCGACTATGTCTAATAAATCACTACTAAATCGGTGTTATTTGTCTGGATGCTATGTTTTTTAGACGAGTTTAAATCTGGATTTTCACGTGGGAGCTCTTAATCGTATTCGTCTTGCATCTAATTCCCGTAATTAACTGTAACGTAATAAACCTTATGAATACAATTTCGTCGTAATACATACTCTATACATTGATCGGAGCGAGGAAGGGATGGGAATCCGTGTAAGTTCTGAATGTTGGTCGAAATCATAGCGAAGTCAATCGGTAAAATATATTACAGAAACACAATGTTTGCAAAAAAAAAAAAAAAAATCGTAATATTTTCCGTCGAAAAAACTGAAATAGCTTTAGATATGAACACATGAGCATACGTAACATATGTATAAACTTACATTACAGCAAATGGTATCCGAAATTGTATTATCCACGAAAAAAAAATACACCAGAAATTCGTTCCGAAAAAGATTCTTACGAATTATATTTGTACGCCGAAAAAATCACTGGCAGTAGCTTCATTTGTGCAGTTTATCGCAAAATCGTATTTTGCGTCGTGCTGCACGGCACTCGTATGCGTACAGTAATGTTTCCGATATCGTGTTCGGTGTTATCGCTTAAACGAACTTGAAAGCCTATTTGATCCGTGAATAAAAGTTTAAAATACACTTAAACACACGGTACGCTTAAAAACTGCTTTGGAATTGACTTTGTCACTCAAACTTTAAAACGTTCCAAAATACGGTTCGAATATTGTTTACTTTAACTGGTCATTAATAACGAATACTTGGGGTTGGCTTATAAACAGTGAAAACGTGGTTAAGATTCCAAATGGGATGTAGTGGCTTAGTACGCGTATCGCGTAAATACGTAGTGGGATCAACAAGTTGCCGGGATTTTAATTTTTTTTTAAATACAAATTTAAACTCAAATTCATTTCAACTCCTTCGGAGTATCGTTGTACGCAACAAGAGTCGATTTCGCGGAGACGGGAATACAACCTGAAAGATCGATTTTTTTTATTTTTTTTTATTGCCTAGTGGTTATATGAGTCTGAGCGTATATTATCATCCGCGAGACGGGGTCAGAGATTAGATGCGATCGATACGACTCCGATTGCATGTGTGCGCATACGAAAACGTAAAACGCAATCGCGAACGCCGCCACGCAGCAGAAAATATTTGGAAGGACATATCCGTTACTCGTATAATTATGCCAATAATAGGACGAACCTTAACCTAAGCCACGGCGTACTCGAAACAATAATATGGTAAATAATTATCGTTGCTTATAGACGTTTCTACGCGTTTCCTGGGTTTTTTTTGTTTCTACGACGCAATTCGAAAATCACATCGGTATATTGCGCGTGCCTGTACAATCCAGACACGTTTAAATTATCCGTGTTCCTCTTTACGGCGCATTACATGTCGATAAATTGTGTAAACTCATATCACGTGAAGTCTATTGTTTGTATTTATAAGAAGAAGAAAAATACATTTTTGTTTGAAATCGAAAATACGTTTACCTTCTGTTCGTTCGGGAATACCGCGTAGTGTGGTGAACCACTAAAAGATTGTTTGAAAATGTAAAATAATGAAAATGCATTCCACTGAGACGTTACGTTCCGCGATACACTCGATACATCATCACGCACCGACCGCCATTGGTATGACGTGTTCGTATTCTTATTTCTGTATCCAACGGGTATTTCAGACACGGGAATTAATTTGTTAAAGACTTCCGGTATATTTGACTTTTGAATGATGCGTGGGACAGTGATGTTGAGTAAAACGTTTGTTTTTCATTCGGTTTTTGTTATTTTTAATTCGAATATTGTCGAACCGGGAAATCGCTGCGTTTTGTTTATTTCGCGTGGGATGACGTTTTACGGTCATTTATTATATATTATAGATAACAAACAAAACAAAACAAAAATGTAATAATGATCTGGCACATATTCATTAAAGTGTCATTCTTATTTTTTTTTTTTAAAAAAGGTCTTTCCTAAATAATTTACTAATCGATATTGTTTTTTTTCCACGTTATTATTATTATTATTATTGTCGTTACGACTCAAAATACAACACTGCGTATGTCGCTCGATGCGTGTACACAATATTACTGGGATAAATATTGCTCGATTTTACCGTAATCAAAACGCATTTATTATGCTATGATTGTAAATAATCGGTCTTGTTGTCGTCTCGGTTTTTTCTATAGACCGTGGCGGACATCACGTGACGTGCCAACTTCATTATTCGTGAACAAACAACGTGTCGGCAGTTCATGGTTTCCAAGAGCGTTGACTTGAGATCCAGCTAAATACCAGACCGGGGCGAACTCGTCCCGCCCTCCACCTCGTCTGAAATGTCGCCACCGAAACTACGGCAACATCGCCAAGGGTTTCGTGCGCGCCGAGCGAAATATCACGCAGACGTCTACGTCTCGCGTTCGGTTGTTTTTCCGTGTTCGGCCTACGGACAGGTTACTACTGCCTGTAACAGGAGCTGGGTCCGTATGCCGCGGGTCTTCTCGACGTTCCCCTCGGCTGTGAACGACATTTTTCACGTCCGACGTCTCTACAAAAAGCACACGAATAACTAAACAAATAATAGTCTACGAGTCTACGATCACACGAACGCTAAGCAAAACGACTCGACCGCAATCGGCTAGTCAAGAAGACCGGGACGGACCGGTCGTCGGACACTGTCTTCCGACAGAATTAGGATTGTCCGGACGCCGTGCGAAGGAACGTCGTGCTTCATACTCGACTGTTTAATCGCGTTAGCCGGCGGCTTCGGCAATCAATCCACGCGTTGTCTTTGACACGAAGTGTAATTCGGTCTACTAAAACGTGTTTTTTTCCGTTTCGCCGCGAAACTCGCGCATCGATTCAGAGAGCAGCACAGCGTGTCTTAATGTTGTTCGGATGCGTGACTTCTAAGTCTTGGCGAACGGGTATTTTATTTTATTTTTTAAATATTTTGTTCCGCGTATCGTGTTGGACGGACGAGATATAATATCACTACGTACGACGGAAGGAAAAAACGAATTACGTTTCCAAAGGGTCGCAACACACCCACCATCGTGCGCGCTCGGGATAATTTTATATATTTGTTTTTAATGGTATGACGGTTCAATCGATACCACCTTACAGTTGACGGTGTGTTTTTATTATTATTATTTTATTTTTCGGACCGTTTTTTTTCACCCTCTCGCCGTCATCGCACCGAGCGCAAAAAATATTAGTCATACTTCCGATCGAATCGCATATAATATATTATGTATGTATGAATTTTTTTTTTTTTTTACTCTAAATGTTTATGACGATTCGTTTCCTTTTGTCGTCCGCCAGCGAATGTCGTTATCCTCTTTGAATATAAATGGTAATCACGAACGAAAATCGTGTTGCCGATGCGTGTTATGTTGATTTATGTTATTTACCCGTAGACGAACGCGTTTCGCGCAGCGAGATCTATTTGTTTTCATCGAATTTTTTGGCGCGTCCGACTTGCGCGAATGAGACGCGTACTGGCCAATACCCCGTCGCGATATATCGTGCGGACAAGTATCACACCGGTAAATTCTTTGATACCCTCATACGCGGTCATGTGAAAGGTTAAGTCAGATAATTTGTATTTGTCGTTTAAAAATATGTCCGTTTCGATAAATAACGAGTATGGTACGAACTTTAAAAAAAATTTGTTTCGTCTTACGTACGATGAATACGCTGTCGGGCCCCATATCGTTCTCAGTGTCGAAATAAAACACGCCTTGTCCAAAAACTATATCCTGATTGTTGACATCCGATTGTCGTGAACACGTGAACGCGAAATTAATATATTTTACTAAAAAAAAAAAAAACGTAATTAAACACAATAAAAAAAAATATAACTTATATACACATTTTGTGTACTTAAGTATCGATATTTTATGCTGTAACACATCAACTCGTTAAAATCCATTATCTTGACCCTGCCAACGGATCGAACGACGAGTTAAAGTGCATATAATAACGATAACAAGTCGTACAGTGTAATTGAATAAAAATGATAATGAAATTATTTGGTTTTTTGCTGCACGTACGTCGTACGGGTCCAGAAATCGTGTTTTTCGCGACAAATCGACTACCGTTTAAAAAAAAAAAAAAAAAACGTATGGTGTCGATCTCCATGTCAATATTTTTAGTCAAAACCGTTAGTGAACTAACTAAACACTGAGTCATGTATACGTTTGAGGGGAAGGGGAGGGGCTAGCTGTAAACGACACGTATAGTAAACAAAATAGTAAATACCAATTATTTCGCGTTGCATTCCGATCAGTAGTGTTCAGCAGTGATCGTAGCACGGCACCGGTGGTATTAGTAGTGGGTGTGGGTGTGGCACATAACGCGAAATCGGTTACGAAAAAAAAAATTGTATCCATACATTTGTATATATATGTGTGTGTGTTTAAATGAAACCAACCGTGTAATAAATAATGATCATAATAGTTATTGTCACCACTGCACGTGCTACGTGGGGAACGCGTCGCGGTGATATTTTATTTTCATCAAAATGTCGGTTTCTGACGCACGCGAGCGGACCATCAAAATATTAACGTCGACCGTGCGCGTTCATACAAACGTACGAGCGAAAATCCATACGGATTATGAAATTCCGTCGGGAAAATAACATTATCGTGGATATATAACGTTATGCAATTTGAGGCAGACTCCTCCACATCGGTCCGTGTATACGAGTCGGTTCGTCGTAGCCGTAATGAAATATACCGTAAACGCGGTTAGACGGTCGTACTCAAATACTAGTTTCAGGGGAGAACGCAGGGAGGAGGGTGGGGGAGTGTTTGGGAGTTAACCCCCCCCCCCCGAAATTTAGGATGTTATTATAAAGTATGTACGTAATTTTGAATTACTTATACTTGAAAGTAATACGACAAATTAACATTTATTTACGTGTTAACTACTAATGTTGGAAATTTTAAATTTTACGGAAATATTTGTCATTTGTTATTGAATATTATTCACTTTATGTACAATACGTTTATTCCATTACGGATGTCGTATTCAATTGTTATTTAATCATTATGTCTTCAACTATTGTGGATTATACACATTCGGAATGTTTTGTTAAAATGAGTTCTGGTTCGATTTTAAAGTTCTTTAAACCGAAAAATACAATCGCTGTTCCGACGACTTCAAAATTCTTTATTATTAAACTTGTATAGAGACGTTGAGGTTACATGCGAAGAAGCTATTGATATAACGGCTAAATCACCCCGAAGAATGAATATTTTAGTATAATAATCGTTAATATAAAACTTTCAAATTTGAATGAATATTATTTACTCGTCTTGATATTTTTTTTCAAAACCATCCTCCCCTCCCCCCCCCCAATTTTTTTCTGCGTTCGCCCCTGATGAGTTTACTTAACCGAATACACGTTTCGATCGTTATATACATATATTCATATATATTTATAAACGCGATAGGACTTTGAAGTCCTATAGTTATTGTGCACGGATTACACGAGACTAGCACAACGTACGTTTCGAACGTTTATTTTACATCTAAATACTCGTTGAAAATTAAACTCCCGACCACGTATAATAATAATAACGTTCGAACGCGTAACGATAATGTTATCCGTGAAATACGTCGAACGTTGCGCAACAAGTATTCCCCAAATACTTTTCAAGTGCACGCGGAGATAAGTTCATCGCATCTCGGTGGCATTCAATGAAATTGAAATAATAATAAGGAATTTTTTTTCCTTCACTATATACTAAACTTTAACTGTTGGACGCATACTAGTTCACACAGAATGAATTATTAAAATATACAATAAATGCATAAATGTTTTTTAATATATTTTTGAAAAACTTTATAATAATATTAAACTTTAAACATATGTATATATAAATTGGTAATAACTATAAAACTATAATAAAAATATATATATACAGTAAAAATGTTGAAAATTAATGTGGGCTTATATGTTTTTACGTAATACATTAATGTCCGGTTGGATATTTGTAACAGCGATGCGCGCGTTTGCTTCTTAAGTCTTTTGTAAAATACATGATTTATGTTTGTTTTTTTTTAATTTTTTGATGTTGTGAAAATACAGTTTCGCGGAGATATGTCGATGCAAAAGAAATTAATATGAGTAGAGCCGCTTTCTGTCGATCCGGTTGGTTTTTTTCATAAAAGCTAAAGTTAAGTCCTGAATAAAATAGTTAAAATAAAATAAATATATCCAAATATTTCACGGCTCCCAGTTCGAGAAGTACTGTGTTAGATAATTGACAGTCGAAATTAAAACGTTTACGTCGTAACGTCGTTTTGTTTGAATATCATTAACAACCGATCGGATTTCACACTTTCAGTTCGTCCTCTTCGTTATGACTAAATTGACGTGATAATTAAATTTTTTTAATTATACGTATCCAACAATAACCGTTTTCGGACCAAACGTTTTGAAAACATGGTTTTATTATAATTCCGAATATTTATTTCTGAGACTTAAAACCCGTATACAACCGTGACGTTAATGATTGACTAATTATTGTCACTACGAAAAAATCTCCAGAATTTCACGGCGCGACTATTGGTCGGTATCCTGGTTTGCCTGAATTCAATTTTTCGTGCGAAATGATACCGATATTGACTGTAAGTTTATCAAAGCCAATATATAATGCTCGTCATCAGTTCGTTATGAAACGTTGACGATATAATTACTACTGCTATTGATACAACTGCAAGAACAGAGAACAGTTATATATATATTACGAATACCGAGTGTATTTTTATCGGTTGAAAGTCAATGATTTTTATAGCACACATAGTCGGTTCCGTTTAAAACCGCAGCGCCAAAAAGGTTTGTCCGTTTTTAACAGTTGACGCGCGTACGTGTTACGGTTAGCAAAATCAATTCGGAAATTTCGTTTTGCTGCGTTTTTGTCGGACGTGAGAGCGTGCAAAAACCGTCGGTTAGGTTAGGTTAGGTTAGATCATATGACGTCCGTTAAGACGAGATCCGTCGTGCGCTTTGTCGTATCGCACGCAGTGTCGGTTTCTAACAGCACGTCAGTCGTGACAACGTGTTTACGGAGCTTCAAATAAATCGGACCGGACGCGCGGGGATCGCTGGTAAAAAAAAAAAAAACACCCGTAAAAAACGTACGTCTCGTTTTCGAGCACCGCGATCGCGAACGGACGGGCCGGGCCGGTTTGGCAACGAACGCGCGACGCGAAACTTATTCTTGTCCGCGGAGCACCGTCCCGACGACGGACCCGGTAATTTTGGCAACTCTCGACGGCGGCGCGGGTCTTCGCGCGATACGTGACCGACGAACAATATGAACGAAAACAAAATGAAATAAATAATAACCGCGCCCACGCCCGACGGCGTGTATAACCCGTAACAAAGACCCCGTGTACCTACGCGGCGAGCGAATGCTATTTTCGTAAAACGTACCGCAGACTTATATATATATATACGTTTTTCGGGCTCTGAAAATACGAGAACGCCCGACGACACGCGGCTTCACGCGTACGGCTGGTTCATCCGTTGAACACGTTGCCCCGAAACAGTATTGTCACAATCATATCATATAGTATTAGCGCACGGTTTTATCATCCGCCTTCGTTCGTCCGTTTCATTGCGATATTGACGATCAGACTTCTACGAACAACAACATTAATAATAATAATAATAAAATCGAGCAAATCCGTGTATGAAATGTTATGTTATTATTCGATTACACGACAACAGATTGTTTACTTATCCGGATTCGTTCATATCTGTTAACTGTGAATAAGTAAAGGTCTCCACGTTTTACGGCATATTTTCGATTTTTATTCGTGGATATTTCTATAGTTTTTTTTTTTTTTACCGAACGTTTACGGTAATGTTTTCCAAGTTTAATAACATAATCGTCTATTCAGTACCACTTTGTGCGAATAACGTGTCGAATTAAATACATATTTTATCACGCCGAAATCAGATCAAACGAATTCGATTTTTAACGTAATATTATATATCAAACTCCGTGCCGTTGCGAGTGAAATTAACGTACAGTATGAAAAATCGACTTCGATAATATTCGAAATTAAAACACTGAAAGCGATCGAAGTGATATCCATTGTATAGTAAATAACTCGACTAGGTGATTTTAAAAATTTCTTTTTCAAACTGATCGTTTTTGAAGCCGCAGATAACTGTATCTTAAAAATCATAGTTAAACATAATACTTATGCACTATATAACAAACACGGATTTTTTATTTTTTTCATTTTGTAAACACAATTAGACAAATATGCGGTCAAAAAATTGTATAATTCCAAAAAGAAACGTTCTCAATCTCTGAAAATAATGACTTTGAATATTTTATTTACACGAAAAAAAAAGATTACTGTAATTTATACGTGACTGGATTTGGAAGTATTATTTTTACCCAAGTTTATTATTATTATTATTATTATTATTATTGTTATTATTTTTGTATTAAGAAATTTAAATTAAAGATAAACGAAAATAAAAACAACAAAACCTATAAAACACGAAAATCTGATAACTTGCCAATCAGTCTTTAAATTACCAACGTTACTCATTTTTATTCTTTTGTATTTATTTTCTCTTTAAATTTTCGTATGCTCGTACTTACACATAATATGCTAATAAAATAAAACATTTAATTTAAATTAAGAATCTTGGGGACCTTCAACATGAGTGGTCCGATCGACATTCAACTCCTAGATTCGACCCGTTCTGTTCTTGTATCACCGAGTATCAAAATCATAAAATATTGACCGAAAACACGATTCCGTCGGGTATGTTATGCAAACACGGAAATCTCGTACGACGTCGTGTACATTCGCCAGTACATTACAATAATAACTCCGTAAACTTGTAAAAACGTTTTCGTGGATTAATATTTATTTCGAACACATTGGACCGCGTTTTCCCTATCGCGCGCGCGCGCGCGCGTGTGTGTGTGTGTGTGTGTAAATATTTTATACACATTCACATAAATCCTTCTTTAAAGAAAATCAAACTTATATTTATATACACACGAAAACGAATATTTTGCGCGCGAATTATTCGTAGTTTGCGAAACGTGTCGCGTGTCTAAAAGAAATTAACCTCGATGCATAAACGACAAAAAAAAAAATAAAAATAACAACGAAATATTATAGCGTTTATTAAAGTTCCCCCACCCCCCCATTCAGCGCCCGGACACATGACGTATATACGATTTAAAACTTTTATTTATTTATTATTATTATTTTACCCTTCTTAGAACGCGTTTCTGCCGCGACCGTTATACCTGCATATATATATATAATAAAAATGTTTGTTGCCTGCGTGAATAAATTTAATTGAAAAAAATAACAGAAATGCATTTTTGCGTTCGCCCTCGACTTCTGTATACTTTGTTTCTGTCCGCCGTCTGTTATTAAACGAGAAACAAACGATACCGGCACACGAAAGCCGTTGGTACGAGGCAATTACACGGGAACAGTTATTACCACTATATCGTGTTATGTTATGCAGTACAGTTCGCGCGTGGTTGCGATCGATTTGACGAAAACAAACAAAAAAATTTCCCGGACGTCGGCCAACCGTCGTGCTATATATATATGTATATCGTATTGTATTGGCCGCGGAATTCGAACGTGTCCGTCCGCGCGACAAACCGATTGTTTCGCTAATGGATTCGTTAATCGGAGAAAGGTTAGTTATGGAGGAATAATATTTTTTTTAAAAAAAAAACGGCCAGCCATCGCGGCATTTATGAACGTGCGCTCAACTGTACGGGCGTTTAACACACAATTACACAAAACCCTTTTAACTGACAATGACCGTGTGAATACAAAAATTGTATTGTATTCTCTGTGAATATATAATAACAATTGTATTAATTATTATCGAAGACCAAAGTTAAGCGAAAACGTAACACGAAAGAAAACTAGAAATAAAATATCAGTCAGTGTGTTTTGTGTTTCGTGTCGTTCTTCTAAAATTTTCAAATAAAAAATTATCACATTTTTTTTTTTGGGGGCGTGCGTGTTTTCAAGACGAGGAGGCGTATAACCCAATAAACCGCACGTTTCGAGAAAAAAAAAATGACTATTGCTCGGTGATCCATAAACCATAAAATATAGACCAAAAATATTTAAATCGAAGAGACAAGTTATCGACGAAAATAATACCAGTATTATATGTAGAGTCGGTTATAGTTGCGACGAATAAATAAGTCTAGAGCCCTGCCGTCGTTTGTCAATCGGAAACAGACTGGAAAATCCGCCACCGGATTCGAACGTATTAAACACGATTTCATATATTGTCGTCTGCAACACACGTCCGGACGTGTAGGTAACGCTTTTTTTGTCTACGGCGTGAAGTCGGCTCGCGTCCGACGTTTACTACGAGCCCATCGGATTTCGCTGTTGACACGCACGATTTGGCCGTTCGGACGACGACCGGGAAAAAGTTGCAAAACCATAAACCGCCGGACCGTTATTATTTAATGGCGAGTAACGATTGATGAACACGCCGCCGTCTCCCACGCTTGACGTTGTACACGTCGCGTGCCGTTTACGCGAGAGAACGATATCACGTGTACGACCGTTTCACCGGCACGTTAATGATCGAAACGCTGTTCACGACACACGAACATCCGCCGTGTGCTTTCGGCCCTGATAAATAAGTGTGTTGTTTTTGTTGGAGAGGAAACGAAACAAAACAAAAATAAAATAATGTTCATCGAGCGATTCGTGGCCGCTCGTCAACCGGCGACAAGAAACTTGACACCGAACGCATTTAGGACGTCGAATCGATATTACAATCGAACGCACGTCTACAAAACGCCTAACTATTTATTTATTCTCGTGGCATTGAAAAAAAAAAAAGTCGACGCGTAGACAACACAAATATATAGCTCGTCCACGTTATAATTATCCCGTCCGAAATTCCGTACGACTTATCGGAACGTTATTAATTGTCGGAACGACACGGTTTTTTACTGAAATACACAACGAACAATAATGACACGACCACGACGGGTCATTTGCGTGTGATTGTTCGTTAATTTCTGTCGTTTTCTTAGCGATACAGATCGGCAGTTTTCATTTGACCGGTTGAACCGAGAAATATTATACCAATTATTTCAACGACAATTGCATAATGTTCACAATCTTATCAAAACCCAAATCGTAAAATTAAAATCGATATTCAAAATAGATTCGAAATTACCTAATAATAATATCGGTACATTTATTCTCGGTATACTTCTTATTATCTTTTATTATCAATGAACTTTGGTTTTCCTTTGTTAACCTGTGCGTGTTTTTAAATTATCCAAGCAATGATATGCAACAACAACAAAATAAATAAATACCAGTTAACTACGTATTATGTACGCCGACGTACACTTTTCCGAATTTCACTTCCGAAATCGAAATTCGTATCTCCGATTCGTGACTCACGCCGTCGATGTGATTGAACGGTTGTACTTGCTTGTTTCTAGAATCGCATAAAGAACGTGAAAACCATTACAGTAGATCATTAGCGAGTTATTTTATGATTTATTGTTAAAATCCTTATTTTTTTTTTTTGAAAATATTTTTCTTTCGTGGAATACTGTTGATAAACATCGGAGAAAGCACGAATATACACATTACTTCTAGCCCGCTGCACAATAATTTACGGAATCGAGAAATTAACTACGTAGTTCGACGTGATTTGATTGATTTCGCTAATTCAACATAATATACACGGTCGGATGAAAATTAACAATTCACGATTCAAACATTGGACGGTCTAACTGTGTTGATGGGAAAACAAACGTGAATCGCTTACGACGAGAGATAGTTATGAACAATTTAAATCTGAAATAATCAATCGCCAGATAATGTAAAGCGTGATAAATGCCAGTTAAAACATTATTAAAACCAACAACGGAACGCCATCGATAAAAACATTGGGTTGATTGGAACGTGTATAATCTTAATGATTTGCCAAACATTCTGATCTATCGATTATAAGAAAACCCGTGCTCGAATTGTTGGGGAGGAAGTGCGATGGGACGTAGTACCTCTTCTTTTTTTTAAATTTTTTCGACGTACCTCTTTTTATTTTCCTTAATGGAACGTCAAGAACGCCGTAGTCTTCCACGTCAATAAGATATTTAATTCTTCAGGAACGCACATTTTTGTTATCCTTTTGCATCCTACTTTTATTTTTGTGTTCCATTTCGAGCACTGAAGTAAACCAATATGTATAATGGTTTACGTAAAAAATACGAATTCATATTGAAAAATATTTACGGGATAAGAACGTTCTCAAAAAAGCCTTTCGCGAGATCCGCCGCAATACTTCAAGTTTAATATATAGAGTGTGTTGGCTGTGCGTCAGAAAAAATAAAATACATTTGAGACATTTATTTATTTCGGACTATAATCTTCTCGGGCGTAGCAACGTTTCGTTATAAACTTACAATTCAATTATCGATTGATCCCTGCCAGCGTGCTTTGATGTTTCGAGGGATACTTTGTCCCAGATAGTTTACATAAGCGCGTAAAAAATACACACTTGTAGTATCTAAGTATCCTCGTATTTTAAATTAGATTCCTTTAAGACGTCGCGAAGCTTACAAATAAAATATTATTTTCACTCTCCGAACTAGTTTGTAGAAAAATCTAAACGTAAAAAATACATTTTTTTACATAAATTGTTGTTGGGATTTTAATATGAACGATTTACAATTACCTATAGTTTTTTTTGAAAATTATTCGAAAAATGAAAAATATTATCGTCGTACAAGAAACAATTTAAATCACAGTGCAAGCACAAAAGTATTTCATTGTTGATTTTTAATATTGTTTACATTTAATTTTTATAAATCCTTTTGCGCGTAATTATAAATTTAAAAAAAAATAAATAGACCCATTCGTTATTCATGAAATAATAATTATCATTATATTTTCATTTGCCATTATTATTGATATGAACGTCGTTAAATGTTACTATTACACTTTCACTGTAAAATTGTCATGTAACGTTACAACGACACGACGATAATATTGTATTAGCGTTTGTCTGACTCGTCGTGAACTCGTAAGTATTCAATCGTTACAATCGACTACTGTAAATATTGGTTACCACTAGTCGGTTGGAAATTTAAATAAATATATTTAAACGAACGTAAGACATTGAAATCGGACGTCAATGGTTCGCACGAGAAAAAAAGGACGAACTTTTGCAGCGGCGGTAGACGAACATTGGCGCGCTAAGCCACGAAATTTCTTTTTTTCGCCCGCGCCCGACGCACATAAACTAAATGTTTGTGAAGCCGTCATAACCTCTTTTCCGTATTCTTTACGAACCGTAATCAATTTACGCGCGTACATGCGCTGTGCGATACGCAAACGAGTTCGGACTGCAGCCGACGGTGAATAACGTCATCGCGTATTACGGCGTAATGATCAAACCGGGCGCGCGTTGCACCGGGGTGCACATTAGCCGCCGCGGCGACGATGGGTTTTCTACACACCGTCGCACTTTGTTATAATTACCGTCGCGTACGAGGTCGTCCGACAAAGGCGTACAAAGTTTACGCTGTGGCGGTGGTGGGGGGAAGGCTGATATAGGCCCGTTAAAATATTAACGTTTCAATTTATTCAACACAGGTGAATAGAAATTGAACACTAAGTGCATGCAACCTAACCGTATAAAAACCTCACCGCCGTTGTTTTCCTCGAAAGTTTCGTCCGCCCTCGGTATACCGGGGCGACCGCCTTTACACCGGATTCAAACGGTTTTCCGTTCCGTTGTGCGACCGTATCTAGATTTTTTTTTCTGTGGTAGGGGGGGGAGAGGGTCCATAATATATCTTATGACTTTTCACTCTTTATTATACCGAATTTACGTTTCAACATTCGTCTATTAAATAAGTGCGTTTGTCGTTACTCGTCGATAGTGAGATTAATAATTGATAGTAGAAGACGACGTACGTGTTGTCTTCGTCGGAAAATCGCGCCATCCGGCTGCAAAACGCCTGTTGTTGTTGTTGTTGTTCGGGCACGTGCACCGGCCGACAACGAACGGAACGGAAACGATGTCGTGCCCCGCAGAACGTAAAACTGCGTGTTATTGGCGTTTTCCGCGACCGTCCAAACAACACTCCGAAGTTCCGGCGACGACGGGACGGCGCTTTGTTCGCGTTTTGGACGGCCGAGGGGAATCGTTCGATTGATAACGGCACTTGTGTACACGTATTATATATATATAAGTGTATGGCCGGACGTTGTTAATTGTCGGTCTGCTGGAAACGGGCGCAGGCCGACTTGACGAAGCCGCCGCCTGGCCCGGGTTTTAATACGCTCGGACGTCTCGACAATTGTCTGCGCGTACGCAATCACCGTTTATTTTATCCGTCGCGCACCGTCCGCTTTGTCCCGCCGACCGTCGTCCTCCTCGCGACGTTTGTTGGCGTATGATTTTTGTTGTCGTTATTGTTGAATTTGACATTTCTCGCGCGCGTGACGACGGCGTCCGACGCTACCTATGCTACTATAGACCCGTGACAGGGGCGAACGCGGCACAAAAGTTTGATGGGAGGTTCTGAAAAAAATATCAATACGAGTGAATAATATTATTAATTAAAAGTTTTATTTATGATCAACGGTTTTTAAGATCTTTTGTATGTAGTTGAAGTAACTTACGTTTAAAATTTGAAAATTTGTTTTCCCAACTATAATATAATGTTACATATATTGATTTTTGGTGAATATTTCAAATTTCTATAACCGTTAGTTTCAAAATTACAAAGAAATAACGATAATCGTTTTCGATGAAATCACGTTTATACCATTTCTATGTAATTTTTCGGTAGTTTTTTGATTTTTTTTTTTCTAGTTGCTTATGAGAAAATCGAAAAATTACCTCTCTAATGTACCAACTAGGTGCTATTTTCTTTCGGAAACAAAATATGACTGTAACGGTCGAAACACTCCTTTTGGGTAAAATTTTTATATCTCGCCAAGTTTTTCCATTTTTTTTTTTTGCCGGTAAATAAACGGTGATTGTATTTTTCGGATTAATGAACTTCCAAATCGAACCACCAGAACTCATTTTAAACAAAACTGTCCAAACGTGTATAATCCACACAAGTTGAAGGTACGATGATTAAATAATAATACACGTATTGTACATAAAGCGAATAATATCCTATAACAGATAACAACAATTGCCGAGAACTCCAAATTTCCAACGTTTAATAATCAACACGTAAATAACAATCAAATGTTCATCGGTCGTATCACTTTCATGTAAAGTAATTCGAAACTACGTACATGTTTTATGTATATAATCCGAAATTTAACTTGATTTAACCCCCAACCCCCGATGCGTTCGCCCCTGGACCGTGGGGTCGGCTCACACATCGTACACGCCGTCATCACGTCGACCGTCCAAAAAGCCCGTGGGTCGAGAACGCGGTCGATACGACGAAACGTTTAATATGTCACCCCCCCCCCCCCCCCCCCAGACGTAGGCGAAGATGATTTGAGGATGACGTAAATCGATCGCAGACCCGAAAACGGATTCAGCACCTATCCCGTAACACCGCCAGTCTATTTGACCGTTGTGTTTGTCCATCGTATGGTTAGGTTAGGTTAGGTTATATAATTGGTCAAACATTTTTTTTTTTTTTGATTTTTTTAAATACTCGCTTGATCAATGAAGAAATCATAAATCGTTCATTCGGTCTCATTCCGTCGTAAAAAAAAATACGAAATGCTTATGAATTCCAGAGATTTTAGTAGAAATAATAATAATAATAATAATAAATTTTACCTCCGCTGGCCGTGCTTACATTTCGGCAACATAACCACACGAACGCCAAACGGCGACCTCTTATTTTATAGCATCGGTATTTGTGCTTATCCGTAACTTTTTCAATACCAATTGGATATTTTTATGTCTGTATAATACCGCCATATAACTTATTCGTACTTCAAGAAACAAATGCCTTCAGTTTTGGACAAGGGCAAATAATAATAAACAATACTTTTTACCTTTTTTTTTATTCTTTAGAAGAGCAAAGTAGACCCTCATGACCTTTCCCCTAAATAACGCCTTTGATAGGTGTTTTCATCAAAATGTTGTAACATTCACTAAAATCACTTTCCATTAAAATGTTTCTAATTTTCTATTTTTTTTTTTAACGTTTAAGTCTGTTTGACGAATTTATAGTGATAAAAGTCGTAGGATACATTCGAAATGATTTTAAAACATGATGTGTAAGCCTCGACATTAATTTTTTTTTTTCGGCAGATTGGTGTATTCATAACTCTCATATTGTGTTATATTTCTTCCGTTCACTCCGTGAGATGAATACAATAATTTATTAACCGTTATAAAATAAAATCAATGTTAGCTCAAGAATATGAATTTCATTTTCACCATTAAAATCGATATTGCACGTACCATCAAAATTTTATGTAAAAAAAAAACTGTAAATATTAAAATTGAAAAATATTTAAAATTTTCAAAATTGCTCAAACACTAATTACACAGTAAAATATTCGTTGACACTTGTTTACACAATGACGTTAATATTACTAAGTAATATTATTGATACGCGCTATACGGGTTCCATTTTGAACTTCATCATTAATATGATTAAAAACAAAAACACATCGAAACTAGTAAAATATAACGATTCAATATTAACACTTTTTAATAATAATGTAAATGCAAAGGTTAAATAAAAAATGAACGAAATAATGACAGTGAAAACTGTTAACAATTCATTTACTGCAAATCGATTAATATTCACGTCACTATTTTATCGTTGATTTTTGTACCAACAGTTAGGAAGTAACTTCATGTTTTGTTTACTGACGAAATATTTGTAATATATTCTTAACGTTTAACTACAACGTAATACCGGGAAATAATAATCGAGCACAATATTTCGATAAAACGATTGTGGTTATTACGAACCACGTGCAGTAAACATTATGCACCACTATTGCAATTATACGTAATTCATATTGTATTATATGAATGGTCAATTGGTCTACTAGCTCAAAAAAATGTATTTAATAAAGTAAATCAATTGTTTCTAACATTCGATTCCAAACTGCATTGATTTCTCAACTATCACAAAGCACATCTATGAAACTATTACGTTTATTTATTACTATTATTGGTGAGGCCAATTAAATCACTTTTTGGCGATTGTTGTTGCGCCGTCGCAGCGACGGCCGATCGGCGCAAAGCCGTACGCGGAGATAATGCGTTTATTTTAATTGCAATTACGCGATAGAACAACGTCCGTGTTTATGCGAATTCGGTCGCGAACGTTTCGGAAAGCCGCGAGTTCGCCGCCGTCCGTGTGTTGAGTCGTATGTGTCGTCGTTATACCAGTATCGCGCATGTATATGTTAATGTAAAATTGTTGTGTTCAAAAATCGTTTTCAGTACGCGTCGAGATTATTTCTCGTGATTTTCTATAGAGTTTTTTTTGTTTTTTGTTAGCGACTGGAATAATCAGCATATTATATCGGTCGGCTCGAATAGCCGAATTATTGTTGTAGGCTCTTAATAGCCACATTATTGTTATATAAAAATCGTCGTTACGAAATCGCAATCGCGTGTACATCAAAAATATTATTATATTTGTAGCTCGAATAGCCCATTATAATTCATTTAAATTTGGGTAGCGGCTGACCAGTCGACGTTCGTGTATAACTATGTCTACTGTGAGTGCCTATTTTATTTTTGTCGTATATTTATCATTTTGCTGTTATTATCTTTTTGTATTATTTTGTTGAGCCAAAAGGGCTAATTTTGATTATTATTTCGATTATATTTTCTTTAAGTCAATCATATTATATTTCAATTAACACTGTTTGTGAAAATCTACAATATATTTATATACGTATTAATCGAGACACAAATTGTTGGTTAGCCTTTATATTTTCGTATTTGTAAGTACGTATTATAACTTTATGCTCCCGGTCTGAACAATTATATTTTATGCGTTTAAAATATATGATAAATATATATATATTTTTTTTAAACGTCGCATGTACAATTATATTTTTATGGATTACAACACCTACTTTTCATTCATTCCATAAAAGTTGTAATATAAAATATTTTAAAAAAAAGTTATGTTTTACACCACTACACGTCTCAAAGCACACGTCAATAAAAATGTATAATGATTTCAAGCTAAGCCACGAATACTGAAAAAAAAACACATTTTTTTAATGAATTTCTTCATGTGAAACGTTCAGAAGTGTTGTTAATGCGCACCATTGAAAGATACATTAATATTATTGACGAAAACATATGCTTTGATGTGATTAATATATTGTATGACGGTAAAAACTAAAATTTATATGTCACATTAGCACTTTATTTTTGAGAATACGTATATGTACTCGCGTTATTGCTTAACTATAAAACAATATATTTCATTCGAACAAATTTGTTTCCTTGCAAAATAAACACGACTATTCGTCTTCTCCAAAATAGTATTCTCTGGAGAAAGTTTGGGTGAGACTTTTAATAAAAAGTTGTTTCGTGACATAACCGCATTTTCAGTTGGCGACCGTAATTGTATGCTTTATTAAAAAGTTTGTCAACGTCCTTTTCTCCTTTCTAAATATCTAATGACCGTTTCCATAAAATATATCAAAGGCATTTTCTTACATTAGTACTGAGTAACTCGAGAAGTACCGAAGTCATAAACATTAAAATATTAGGTAACTAGAGAGTTTCTGAAAGAAATATCACAAAACGTTTGTATTCTAGACAGATTGGACACTGATTGAAGTGAATTTGTCGTTATATTTATAATTTCAAAGTGATCGTTGTTCCTTTTTATTTTTTTTCGCAAAAAACTGAGTGAATTGGTTCAAGTATTTTTTCCCCCATTTTCTTTGGAATGTTATTTTGAAGACTATAAACGGGAATATGAATATTTACATTAAATCATAATTTTAATTATTTTGATGTTGACTTATTCTTAGTTAAAATAATACAATAAAAATATTCTTTAAATAAAAATATAGTCAATGGCGGTATATTTTTAATAATTTAAAAATTCAGTTTGTTTCTTTTAGTTTCTTATTCTTTCTGCAAAAATGTTATTATATATATATTTAATTCGGTTACTGAAAAGTTTTTCAAAAATAATATTCCACTTAAATAGAAGCATCGCTAGATTTTTCTTTCAAACTTCGTCGACATTTTAATAACTTGTTGACAATCCAACAGAAAGTTACAGAAAATTGTATTCAATATTATGATTACGCTCTAAAATACTATCCAGCTCAATTTTCGAATAATATTAGGTACGGAATCGAATAATATAGGTGTATTATATTATATAATAATATAGAGCACTCTAGAAAGTGTTTTCACGATATATTAAATAATGAAAATAACATATAAAGTCAATATTATTTCTGCACGACAGAAAATTAAAAATACTTCAGTTTTCGATAAAAAAAAAATATATATACAAATCCACTATGTGTTATTTTAGTAAAAATTGATTTACATATATTGTACAAACGGTCACGGTATTATATTTTTAATCTCAAAATCATGGTTTTATTAATTATTGTCGAGACTGTAATGTATTTTTTTTTTTTATGAAAAATATTTATAACGGTGGATTAAGTAGATTTGATTAAAAGGTGCTTTATTGAAATTAAAATAATTTATTTTCTCCGAAGCTATTCAATTCGATAATAATAATTTTTGAATAATACAATAATATTGTATAGAACAACCGATATTCTTTAACAATTAAACACTCTAAAACTGGCCAATTCGTCAATATTTAGCATTTGGTTGAAAAAAAATCATCGAGAAATTCATACTTTATGGCGATTACATAGTTATATACATAATTCAATTTTCATTTGTTTATGGTTAGATTTTAAAAAATAAAACATAACTAAAAAGTACACAAAATTAAATATTAACGACAATAAAATTATAAATTATATGTGTAGATTAAAATCATATACAATACGTTTTAAGAAGTTTAAGATGCCAAACATTAGTACCAAACAAAATAACCATATTCTCGATTTTTTTTTATCTTTACGTATATTCTTTTTTACCGTTTAACTGTCCTGCTACAATTTGTTCAAACTTCATTTCTTGTGAATTTCGTTCAGTTTTGAAAACAATCGATAAATGTCCAAAATGTTGGATATTGTGAATGTACAACGTAAAGGAAAAATTAGAAATAAAACAAAAATCATATATATATATAAATTGTTCATACCTGATAACACACCAGATTCTCAGTGCCCATTATTCTATGTTATTGTTTGTCCGGAGTAATCCTTTTTCGGCTAAATCGTGATTACTCCAAAAGTCCGAGGGAAATGTTCGTGTTCAACGTGTCATCAATTAATGGCTTAAGTATATCATTGTTGTCTACGTAAAACGGCGGTTTCAAAAATTCTTCAAATACCATTGAAGTACTTACGACTTGCGCGAATACTTTGAGAAATTGCAATAATTTTTCGTGCATTATCACTAGACGAACATGTCTATTCCTTTTCATTTTTTCAACAATATTTCTAGCTTCAACTATATTGACATGTATATGATCTGACGGACATTTTGAACTCGCCTTTAACAGTAAGTCGACCTTATTACAATTAAATGCATTCCCAACGCACAGTTTCGTCCGTTTCCCGGTCTACTCTACACGTATGAATTTCTATTGCTATTAATAATAATTTCCACTTTAAGTAACTTGTTTTCATATAAAGTTTATAAACACACGCGCGCGCCAATAAAATAATTTACTGTCGCACGCTCGTCGAACACACCGATCGATTTTATGCAAAGCCAATTACAATATTGTATATGACGTCAAAGGAAAAACATTACACACCTGTTTATAATAATGCATATTTTTGCGATAGTTGTTATTGTCTGTAGTCGCGATTTTTGCCGTCGCTGGTAGTTGTTTCGCTCTTTTCGCCTATAATACACACATATTATGTAGACAAGTCGTTTCTACAATAACACACGGTTATTATTATTATTATTTGTGTAACTCTTCGAGTAGGTATACGTTTTGAATGGGATTTAGGCGTTGCCATAACATTATTAATTATTATTGTCGTGTTGTTTTCCAATCGATCGGCGTGATAATACTCGCCGTATTGATAATTGCGAGGAACGCGGAGAAAAAATAAATCGAATGAAACGACAAAAATCCAATACTTATTTTTTCGGGCTATTAAAAATAACATATACACACTAGCTACTTACTGCCTACTTGTAATGAGCATTTTGTAAATACCTCGGGGTCGTCTCAATGAATATATTTTTTTTTTGATAAATTTAAAGTTTCGCTTTGTCTTGAAGTTGTTTTAAATTATTTATGTCCGTAAGACAGTCGAATACGAACTGGACGTATTTGTGCGTTTTATTTGCGGAATTCAGCGTTTGGCTGTGAACGGAAAAAAACCCTATAAGTCATCCGTTTCAACCGCGATCATTCAACGACCACGCGGTAATCGGCCGTCTGTTCGTATTCGGACGTCGCCGTTCGATTACACGACGAGAACATTTTTTATGCGCCCTCGTTGCGTGTGCACCGTACGTCTTACAACGGGTCGTTTACGGGTACGGAGAACGTTATTAAATCGAAGCCAGCCAGTACTGTTTTCATTTCGTTTCATCCGTCGGTAAGAAGTCGTACGTGCATCGTACCAGTTTAATACCGGGAACGGGCCCGTTATATTGTGTGCGCGCTCCGACGGCCGGGATTGAATATTGACCGGCGCCGGGTTTCGTTAAGGAAAAATACGCTATACGCGTTTAACGCACTCGCGAATCGGATTTAAATAATAACGTTCACCTGCGGCCGCTGGCCATTATTTTAGAGAGAGAGAGAGAGAGAGACACTAACCGTTCGTAAATACAATAATCTAAATTGGAAGTTATGGATGAAATTAATGATTAGATAAATAACGATAGGAGAACGGGAGTTGAGAACATGATACGAATTCGGAGAAAGGAACCCTAGAGAGAGGATAAGCGTGAAAAAAGACGGCGTCTGTCGGATAAGCGAGAAGGACAGTTAAATGTGATTAAAGTCACACATCATGCCTCCTCTCGGTGTGCAGGGGACATAGAGTGGATGAATTTAAAGGATAGTGGACGGGGGGACGGACCTAAGGACCCACGGATGTTAGAGGGACGGTAGGACGGATTGTTCTATGCCAAATATAAAAACCCATGGCACGGCCGTCGCGGACTTGTTTGACGACTCGCCGAAACGTAACGCAGCACACGGACGTTTTTTTTTTTTTGTCTCCGCCTCGCTGTTGGTGCGTCCGACAATTTCGTGACCCGACGTCACGTGGCCTCGGCAACGCTAACTAGTCGGAACGTCGGTGTGTTAAATCACAAGTCGTTCCGGCCGGTACCTTCAAACTTAACTAGTTACTTCGCTCGTATATTAACCGGGTAACTCGGACTAATTGTATTTCGCGCGATATATTTCTAATTGAACGACGTTAGCATATTCGGGATTTGGGAAGTTTAATAACAACGCGTGCAGCTGAAGACGTTCAAAGCCGCGGTAGAAATGCGAACGCGTAACAAATGACGACCATTCTACGTGTTGTTTTCCAAAAATGTCGATACATTTGCACTATCCGGTTTTCAAACAAGCTCACGTTATCAACAATGTCTGCTGCCAGTGCTCGAGCAGAACTCGTTCTCAACTTTTCACCGCTGGAGGCGGCCGACTGCTAGAATTTAGACGAGGCTATGTTTCAAACGAGAACTTTGAAGTCTAGTCACTTTTAAATTTAATAAAGATACGGTGTAAACAATAAATTTATATTGTTTATTCGACCAAAGTTTATTTAATAAAAAAACTATATTGTTATTTAACTATTTTTTTTTTTTACGTCACTTTTCACTTGTCACTTTTAAAGTCAATTTATTTCATGAAAATTATTAATAACTTAAATTGGAACTAGTTACAATTTTCTTTTTTCTTTTTTCTTATATAAAAATATTGACTAACTTGCCCGGCCTTACCTGATGCCCGTTAAAAGTTTTGTTCAAAATTTATTTCATAAGAAATGAAAAAATATATAACAATTTTTCACGCAAAAAATTCACCATTACAATAAGAATTATTCTTTCTATAGTTCACTGTGAAAATTGCTTGTTTTCATTTTAGCCTCGCCACAAATAAGAAACTTCGTGTAATTTAAAAGGGAGTCAAGCCGCCAAACATAGACACCTAATTACGTTTGTGCGTTTAGGCATTTTGCCTTAAAGCCGCCTAGACCAAAAATTATGCACTCTGTTTCCGGTAAAAATTAATCACGGATATCAAGTACTTTTTTCGAGATTTTTTTCCCCAGTAGTTACGTTAAGTGCAAAATTTTGTTGAATTTGATTTTCATAATATTTATAATTTTTAGAACGTGTGGCTAAAAATTTAATATAAAATGTATCATATATATACGTGCTATAAACATTTCGAAAATTGTCACTTACAATATTTTTTAAATGTTTGAAGTTTGAATTAAATTTAAAAGTTTAAATTAATTCATATGTTTTGTAAACGAATAGTTTTTGATTATGCCTTACGTGCGTAGGTAGTGTTGGAGAAATGATGACGATCATCGAAAACTATTCTAACACGTATCCTTCGAGAGCGGTTCGTGTGTTTAATGGAATTACATTTCCGATAAACAATTACGTGGTCATCTATTCATTTTTTCGAAATCGGTTAAAAATTAAATGTATACTCTTCGAAATCGATAAAAACAGAACGATTTATTTACCTACTCTGTTTCTCTGGCGAATCGATCGATTTTTGATTAGATATTATATTTACTCGAGCTCTCGGAAAAGCAAACACAGTACACACGACACCGAGTAAATCCTCCGGTTTTTTACAATTCTAAAAATAAAAAAATAAATAAACTGTAGAGGTTTTCTTTTGAATGTGTGAGAGATGCCGGCCGAGTGGTCGGAAACCGTTTTCTGCAGCTCATTTCGGATATGACGAATGGAAGTAGAATTTCATTCCGATATGACGTTATATACGAGTATTACGATGTATCCAAAAAGTTTAACTGCGCAAAATGTATAACTGTAGAACACAAACTATTGTACACATCGAAGTTCGACAATTATTGTAATGATAACCTCATAAACTATGTAATCTCATGATAAATGTTAATAAATAATTTTACGTACATTTTTTAAAAATCAGTACCACTACTACTATTACCAGAAAAAAATATATATTATTCACAAATACTGATTTAGATACCTACCCATTTTTGTCTGAACTTCCTTTGTAATCTTAAATTGAAAAATAATTTTCTATGTATGAAATTAAAAATACGTACGTAAATCAAAGATATACAGTATTAAACTTTTAATTAATTGAATTAATTAGTTAAGTTAACTAAAATGTGGTTTTAACTTTTAACTTTAATTAGTTAATACTGTTTTTTATTAACTTCACTTTATTGAATTAATTTTATCATTAACTATATCCATTCTTGAGTCTAATCCGCTAGCCACACCATCGTGACATTTACGCGTTGCGCATGACTCACCGACGAGAAATATGACCAAAACACCTATTTCATTGTGTTTGTTGTGTTACTAAACGTCGTATACACGCTAAGCGAACAATTTTCCGAACTCTATTTTAATTATTTATTTAATAACGTTCTTCAAATTTCGATGCCGATCGGTATTTAAGATACATTTATCGAAAAAAAAATCTTTTCGCACAAAACAACTGAATTGAGTTAAATTGGTTTGAATAATTTCATTAAAAAAAAAGAAAACCGTTCCTAATTGCGAACATAGTTATTTTCGTTCGCCATCGTTTATTCGGACCTCGAAGAGACGATAACTTTTATTTGCATATTTTGATAAACTCCATTCTCTGTCAGTGTTCTGATATTTTATTTTAGAGATAATATAATTTATATACAAAAATGTACTCTGCGTGTACCTAGTTTGAAAACATTGCTAAAATTTAGGCAATAGACATAAAAATGCTTTACGTATCGTTCATGACGCAGTTATTGGTTGAACATTCAATCGTTGTTTTACATTTTAAAACAATCATATTGACCTATTAGGATGACTATTTTGTACACATTTCGTTATGTTCAAATATTTATTTTAATTATCACAGTTAAAAGTATTATTTATGAAAAACACTTTATCGATTAAAGTAGAAAATTTCAGTCTTTACCACATTCTAATAAGCTTGGTGATTTTTATTTTTTAATGAAATATTTTTTCAAAATAAATCCTCTGTGGCATTTTAAAAGCTTTTGGTACTAAATTAATATATAGGATTGTTAACGGTATACTTTCTAAGGATGAAATACGTATTTACAATAAATATTGTATTATGTTCTTTTTAACATTAGTGATAAGATTTAAAAAAAAAAAACGGTTTGATAAACTCACTTTGATCTAACATCAAAGTTGATGGAAGTTGAAGCTGCATAGCTCGATTAAACGTATAGGCTGATTCAATGTAAGTATATGTAAAAATGTAAAACCGGTCAAAGGAAAAAGATTACATTTTGTTTTTGTGCGTGTTTGAGATTTACAAAATCTTCTAAATATCACAAGGCAATGCGATTGGCTATTATATATGATTTTGGACGGTCTTATTAAAGAAAATGTCCTTATTCAGTTGATAAAAAGACATATCATTTATTATGAATCAATGGCCGTCGAAATTATTATTATTATTATTATTTTGTTAATATACCTCTAGATGTTGTATTATATTTCTCTTCTAATTTGATCGTAAACGATACTGTACCTTCTTACTAAAATTAGAAAATCTTAAAACAAGTGTACTTTAATTCTTTGTTTCATTTACAGTGAAATGGAGTGTTTTTGGCAAAGCAAAATGATTAATTAACTCAATACCGACTTATATGATGAAAAATAGCCTCTGACATTTAAGCCCGAATCTTAATGATTCGAAACTTTTTCACGTCAAGAATATTCACACTGATTGATTGGGCGGCCACAAGCTGAGTAGTAGTTTCTTTAGCTTGGTTGGCGTACGATAATTAACTCCTCGTCCCACGTGATAGATGAAAAAACAGAAGGCTTACCAGTGTTAATCTCCGAAATATTCAACATATCTGTCAAATAGACATTAACGGCGATAGATTTGTTTTTGTTACGAGTACAGTGTTTACGTTTTCACGAAATATGAAAGAACCGGGATTCAAATTTATTTTAATCCAAACCTTACAAATAATTTTACCCCACGCCATTAATATTGTATATAATCAGTGCTAATTATTATTTTCCTGCAGAATCGTGCGAACTTTTATTATTATAAATTATAGTTATTGTTTTTTTTGTTAGGGTAATATATGTGTGTGTGTATACGAGCAATCACTTTTTATAACATAATGTCTTAATTTGAAACTAGGTAACGCAATTTTATAAAATAACAAGAATGTAAACGTATGGTAATGTGTATGGTTGTGAGCGAAACGGAAATCGTATTGGATGTCGGCCGAGTGATATTTCCAAATATTAGTTGAGTCTCGTTAAAAAGCGACCACACTCGGTTTTTATATATCCGCGCTGAATCGCATGTGCATAATATGCGTATAGTACAACTGAACGTAATATGCTCGTATTATAGATCAGCGCGGCATTACAAAATTCGAATGCATTTTAACAATTTATAATTGTGACAAATCAAGATTTCGACAAAGTCGATTAAAAGTTTGACAAAAGTAACCGCGTAGGCGCATTGTTCGGGCCGAGAGCGTAAAACAGTATTACGCGCGCCCGGACGCAACTTAACAAATGTCGCGTGTTATTAGACAACAAAATTAATGTAACGCAGTACATTAAATAATTAAAGGTATTAATCATAAACAAATAACTATAAAGATTATCAAACAACTATGCGACAAACGAGGAATAAATACTGTATAATGATTAATAAGCAAATGAATCTATTTATGCCGTGATTAAAATAGTGACAATGTAAACTTATGGTTTTGACGCGATTTCGCGAATGAAAAAAACTTGAAAATAATTATAACGATTGCGGTGGTCAGCACACGCTTATTATGATATCTGTGAATATCGGCATCAACGAGGAAATGAAGATATATAAAAATCGTACAATTCAACCACTATAAAGACAATCGTAATAAATTCACGAACATTTTTGGCACGACGATTGTAAAAAGCGACAATAAGAATATACATACAAATTTCTACTATTAGAGTCGAATTAACGCTACTCTATATAAACAAAAACAGCTGTTAGAGCAATCCATTTTACACAGATAAATTAAATATAAAATACGTATGAATAATAATAATAATATTGCGGGTATTAAAACCAATTATTTGTATGAGAAAAATTAAACGTAGAATACAAAATTATGGCGCGCACAATAGAAAACAATATTGAAAGTATCGAATTGTGTCGTGCGACTGTGAGGACGGCGCACACGCTCGTAAACACGGACGGCGACGGGACTCGACACGAACCGACTAGAACGTTCGCATAAAAGCGAGTCCGCATAAATACGGGCGTTGTTGTTTCGTGTAACCGCCGCGTATGGCTTCACCCGATCGGCCGTCGCGGCGGCGGCGCAACAATCGCCAAAAAGTGATTTAATTTGCCTCACCGAGTGTATTGTAAACCGACGTCCAGCACGCGTAAACATATACCCGGCGAATACGTGCGGAAATATTAGCCGTTGTTTGCTACAAATCGTGTTTTAAATATTTGTAACATCACACGTGTACATTATGTGGTTTTAAGTTTTCGCGTACGCAAACGTTTCCGGTCGAAACATTTGAAACGTTTTAGACCAGCGAACGGTGAAGGACAAGAGGTTTTTTCGAAATTTCATCCGCACAATTTGGTGGAATCGTTTTTCGATATGATTTACGTCGCGGTGTTGATATAAGCAATGTAGTATCGCGTACGAGCCACTGTCGAATAGTCGAAATATCTACGTTAAAAAATTCGTCGGTTTTGTTAAAAGTTAAAACATTTCGCACGGTCTCATAGTAGTTCAGATACGTGTGTCTGTCCGTTGTTTTCTCGGGACGAAATTCAAAACAATATGTGTACATTTTTTGGCATTTCTCTCCCCGAGATTATTGACCATTCTATAACGTTTTACACGGCCGCGCACGATATATGAACGTGCGGAATACAAATGGCTTACGACTGTTGCCGTCTGCGCAAACCGGCCGTATGGGACGACGGCGTGACGATATTTTATATCGTACGGGATTTCTAAACAATTCGACTAATTAATCAATACCCGACCTCACGCCGTTTGCGGAAAAAAAATATGTTTGTATTTATATATATTTGTCGAATCGACTTGTTCGCCGACAGACGAGTGATTGGGTCAGGACGGTTTGTTCGGCGTGTACACCCCGCGACGGATTTTTTTTTTATTGGGGGGGAAATTGAATTGATACGACTTCAAAAGAGTCGCTCGTATATCGTCCCGGAACGATACGTTTTCGGTTACATTGTCTCCGGCCGTCTATTAATATTCCGCACGTGTATTACGACGTATACACACACACACACACACACACGCGTAATATAAGAAAATCGATCGGAGAAATTTGTATATATATATATAGACGCTATTTAATATCTGGGCGGCGTCTCATCTCATCTCGTACGCATTTATACGCGTTCGCCGCTGCGGAAACGACCCCCCCGGCTCGCGTGCAAAACCGCGTTATTCCCGGTGACGTGTAGCCGAGTGGGACGATCGGATTGCGCGGACCGATGCTGCTCGGACGCTCAATCGAATTTTTTCGGTTATTCGTTTTTCTTTGGTCACCGTGAGACCTAACGAATTTCAATATGAACCAGAAATATACGCGTACGAATAATGCACAGACGTTCTCGACGGTTTCTTAACGAAACGATTGTTGTTTGACCATTTAAATAAATGAATGCCGTGCACGTCGACTTGTTCGCTTAACTGTTTAAAGTTTTTTTTCTTTTTTCACATACAAAAGATAAACGTCGTCTTTAAAATAGTGACTTGATTTGATTTTAAAAGTTAACATTTCATGACTAGCGTTAAAAAAAATATGGTCTTCGACACGAATTTTATGTATTCAAACATTATATGTAAAAACAATATTATAGTATCACCCATATCGTTGGCTAATTAATTTAATTTGAATATTTTTGTGAAAATAATCAAACCGAGGCTGTGCGATGAGTTGAAATAACAGAATAACTTATTGACGTTGCAAATGTATCGTCCTCGGGCCGAAATTGACATGTAACGCTACTGGTTGTCCTCCTGTGCTTACGGACGAAGCAAGACGATCGTTTCACAATCCAAAGCAGGTTCGGTTAGTCGAGTTATCAGAAAAAATAATAACACGACGACGGTTTACAAGGTGCGAACAAAACACCCGCCGGAACCGGAACCCCATGCTGAGTTACGGATCCGGAAGGAAACTTTATCGTATTGTTGTACAAACTTCACGTTCAATTGAATGTATGGTACGATTTAAGACAACATTCGTTTAAATGATATCAAAAAATCGTTACGTGTATACTTATTAAATACACAGTTATTTTTTCATCTGGTATGTACGTGATATTATAAATTGCATTCGTTGCAAAAAAAAAAAAAACACGTTTAAAAAATACATACGAGTTACAATATGGTTATATACAACGTAATCTCGGTCGGTAATCCGGCCATCCCGGACCAGAAATAAATAAACATGTCAGATTATTGGAAAACGTAAAAGTCAAATTAATTTTCATAATAATTAAAAACGCGAATAAAGAGTAAAATATTATCTATGTGTGGAATACGCACAAAACATCTACGCCGGCACGTTGGATTAACGCGCTCGTCTCAATTAAACGATAATCGAAAACCAGACACTAGTTTTCGATCGATAAACATTCCCCAACAATAATTATATATATTACATTACATGTCACAAAATAAAGGACGGATTACTGGAATCCCGGATTATACAACACGGACGGATTACTCGGATCGTAGTACTGTAGAATTTTATAAAAAAAGAAAAAAATTGCATTACGAAATCATTCTTTTTTTCAAACCTGTAGAGTTCATGTCATAACCCAATAATCAACACAGACGTATGTCGAACGCCTAAAATAATAACGATTTATGTTGAATACATATTTCATAGAGCATTAATTGAAGAAAAAATTTCGCCGGATCATTTCTAACCTAACCTAACCGCTCGTTTCCGTCCCTTGACACACATCACGATTCTTTAATTTATACGCTTGTACACGTCTTCTTTGCCGGCCGATTTCGCGAGTTCGTTGATCGTTTTGAAAAAAAAAATAATACCTTCGTCAAAACGGACTTTCGTACGAATACTTATCATGTAAAGCGAAGTCAGCGGTCTCGTAAGATATTCCAAGACAAGCATTATGCCAAATACGTTGGCGGAGAAAATTATGTAAATAATATCATATACTCGTAACGATACGAGTTTGGACGAATTAAATCAAAATATCAATTGGAAATTGCCTTTTAAAAAATAAAAACGAAATAATTGCCCGCGTTTGATTACTAGTGACGTTATCTATTGCCGTCGACTATTCTCACACGACCTCTTTCGCACATATATATATTTACGTGTTCAAAATGTATTTAACTTCGTGTATGCGAATATTCGTTGTGGGAAGTGGAGAAACAAGGTTAGGTTAGGTTCGGATGCTACGAGTACAACACCGTATTACCAACGCGATATTTCGACATAATCGTGTGGATTATACAGAGATAACGGTAGCCGTTCGAGCTGCGTATGAACGCGCGCAGACTTGCGATACGGGCAGTTTCGTCGCCGCCGTACCCCGTTAGGTCAACAGTTTCTTCGTAAGCCTCATGTCGATTCGCCCCGTAACCTTACCCTCGGCCTGGCGTCATTTAGACGGATTTCAATTAAAACCGCATTAATTTACATAAATTTGATATGCAACTGTTTCGTGCTAGCCGACTCATTACGCGCAATCCACCTCCCCTCGACCACCGTTGTCCACGGAATTGTATTACATATCCTTATGAACGAAATAATGGGGAAGGTTATATTGCGAAATAACGTGGAAAATACGAAGATGAAACCAAGCTCGATTTCTTCGTAGGCTGTATTTTGCAGAGGATCCTAACGACGCGGCAATTCGATATTTTTATTTCTATGAAAATGTTTAAATGAAAATACATTTTGTCCGAAATAATATTCGTACAGAATACACAATTTCCGTAACATTTTATTAAAACGCGTTTGATTCCCTGCTTGAAATAATTATATTTCTCGCCGTTTATAATAATTATATTTCTTGGTATGGTAATAAAAATCATAAGTGACTAACGTAATATGTATGTTTTGTTCGAAATTATAAAACGTTAAGGATACGTTTAATTTGCTTTCATTCTCAGAACATTCCATTAAAATGTTGTTTATTTTTTTAATAAAACTTTTACTTTCTCACTATCGTTTTATAAGTTTCATATTATCAACATTATCTAATGTTGGTATACACTTTAGCCCAATTATTTTTCAATATACATAACGGAATAATATATAGAACGAAATTGAATAATATTAGGTTATATGAGTCCGTGAAATTCAAATCGGTCGAAAATTGTTACAATATATTGTATATCAAATGTTATAAAAAAAATTACACCAACGTGATCCTTGTGTTTTTTTTTCGTACGAATATAAAAAGAACAACCTTAAAGTTTTGCCTCACGTATGCCGTACGCTTTCATAAAAGTAATACGTTTTTAATTTTGCGCTTTTATTTTTACGACGCGTCGTCTCAATTTTATAATGACTGCATTACACAATATGCACGGCAACTATTTTTAGAGCGTTTTTTTTATTTCGAGTTATTTCATTACAGTCATTATTTTTAGATAAGTAATTAATTTATTTCGTTACGCATAAAAACTTTTCGAAAACTATAGTAATTAGTAAACTTAATTCGTGATCAACATTAAAGGGGTCGAACCATGAAAGGGAACCAGATTTTTGGAAGTGAAACCTACATAATCACATAAAAACAGTATCACCATAAAAACACAAGCTCTCAAAGACATTTTATTTGGCGACATACATGGTCATTTAAGTTTTTGACCTGCGTAAGAACATTCATGTTAGTACATCCGAGAAAATTTCAAAAATGAATTACGAATTAAATTATCCAAAGAATTTATCACCTACGCGAATTGGACTCTTAATTCTTCTAAGCATTCTTTACGAGACATTTTAATAGGAATCAAAACATTATTTCTTTAGTCATTAATTCGTCTTGAAAAATGTTTTTCCTATGAAAAGAAAAAGTTACAATACCCACTTTTATGAATTTTGCCAATTGCACGATAAAAATTTAAAAATATAAATCGGATCAAACATTTTCGACATTTGAATAAGAAACGAACACTAAATGCTTCAATGTTCAAACTAAAATATATCGAACTCAGCACCTTTGGAATCTGTATTTTTTTTAAACAATAATTTAAGTTCCATTATTCAGTTTTAACAGTATTATTTTTGTATTAAAAAAATACAATGGTTTTCATTTGAAATTCGTGTAAATAAACACAATGAAATTCAATGGAAATGATTCTCCCGATATCTTCAAGCATTAAAGCCATGATGAAAATTAAAGAACCAGTAACCAAACTTAGAAAATTGACCGTTCGTTATCATTCAATACGTTTATTTATAAAAATAGGTTCAAAATGGTGAAAACCCATATTATAAAGCACCTCCAATTATATCTCATTGAACATGTTGTATTGTGTACAGAAATTTCTTCCGATTTGCTGAATGATATGAATATATTTCTTAGAATAATTTTTTTTTTTAAATTTTCGTTTTTAATACCTCGTGGTTTTTTTCAGATTGATGACGAGCCCATAACGAACAAACGTAAATATTTGGCAGACGATCGGAGTGACTCGGGCAAAGATTTAAAAAAGGTAAGAAAATTGTCCAGTGATTTTTATTAACCGTTCTTACACATATTGTCCGTATCGATTTTATTTGATCGATTCGTGTGAATTTTAAACGATGTACACGATAAGACTAAATAAAGTATGATTAATTATAAAATAAGAACTCGGCCCTTTTTGCAAAACATAAGAACCCCTAACGAAACGATTAACTACAACGAGTACTCTATTACTAGTATTCATAATGTGTAATACTATTACTAGTAATATATGATGAGCTCTTTTTGATTGATACGATGACGCATACGACTGAAATAGAAATTTCTATTAGTTTCATTTTCTCTCTTTGTAGAATTATTTTAACATTTTCTTTCAAAACACTTGAAATTGGAATCGAATAAAAAGGTTTACTTTTTTTTTTTATTAAAACCGCGTTTTTATTTTCTGAATGACTTTAAAAATTTGTTTTTTATTTATTTAATGTTTTATATTAAAAAATTACATTTTATACTAGAATAATAATCGAATTTCATAATACTACATATTCTAACACACGTGATGTCAGGTCTTTAGTGCAAGCCGGCCATAAAGTACCAAACCGTCCAATAAATTTGGTATCTAAGCTTGTAGGTACCAAAGAACCGTTTTCGACCCAGGTAATACATGTGAAACGGTACATACGCCCCAAACAGATTAGAGATTTGGGAATAAGAGGATGTAAAACTGGATATTTTTTATACATACACACATATATATATATTATTTTTTTACTTATACTTGAAGAAACCATCGAAAAACGTTTCTTCTGCTTAAAACTTTATAAAGGCATAATACAGTATTACATTCATTTTTTTTTTCTAATTTATTAATAATTTTATTATTGAATGATGTTTCAATATTTTTATTATAAAATTAATTACAATTAAGGCCTTTGTAAAACATTTCACTCAATTTATAACAAGTATAATATGACGTGACTTCATTACAGTGTTGTTCCAAGAGAGAGTTTAAATTTTCACCGACAGTTTACACTAACTGGTTAACAGTAAACAACTAACTTTATTAAAAATATTATCTTTGGACAGATTCTGAGTTTCTAAAAATGTAATTTTTATTTATTTACAATAATTCATTATATAGTTGTACGAGTATACGATACCGTATGTTATCAATATGTTATATTAAACTATTTTCAAACTAAAAGTACCTACATGAATTTAAATTTATTATAAATTCTACGTATTTATCTAATAACTTTCGTCTTCCAATAAAACGGTTATAGGCTCGCAATTCGTCTTAAATAAATCTTCCTTTTAGATAAGTAAATCCTACGTGGAATTCGAAATTTTATCAAATCGAATTTATTATTTCAGAGGAAGAAACTACTAAAAAATGTAAATTTCATGTGCGTAATCGAACTTTTATAGTAACTCCATGTAAGACGAATAGTCCAACATTATAAGATTTACATCGTACCGACGTTGCGATTATTCAGTCGTTTGATGTGGTTAAATTATTCTGTTTGTATAGATAATAATATAAAAAGGTACGATAGTAAATTGTTTGATGTTTCCCATAAGTTTCAATGAAACATTAACAATTTGAACTCTAAAATGATAAAATAATAGAATAACTAATAGTAAACTTTATAAAAAAAAAGTTGAGTAAACTTAATGTAGAGCGAAAGATATTCATTGTTTCTTTGAAGGATGCAAAGACGGATATAAAAGTAAAAAATAATAATATTGATACAA
Source organism: Schlechtendalia chinensis (assembly GCA_019022885.1). Classification (NCBI taxonomy): domain Eukaryota; kingdom Metazoa; phylum Arthropoda; class Insecta; order Hemiptera; family Aphididae; genus Schlechtendalia; species Schlechtendalia chinensis. The sequence continues at coordinate 4,136,961 of CM032350.1, read as the reverse complement.
GTTTTCTTTGAACTGATGTTTTTAAAATTAATATTGAGCTATTGGGTGGTGCGTGTTCAGAAGTCGTGGTCACTTTTAACCATATTAAATTAAAAAACAACCATTGCGTTTATATAACTTCAAAATGTTTAATTGGATTAAGTTATAGTAAAACAATAACGGTCGTCTATTTATTATTTTATCATCTTCATTTTGACTATTATAATAGTAATAATTATTCGACGATTTTTTTTTTGTTTTACACAAAGTGTTCCAATGTAAAAAGTACGAAACTCGATTTAATCATTAAATTTTAATAATTTCTATTTTCTATTGTTTATATTTCTTACTGTTTTAGTAAAATTCTGTGTAATAATAATTATGATAATCCTTGTAAAACAAACAAACGAAACGCATACGAGTTTATAATGATGACTTATTTTTTAATTCCGAGCCATCGAGTATCATCTATATAGTAGACGAATAGGATGACGGATATATTCGCCATTCCTGACGTTTCAACGAATCTGACCGACCAGAAAGCAATTAATGATTATTTCGTCGGCGAGCGATCATCTCAATCCACTCTCGTCTCTTTTCCCCCGCGTACATTTCTTTCTTTTCCGTTCAAGTGAATACGCGCAATATAAACCGTCTGAAATGAAAAATTCCCAAAGTCAATATCCCGCAATCAATTCACGCTCTTCTATCCAACTGCTATCGTCGTTCGTCCGGCTCTAATAATTATTGTATATAGATTTCGCGATTTATAAAACTTCGCCGACACGTTCCGTACGTTCGAATTAGATTGGAGACCTGTCTATTTCTACTCGAATTCCGACGAGCGACGACACACATATTATTACTATATTCGTTTTGATCTCCTTTCGCACGGTACGGGCGTATCGTTTTCGCGAAATAAAATTACGACCCGCTAGTTGGCGGGATAGTTCAACTACAAAATGCGATTCGTGCAGCCACGATTTTTCATGATTTGCTACGTGATTGTAGTAAACCGTCGTATTATATAATAACGTGTGATCATTATATGAGACGTGATACGCCAGAGCGTTCAATCGTAGTGAAATGCGTCGACATTACTTTGGCGTTATTGGAAAAATAAATCGTAAACAACCTAAAAACATTCCACTCCATAAAAATATTAAAGAAATTATCGAACGGTTCCACGCCGAACGGCAAGTCCAGAACGAAAACAAACAAAACACGTACCGCAGGAAACCGTTTCAGCGTATTGCTTGACGTCGAAACGTGATGTTAGTCTGCGCATAATGGATCGCTTAGAACTCTTCGATCGTCCATCATATGCGTTCTATCACGATTCCGCCTTTAGTTTTTATTCCATTAAGAGTTCGAGAACCGATAAATCATTTTTATATACACTTGTATATGTGTATACCTTGTACTAACAATAATAATTTCACAAGCGATCGGGCACAACACGAAATAGTATAATTTCGATTTCACCATTAAAGTTTGAAAACTTAGTAGTTAAAAATAATGAGTGGAAATCCCAAGACAAAAACAAACATAATAATAATTAAAACAAATCCGTCATGCCGACAGTACAAGACATAAAATACTAACATCGAATCAAAACGGTTTTGTAACACATCGTTCCTCCGAAACGAAGTTGCTGCAACAGTTTTCCCAACAACAAATTGTTTGGGGTGTAATTATTTTATTGATCATGTGCTTTATACACAGAGAAACATATAAATAAATGATTTTTACGTTTTGATTTTTAACGTTCATTAATTTAACCGAAACTAATCGGAACGACACTGATATCGCCACTATATAATATGAATTATAATGAAACGTTAGTGTACTAAACTAATTAATACTAATACGATACTGCATATATTCAATACTAGAATGTTCGATTTTATTCGAATCTCCGTTTGATAATGAAACCAAAATCAATGAAACGTTGTGTTGACTAGTTGAAATTGGATCTACTAGTATTATATAGTTTTTCGTGTACTAATAATGGTTACATTATAATATTACACTTACCAAGCGAAAACAAAATGTATTGCATTTTTCATGGTAGTTTGTAGGTGATTTGAAACATTTTCTTTGTATATACCATAAATATCTTTTTCTCGCTAAAATCGCATTCAAACAGTAATAGTTTATGTGTAGCTTAAGAGGTCTTAGAAATGAGAGTGAAATGAGTTCACAATGATTCAATATATATTATTGGATTATACGAGGTAGAGAACTGTAAATAATACAATGAAAATCTACTATATTTTGTCGTAACGTGGAAATAACTCGATTGCGCTGAACAAACACTCGAATAAGTATGAAATATAATATAATAGCGCTGATCGAATGTTCAGTAAAGTTCTTCTTAATTCTAGAACAATAAACGTTCGTATTTTCCCTCGTTGCTTTGCAACTCCGTCCCACAGGACTGTACGTAAATGGTGAGATTTTACAGAAATCCTGATTTTCAAAAAGACTATCGTCGAAGTGACATTTCGATTTTCAGTTTTTAACAATCATTTTATTCACGTATTACTTTTGTGGTTATAGTATTTTCATAAAATACGTAACATATATAAAAAGACAACATATACAATATATAGACAACGATTGAAATTTTAATTTTTTTAACCCAGTAACAAAATTATTTCATATTGATTATATTCGGGAAACTCACTGTTCTATTATAGTCGTAAACATCGCAATACGAAACTTATTTTTGTTTTTCAAATATATTATTGTTATACATTTCCCAATTCTCTACCTATTTTCTTTACTTAATTTTTGAAATAAATTTGAAATTAGTATTTTAATACTTCGGACGTACTGCTATACCTCGTACCACAACATATACCTGCGAATCCAGCATGACGAACCCTTAACACTTGGATGTACCATAATTGCCTATCTGAAACGCCGTACCATGGTAGTTTATTAGCATTTTTATTCCAAAATTTCTACGTAGCTTTTATCGTCACCTGTATCCATAATATTAAATACTCAAATCACATTTTAATATATATGTACACATTTATATATGTATTTATATTTGACCATAAATTAAAATTCTTTGCAAAATTATAAAATACTAGTTATTATTAAAGAAGTAAAAATAATTTTGTCATATTTTGTGATATTTTAAATTTAAATACTTCCAGAAATTGTTTAAAAAATGAATACAGCATAAAACAACTATTTTTCATATCATTGTTGTTGATAAATAGTATATGACGGTCACTTGAAATAATTGCTTGGACACGAACACAGTTTCATTTATTTTTAATTTTAGATCACGATAATAAATTATTTGTTTACGTTAGATATAAGTTAGAGTTGATATTTTAACCAATGAATTTCTTTTTCCGACTTAACCAAATAATGTTCTATTTTCGATCAGTCGATTAGCAATTAAACAATTAACTTTCAGTCACCATGTGCACGCCATTCTCATATCAAACAACATTGGATTAAACATATTATTCTTTGAGCATAAATCTCATCTGAGCACTTATAGTATGGAACCTTTTGGCTTGAATTCAAATATCGATCATTACACGAAAACATTCGTCAGACAACCAGACACGAGCGCGTTATTTCGAACTGGAATTACCTGTTTAAACTAAAACCATATTCCAGCCGATCGTAGTGGTAATAAAACGATTTTGCACGTGAGTTACTTACGAATTACCAGTTCTGTGTTCTCAAGCACTTGGAAATCGTGGATGAACGTACAATAAGCATCGTAGAAAATGGTTTACCAACTCCGTTTCCCGTGTCAATAAAAACGATATTTGAGCACGTTTATTACTCCAGTAACTCGTAAGTTACCATTACCCAGAGATTTTTTTATGAAAAAAAAATATATATATATCTCATACCAGTCACGCACAAAGTTCATTTTATTTTTATTTTTATGGTATACGATTTACCTCGTTGTACGTTCTGTCGTCCGCCTTTCGAGTCGGCTTTCCTTTTCTTTTACTTGCCACCCTGCTGCAGCAGTCCCTATATCCCTTTTCGGTAAACTACAAAACGGTACTTTTGGATCGTAAATCACGCGAAATGTCTATAAATCAGGTTATTGGCGTTCGGCGGCCAACGAACCTGTATACATATACACATTTTATGTTCTTGTACTTGTATACATATATACGTATCCTTGTATGTAGGACGAGGATGTACTCTCAGGTGTAAGGGTGTATTGACCACTTGAAAAATGTATTTCACGACACGCGAGATAATATTCTTTTTTTATAATATTCCCTGTATCGTCGGTACTACGATTTAGCTAACTCCTGACTTCAAGCGAACACGAATGATCGTGTGTCATTCGTCGGTTGTAATTTTTTTTTTTAATCGAATCACACAAACGACGTCGACACGAACAAAAAAAAAAAAATCAAACAATGTACACAAACTATAGTTACACGACTTGGTCCGAAGGTTAATTATATAACATGTCGTCCGACATTCTCAACAAAAAAAAAATTGTTTTTTATTACATTAATTTCACATCCACACGAGATCAGCAACGGTTTGCGAATGGACAGTTACGTATGCATGTCCCGACCTCTGCCGACTCTAGTTTACCGATTTATATTTATATGAGGAGTTCGTACCATTTGTCATCTTGTTTCTGCCGCCTACGGGTCTAGTCGAAAATTAAGATTTAATAACGCCGCAAAAATGTTGCTACGCGTGAGAAAATTTCCCGTGTATCGCAATACCCGCCGTAATGCTATACACGGTTTGTATTTAAATTCGATTCCACCACGTCTAAAAAAAAAAACAATTAGTAATAAATTATTTTCATGTAGGTTTGTATTCGCGTAAAATAACCGTCGGGTACACACAAGATAACTTTGCATAAGATGATTGTTTTTCATGCAATACTTATGACACCAAACTACAAATGTTTTATATATTTATACATATTCGAATTACGTAAATACATTTCGCACGAAATGAGAGAGAAAAAACGTTCGTATAATTCGTTTTGTTAGGTGTATAAAATCCGTTAATAGAAAAATAAAATAGATAGACTTGTATTTCATAAATCTGCATTCTTCGGGCAACTTACTTACTTAAAGTTTTTTTTTTATTTACAGCACCAACGATAGAACAATCTATCGAAATACTACCAGTGTTATTATTTTTGAAACAAAATTTCGCCATGTTTTCAGCACGTCGAATGCGCGACGACGAAGTTTTCGCTATATTAATCACGGCGTTTGTCAGCCCTTGTCGTTTATTATAGTATAAAAATATATTTTTTTTATTGAAACGCTACAATTATTATACGCTTAACAAATTCACTAAATTTATTTGAAAATTTTTTTTTATTTAATGTTTTATTATATTTAAAACCAAAACCAATCGTTCGGTACCCGTGTAAAAGTTTTAGTACAGCTCTGGTGAAATCGGCCAATCATCCAGTATTTTATATTTTTATTTACCGGAATTGTAAACCCATACAAATCACTCACGAAAACTTAGTCGCGTATTAACTTTGACCTAAGTCACATACGTTGTAAATGTAATTGAATCCGTTTGAACGTTTACATATAATGTAAATATTCCAATGTTGGCATCTCGAAAATATTTATTCGAGTTTTAAAAAAAAAAATGTGCGTTATGAGTAGTTCATTCAATTAAAATATATAGCATACGAATAAAAAAAACCCATTCCAGTTTCCATCATTGTATTACTTCCCGAAAATTATTAAATCATAATATTGTACAAATTTTGCACCACTGCATTTCCGTAAAAATAACACCAGTAAGAATATATTGCATACAATACTCAAAACAAACAACGGCAGTTTTTTTCTTCGGAATACTGAAATCGAATATGATTTTCTATTTCCATATAGCGAAATATTATCCGTTTTATCCTGAATCATTGATTTCCACTCGACCTTTTTAAAAAAAAAAAAAATAATAATAATAAAGCACTTCGCCAGAGACACGTTCTCTGATAACTCCCGTAGAATATGAAATTAATTCAGTAAGTTACAATAATATTTATTGCGACATTTGATATGCTTGTTTTTCATTTGGAAAAAATATTATGGTGTTCTCCGTTCGATACGTGGTGAAAACTATAATTTATTTTAAAATACATCTTTAAAACTATTTATATATAACGATTACTGATTTATAAATAATTTTACGTGTGACATTTAACGACCTATCACAATATATATATATCTGTATATAGCTACATATACGTAGCATGATACATATACGGATGCAATATAGGTAGGTTATACAGCGTTTCTATATGGAAATTTTAACTATAAATCAAAACACAAAAAAATTTTAAAAAACACATTTTGATTTGATATATGAGACTCGAGTGTAATTAGGTGTTGCAAAATGTATGGTTGACGTACGTACGTGTGCGTATAACGTTATAGTCACTCCTTCGTAGATGAAAACTTAATCTCAGTTTAATATTTATGAACTTTAAACATTTGTCAATTGTTAATAAAGAGCAGTGTGAACGAAAGTCAGTAATTATTAAACAGTATTAAATAAACCCCGTGTTCAACCTCGTGTAAGATATGTAAAATGAGAGTATTCGATTATTGTCGAGATTAAATGCGTGACGTGTCACATTAAATATTAAGTTCCGTTCGCACTAAGAAATTCGTCGGGAAACGTTATAAATATATCTTTAAGAACCATATTATAGTTTAATCGTATTGTGCCACCGACATTGACTCACTGTTCATTGTATCTAATACCGAAGTTTATTTAGGTCTCTAAGAAAACAATATGTCTATAAATAAGAAAAGAATACTTTCAATAAAACTAAAGTTTTTTTTTATTTATTCAACTGTAGAACCTTTTCGAGGAGTGGATATAAAAATGGCGTATTAAATTAATTTTTTTTTTTTTTTTTAATAATAATTTTGCAGGCCAAGTTGGAAACAAAAGCACTGAAAGCGAAACGGCCTGGATTTACCGACGAGAGATACAATGAGACGTCGTACTATATGGAAAACGGTAAAAATATAATATATACGACAGTAATGTCTACGACTGTCATAAAGTTGAAAGTCTTAATAAGAACGCGTTATAATATTTACATTTTTTCCCCTTTTCTTTCGTTTAGGTTTGCGAAAAGTTTATCCGTACTATTTCACGTTCACTACATTCACCAAAGGTAGGTGGGTAAATCAAAATATACTGGACGTGTTCGCCAGGGAATTCAGAGCACATCCCGCCGAAGAATATGTAAGTGTCGCGTTTCAATCGGTCGTCCGAAACCCGAGTCGACGAGTTTCTAAATATTGTGACGTGCGTACATGTAGAGAATAAACATTTGGCGTTTGTCACGAAACGACATAAATTAAATGTCACACCGTTACACGTACAAATAAATAATCAATTCTCCTTAAATCCGTATTTCATATTTTAAATCATCGTGTTCACCATAAAAGATTTTTAAATTTTCTCGGTTTCTTTCACGGTCCATTCGTACGAATAAAAACGTCATAATATAAATAAATCGTCATAACGTTGTATAATTTATATACTTATTCTTAAATAAGAACAAGATAATAAAAATTATAAAAAAAAAGGGGGGAAAAAAAGGCGGATGGTATTATATCACCTTGATCCACCTCCTAATTTGACACTTGTAAACAATTTATTAATACTACAGTTAAAGTTCAAACGGGTAATTGACATTTTGTAGAGTTACAATACGTTAAAACGGACCATGAAAGCGACGAACAACGCGCGCATAAACGAAAAGAACTAAAATATGATGATTAAATGGGCGGACAAATCGTTCGGAATAAATGAGTTTGTATAATTTTTCTTGCCGATTGCTCCGTGACAACGGGACTAATGATTTGAGAGGAATATTTCGGAAATGTATGTAAATGGTAAATAGTGTTTGACGGATCGACGAGGAACATCGGACGGAGAGTCCTTAATATATGTAAACGTCTCCACGTTATAGGCTACGCAATCAGGTGAATTTTAATCAATTATTTTATGTCATTGGTATCGTCCGCAGGAACGTTGCATAAAATCCGGTTCGTTGACCGTTAATTATCAAAAAGTGGACACGCAATACAAATTGAAACACAACGATCTGCTGGCTAACGTAGTGCACAGGTAAGTTTTTCAATTGTTTTGTATTTTTACCGCACTGCCGCACCGACGACGACGTTCACAACGCGCCGCGTCGGTGCGGACCCCAAATGACGGCGCGGGCTCGTGTCGTTTTTGCGGAACAATCCCGCCGGGGAAAATCCGCGGGTTATTGTATTAGTATATGGCTACACGACCAACGGTCCGTTTGCAAACGGGCTACTGCCCGACCCAAAAATACGAAAAATAATGTAACGGCCAGCCGACTTCGTAGAATATACACAATGTCTAATTAATGTGCCGGGGATCCGTATAAGTGGGAATTTAATGAGAACGTTGAAATTATAATAATATATTCCGAAATTATATCGTTTTTCCACCCCCCCCCCCCTCCTCCTCTCTCTCGCTCTCCGTCATAATTTTATCGTACTGCTCTTTGTATAGTACGTGACGGTTAAAAACGCGCATAAAAAAAAATTCACGTGCGCTTATATACTTTATTACGCTGTGTTAATATTTTATGATAACAATAATAGGATATTCTCCCTGTACGATCGTATCAGAACTCGAGTCAGAACGACTTTTACCACGGTATTGTTAAGAACATCACTGGTCAAACGTCCAGTAGAAGATCACCTCGGTGAATGCCGAACGTTTTCCGTTGATTCGCACAAAACCATACGGACTTCGCGGCCACCAGTATCGTAAAGCGTTCGAATAAAACTATCTAAAAAAAAAAAAAAATTGTTTGTTATCATATATTATCACTATACGTGTGTGTTTGATTATAAGTCGAATAGTTCCAATCGCGAGTCTGATGCGTACGCTGATACACGAAACGATAAAAAAAAAACTCGGTTTCTCGTGTAAGCTTAATTTAAAACGAACGATAACAAAAAACACGCACCTAAGTAAAACAAACGAGTCGATCCAGAGACAGCCAATGAAATTTAATTCATAATAAACGTCATGGTGTTATGATATATCATACTCTATTGTAATGAAAAGTAATATTATCCTCTGCGTTTCGTTATAAAAATTTCAAACATCGACTTCGATTTCTTTCAAAAGTGTTCAAAAAAAAAAATATCACATATTTCATATTTATTCGGGACGGTTGTTCAAAGACGGGATACGTTTTTTTAAAGCGTGCTCTGCTTGTTACGTGGAAACTCGATCGTTCAGCGCGATCGTTGACCGTGGACTTTCGGATTTTTCAAATCGTGTTCTCCCCTAAAAATTTCTCTAGACGTTAAATCGTCGACGCCGTGTAACACAACAAATATTGAAATGATTTCCAGGCACTTGTATAGCCGGTTAAAACATACTTGTAATGAGCCCGTCATTTACAGCCGTATACAATGCACGTTCGTTCTTATTGTTCTCGACGCTCTCGAAACTTTTGCCACGATCGCGATTACGTATTCGAACGCGTACGTATTTAACTTTTGTTCCGAAAACCGTGCGCAACGTAACGCACAATAAAGAAACCATTACGCGCGTTATTTTGCGCAACGTTCGTCGGCTAAATAAACACACGCTAAATAAGTATTAGTAACGATAAAACATAACGAATGGGTATTGCGTGAAAATCAAGTTTGATACGTACACACGCGTAAGCGAGTGTAGAAAAAGTCGACAGATTATAGATAGTACAGATCGTCAAATACGTTACGATGACGTTGGTCGACAAAAACGAAAACATCGCGTCTGTTCAAGGATCGCGAGAATGCAATACGATATCGGGTGTCGAAAAAAATATTCCGTCTCTCAAATTCAAATAAGTTTTTATTCGTAAACCCTACGGTTTAAGTACACTTGATTTGGTCGTACAACGGACGGAAAACGTATTAAGCGAAGAATTCCATTTATAGTTTCGACGTGGAAAACACAATGTTCGGAATAACCTGTCATTCAACGGAAAGATTTTACAATAATAGAAAAGCTATGAAATTGTTTTATATAACGTACGTTTACTAAAAGTGTTTTCCCCGCGAATTACAACTTCGATCGTTTCTTTTTGTTTTAAGCGAATAGCAAAAACTGAATATTCAAATAAATTGATATTAAACAAAAAAAAAAATAGACTTATACGGATCTCTAGTATAAAACTCTGGGGTTTGGCAAAAATCTCGAATGCCAAAAAAATACAACAGCGTGTTCCAACCCCGAATCATTCGGACCATTCCTGCTGCACCTCCGGTATGTTTCCAACGACCCACTTCATAAAGACATGAACCTGGCCACCAAAGTCCATTACAAAGCTTTTCAAACCGTCTCGATGACCATTCTACATTCTAACCCTTTGATTGCTAACCTATGATATGCATTAAATACTAAATCTCCGTTCTTAAATATATATTATATCATTTTTTTTTTTTTTTTTAATGAAATAGAACGTTTACATTCAAAACTCTTGGAATATACTTTTTAATTTTTACCGACTTTGTAATAAATGTATTAAATTTTTACTCTTACTACTCTATGTATAGAAGACATGTTCGCGTAAATTTAAATTTGCGTCCGTAAACCGACACCCTCGTTTTTTTATTTCTTGTCAGTTGGTTTACTCTGCAAAATTTCAGGGCGATTCGTCGGATTTTTGAATCCTCCGCCACCGTTTCCCGTACGGAAAAAATCATGACGTCACCAATAGAAAAACTGCGTTTGGACGGTCGCGTCGTTTGATTTTCGTTTCCCGAGACAAACGCGTATACACAGTTACATAAAAAAAAATATATGTATATATATATACGCACATGCCTATGTACCTGTGTATGCGAAGTAGAGGGATATTTTTATTGATTTTTTTTTTTTTTTATCGCTGTTATCGGCCCATCGTCGTCAGTGACAGCGTACTGTAAAGTGAATACTCGCGAGCTGGATAGTAGGTTATTTTTTCTTCGATAAATTCATCAGCCCACGGATACCGCGATCTATACGTACATGTATACACACAAGTACCGTGTATACATAAAAACGTTGCAGTCTTGTCGACGTCTTTCGATCCTCGGATCGTGAAATCCCTTGTGAAAGACACACTTGAACTCAAAAAAAAAAAAAATGCACTCCTTAACCCCATGGCCGTTTGACAGCGATTTAACGAAGGACGCGTGTGTGTGTGTGTGTGTGTGTGTCGGCGTGTTACAGACATGAAGTACCGGTGACTAACGATCCCATTACGGTCGTGCACATAGACGACGACATCGTAGTAGTCAACAAACCCGCAAGCATTCCGGTAACTTGATTTACGTGTACATTTATTTATATATATATATATATTATATTATATTTTTTTTCATTATTATTTGTGTATAATAATGACAGAACGTAGAAAACCGACAAGACTGTATTCTGAGAACGTCACGTGCGTTTCGTGTACACACATACGTGTCTGCGACGTAACACGTAAAACACGCAGAGGGCTAACTCCGACCCGTTCCACTGTAACGTCGTGCATTAGGGTTATTTGGCAAATTAAATCGTCATTTTTTTCTAGACAACTCTCGTATGAACACCGTCTGTTATGGTATTCGGAACTTGAGAAATTATTTTGACGCCAAATCAATTTTTCTCCGGAATTTTCTCGATCCTAAATCGTTTGCGTGATATTTGTCCAGCCCGATTTTCGATCTGATGCAACGGCTGGATTTGTTTGAAAAATTGTAAACTGTCTATCTAAAATAACTCGCATAAATTTGGACATGTTTCTTTGTGTAAGAAAAAAAAACGCTTCGTCGTCCAAAATAATAAGCGCGATTAAATAATTAAAAAAAAAAAACAGAATAACATTATTAAGTCGATATAAAAAAAAAAGTACAAGTAGAGCTAAATTTTAATTTATCCGCGTTTATATATTATTTCGTAAACTTCGATAAGCAAAACGTTAATTTTCGCACAACAAGTACAACCGACCCGTCTAACATGTATCACATTTGATAACGCGACAGGTTCATCCGTGCGGCCGTTATCGACACAACACGGTGGTGTTCGTGTTGGCCAAGGAGCACAATTTGAGAAATCTCAGGACCATACACCGTCTGGACAGGTTGACCAGCGGCCTTCTCATGTTCGGCAGGACACCCCGGTACGCCCGCATCATGGAGGCGCAAATCCGCAACAGACAGGTGAACAAACAGTACGTGTGCCGGGTCGAGGGCAGATTTCCCGAGTAAGTATACACGCGAGTAAAACATTGTTTTCGGCGTTTTTCGCACCGTTTCCCGTTTTTGCGTTCGGCAATTAATTACACGGTTTTTGGCTTACGTTGAAACGACGGAACATCGTTGTTCCGCTGGAATTCGTTGCGTGAGGAATTTTTCCGTTTAACGACTTGAACGTTTTAAAACGACATTGAAAATATTTCTTTTCCATAACTGACGCTCCGAAATCCATTAACAATCGATCAATCGAACGATTATTTTTTTACAGGCGATTAATATCTAGTCTACCGCGAAATCCGTGTGTACTAACTATTGCTAATTCGTTAGGAATTATCGTTGTTCGAATGGTTCATCGGTTGTTTTCAAATTGATAAAATACAACTCTAGTCTCTAATTAATCAACTGAAACAGCGTCTGCGGCTCGCTAACTTTTTATTTTTTTTTAGAAACTTCAACTGTTGGCTTTGAAATTAAATGCGTAATACAGAAAACATGTAGCCTAGCGTATCGACGCGATTCGACGGCTTAACGCAAACGCACGCCGCCGTCTCGAATGTATTTTATAATTTAACAATGATAATAATGCAGGCAAACAGTCGAGTGCAATCAACCCATCGAAGTGGTCAGCTACAAGATCGGCGTGTGCAAGGTGTCTCATAAGGGCAAAGGCTGTTCGACGACATTCCAGTTGGTCGGCTACAACGAGAAAACCAACATCAGCGTGGTCTTGTGTTTTCCGCATTCGGGACGCATGCACCAGATCAGAGTGCACCTGCAATACCTAGGTGATTACGATTCTCTTTCGTGCAAACGAATTAGACTACAACAACAAATAAATGTTACACGTCACTGCTTCTTGCTTTGAACTATAAAATAGTATGATAATTCGAATTGATAACGATTTCATTATTATTTTTGAAAACTAAAATTAATCAAACAAATGAAATCTCACGTGTATATACATATACAGGATTTTCTACGGACATCTGACAAATATCTTGACTTTGTTTAATTCATGATTTGTTTTAAAGTTATAAAATTTAAAAATCATTACCTTCAATTAAAAGTTGTATACGCCAATATATTTCTAAAAATTATATTTACAAAATGACCATGTTGATTTAAAAAAAAGTATTAATTTCGATCTCCTTATTATTAAAATGATGAATTATTACAGGGCAAAAATAGGTATAACGACCATATGGAATTGAACCAAAAGTACATTTGTCAGATATCCGTGGGATACCTGTATATACAAATATGTTAACTAATATATAATTGTTATGCACAAATGAGATGTGTCTCGCCGGCCCGACCCCCTCTAACGCGTCACTTGGATTCGTCGTTATTTAACGTTATTTAAATTGCAATCAAAAATCGTTTTGTGCGCGTGTGTTGGCGCAGGTTTCCCCGTGAAGAACGACCCGCTGTACAATCACGTGGTGTTCGGGCCGGAAAAGGGTCGCGGTGGCGTTATCGGCAAAACGGACGAGCAACTGATCCACGACTTGATAAACATACACAACGCCGAAAACTGGTTGGGCATGGACGGTGACTCGGAACTGATGCCGGTGCTGAAAGACGTCGATGACGAGGGCAAAAAGACACCTCCGGGTATGTAGACCCGTTTTCGACGGGTTCGCGATGTCGACTCCAAACGTTCGGTTACGAATTGTTACGAACAGTGACGAATCGAAATTGGTACAGCGCGATTTGTACGAACCGATCGGATCGGTTTCGGCGAGTCGTCGGCCTCTCGTGAATAAACCGCGTGCGACTGAGAAACGGTTCAGTGTCAAAGTCTAAAAAAGTTGGTTGCAAATAAAAAATATTCAGAAATATTTTGGTAGCGCACGTTATGTATAAGGAGAGGGAGGGCTTATACCCGTTTTTACCCGGACGTTTCCTATATATATTTTGTTTATTTTTATTAGCAACGATTGTCCTATAAATAATGTATTATTACAATATATAATTATGTATATCATACATAAATGTATATTAGTATAATGGTGCGTGTGTAATGTTTATACTACTTTAGTTATCGTTTATTTCGCGTTTTCGTGATTTGTTATGTGTGGGCCACCATAATACGCCAAAACAATAATTGCTGAGCTTTGTTATGGTCGTAGAGTAAAAGCCGCACCAAAAAAAAAAATGGGTGGATTTTCATAACCGAATTAGAGCAATAACTTTGGATTATACCGCGTACAAGAAAGAACGACAATTACTGGATGTTTTACGAACGTTATTATACTATAATTTTTTTATATGTTTAAGTTTAAATTCTTTTTTTTCCCCATGAACAATACCATTGTAACGCGACTTTACTACAATACACACGTGTATTCTTTGGATTTGTTTGAATACAACATTTTTTTTTTCAATACCGTTCGTAAAAAATAAAGCATTTGGCAAATGCGATTCGGCATTTTGTTTTCATCGAAATTATCATTCGGGAAAACGTACGATGTAACTTCACACATATCTAGTGTGGTCGATATGTTTTGGTGTGGTTGCACGCACAGTATAATGTCCATAATTCGATCCCCGGGTTACATGTTTACGACTTAACTTTGACAGCTCGAAAAATAATTCCGTTCCCATTACAATATTATACTTATATGTACTTCGAACATTATTATTATTATTAGTCGTTCAGTTTCAAACAAACAACCGACATATCAAAATTATTTAGCATGAAAATATCCATTTTCTAATTTTCGAATAATAACGTCTTACAAATTTTACCGTCTATTAAAAAGGTAAACATTTTTTTTTTTTTGTATATATATACAAAACGATTATGAATTATAAAATATTTATGTAAAATTCTGTTACTAACTCAAAAACTGCATATGTCGATTTGTATAATTTCCATTATTGATCGTCTATAATCGTGGTGGAGTTGTATTGTACATTTTACGAGCAAAGAGCGAAATCGGACATAATTCACGATAACCGGCTTAAATGGTGCAGAAGGCAAATTTCAATAATAATTGACAATACGAACACAGTATGGCAAATACGTTGAAAATAAAATTATAATCACATGTTATGTTGAGAGCGATCAGTTAAACACGAAATAGTTAATAATCACAACACTTAATTATCTTAAAACAATTCAGAATATAAAATTCGGATTGTACGTTTAATTAACACTAAATTCTAATCTTGATCACAGTAATTACATTGTACATATAGTACCGCTGTGGTTCTCACATTTACTACTTATTACTGATAAATAAAATCATAAAATATAGTTTCAATGATAACAGTGTCCGTTAACACGTATAATCTTCTTCGGCACGTTTACACATTTAAAGTTATATTCAATTTATGTTAAACGATCTTCGTAAATCACAATACGTTTATTGTGTACATCGCACTTGTACTATTGACTCCGTCCGTTTAAGCTTGCACTTTAACCGACGTGCAACACATTAAATCATTGTGACAACAAGACTATAACATTATATAGATTCTCATGTTTTAATTTTTATATTTCGAATCCATTCGTTTTGTTAGTTGCTATTAACAAACGCATTTCAAAAACGAACAAAAAATACAAACCATTTAATAATATTTAAAAACGATCCCGTTGAAAATTATATATATATATTCACACTTTTCCCAAGTATTGCGTCATACCGGTCAATGCGCAGCGTCCGCGTGATTTATTTCGATGTTGTAATTAGTGTCGTAATGATTTTCGTACCGTGGTTTTTCTAAAATGTGATAAACACAATATGGTAACCGCGAAAATTACTTTGTATTCTAATGGTTATAAAAATAGGGTTTTACGGTGCTTAACGAGTGTTCTTTTAAACCGGTGTCATAAACTATAGCGCATATGATCATCAACAAGTTGTGCTATTCATCAAGAGAGATGTCAGTCGTTTTTTATGACCGTCACCTAGTAATGGTCTCTATTGGCAACGTTTTTTTCGCGCCCGGCCCATTACACATTTGGACGACTGCCAACACTCGGGGGATCGCACAAAACGTATGAGATCACTAAATCTCACACGTATTTAAGTTATGTTCGTGTTAAAAAAAAAATTAATTGGTTAGTACGAAAAAAAAAATGTATTACCTTAACCGATAGTACACGCACACTAAAACAATGAGTTTTTATCTTATCGGACAAAGTGTAAAATTCAACAATGAAAACTGTATTTTAGATCTCGGGTAAATGCGTTTTCAGAAATAATATGACGTATTTTAATGCATGAAAATTAGAAAATAACGCACGACACGAATGTTAATGACATAACTTTAACGTCGCGTTAGCCAATCTGATTTCATACATTTTCTCGTATTTCACGTAAATTAATTATATTATGTATTACATCTCTCAGTTTGATATTAATTATAATACTAATAATATTATCATTATCGTCATTATAATAATTATTATTAATTTTTTTTATTTTTTATTTTTTTTATTGAAAATCAGTGACCGAAAACTGTTAAGGTTTTCGCTCTTCGTGTTTGAGTGCTTAAAACTGCTAGGCGTGGTCGATTGATTAAAATAAATATTTCAAGCGTAAGTCAGTTCAGTATGTCGACCTCTGTACGATCGATACTTTTGCTCGTACTTAAATTGAACGCATTAAACGTGTATGACGTACGAATAATATAATTAAATTTCTGTTTAAACAACGATTAAATTCCAATATTAATTTATATAAAAAAACTTCCATGCGTAAATTTTTCAGCTTACAAATCTTAAAACGTACTTAATACAGTTCCGGTTCTTATAATAATATTATAATTGTATTACGCGCTATCGTTTTTTTAGTAATAAAATATAATTCATTAGCTATCTATCCGCTTAGTTGTTATACAATGTTTAAATTTTTAATTACAATAAATGTTTATTTTCATAGTTTTTCATTAGCTGTCTCTATTTAGATACATGTTTAAGTATGTGCATGCTCCACACTGTCAGAAATCGATTTAAACTATAAGCAATTAATGCACTAATTTTTAACGACACGTGACAACCTGCTCGAACGAGGCTATATTTTGACGTATCAATTAATTAATTATTCCAAAGTAATTTTAGATTTTCACAAGTAAAAACATTCAAATTCGATTAGCCTTTGTTTGACATAATTATAAATAATTTAACCGATCTAAAAAGAAGAAAAAAATGTTTTAAAATTCCTTTATATAAAATAATATGATTATTATGTGGATAAAATGTTCATAAAAATAACTTCAAAATATGTTATAAAATATTATGAGTCTTAAATTACTGAAACGTCGATGCTTGTATAATCGTAGTAATCATAATTGCGTGCAATTTAACATATTTCCGTATTAATACTATTATAGGTAAGAATAACTATATTTTTAATATGAAGACGTTTGGAAATGTAATAAATTATGTCGAATAAATTTGCATAAAATGAAAAACTATTAAGTAATTAAACACTAATATAAATGAAAATTATGTAAAAAAAAAAAAAATGAATCGTCTTGATCTATTTCGACATATAATCTAAAAAGGCATACAATTTCGTGTTATATAAGTTATATGTTACAATGCAAAAATCAATAACACGAGTCAATAACAATTCACTTACGAATAAACACGTGTGTTTTTAACAAGTAATTTATATCAACTTTGTGATTTGTACTATGGTACAATATTCAATGGCAATACCTGTGCTGTTCAAAACTGATTCACATGTATCGACCGAAAGATTAATTTTAAATTTGATTATATAAACATATGTTCTTGTTAAAAATTTAAAGGAATTCGTAAAACGTCCGGAAATTGCATAACGATCAAGTAAAATTCAAAAATTTTAATAGTTGAAAAAAAAACATTACTGTAAAACGAATGCATTTTTCACAATATTTGTTCGTATTTAATACGAAAATCAACGTAGAGAACCATAGACACGCTTTATTTCGATTTTCTTAATTTGCTCAAATTCTTTCAGAGTTTCCAAAACATACTGTTGTATCACAATACAAAGGGAAGAAACCTATGTTAGATAAAAATAAGCATTTTATTACAGTAGTAATGGAAAAACACAATCAAATGATATCAAATATCGTGGAATCGGTGGGTTGTAAACGATCATTTGGCGAAACGAGAAAACGACAAAAAGAATAATGGAAGAAAACCGTTTCGAAACGAATCGTCCCGATTTCTTTCATCTTAACCATTCGTCGTAATTCGCCGTCGCAATGCGTTTCGTCCGTGGGGTACGTTGTTACTGAATAAATCTGGAACGCGTTAAGGTTGAATATGGTGCCCGAGAACGAGAGAGGATAAAACAATTGAAGTTTTTTAAATCGATGGAATGCCCGCGACGCGTTTGAATCCGATGCGCGCGCGTAAAACGAAACTAACCCGCCGGTCGAAACCGTATTTAAAAACGAAATACGCCAACATAATCATTATCACCTGGCATTGTGTTTCCCGAAGGTTTCAAAGATAAGGACGGGTCGGTGGTGGACCAGCAACAGGCGTTACAGGCGCTGCACCGGACGAAAGCCAGCCAAACCACCGAGCACGACCACCAACACCACCACCAACACAACCAACACAGCCGCCGCCGCGGGTCGCCGTTCGACAGCGCGTTCAACGTGTCCACGCAGACCGGACAAGACGTGCCGGACACGGACTTCGACGCGGAGAAGCTCACGCACGACCCGCACTGTTACGAGTGCCGTGTGAAGTTCCGAGACCCCAAGCCGAAAGACCTCATCATGTACTTGCACGCGTGGAAGTACAGCGTAAGTGCGCGCGCGTCCCGGTTCATTAATTGTCCACGCGTAACGCGAACACTTGGCTTTGGTTGGAACGTGCGACGGATCCACTTGGGTGTTGTTGTTCGACCGGGACGATAAATTACGCGCGATTTCAATTTCCGCCCGTAAAAACGTCTCGCGGTCGATCATAAAGATCAACGTCGATCGTCTCTTTTTTTCTACTTTTTTTTGCGTTCCCACCCCCCCACACACACATACGCGCGTGCGCGATCGGTCTCGAGTACGCGAATGACGCCGTTGTTGTTTTGGTCGCCAGCGAGAACGTCATCTGAGGACAACGCGCCAAAAATATCGAATATGTCCGCGGGGGCTTCGGTTGAAAGTAATTTACGTTTTTGTACAAACGCGACGGGTTCGTCATGCGCCGACAGTCGTGGTGGCCGCCGCGATTCCACGTCGTGTACGAGACCGGCTTTAGACGTCGGAGTTCTCCGGGACAAATAGCACTTGCACCGCGCGCGCCCCGTTTTTCAATTGCCACGTCGCGAGTGCATCGGCTGTCGTGTTGTAATTCACTTGGCAAACGACGTTTTATTCGAAAGTAAAGGTCGAACAAATTTAATTTCGTGTCGACATAAACAAACCGCATTGAATTGCGCTCCGATCGTATTAAATGATATTCGATTCGACGTGCGTCGCACGATTTCGAAAAACGTTCGACTGACGTAACACGCGTACGATACGATCGATTCACCGGTGGTTTGCGTGTTCGCAGGGACCGGGATGGAGTTACGAGACGGATCTACCGGTGTGGGCCAACGTCGACTGGGAGGAACCGGAATGAACGGATGACGAAAGAGAAGCCCGCGCAGCCCGCGGTCCACACACGTGTTACTATTTTTGTTTTCGGTCCAGTGACTTATGTCCCCGCTCTGTATATAAGTCGTCACCGTCATAATATATATATATATACATACACTATTATCCTTTATCATGATTGCGTATAGTACTTACACGTTCAAAAAAAAAAAAAATGTTGAGTGCTCAAATTTTTTTTTTTTTTTTTTCATTGTGATACGAAATAGAACTACTCGTATAGTTTTACAAAAACAAAAAAACAAAACTCTTTCTATACATATTATAAATAAATAAATATATATACGTACGTCATGTGCTCGAGTACGTCATGCTCTGCACATATTAATTATACACACAATCGTACAATCGTGTACGATAATTGTACGAATAACGATGATAGTTCATTAAAAATTATCTTCTACGACAATGCGTCGCGTTTTGTGTGTATGTTGTGCGTTTACGTGTATAGAATGTGTGTGTGTGTGTGTGTGTGTGTGTATTCATTTATCCCAAACTTTTATTTTAAAAATTAATTAATAGAAACTAGACTCGGCAACGTATGCACAAGTTTTAAAATAATCTGTCGTTGTTTTGATGTATTCGTTGTCTACTTTTATTTTTTTTTTTTTTTTTTTCATTCGAATACTTAGTTATAAAATAAAAATATTAATGTTATAAAAATGGTTTGCAAAAAAAAAAAAACTTCATACTACTCATAGTATGTAAGTCGTTAATATAACTATGTACTAGGTACATGGATCGCGTTCTGCGACCGTTGTATTTACCGAAACGTTATGTTTTCGTGATTAGTTTTGTGTTTGTAGTTACGATTCTATTATTGTTAGTGCTTACATATTATTATTATTATTATTATTATTATTGTTAGTCGAATGTAGACACTTATATTATTAGCATACCTATTATTATTATTATTATTATTATCATCATCAATTATTATTATCAATTATTATTATTGTTATTGTACAACTTTGCCTGCACTGGAGCAACAGCAGTACAATGTTGCCCACAGTACACGGCGGTCATAAAACGCGGGTTTCTTTGTTTTTTTTTCTCCTTTTTTTCTTAGTCATTTCCATTTAACACTTAATGTCGTATTTAATTTCTCTCGGTGGCTAGACCACCGAGAGTCTGTGATTTGTCCACAATCCATAAGTAGGATTAGTATTTGTTTTTATTTCAGTCTATTGTAGTTATTGTTTGTCTAGTGTGCTTAATAGAAAATTATATATTAAAAATAAATAAATAATAATAATAATAATAATGATAACAGTACTGTATTTTTCTTTTCTCTTTTGTACGCACGTGTTTGTTGTTACTATATATAAAACAAAACAAATATATATGTTACTTTGTAAACCTACACGGCCTACAACGTACTCACCCACCACATAACGTTCAAAAAAAGGAACGGTTTTTTTTTTTTTGAAGTGACAAAAATAAAAGAAGAGTAACAGAGTGAAACAAAACAATGTCGTTGTAAATCCATAAATTGTGTCAGTAACGCAATGTGAATTTTCAACGAGTGTACTTGCTCAAAGTGTGAAAAGTTAGATTTGAAAAATTACCTGTGGGTTGATATTCGTTTTGAATATAACATCATCTACATTCGTTTCAGTTGTGTTAAATGCGACGGCGGGTACTATGTATTATCATATGATTTAACTAGGTAAACGGATTTTTCCAACCAAAAACGCATTGTAAATACGACTTGCAAATATAAATATATTATTTTTGTTACCAAATTCTGCAACACAAGTTTAATAAAATGTAGAATTCCATCGTTAAACGGGTTATAAAATCAAACGCACGAATAAACGTATAAATATAAATTAATATAAATTAATACTATTAACAATCCACGTTAGTTAATAGTAGTCCAAATAAAATTAAAAAAAAAAATGAAATACATATTATCTTGTTTATGAACAAAGACTCATTTTTAATGTTACAATGGTAATGAACCAAAACGTTACGAAATATATATATATAATTAATTTGGATCTGTTTGAATATAAATTTTAAAAAAATATCAAAAAAGTGCCCGGACTAATCTTTCGACGATCCCGGCTGGTTGTTGATTTCTTGTTGAAATGATGATTTGTCGTCATCAGTTGTTGTCGGCGGCGGGGGCGGCGAGGGCGGCGAGGGACGTTCGTTGTCTTCTACCGGGAAAAAGCACGTGATGGTCTTCTGCCAAGCAGGTATTTCTCTGGGATGTATTGGATTACCACCAGAATACTTGTCTAAAATTGTCAAAAAAATAATAAATAAATAAAAATAAACAATAGCAATTTGAATAATATAAGGCGAAAATTGGTATCAACACATATATATATATCCGAATAAATAATATATTTACTATATAGCCTACAACAGTATCATTATGAAGAACAGGACTTGATATCTACACGTTCGTCCACATTGACGTTGTATTTTTCGGCGCTCTCACTTTTGCTACGACATCCGAACCCAGTTATGGGAATGACGTGTGCGCGCGCTTCAAACACACTCGTATCGCGGAAAAAGCACGGTGTCGATTATTTCAACAACAAAAGTTTGCCTAACACGCATCATGAAAACGCCTTACGCTCGTGCGGACAGGACGGACGGACTCGGACACTGTGGAGTAGTACACGTTGCGGAGACGACGGAACCCATGCGAACTGACGAAGCGTTACGGACGAAAAACGGCGTCACGTAAATTTCTGACGGACCCCCGGGCCAAAAGACATTTTTTTCACGTCATTTATTCGAGTCCGAGCTCTAATGATTACGGTAGAAGCCAGCAGACAAAAGCTTGGGATCGGTCAGGATTTCTTATAATAACGTTTTTTTTTTTTTTTTAAATGGGTGTTGCAGAAAACTAGAGAGTCGGTCGAAAAAAACAATGTACCCGCCGTGTAGTCGGTTACACGTACAAATAAATGAAACACGTAATATGATAACAAATAACAAATAACAAATAATAATAATAATAATAATGTTAACAAATAATCGAACACACTCACTCCTGTTCGACGAGCGGGCGGCGGGCGAAACAGTTCCGTTGGATGTCGAGGACGATCCAGCGACCGCACTACAAGACGCTTTACACGCCGCAACTTTAGGCGTTTTTCCCATAGACACTGCACGCGACGAAATCCCATGAAACAAAATAAAAGTGAAACAAATTTTATTCGAAACACCAAACGCTGAAACGTACAGGTAGGTATGTTTTACATCCGTACTGTGCACCAGTGCCGGCCCAAGATACGGGCGAACCGGACGAATATTTTATAAATTTTAGTGTAACATTTATTCAAATTGACTAAATTATCCATGACAGAATATTCTGTTATTTAATTTTTTTCATAGATTATACGATTTTATAATCATAATTATTATAGAGAATTTGTTTGAGGGCGCCTTTCAAAAAATTGCCCGGGGCGTCAAAATACCTTGGGCCGGCCATGCTGTGCACTAACATACGACTGGCGGGTACAAACAATTACGATGTTGAGCGAAACGAACATTTTCGTCAACGATTAATGTGTTTCACTTCGTCCGGAGACGAAAATCTATTGAAACTTTTTTTTGTTTTTTTTTGTATGCCCGAGAGATTTACATTTTCCGCTAAGCATATATAAGGCACACGCGAAATATCCCAAGCGAATCGCTACGTTTTCCGACGTCTATAAATATACCGATTGTATCGTGTACTTTTTTTTTTTTTTTACAAGTTCAAATATTTTCGAAAAGCAGAACTTTAAAAACTTCAATGGACGATACGATCGGGTTTAGTCGAGAAACGTTCGATGATCGAACAAACGCTTGATTGGATTTACTTCGTGTCGTTTAATTGTTAGACGGAAATATACAAATATTAATCGTTTGAAATTATTGTACGGAAATCCACGATCTCAAAATAGTTATTAATCGTAATCAACATTATCTATTTTATTCGACAACAGGCAATCGGCAAGTAATAAAATGTACAAAATGCAATCGACTCGTTTCCATAAATACGATAATTTCCCAAAACATTACGACGAGGCATTTGAGTATATGTACACGTATATCGAAACTCAACATCATGTCCAATTCAATCGCAACGCCGGCCCCTCGCGGGACGTCTATTTTACATTATCACGACTATAAATACGAGTATGATTATAATAACAGGCCGTGTGTCAATAATCGAAACGGCCGAGTCGCGTTTCAAAAATGATTTTCATAGTTGATTAAATATTCGTGCTCGAAGTTTTCCACGTTTTCGAAAATGTCGACCGCTTTTAAATTACAATTTAATATATTTGTAATTTATAACTTCAGCTACGCCGTTTACCCGATTCGATTCATTGGATTCGTCATTTTTGTAAAATATTATTAAACAATTAGAGTAGTTATCGGCATTTAAAAGCGCGACGTCCTATCAAACGATAAATAAACAACATGTTCGAAAACGTGTACATTTCTAGTTGAAATACTTCACGCCTCACAGAAATTGACGATCGTGTGTAACGTCGTATCCAAATAATACCGTGCAGTCAAATGCGTTGAAGGACGCGTGGTTTTAGAGACGGGACGAAATCAAACTCGAAAAATTAATTTTCGGGTTGTATCCAAAAAATAATAATAACAACACCGATAAACCGTGATTAAGACATGTTGTTTTTGGAAAGGTCGTGGTGGTACAGCTCGCGCGCTCTCGTCGTTCGTGTCGGCAAGACGACACGGGTCGCTCCCTTGTGAAAACAACCGTACACGACAGTCGACTGTTTTTATCAAAAGCACATCGAGTAAAACAATTATTTCAAATATTATCAGCTCCACGGGCCTTTATCGCGGTGTACTGACGCAGTTCGATTTGATATGGTTTTTTTTTTTTTAATTTACCGTGGACGACGAATACGTTTTAGCGGGTATACATTTGTCTGAGAACCGTAATAAGAATCGGAACTTGAAAGGAGAACACAGAAAAACCAAGAATAGTATGATTACGGGTAAAACATTAATATCGAAAATCACGTTCGTGATGCCAATGTAAAACGGTCGAAAAGTAAGTTTTTTTTATATATTATTTGTTATCAAAAAATATATATGTATATAATCACATTCGAAAGGCGTTATTAAATAATAACGTTATTAAATTTTAACGCTAACGAGACAAACGCTTAAAAACGGTCGTCCCCCGATTATCGAACAAACCGATTTCTATTTCGGTGGATCAATCGTCGACACGTGATTGAATTGAATAGGCTCGCGGCGGTCTACACCGGGATTTCGGGACCCGTCGGAAAATCGATCGACGGAATCACGTCGCGTCGGTTTTCCCGTGCGCCGAAATAACAATTACGATCGGCGAACTCCGCACGCCGGCATGATCACGTGGAATTCGTTAGACCACCAGCGCGAGGCGACCGCGTCACGTAAATAACGATCGTCGCGCGAAGTAATACCGCCGTTATTAATAAACACGCGGTGCGTATTTTACGTCGACCGTTTCCACCGACCGACGGTGTTGGCCCCATTTTCTGTTTGACATGAAATCGTTTTTAATTTAGACAGATAATAGACAATAAATAGAAGGATCCAGTCAGAAGACTAGGTAACAAACAAAAACGTCGTTCATTTATGTTATTGTCGAGTTAATGAAATATGTCAATTAAAATCTGAAATGAAGAAATACAATTTTTTTTCTAATTACGACTTGTATTGTTCTTGGATATTAAACGTCAAATTTTGGTACCGTGACGATCGACAAGTAGAAATGTTCCAATTTACGAATTCTAATAGTAATCGTAACACTTCCTCATAAAAGAATTCTAGATCCGCCCCTGACGTAATGCACGTGACTCGTCGCGCCAAACCGTCGTCGTGGAGAAGTCGCGGAGAAATCGCGGTTTTATTGGTCATTGCGAACGTTAACGGCCGTTGCCTCACAAACGACGTCGATTATGAATATAAAATTTTTATTTTTTTGTCGTCGTCGTTTCGCGCGCGCGCAGTGAATAAAAGACGTGTGACCACGGACGCACGCGCCGACGGTAACGGTGTTCCTAACCGCGAGACGACGGTTCAGCGAACGAACGACGAAAACCCCGAAAACACACACGGTTTTACTAAAATCGAGGAGTCCGGTGCGGACGACGGATACTCGCGGTGACGAACTGTTTGTTACCCATATGAGCCGCCGCTGTTTTGGTCCTCACCATGTTGACAACGAAAACGGAAACGGGACGACGGGAGACAGCGAACCGGGAACGGGGAACGGGGACACGGACGGAGGAGAACACGCGAACGACGCACGAGGAACGAGACTGTCCGCGTTTTACGGCGAGAAAGCCCCGCGGGGACGGTCGCCGACGGCAATTATTTCCACGGCCGCTAAATTACACCGGGAAAGTCCCATTCGTCCGATTGGACGTCCGTCGTTAATTGGCTCGCGGTTCCGCGTCCGTAAACCGACGCGCTGCGTTCGGGGGCGCCGGTTTAAATACATTTATTATATAATACGAAATACGTCAAATACATTGTTAATCGCGTTATTGTTATTGTTATTAATACTGAATATAAATAGAATACGGTCGTAGGTTGTAACGTACTTTCATTACGATACGAGAGTAATATTTTTAAATCGTCCGTTTGTCGTCTCATACAATGTTTAATCGCGGAACGGGTACGGCACGTCACCACTGCTGTGTGTTGAAGAAATAAAAAAATTGAAATTTTAACGATAAGTCATACATTTCTACAATTGCGGATCTAACGCTCAAACAAATGTATACACAACTAAGTTTTGGAGATAATAAAATAATAGACACATATACAAAATTCAAGATTATATCTTGAAGCCCAGAGTATAAAATAAAATTTATTACGGCTTTAGTGATGCTAGTGTTATTAGATAGTAATAAATCGTGGGAGGACATATCGACATGAAAGGATGCACGAGTATCACGTAAAGTCTCCCTTTCGTTGATAATCAGCCGGACAGTGTGAGAGAAGATGGTCGAAGTCGCGTGAATAGCACGAACAATTGGAAAAAATGCAGGCCGGACCTAACGCCATTTTAAAAGCGTGCTTGGGCAGTTTATTATGACTAAGTCGTAGTCTGGAATAATTAACGATTATGTGCCGTTGTAAGTACGAACCACTACTGACTTCGGACCGTTAACGTACGCCGATGTGCGTCGAACGCGTTCAAAGACGCCGTGCGTATCGTGACCGGCGAAACATTGTCCGGCGGCGGCGGTGCTGGTTAAAACGCGCCGAAATTTCCGACGATATATATATAATATTTTTAATCGCTTTGCCCGCGAAATCGCCACGGCCGACGAACGTTTATTCGCGTAGGAAATTCGGGAATTTTCCGAAATATTTGTTATCCGCTCGTTATTCGCTTTTACTTTTGTTCCATTACGGATATCGCCGTTTAATCGCGACGCGTAATATGCACGTGCGTGTGTATTCATTATGTTTTCGACTGTTGTGGGGCTTATACTCGTTCGGACGGTTTTGTTAAACTTTATTTTAAAGTTCTGTAGACCGAAGAACACAATCGCCGTTTATTCGTCAACAAAAAACAAAAACTCGGCGGGTCACGATCAACCGCGAATTATGATAAATGCGAGTTTTGTCCATTAATTTCATATTATGATCGTTACGGTCATATCTTGTTTCCGATAGAAAATACCGTCTATAGCCGGTACTTCAGAGAGGTCATTTTTTCAAAAACAAATTCAAAAACTACCGGAAAATTAAAACGGTATAAACGTGATTTCTTCGTCGTTTTTTGAAACTAATGGTCGTAGAGACTTGAAATATTCACCAGAAATCAATACGTAACTTTATATTAAATTTTAAATGAATATTATTTAAAGTCCCGGTTAAGTGTAAATAAAATATCATAGGTCATAAACTATGTTCTTAAGCGATTTTTATTCGAAAACATTTAATTTCAAGACGGACGTTCCGCATTCGCGAACAGTAATATATTCTATACTGTATTATTATGATTTAAACATAGAACACAGGGAAATTACTAACGATTGTTAATAACACGATCACGCACCGGTTCGAGTCAAATCGGCGCGCGCGTATTCTCAACCGGCGACTAGTTTTACGACTGTAGAAAGTATCCATGTACAATGCAAATTTAATTTCAAAATTACTTGTTCGGAATTTCATACGTACGTCCTGAGACAACCACAGCTACTGAACCAGATGAAATTGATATTTCACCATACAAAGTCAAAAGATACTGTAAAATAAATGTGTAATCGTATTAATTTTCAATTCTATATATTATTATTTTATTTTATATTCTATGATGTTTTACAATTTCTAATTTAAAACGTTTTAAATAATAAATATTTAATAAAAAAAAAAAAAATGGTTATTGAAATTATTTTTGTAAACGTCCCGGCCAGTATTCAAACGTTTAGTTTGACTAGTGCCATACGAGAAAATTTTATTTTTTTTTCCGCACAACATTCGATTTTACATCACTATTTTCAATCGCGTGTTCTCCCCCCCCCCTCCCTAACCTAACCATTTTGACTGCGGCATCGTGTTCTACTATTAATATCGTTCGCGTCTTTATCGAAACAAAAATTATAAAAAAACCGCGGCATCGGTCTGCCGTGTCATCAACCAAAACCTATTCGACGTGTTTACCAAATAATTAACCGTATAGCCTGATAAATGCATTTAATATTAGACACCGATAATAATATAACTGGTCTTGTTTATCTCTGAACGTTCTAAAATATGAAACAGACGACAGATGTTGCGGTTTGTAATGTTTAGTACGGGACTCCACTGCCTCAACATCATCACTATTGAACATAATGTTGGTTGCCAAATTTTATAAAATAATCGAATCGGAATCTGGTGCTGTCGAATTTTTACAAACGCATAGGGCAGTACAAAATTATTAAGCACGTAATTATTTGATTTAATTCTGTTCGGAAAACGAACAAACGATAAAACTGTGACTATGCACATAAAACTAACATTTTATTTGCACGGAAATTCTACATTCTCGAACGTTGTATTCTGTGTCATTCTGTTTCCCGCGAGACTGCATAAGAATTACGAGTGACTAAAACCGAAGAAAAACGTACGCGAAAGAAACTGGAATTATTCAAATCGTCTGAATAGATACGCAAAAAAAAAAATATAGACGCTTTATTATTATTGTTTACTGCAAAAAAAAGCAGCTCATAATGCAGTACATTTGCCTTAATCATTTTAAAAAAGAAAAAAATTTAAATACTTCCGTAAATCATGTTCATGAATACGAAAAAGACAAATTAAACTAAATAAAATAAGTATCTACGTGTTATGTTTGGTAATTTTAATGTCGACATTTTTTCTATAACTTTATTAATTTATATATTCGATCTGAAAAAAAATGTATAACAAACAACATGTTGGCCATTATGTGCATTTCATAACATAATCAACTAAATATAGGCAGTAAAACAATTCGTCTTGTAGGCACCGGGCATCAATCCCGTAAGTACCTTTAATCGACCGCTGTACCATCAGAGCTACGGCCAAAAGTTGACACAATTAAAATAAAATTGCGTCTTGACAGAAGTAAATAGATTCATGTTCGAAAATATTTTCGTGTTCACAAATAAACCGGAATACGGTGAAAACTGTTTTAAACAATGTCGCAAGGGTCGGGCAACAAAAAATGTTCGTGGTCAATCAAAAGGTGTAAAATCAAAAAATGAAAAGTAAAGAGAAAATGAAATACGTACGTAGATCAAATATTAGTATACTAATAACACAAACAAAATTAATTTTATCGGAAGAAAGGTACACAAATAAATAATAAAATTTTAAAAATTCAATGTTTATTTATATTTAAACCTACAACCTACCTATATAGTACCATACATTGGTCGGAAAGTTATTTATTTCTAATAAAATTAAAATTAAAAATAAACTCAGAACTCACGTCAAATATACTACGATTGCCAAGTCAGTAGTCTGCAGTACATTTAATGATGCATATTTTTTCTTAACTAAGTACGTCCCCGGACTAACATTTACTATTTGCAACGTAACTAGACATCACACTCCGGTTGATAATCGTCTATTCGGATTGTATACGAATGTAACGATAAGAGTGAGATTTATTCACCTTATTTTATAACAATATTGTATTATAAGTGTCGAATATAGTACTTAACCGCATAATTTCGTTGTGAAGCAACCAGCTATAAAGCGTTAACCAGCTATAAAACAAAAGTTTGTACTTATTTGTCGTGGCACTCGATATTATTTTCGACCGGATACGCTAACCAAAAATTCGTCACGTTTTACGTATTTCATACGATTTCAAATAATTTGAAAATCTCAATTCACACGTTTGATATCATTGAAAGTTGTACGCTTTCATTGTGTTCGAGAATACCCGGACATTGGATAATTCGATTCAAATCAACGCGATCGTGAATTGTTTTTTATTCAAACGGATTCAATGATGTTTACGTATCAGCAACGCTTACACGTTATACGCGACTTCACGTACCACTTGAAAGTGAGTAGCATCAAAACGAAGTTATTATAAAGCACACATGAATTCAACACAGTGATTGTCGCAAGTCACAAGTACGTTAACAAACCAGCCGACGTCGACGAATAATTTTGACCGCGTAGTCGTTTTCTTCGCGTACCGCGATCGTATCACACCAATCAGTCGAATTATCAATAAAAGTAAATGAAAAACGTGAAGTGTTTTATGAACACCGGCCGTCAGCAACAAGTACACGAGCGTTTTCAGATTTCGTGGGTTGGTAGCCTTGGGCACACGAATCCCGATGCGGAGCAGTACGTTGAAAAGATAACCTAGCGGGTTCGTGCCGCCGCCGTAGTCTACGCATGCGCGTTCACTTTCTTTGTGTCGAAATGCGCGCGTACTTACATGCGTAGGTCCTTCAAAGGATGCGATAGCACGTCATCGATATTTCCCTCGTGTATCGTGTAAAAATTGTTTTGTGAATTTTCGCGTGTTTCCGCCGACATAGATCGATACATTGAACGTTTATCGTGTTTCGGCTGTCCGTGTAGTGGTGGTCGCACCGCGACAACATCGCACATTTCCTGTGCACTCCTGTGCACTTCTCGAACACTTATGGTAAGTAGTGGTCTGACGGTCTACACTCTGGTGTATCGTATAGGGAACGTTTGTGTTTCAACGTAACCACATGTCCACGGTTTGCAATAATATCGATTAATGGTTGGTTGTCGGTAACACCCTTGCGTACGAATGTAAAATAAACATCAAGCGGTCTCTTACATCTTCAAGCCGTAGAATTGGTTCTGTTCCCTGTTTGTGTGCAGTTTATCTTGTTGATCCGTTGAAAACACATGGTCATTCGTGTTTGTCATGTAAATATTTTAATTATTTATCATTAATATCATTATTTTTCTTTCTACGTTCCCTTGAACGACTAATCATTCGTTTCCTATCTATGCCATTCGATTAATTCTTTTGATTTCTTTGTACCAGTCATAAACGTTTACTTTCCAGTGGCACTCTGAATCACATATATTTATTATTATAATGGTATATTTCATTAAAACAATTTTTAATTACCATATAGTGTGGCTTGTTTACTATACATTTGTTTTTAAATCGTATTTGCTGTTGTAGTTTCTGATATTATATTTTATATTTGAATTACTTGCCAGAATATAACTAATCCAACGACAAACCAAAAATAATCTCTATCATTCATTGTCAATATTTTAAACAAGTTAGATTAACATAATGATTTGTAATTTTTAATTACAAAATATTGTGGTTAATTCACTGTACATTCCTATATATTTTAATTTCTGTCGTAGGTTCTAAATATATGGATATTTTGAAGGAAAAGCATTGAGTAATAATAGTTATTATTGTTTATTATACAAATCACATATGATTTATAATATTTCATGTTTTTTTACACTGTTTCAATGTTTTTACAACTATAAGTAATATTTAATATTTTAAGTTAGGTATTATTCAGTCTCGAACGTGTATAATATTAATTATTATAATAACGCTTTCCAGACAGAAATGTAAAGAGAAGACCATTTCATCTACTTGGAATTTCTCAAGCCAATTCCGCTTTTACTTATTTCATACGCTTCTTAATAATTTCTCCTGACTTATCAAATCCGTTCAACTTGCCTTCTTCATGTATCTGAAATATCACATTTCAAAAATCTTATATTATCATATATTGCAAGGATAGCAAAACATTTTTATATAAAGATTGACAGACAATGTTTTTTTTTAAAGGTAAACTTTAAAAAATGTATAAATTAGTTTTCTAAAATCATTTTAAATTAATATAATTGAGAAATTGTGGTAAAATATATATCATGCAAATGGGTACAGACTACATTGACAGAATATTTAGATACAATTTAACAAGTGGTTAGTATTAATACCATAATATGTGTACAGACGAATAAATATAAAATAATTTATGGAGATACGACTATTATGTTTTACAAAATCTAGAGTGGTTGACCCCATATGAATTATATTAATATAATACTCCAAATGCAGGTTTTCCTTGGTTTATTGGTTTCTGTTACTTGAATTTTTAAATTTTTTCTGATTTAATTTTATTTAGGTCTGTTATATTTGCTTTATATATTTTTTTATTCTCTATTCTAAAACTCAATAAGTTAAAAAAAATGTTTCTTTAGTCACTACATTTTTTATTAATAAATTTATTTAAAAAATATATGTATTCGTTTGCTAATGTATTTTATTCATGTCATAAACCCAATAAATTAATACATACCTATATTGTAAACCATAGGATGTCTTTTTGGACACTATAATAATTTTTAAATGAATTACCTAACTGGATGGCATAGGCATTAGAAATTAATATACATATTATCAGTCATTAAATTCTATATTATGAATGAATATTATGAATTAATTAATATTAATTCTGTAAATAGATATTTAATGTTTGTATAGATATTATGTTAAACAAAACTTTAGTACTTACCATTTTTTTCATTTATGATATATATATATCTAAAAGTTCATTTTAGAAACCAATTAATCTTTATATTTTTTAATATTGGTTTTAACAAAACTGTTTTGCCTATTAATTTTTAAACTAAAATTGTAGAAGGAAAAATACTTATGCATAACTATTTTTGGAATATATATTTTGTACATTGACAATGTAGAGTCCATTCAATTTTTTCTAATTATTTAATATCTAGTGAAAATACATAATGAAATCTATCAAAAAACAACAAAATTTAAATTATATGTAGTTTCATCCGATTTTTAGAAAATTCAAATTAAATGAATTGTAATGAATATTTATACCATTTAAAGTCCTTAAATTATAAACTATTATTTGTTTTTTAATTTCCCAAATAAAATGTTAATATAATTTAATCACTTAATTTATTTTTATGTTGTTATCTAAGTTTTCATTTGTTAATCTCAACTAAATTTTTAAAGAAAAGATATCTTCACAGGTATTGGCTAGTTTTATTTAAAGTACACAGATCTTTATGTAATATGATGTAAAATATAAGACATACGTTAAAAGAAAATAGTTAGGTAATGAAAATAAAATTTATCTTATACCTTAGAATATTATTGAATTTGAACAATAACAAAATATTACTGCTCACAGTTTTAATTTCATTTTTATTCATTACCTACTTACAATTATTTATATCAATTTCTAAACATAAAATCCAGAGCATATTATTTAACCAGTTGTATAGGCATTATATTAAGATCATATATATATATTTTTATATATAAATTATAATATATTTGTAAGAGGATTTTATTAGTATATGTGTTTTAATATTAGAATTATTTATATTATTGATTATCAATTTTTGAATCTGAATATTCCAAAATGTGTCAATCGCCAAAGCAAAATACTTATTACTCAGTTATTTATCACCTAATAAAATCAATTATAGAATGATGTATTTTTAAATATATGTAAAAAGAAAACAATTAATTGAAATTGTTAAAAAAATATTTTTCAACTACCAAGGTACCTATTATAATTAAAAGTTAATAATGCTTAAAACCCCTTTAAAGGAAAATGTGATTATGTATCAATAAGAATATGTTCATGGTTAATCAAATAGTGTACAATTTGAAAAAATAAAAACTATTTTGTAATAAAGAAAAAATGAAATGCAAACATAGATTAAGTATTGGTGTACTAATAATACAAACAAAATTTATTTTATCGTAATAAAGTACACTAATATATAATACAATTTTAAAAATTTCATGTTAATTAATTTATAATTAGAACAATGTTTTCTTTACTTTTCATTTTTTTTTTTTTTTTTTGTATCGTTATGAGTAACATTGTGTTTTAAATTTAAATTTTAATACCCAACACACACACACTAGACTCCATATGGTAACTTATACTTATGTTCATAGAAAATGTATAAACAATTTAATAGCGAACATGAATAACCTAAACAGATACATATCTATAATATGTACAGTAATATATAGTTTATTATATTGATGTTTACATCTATTTAAATTTAAATAGGTCAATAATGTGTATAGTATCATACATTGTACAGAATGTTATTTATTTCTAAAAAATTTAAAATTAAAAAAAATTCAGAATACTCGTCAAATATAATACGATTGCAAAGTCATTACAGTACATTCATCTAGAATTGTAGAAGGAATAGTACTTAAGCGTATCTATTTTGGAATTTACATTTTGTACATTTATACATATAAAAGACAAAACTGTTGTATTCAAATTTTTCTTTCCCAAGTAGTAACCAACTCTTGGAATTCCAAATAAAATCTATAAAAAACAACAAAAATTAAATACACAGGTATTGGCTAGTTTTATTTAAAGTACACATATATTTATGTAATATGATGTAAGATATAAGACATACGTTAAATGAAAATAGTTAGGTAATGAAAATAAAAATTATCTTAACCTTAGAATATTATTGAATTTGAACAATAACAAAATATTACTGCTCACAGTTTTAATTTCATTTTTATTCATTACCTACTTATAATTATTTATATCAATTTCTAAACATAAAATCCAGAGCATATTATTTAACCAGTTGTATAGGCATTATATTAAGATCATATATATATATTTTTATATATAAATTATAATATATTTGTAAGAGGATTTTATTTGTATATGTGTTTTAATATTAGAATTATTACATTATTGATTATCAATTTTTGAATCTGAATATTCCAAAATGGGTCGATCGCCAAAGCAAAATACTTATTATTCAGTTACTTATCACCTAATAAAATCAATTATAGAATGATGTATTTTTAAATATATGTAAAAAGAAAACAATTAATTGAAATTGTTAGAAAAATATTTTTCAACTACCAAGGTACCTATTATAATAAAAGTTAATAATGCTTAAAACCCTATTAAAGGAAAATGTTATTATGTATCAATAAGAAAATGTTAATGCTTAATCAAATAGTGTACAATTTGAAAAAATAAAACTATTTTGTAATAAAGAAAAAATGAAATACGTACATAGATTAAGTATTGATGTACTAATAATACAAACAAAATTAATTTTATCGTATTAAAGTACACAAATATATAATACAATTTTAATAATTTCATGTTAATTTATATTTAATTAGAACAATGTTTTCTTTAATTTTCATTTTTTTTTTTGCTTCTTGATGAGTAACATTGTGTTATAAAATCAAATTTTAATACCCAACACACACACACAAGACTGCATATGTTAACTTATACTTATGTTCATAGAAAATGTATAAACAATTTAATAGCGAACATGAATAACCTAAACAGCAACATGTCTATAATATGTACAGTAATAAATAGTTTATTATATGGATGTTTACATCTATTTAACTTTAAATAGGTCCATAATGTGTATAGTACCATACATTGTACAGAATGTTATTTATTTCTAAAAAAATTAAAATTAAAAAAATTTCAGAACACACATCAAATATAATAAGATTGCAAAGTCGTTATAGTATATTCATCTAGAATTGTAGAAGGAAAAGTACTTATGCACACCTATTTTGGAATATACATTTTGTACATTTCAAACATAAAAAACAAAACTGTTGTATTCAAATTTTTCTTTCCCAAGTAGTAACCAACTCTTGGAATTCCAAATAAAATCTATAAAAAACAACAAAAATTAAATGAATCAGAATGAATAATTCTTTACCATTTAAAGTCCTTAATTTATCTTAATTTTGCCATCTAAGTTTTATTTGTTATTCTGAACTAAATATTTGGAAAAAAATATTTTTACAGGTACTGACTTGTTTTATTAAAAGTTTATATATATTTGTGTACTAAGATATAAAATATAAGATATACATTAAATAAAAATGAAAACTTTCTTGAAATATAGAATATTATTAAATTTTACGAATATATTATATTATATTTTAATAATATAAAATATTACTGCTCTCAGTTTTAATTTCATTTTTATTCATTACCATATTAATTATCTTATAATTATTTATGATACCAATTTCTAAACATAAAATCCAGAGCATATTATTTATACAGTTGTGTAGGCATTATATTAAGATCATATTGTCATATATATATATATATATATTTATCAATTATAATATATTTTTGAGAGGATTTTATTTGTTTAACATTGATTATAAATCTGAATATTCCAAATGAGTCAATCACTAAAGGCAAATCAAAATACTTATTATTTAGTTATTTATCACCCAATAAATTCAATTACAGAATGATGTATTTTTATATATTTGTAAGAAGAGACCAATTAATTTAAATTGTTAGAAAAATATTTTTCAACTACCCTTGTACTTATTATAATTAATTGTTACTAATAATGGTTAAAACCCTTTTGAAGAAAGATGTTATTATAACACAATATGATAATGTTCACACTTAATCATATAGTGTCAAATTTGAAAAAATAAAAACTTTTTTGTGATAGGGAAAAAATAAAATACATACGTATATTAAATATTAGTATACTAATAATACAAACAAAATTATTTTTATCGGAATAAAGTACACAAGTATAAAATACAATTTTAAAAATGCCATGTTAATTTATATTTAATTAGAACAATGTTTTCTTTACTTTTCATTTTTTTTTTGCATCTCTATGAGTAATATTTTGTTATAAAATCAAATTTTAATACCCAACACACACACACAAGATTGCATATAGTAACTTACACATATATTCATAGAAAATGTAGAAACAATTTAAAAGCGAATATAAAAAACCTAAACAGCTACATGTCTAAAATATGTACAGTAATATATAGTTTATTGTTTACTTCTATTTAGATTTAAATGTTAGGTACATAATGTGTATAGATAACAAGATTCATTATATGTATAAATGCACCATATTAAGCGATACCTACAATATAGTACCATACAATGTACGGAATGTTATTTATTTCTAAAAAATTGAAAATTAAAAAAAATTTAGAATATTCGTCAACTATACTACGAATGCCAAGTCAGTAGTCTGCAGTACATTCAATGGTGCATATTTTTTTTAAATTAAATACGTCCCCAGACTAACATTTAATATTTGCATCGTAACTAAACATCACATTATGGACGATAATCGTATGTTCGGACTATATACGAACCGAATGATAAGCATGAGATTTATTCATTTTATTTTATAATAATATTGTATTATAAGTGTCGAATATAGTACTTAACCGCATAATTTTGTTGTGAAGCAACTAGCTATAACGCGAATCCTTTCACACGCTATCTCTGGTCATGACCATCTCAGTTTGTGTGGCAGCGCACAATAGGTACAAATACAAAAGTTTGTACTTATTTGTCGTGGCACACGATATTATTTTCGACCGGATACGCTAACCAAAAATTCGTCACGTTTTACGTATTTCATACGATTTCAAATAATTTGAAAATCTCAATTCACACGTTTGATATCATTGAAAGTTGTACGCTTTCATTGTGTTCGAGAATACCCGGGCATTGGATAATTCGATTCGATTCAAATCAACGCGATCGTGAATTCTTTATTATTGAAACGGTTTCGATAATGTTTATGTAACTGTGACGCCTACACGTTTTACGCGATTTCACGTACCACTAAAAAGTGAGTAGCATAAAAACGAAGTTATTATAAAGTACACATTAATTCAACACAGTGATTGTCGCAAGTCACAAGTACGTTTACAAACCAGCCGATGTCGACGAATAATTCTGACCGCGTAGTCGTTTTTTTTACGTACCGCGATCGTATCACACAATCAGTTGAATTATCAATAAAAGTAAATGAAAAACGAAAAGTCTATTATGAACACCGGCCGTCAGCAACAAGTACACGATCGTTTTCAGATTGTGTGGGTTGGTAGCCTTGGGCACACGAATCCCGATGCGGAGCAGTACGTTGAAAAGATAACCTAGCTTGTTCGTGCCGCCGCTGTAGTCTACGCATGCGCGTTCACTTTCCTTTGTGTCGAAATGCGCGCGTACTTACATCCGTAGTTGCTTCAAAGGATGCGATAACTCGTCGTCGATATTTCCTTCGTGTATCGTGTAACAATTGTTTTGTGAATTTTCGCGTGTTTCCGCCGACATTGATCGATACATTGAACGTTTATCGTGTTTCGGCTGTCCGTGTAGTGGTGGTCGCACCGCGACAACATCGCACATTTCCTGTGCACTCCTGTGCACTTCTCGAACACTTATGGTAAGTAGTGGTCTGACGGTCTACACTCTGGTGTATCGTATAGGGAACGTTTGTGTTTTAACGTAACCACATGTCCAGGGTTTCCTATAAGATCGATTAATGGCTGGCTGTCGGTAACTCTCTTCCGTACAAATGTGAAATACCTATCAAACGGTCTCTTACGTCTTCAAGCTGTAAGAATGGTTCTGTTCCCTGTTTGTGTGCAGTTCATCTTGTTGATTCGTTGAAAACACATGGTCATTCGTGTTTGTCATGTAAATATTTTAATTATTTATCAATAATTATTTCTTTTTACATTCCTTTGTACGGT
Organism: Schlechtendalia chinensis; assembly: GCA_019022885.1. NCBI lineage: Eukaryota > Metazoa > Arthropoda > Insecta > Hemiptera > Aphididae > Schlechtendalia > Schlechtendalia chinensis. The sequence continues at coordinate 4,098,018 of CM032350.1, read as the reverse complement.
TATTCATTCGTGTCCTATCCATGCCATACGATTAAATCTTTTAATTTCTTTGTACTAGTCATAGACTTTTCCAGTAGCAATCTGAATCTCACATATTTATTGTTATAATGATATGTTTTAATATAACAATTTTTATTACAAATCCTTCTGACTTGATTACTATACGTTTGTTTATATCTTAATGGCTGTTGTAGGTTCTAAATATATTGATATTTTTCAATAAGAGCATTAATTTATAAAAGTTTATGCTTTTTTACACCGTTTCAATGTTTATCCAAATATAAGTCATATTTAATATTCTAATTAAGGTGTTATTCAGTCTTAAACTTTAATAAAATTAGTTATAATGATAACGCTCTCCATACAGAAATGTAAAGAGTAGAACATTGCGTCTACTTAGTATTTCTTAAGTCAATTCAGCTACAACTTTTTTCAAACTACCTAATAATTTCTCTTGATTTCTCATATTCGTTTAACTTGTCTTCTACATGTATCAGAAATATCACATTTTAAAAATTTTATATTATCATATACTACAAGGATAACAAAACATTCTTATATAAGATTGTGTGTCCATAATGTTTTTTTTTTTAGTAGGTAAACTGTAAATAATATGTATAATCATTAATAAATAATAATATATTATAAATTTCTCTTAAAATTGTGTATAATGCAAATTGGTACAGACTACATCGAAAGAATTTTAAGATACAATTTAACAAGTAGTTAGTATTAATATTATAATATGTATACAGACGAATAAAAATAAAATAATTTATGGAGATACGACTTTTATGTTATACAAAATCTAGAGTGGTTGGCCACATATGAATTATATCAATATAATACTCCAAATGCGTTTTTTCCTTGGTTTTATTGGTTTTTTCTTGAATTTATAAACGTTTTCTGATTTAATGTTATTTAGGTTTGTTTTATTTGCTTTATATATTTTTTTATTCTCTATTCTAAAACTCAATAAGTTAAAAAAAAATGTTTCTTTAGTCACTACATTTTTTATTAATAAATTTATTTAAAAAATATATGTATTCGTTTGCTAATGTATTTTATTGATGGCATAAACCCAATAAATTACTACATACCTATATTGTAAACCATAGGATGTCTTTTTGAACACTATAATAATTTTTTTTGAATTACCTAAATAAATGGCATAGGCATTAGAACTTAATATATATATATATATTATTAATTAAATTTTATTAATTATTTGTAAGTAGATATTTAATGATGACATAAGTATTATATTAAACAAAACATTAGTACTTACTATTCCTTTCATATATGATCAATATGTCTAAAAGTTCTTATTAGAGACCAATAAATCTTTTCTTTTTTGTATTATAGTTTTAACAAGACTGTTTTGCATATTAATTTTTCATCTAGAATTGTTGAACGAAAAGTACATATGCATACCTATTAGGGAATTACATTTTGTACATTTGAAACATAGAATCTGTTGTATTCAATTTTTTATTTCCCAAGTAGTAAACAACTCTTGGAATTCCAAATAAAATTATAAAAAACAACAACAACTAAATAAACCAGAATGAATATTTCTTTACCGTTTAAAGTCCTTAATGTATCTTAATTTTGTCATCTAAGTTTTATTTGTTATTCTGAACTAAATATTTAGAAAAAAATATTTTTACAGGTACTGGCTAGTTTTATTAAAAGTTTATATAAATTTGTGTACTAAGATATAAAATATAAGACATACATTAAATGAAAATGAAAATTTTCATGAAATATAGAATATTATTAAATTTTACTAATATATTATATTATATTTAAGTAATATAAAATTTTACTGCTCTCAATTTTAATTTCATTTTTATTCATTACCTTAATAATTATCTTATAATTATCTATGATACCAATTTCTAAACATAAAATCCAGAGCATATTATTTATACAGTTGTGTAGGCGTTATATTAAGATCATATTGTCATATATATATATATATATATATATATATATATTTATCAATTATAATATATTTTTGAGAGGATTTTATTTGTTTAACGTTTGATTATAAATCTGAATATTCCACAATGGGTCAATCACTAAAGGCAAATCAAAATACTTATTATTTAGTTATTTATAACCCAATAAATTCAATTATATAATGATGTATTTTTCAATATATGTAAAAATAGAACAATTAATTTAAATTGTTAGAAAAATTTTTTTCAACTACCCTTGTACCTATTTTAGTTAATTGTTACTAATAATGGTTAAAACCCTTTTGAAGAAAGATGTTTTTATAACACAATATGAAAATGTTCACACTTAATCATATAGTGTAAAATTTGAAAAAATAAAAACTTTTTTGTGATAGGGAGAAAATGAAATACATACGTATATTAAATATTAGTATACTAATAATACAAACAAAATTAATTTTATCGTAATAAAGTACACTAATATATAATACAATTTTAAAAATTTCATGTTAATTTATATATAATTAGAACAATGTTTTCTTTACTTTTCATTTTTTTTTTTTTTGCATCTTTATGAGTAACATTGTGTTATAAAATCAAATTTTAATACCCAACACACACACACAAGATTGAATATAGTAACTTAAACATATATTCAATGAAAATGTATAAATAATTTCAAAGCGAATATAAAAAACCTAAAAAGCTACATGTCTAAAATATGTACATTAATATATAGTTTATTAATGTTTACTTCTATTTAGATTTAAATGTTAGGTTACATAATGTGTATAGATAACAAGATTCATTATATGTATAAATGCACCATATTAAGCAATAGATAAAATTTAAAAATTTTAAATTTAAAAAAATTCAGAACACACGTCAACTATACTACAATTGCAAAGTCGTTGCAGTACATTTAATAGAACATATTTTTTCTTAATAAAATACATCACCAGACTAACATTTATTATTTTTAACATAACTGAACATCACATTTTTGTCGATAATCGTATGTTCGGACTATATACGAACCGAACGACAAGCATGAGATTTATTCATATTATTTTATAACAATATTGTATTATGATAAGTGTCGGATATAGTACTTAACTGTATTATTTCGTTGTGAAGCAACTATCTTTAACGCGTTTCCTTTCACACGCTATCTCTGGTCCTGACCATTTCAGTCTGTATAGCAGCGCACAATAGGTACAATAGGTTTCTTCACGTACCGCGATCTATCGAAAAACGTAAATAAAAATCGTGAAGTGTTTTATGAACACCAGTCGTCAACTACAAGTACACAAGAGTTTTCAGATTTTGTGGGTTGGTAGCCTTGGGCACACGATTCTTGATGCGGGACAGTCCGTCGCAAAGATAACCTAGCTTGTTCGTGCCGCCGCCGTAGTCTACGCATGCGCGTTCACATTCCTTTGTGTAGAAATACGCGCGTACATACATCCGTAGGCCCTTCATAGGATGCGATAACACGTCATCGATATTTCCCTCGTGTATCGTGTAAAAATGGTTTTGTGAATTTTCGCGTGTTCCCGCCGACATAGATTGATACTTTAAACGTTTATCGTGTTTCGGCTGTCCGTGGAAACGTGACCGTGTGTGGTGGTCGCACCGCGACGACAACCGCACTTTTCCTGTTGAACACATATGGTAAGTAGTGGTCTGACGGTCTACACTCTGGTTTATCGTATAGGGAACGTTTGTGTTTTAACGTAACCACATGTCCAGGGTTTGCAATAATATCGATTAATGGTTGGCCGTCGGTAACACTCTTGCGTACGAATGTAAAATATATATCAAACGGTCTCTTACGTCTTCAATCCGTAGGATTGATTATGTTCCCTGTTTGTGTGCAGTTCATCATGTTGATTCGTTGAAAACACATGGTCATTCTTGTTTGTCATGTAAATATTTTAATTATTTATCAATAATTTTTTCTTTTTACATTCCCTTGTACTGTTATTCATTCGTGTCCTATCCATGTTATACGATTATATCTTTTAATTTCTTTGTACTAGTCATAGACTTTTCTTTTCCAGTAGCAATATGAATCTCACATATTTATTGTTATAATGATATGTTTTAATATATCAATTTTTATTACAAATCCTTCTGACTTGATTACTATACGATTGTTTATATCTTAATGGCTGTTGTAGATTCTAAATATATTGATATTTTTCAATAAGAGCATTAATTTATAAAAGTTTATGCTTTTTTACACTGTTTCAATGTTTATCCAAATATAAGTCATATTTAATATTCTAATTAAGGTGTTGTTCAGTCTTAAACTTTAATAAAATTAGTTATAATGATAACGCTTTCCATACAGAAATGTAAAGAGTAGAACATTGCGTCTACTTAGTATTTCTTAAGTCAATTCTGCTACAACTTTTTTCAAACTACCTAATAATTTCTCTTGATTTCTCATATCCGTTTAACATGTCTTCTACATGTATCAGAAATATCACATTTTAAAAATTTTATATTATCATATACTACAAGGATAACAAAACATTCTTATATAAGATTGTCTGTCCATAATGTTTTTTTTTTTTTAGAAGGTAAACTGTAAATAATATGTATAATCATTAATAAATAATAATATATTATAAATTTCTCTTAAAATTGTGTATAATGCAAATTGGTACAGACTACATTGAAAGAATTTTAAGATACAATTTAACAAGTAGTTAGTATTAATATTATAATATGTATTCAGATGAATAAAAATAAAATAATTTATGGAGATACGACTTTTATGTTATACAGAATCTAAAGTGGTTATATTTGCTTTATATATTTTTTTATTCTCTATTCTATAACTCAATAAATTTAAAAAAATGTTTCTTTAGTCACTACATTTTTTATTAATAAATTTATTTAAAAATATATTTATTCATTTGCTAATGTATTTTATTAATAACATAAACCCAATAAATTAATACATACCTATATTGTAAACCATAGGATTTGTCTTTTTGAACACAATAATAATTTTTTTTGAATTACCTAAATGAATGGCATAAGCATTAGAACTTTATATATATATTATTAATTAATTTTTATTAATTCTCTAAGTAGATATTTAATAATGACATAGGTATTATATTAAACAAACATTAGTACTTACTATTCTTTTCATATATGATCAATATGTCTAAAAGTTCTTTTTAGAGACCAATAAATCTTTTCTTTTTTGTATTATAGTTTTAGCAAGATTGTTTTGCATATTTATTTTTCAACTAGAATTGTAGAAGGAAAAGTACTTAAGCATACCTATTTTGGAATACACATTTTGTACATTTGAAACAAAAAAAAAAACAAATCTGTTGTATTCAAATTTTTATTTCCCAAGTAGTAAACAACTCTTGGAATTCTAAATAAAATCTATAAAAAACAAAATCAATTAAATAAATCAGAATGAATATTTCTTTATCATTTAAAGTCCTTAATTTATTTTAATTTTGTCATCTAATTTTTATTTGTTATTCTCAACTAAATATTTAGGAAAAGATATTTTTACAGGTACTGGCTAGTTTTATTAAAAGGTTGGTGTATCGTATAGGGAAAGTTTGTATTTCAACGTAACCACATGTCCACAGTTTGCAATAATATCGATTAATGGTTAGCCGTCTGTTACACTCTTGCGTACGAATGTAAAATATACATCAAGCGGTCTCTTACGTCTTCAGGCCGTAGGATTGGCTCTGTTCCCTGTTTGTGTGCAGTTCATCTTGTTGATTCGTTGAAAACACATGGTCATTCGTGTTTGTCATGTAAATATTTTAATTATTTATCATTAATATCATTATTTTTCATTCTACGTTCCCTTGAACGATTAATCATACATGTCCTATCTATGTTATTCGATTTATTCTTTTGATTTCTTTGTACCAGTCATAAACGTTTACTTTCCAGTGGCAATCTGATTAACATATATTTACTATTATAATGGTATGTTTTATTAAAACAATTTTTTATTACTATATAGTGTGGCTTGTTTACTATATATTTGTTTTTAAATCTTATTTGCTGTTGTAGTTTCTGAAATTATATTTTATATTTGAATTACTTGCCAGAATTTAACTAATTCAACGACAAACCAAAAATAATCTCTATCATTCATTGTTAATACTTTAAAGAAGTTAGATTAACATAATAATTTGGTAATATTTCATTACAAAATATTGTGGCTAATTCACTGTACATTCCTATATATTTTAATTTCTGTCGTAGGTTCTAAATATATGGATATTTTGAAGGAAAAGCATTGAGTAATAATAGTTATTATTGTTTATTATACAAATCACATATGATTTATAATATTTCATGTTTTTTTACACTGTTTCAATGTTTTTACAACTATAAGTAATATTTAATATTTTAAGTTAGGTATTATTCAGTCTCGAATTGTATAAAATTAATTATAATAATAACGCTTTCCAGACAGAAATGTAAAGAGAAGACCATTTCATCTACTTGGTATTTCTCAAGCCAATTCCGCTATTACTTTTTTCATACGCTTCTTAATAATTTCTCCTGAGTTATCAAATCCGTTCAGCTTGCCTTCTTCATGTATCCGAAATATCACATTTCAAAAATAAAATGATTAATGTAATAAAAATTAATTATATAATGATTGACAGACAATAATGTATTTTTTTAAAGGTAAACTTTAAATAATATATAAATTAGTTTTCTAAAATCATTTTAAATTAATATAATTGAGAAATTGTGGTAAAATATGTATCATGCAAATGGGTACAGACTACATTGACAGAATGTTTAGATACAATTTAACAAGTGGTTAGTATTAATACCATAATATGTGTACAGACGAATAAATATAAAATAATTTATGGAGATACGACTTTTATGTTTTACAGAATCTAGAGTGGTTGACCCCATATGAATTATATTAATATAATACTCCATATGCACTTTTTTCATATTGGTTTTAACAAAACTGCGTTGCTTAATTATTTTTATACTAGAATTGTAGAAGGAAAAGTACTTATGCATAACTATTTTTGGAATATATATTTTGTACATTGACAATGTAGAGTCCATTCAATTTTTTCTAATTATTTAATATCTAGTGAAACTACATAATGAAATCTATCAAAAAACAACAAAATTTAAATTATATGTAGGTTTATCCGATTTTTACAAAATTCAAATTAAATGAATTGTAATGAATATTTCATTATCACTTAAAGTCCTTAAATTGTAAACTAGTATTTGTTTTTTAATTTCCCAAATAAAATGTTAATAAAATCTAATCACTTAATTTATTTTTATGTTGTTATCTAAGTTTCATTTGTTAATCTCATCTAAATTTTTAAGGAAAAATATCTACACAGGTATTGGCTAGTTTTATTTAAAGTACACATATATTTATGTAATATGATGTAAGATATAAGACATACGTTAAACGAAAATAGTTAGGTAATGAAAATAAAAATTATCTTAAACCTTAGAATATTATTGAATTTGAACAATAACAAAATATTACTGCTCACAGTTTTAATTTCATTTTTATTCATTACCTACTTATAATTATTTATATCAATTTCTAAACATAAAATCCAGAGCATATTATTTAACCAGTTGTATAGGCATTATATTAAGATCATATATATATATATATTTATATATAAATTATAATATATTTGTAAGAGGATTTTATTTGTATATGTGTTTTAATATTAGAATTATTTACATTGATTATCAATTTTTGATTCTTAATATTCCAAAATGGGTCAATCGCCAAAACAAAATACTTATTATTCAGTTATTTATCACCTTATAAAATCAATTATAGAATGATGTATTTTTAAATATATGTAAAAAGAAAACAATTAATTGAAATTGTTAAAAAAATATTTTTGAACTACCAAGGTACCTATTATAAAAAAAGTTAATGATGCTTAAAACCCTATTAAAGGAAAATAATATTATGTATCAATAAGAAAATGTTAATGCTTAATCAAATAGTGTAAAATTTGAAAAAATAAAAACTATTTTGTAATAAAGAAAAAATGAAATACGTACATAGATTAAGTATTGATGTACTAATAATACAAACAAAATTAATTTTATCGTATTAAAGTACACAAATATATAATACAATTTTAAAAATGCCATGTTAATTTATATATAATTAGAACAATGTTTTCATTACTTTTCATTTTTTTTTGCATCTTTATGAGTAACATTGTTTTATAAAATCCAATTTTAATACCCAACACACACACAAGATTGTATATAGTAACTTACACATATATTCATAGAAAATGTAGAAACAATTTAAAAGCGAATATAAAAAATCTAAACAGCTACATGTCTAAAATATGTACATTAATATATAGTTTATTAATGTTTACTTCTATTTAGATTTAAATATTAGGTACACGGATTCATTATATGTATAAATGCACCATATTAAGCAATAGATAAAATTTAAAAATTTAAAATTTAAAAAAATTCAGAACACTATACTACAACTCAACTACTATACTACAACTATACTCAACTATACTACAATTGCATAGTCGTTGCAGTACATTTAATAGAACATATTTTTTCTTTATAAAATACATCACCAGACTAACATTTATTATTTTTAACATAACTGAACATCACATTTTGGTCGATAATCGTATGTTCGGTCTATATATGAACTGAACGACAAGCATGAGATTTATTCATATTATTTTATAACAATATTGTATTATGATAAGTTTCGGATATAGTACTTAACTGTATTATTTCGTTGTGAAGCAACTATCTTTAATGCGTTTCCTTTCACACGCTATCTCTGGTCCTGACCATTTCAGTCTGTATAGCAGCGCACAATAGGTACAATAGGTTTCTTCACGTACCGCGATCTATCGAAAAACGTAAATAAAAATCGTGAAGTGTTTTATGAACACCAGTCGTCAACTACAAGTACACAAGAGTTTTCAGATTTTGTGGGTTGGTAGCCTTGGGCACACGATTCTTGATGCGGGACAGTCCGTTGAAAATATAACCTAGCTTGTTCGTGCCGCCGCCGTAGTCTACGCATGCGCGTTCACATTTCTTTGTGTAGAAATACGCGCGTACATACATCCGTAGGCCCTTCATAGGATGCGATAACACGTCATCGATATTTCCCTCGTGTATCGTGTAAAAATGGTTTTGTGAATTTTCGCGTGTTCCCGCCGACATAGATTGATACTTTAAACGTTTATCGTGTTTCGGCTGTCCGTGGAAACGTGACCGTGGGTGGTGGTCGCATCGCGACGACAACCGCACTTTTCCTGTTGAACACGTATGGTAAGTAGTGGTCTGACGGTCTACACTCTGGTTTATCGTATAGGGAACGTTTGTGTTTTAACGTAACCACATGTCCACGGTTTGCAATAATATCGATTAATGGTTGGCCGTCGGTAACACTCTTGCGTACGAATGTAAAATATATATCAAACGGTCTCTTACGTCTTCAAGCCGTAGAATTGATTATGTTCCCTGTTTGTGTGCAGTTCATCTTGTTGATTCGTTGAAAACACATGGTCATTCGGATTTGTCATGTAAATATTTTATATTATTTATCATTACTATCATTGTTTTTCTTTCTACGTTCCCTTGAACGATTAATCATTCGTGTCCTATCTCTGCTATTCTATTAATTCTTTTGAATTCTTTGTACTAGTCATAGATGTTTACTTTCCAATGGCAATCTAAATCACATATATTGTGGATTGTTTGCTATATATTTGTTTTTAAATCTTAATTGCTGTTGTTGTTTCTGAAATTATATATTATATTAAAATTACTTGCCAGAATATAAATAATCCAACGATACACCAACTATAATCTTTATCATTCATTGTTAATATTTTGATGAAGTTAGATTAACATAATCATTTGGTTATTTTCAATTACAAAATATTGTGGCTAATTCACTGTACATTCCTTTATATTTTAATTTCTGTCGTAGATTCTAAATAATGGATATTTTGTAGTGAAAGCATTGAATAATAATTATAAATATTATATAATTGTACAATTCATAAATAATTTATAATATTTCATGCTTTTTTACACTGTTTCTATGTTTATACAAATATAAGTCATATTTAATATTCTAATTAAGGTGTTATTCAGTCTCAAACTTTTATAAAATTAGTTATTATAATAACGCTTTCCAGACAGAGATGTAAAGAGTAGACCATTGTGTCTTCTTGGTATTTCTCAAGCCAATTCCACTATTACTTTTTTCATACGCTTCTTAATAATTTCTCCTGAGTTATCAAATCCGTTCAACTTGCCTTTTTCATGTATCTGAAATATCACATTTCCAAAATCTTATATTATTGTATACTGCAAGAATAGCAAAACATTTTTATATAAGATTGACAGACAATAAAGTTTTTTTGTAAAGGTAAACTTTAAAAAATATATAAATTAGTTTTCTAAAATCATTTTAAATTAATATAATTGAGAAATTGTGGTAAAATATGTATCATGCAATTGGGTACCGATTACATTGACAGAATGTTAATATTCATTTTAACAAGTGGTTAGTATTAATACCATACAATGTGTACAGATGAATAAATATAAAATAATTAATAGAGATTCGACTTATATGTTATACAGAATATAGAGTGGTTGGCCACATATGAATTAGAAAATTCAAATTAAATGAATCGTAATGAATATTTCATTACCATTTAAAGTCTTTAAATTATAAACTAGTATTCGTTTTTTAATTTCCCAAATGACATGTTAATATAATCTAATCACTTAATTTATTTTTATGTTGTCATCTATGTTTTATTTGTTAATCTCAACTAAATTTTTAACGAAAAATATTTGCACGCTGATTAGCTAGTTTCATTTAAAGTACATATATCTTTATGTACTATGATGTAATTTATTAGACATACATTAAATAAAATAGTTAGTGTATGAAAATAAAAATTATCTTGAATTTAAGGATATTATTAAATTTGGACAATAACAAAATATTACTGTTCTTAGTTTTAATTTAATTTTTATCCATTACCTACTTCTTATTATTTTTGGTACAAATTTCTAAACATAAAATCTTTAGAAAATTATTTAAACAGTTGTATTGGCATTATTTTAAAACAAGGTATTTATTTTTTTAATAGTAAATTTTTTTTTTATTTAAAATGTATGTCATATATAATTTATACTTGTTTGAAAATATATATATATATATACACGCCATGTTTTATTGTTAAATTTTTTTTTCATTTTAGACTAGCAGTTTTTGAATCTGAATATTTCAAAATGAGTCAATCACCGGAGGTAATATAAAATACTTATTATTCAACTATTTATCGCTTAATAAATTTAATTATAGAATGATTTTTTTTAATTATATATTAAAGAGATCAATTAATTTAATATTGTTAGAAAAATATTTTTCGAATATTTATGAATGAATATTTATGACTATGAATGGTTAAAATCATTTAAAAAAAAAAGTTTCTATAAGATACATACTGTTATTTATTAGTGCTAATCCTAATTTAGTCACTTATTAATCATTGCATTTAAAATTATTTTATAAAAAAATGTAATTGCACACAAACTGCTATAGTTTTACTAAAATTATTTCATTATTTTCTCTGCTGTCATTAAAAACTGAATTATGTATCCAATCATTAATTTCCAAGTGATACTCTACTGTTCTTAATTTTTTAATATTTCTTGAAATATTAACAAAGAAGAATTATAGTATAAACATTGACTTATGTATTTTATTCATTTCATTTTCCATGAATTGTTACTATGGTTTTTTGAATAATTCTAAGTTATTTCATTAATTATAAGCCAATTGATAAGTTGTATTAATATTTGTATCATGTATACTTTTTTCATAATGATGATTATTCACTAATGTACCTTATTAAAAACATTAATGACATTATTCAATAATTTTTTTTTTTTTTTATAGTTTATATTCAAGGAAACTAATAAAGTTTCTCTTGAATATCAAAATAGACTTTTAGAAGATGCTAAGAAAAACAATACAATTTTGTACCTTCCTAGTAAGAATGGTAAAGTGTATTTAGCAATGTTGCTTATTAAGAACTTGGGAGAATCATTAACCAAGTTTGTTAAATACTATTTAAATGTTTAAAAATGTAAAACCATAAACAATATAAATTAAAATAATTTTCAGACCATTGGGTGATGGAAGAAAATGGACATTTTTCATTACTCAATCTACAAGTTTGGCAAGGCGGCAGGCTGAAATCTTAATTAATCATTTACCATGGAATACAGCATTATTTAATAATGAGATGAATATTAAACATTGGGTTAAGAAGGATTGGAACAATGTATTGGAACACTTTCACGTGAGTACCATAAATTCATATTTATATTATTTGTATGTGTTGGTATATACTTATATATTTTTTAATTATCGATTATGTTTAGATATAATGTATTAATATTTTTCATGCTAACTCATTCAATTACTACATTGTTATAAACATTTATTTCATTTTTAATTTTGGACTAAAATTATTTTTCTATAGATTTTAATAATAATAAAATTAGTTTTTCTTTGTATTTTGAGTATAAGAAATTGCTCTTTTCTTGAATTTTAATTAGGTTTTTAATTGATGCTGTACTATTATAGTATATTATAGTATTATTCACTATATACTATATACTATTACACTATACCGGCTATTATATTGTAGTCAATTATAAAATAATTTTTAGTGATTTTAAGTGTATCTAACCATAATAAAAAATTACTGCTTTGATCATAAATATAATAGCTCAAGTTTCGCTAACTGTACTATAGTTTTGATTTAAAAAGGTCAAGTCTCAAATCATAAAATGTATTAAAGATTATATAAATCTAGTAAAAAAATATTATATACATATTGTAAATTAATTATGTAATTATGATAAATTATTTCAAGTAATACATTTAAATAAATCCATCATTAAGTGTAATTTTATGTACATGTATTAGAATTAGAATTTTAAACTATTCATTGTTATTTTCATTGAACTAAAAAATTGAATAAATTGTTTAAGTTGATAAATCACCTAATTAAATGGTTAATTGTAGTTTTGGAATTTCTGGATTACATATCAACAACTAATATAAATTTGACTGGATGTATCTAATATGTACATCTTATTCTATAAATATTTTCTTTTTAGATTATAATTATGACTGCTGAGATACTTATAAACAATTTGTTGAAAAATTACATGAAAATTACGGATGTAAACCTTATTGTTTTTGATGAATGTCATCTTGCTGTACGTAATCATCCTTATTATACTGTAAGTATATTTTATAATTATTCAATTCAATACAATACTATACATATGTTATAATTAATTATTATATGTTATTTAATGATTGTCTTGTGTTTTTTTTTTTTTTTTTAATCAGATAATGCAAAAGATAGAAGAGGAGACATCAATAATAAATATTGGTCATTTAAAAATCAAATTCAATATAAATAACTATAGATCATCTAAGCCTCCTCGTATACTAGGATTCACTTCTACATTAATTGACTCAGATACCGAAAATATCAAAACAAAATTAACCGAATTGGAACAAATATTTAATGCTACAATAAAGACCAAATATGAAGAAAATGCTCAAATGTAATTATAATATATATATAATCGTTTAGATATAATAATAAAATGCACACTAATTTCTCGTTACTTGGTCATGGATTAAAGTAGGATTAGGTATGTTTTCAGATATATCCATGTGTTCAGATATACACAGGTGGATATATCTGAAAACATTGTCAAACAATTAAAAATCCATGAAAGTTTCAACACATTCATAGGATTAGGTATGTTGCGGGCCGTTGGCAAACGAATAAGATGGGCCAAATTACGTATATAATAGATATTACATCAAAATATATTAAGGTACTTGTGTATCTGTGTCGATAGTTGATAAACTGCCGAAGGTATCTCGCAGATTCATTCAGTAAATTCGATATCGGCAGTGATGATATGAGTTTGTTACATACCATATTTAATAATACATCATCCCGTTCAGTCGTTTATCGGGGTTCAGTACTCGGGTGGTTTACATTTCTCTTCGTCTTCGGTTGGTACTTTATTTGCACGTTACTAACTTCAGTTGTGTTTCGCTCGAGATTTTCTATCATGCTCCGCTACAGTGCATGAACGTTTTGTTTAATTACGCAAAAAAAGAACTTCGGTTTTCTTCTCGTCGGTATTCGTAGATGCAACCAGAGTGTTCATTAAAAAAATTGCATAAATTCTTCATGAATCTTTCTTTGTGCGTCCGTAACACTCGCCTACGTTCGGCACCAGTATACGATTTCGCATTTTCCATCGCAAAACACTTACCAGCGAACTAATAAAAGGATGATGCGATTATGTAAGAAACCATGATGAAAAGTAACTTAGGTAACGTGGACAACCTCTTCATTTTAGTACTAAATAAACAGGCGTTTGGCATCAAGTGTGCCAAAAACTACATGTAAACTTCAATGACGTACAGCGTGTTATAAAAATGTGACCAAAAATCTGTCGCACATTTTTAACCAACTCCAAGCTAAAATACTTGTTTGTGTCGATAATAGTAATTACATTATGTACTGATGATGATAACAGTTTTTCAGAACGTCCAGAATATTTAGAATTATATGATGAGAATGTTCCGGATACAGATGTAGTTAATATAACCGATCGAATAAATGCATTTATTGAACAAATAGAATCGTTTCCTTCTGATGAAATATTTAATGATAACCAAGGCAATGGCCACATGGAGAGCCAGACGCCACCAACTTTAAAAACTATCGTTAATTATTTTGTTGGCTTAAAGGTAACACTTGAATTTATTTGTTCGAGAAAAAAATAAACAACGATTACTTGTTTATTACTATAGGTAATTCTGAAGGACAATGGCGCATATATTGGATATTTAGCAACTTGGCATTATATGGTCGAAATTTTAACAATGGAAAAATGTAGCCAACGAAAATATACATCTAACAACACAAAGTTAGTTTTGAAATTAGCAATCTCAGAGTTAACTGTAATTCGGAAAATGTTGTATGACTATATGAATACTTTAACAAACACCAATAATCCAATACCTTCAGCAAATAATGCTTCTCCAAAACTAATTAAATTCATGGAAATCTTATCAACAATGCAAAATACTGACATTTGTTTAGTAACTGTTGATTGTGTAACAACTGCTAAACTTCTATACCATTATATACAGGTATCATTTAGTATATTTTAAATATAGTATCATTTGTATTTATTTTACTATTATGTATTATTTTAACAGGATTATTATAAACACGAACAAAAAAATATTACTTGTGACTTCTTGGCTGATACAAAAGAATTATGTGAAATTTATTCATTTGATGAATCAGAGTCACATAAAATAATTACAACGAATGAAATTATTAAAAAGTAATTTTTTTTTTTTTTTTAATATGTGTATCGATATTTTTTTAATTAATCATATTCAAAAATTACATACTTTATTTTTTAGATTTAACGGAAAAGAGATTAACGTTTTGATAACATCAGATGTACTTGAGGAAGATGTCTTACGATGTTGCAATTTTGTTATAAGCTATGATTATCCTAAAAATTTCTTGTCCTATATTCAATCTAAAAGCAAATTAGCGAACGATGGTGATAAATTTATTATAATGGCTCCAACTATGATACAATTTGACGTAATGCATTCTAGATATCATGAAATGGAAAAAGAAATGAAAAAAGTATGATTAGATTTTCAAATTCATCTATTAATCATTAATGTATGAAAGAGTAATATTTTATTTTACTAATATTTCTTTAGTTATTAGTACGCAATGGAATAGATAACGATAATTATGAAGACAGTTCAGTAGAAGTTTTTAAAACAAAATGTACAACAATAACACAAGAAAATGCTATAAATATTCTTAACAGGTCATACAATTTTACTGTTACTTTCTACTATTTTAATTAGTTTCTAAAATAGCTTAAAAATATAATTGTACATTTTTGCCCCCCGGGTTTGAAGGTATTGTACGTCATTACCACAGGATCGTTTTACCAATTTGTGCCCAGAATGGTATATAATGGATAGTTCAACTGGACATAAAAAATTTCAACTGACACTACCAATTAATAGTGCAATAAGAATAATTGATGTATGTGCAAATTATAAAATGTTAATTTAATTCAAACTAATAAAAATTCCATTTCTTTAAAGGGAGAATATTGTAAGAATAAAAACAATTCTAAAAAAAGTACAGCGTTTTATGCATGCGTTGCGTTGTACAAGGCTGAAGCATTGGATAATCGGATGTTGCCTATGCAAATTGAAGATAAATCATTATTTATTGAATCCTATTGGTTGCCGCATTGGGACGAGATGAATCTCGAGGGACAAGCTAGTTATAAAACGGAAACGATGTCTTATATTGAAGTAAGTTATTTTATTTTAACATTCATAAATAAAATAATGAAATAAAAATTGTAATTATAATTTAGAGCCCCTCGTATTTACACGGAGCATATCCATGTTTTAATAAGCCATCATACTTGCATGTTATTCATTGTGCTCCTGTATGTGACCAACTAATTAATACATATAATAAAGCAATTATTGAACTAGTAAATTCAAATAAAGGATTTGGAATTTTGACTTCGAAAAAATTACCACAAGTAAGTTATATATTTATTTATATATTGTAAAAACTAATATATTATTTTATTTAGTTAAAACAATAATCAATTTTAATTTTGTAGATATCAGGTTTTCCTATATTTTTAAAAGATTGTGATCTTGACATCAGTATAAATGTAAATGTTAATACACTTTTTCTCAGTCAAGAGAATCATGAGAAATTAGAAACATTTCATAATAAATTGGTGTTGGACTTATTCAAAGTGAAGCAGTTTTTATGCAGGGATTTTAGTAATGAAAATAACTCTTACTTGATAGTACCCGTTGTTTTTTCAGGTTTAACATTTTTTATTTACCTCTAAGTTATATATATATATGTGTGTGTGTATTATACATGTTTTTAAATTATTTTAGGTAATTTGTATAACGTGGATTGGAATGTTGTTTGTATAAATCCATTTATTGAACCGCGTTTAGTACCTAATATGGAACAAAGAGAATCTATGTGTTTTGAAGAATATTTTAAAAATCGTAGTGTAATTTCACCATGGTATAGAACTAAAAACCATAATGATGTAAGAATATAATTAAATGTATATTTAAACTAATGTAAAGAAATTGAGATCTTATCGCTCTTTTATTAAAACATGTTATCTGAATATTTTTTATCTTGTTTCTATACATCAATATTATACTTGTGTCTGATCATTATCGGAAATCACAATACACACAAGAAGTTAATCAAATTTTGTTTCATAACATCTTTATTTATTATATCTTCTAAAACTTTTTTATTGCATGTATTTGATAATACTTCTTAATTATGTATATTTTATGTACTCTTGTACGGTTTTTGATATATATACTTATAATTATTTTTGTTTTTGTTTTGTTAGCGATATTTTGTCACTAATGTGAAATATGATATGACATGTAAAAGTATTTTTCCGAATCCTGAATATGAGACATTTAAATCATATTTTGCCTTTAGGTATGGCATCCAAATATCCAATGAAGAAACCCCACTAATAGAAACACAAATTCTGGATGTGAATAATATTAATTATTTAACTCCTCAGTAAGATATTTAATAATTATTTTTTCTTTACACATATAAATATGTTAATATGATAATTATTGTTTGTTCAGTAAAATCTTTAATAGAATAAGAACTGATTTAACTCAAATATTCGTACCAGAATTGTGTACTTGGCATAAATTAACATCAGATTTGTGGTTAAAAGCATTGATGTTACCAACAATATTACATCGAATAAATCAATTATTACTTGCCGAAGATTTTCTCATAAAAATTTATTCTTTATCTGATGAAACTTATATAAATTTTAATGGTAAATTCAATTTATTAATTTGTTAATTCATAATTAATTGTGTATATATATGTATATTTTAAATAGATACACTAAAAATGGATCATTTTGCTGATAATTTTGAAGCCGAAAGGGAAAAGAGATTCACATCAATATATAATTCATTGATGTACCTACGAAACTCTCATATTTATTCAAATTCATCAAATCCAAATGATAAGCCTATTGATATTGAAAGGGACCAAAATACAGTATTGTTAGATATTTTGAACTATCATGCAGTTTTGTTAAAGGGCGTTAATCACAACATAAACGACATTAGTACTGATAAAGTAAGTAAAAATACATAATGTTATACACATATTTACTTTTTGATAAACTCGACTATTTTTGTAATTTAACCATTTATTTCCACATTTATATTTAAATATAAGTAGGTATGGTATACGTGTAATTGTATGTCTATAGAATTGATCTGACAGAAAAACAATGAATAGTCTGTTTCATTTAAGACACTTCATTCAGAAAAAGTTTTACATTCAAATTACATACTTTGTCTATTTATTGAGTAATGGGCGAGAGTTAATGATCACCAAATAACAAACTTATCAAAGAATGTTAAATTTTATTAGCAATGGTTTTTTTTCATTATTTACATTTTAACTGTATTAATGCCATGTTATATAATCAATACAAACTCGATTTAAAAAAATTATATTAAATTTAGAATTGGTTTCTCTGAGATTAAGTATAAAATTAACTTGCTTTTTTGAAGTTAATATAAACTAAAATTTTCCTTATTTTGTTAATTTCTAAACATGTTTTTATAGAAATATTTCTTACAAGTAAATTATTGTAAATAGTTACCCACTTGCACTGTAGTTAATAACACATATTTCTATTTATTAATTCTTTTATTACTCTTCCTTTTTTTTTTTTATTCTTTTTTTGCATATCCTTTTTACTTTTTATTTATTTTCTCTTTTATTGTTACTACTTAATTATTATAATACATTGGTCTTATAGTCCGTTTTCTTAAAATATAATAATATTAATATTTACATTATTGAATGTTTAAATGATTTTAGATTGATATTGAAGACTTCATTCAACAAACACATTCTAATTTCAAACAACTGATTTTAGCAAGAGAGAAACTGCCTGTTTTAAGCACAACGGATTGCTATCCAACAAAATATATTAAATTAAATCAATGTGATATCTTAAAAGTAATTATAATGAGCTATCATATTTTTATTTTAAATACATGTATTTCAATACTAAACACCAATTTCTACATATTTGGAAGCTGGAATATAATATCGATAATTTAAAAATATCCATTTTCTATGGTCATGCAAGTTTATTAACACACTAAAATAATTAACTGTACATCAATTGTTCACATTATTGAATTCATCAAACTTAAAAATATGCTTATCTGTAAAGTAAATAAATTGAGCTAACCAAACAAATATAATTGATTTTTGAAAGAATTCTATACTTACATTTGTTATCTCCATCTATCTAAAAGGTTTTATTGCGAAATCACATTGAATGCGATTTTTAAGTGTATTGTTTAGTAATTTCTAAAAACAAATATTATGTGATTTCTACACTTATTACCGATTTTAAAGACATGTAAATTGAAGTAAAATGGTTATACAATAGCTATTTTAAAATACAAATATATCAATTAAAAGTTATAGTTTGTTTGAAAACTGACAAGATAGTATAAGTAATGTTCTTGTATTTTAAATTAATAAACTGTGTAGTGTAATTTTGCAATATTGTCCGGTAGGTAGACAAAGATCATAAATCGCAGGTCCCTTCTTCCCTGTGGTGATATAAAAATTAAAAAATGTTGTATATAAAAAATAAATGTTTACTTTGGTAAAGTCCTAAAAGTAGATTAAATCATTAAAAATAAAATGAATAACCGGCGGATGTCATCTCAATCCCAACTAATGTATAACACTGTTAATTTACCTATTGCGAAAAAATTGAATAATTATGTTTTATTAATTACTAACAAAAGATTAGTTATGTACTAAACACTATATGTATATGAAAACTTTTCATTTTAAAACCTATAGTCCTTACAGTTCCATATAATAATTTTTATGAATAGCTAACCACATGAATAAACATATAATTCATTCTGTAGTTATTATATTATTCATGCCAAAATATTTTAAATTTGTATTTATTTTCTTATTTAGGTAATAACACCAGTGTTTACAAACGACATAATTAGCAATAAACGTATGGAAATATGTGGTGATGGTTTCCTTCATTTTGCTGTTTCATTGGTTCTATTTGATGCATTTAGATCAGAAAATGTACAATTTCTTTCTGAATTAAGAATGAAAATGACTGGTAATCGAAACATATATTTTGTTGGCAAAAAATTAAATATTGAACCTTATATAATGGTATGTATTATGTTGTTAGTTAAAGAGTTGAAATGTAAATAATTGTTAATAACTATGTTAATTTAGGTAAACGTTTATAAACCATCGGGGGATTGGATACCTCCGTGTTTCAAACTTCCTAAATATATAAAAGAAATCATAGAGGAGAAAGGAATTAAATCAGAATTTCTATACAATCTAATCATTTTAAAAAATGAAAGATTGTCTGGTTAGTTAAATCAGATATTAATTATTATGCTTTTAATATTAGATTAAAAATTAATTATTTATTTTATTTTAGCAATATATTATGTTTTTAAATAATGTGTAGGGTTATGAAATTAAATATTTACACATTTTACAAAAATTTTACTTCAATTAAACTCTATTTTTAATTTACGTTTTTCTTTTAGGGGAATTATCAAAAGAAACTATCGATATTATTCAAACTGAACTTGGTAAATTTAAGGAAATGTTTGATATTTCAGAATTTGAATATAATGATGATAAAAAGTTATCAGAAAAAAAATATTGTCCATCTGATGTATTTCTAAAGAAACAGTACGTTTTAAATAAAACAGTCATCCAATGCGTAAAATCATTGATCGGGACTTATGTACATGTGAGTGTAAATAATAGGGATTTCATTATTCATCATGTTTATAATTTTTTTATTTTAAATTGCAGAAATTTGGTTTCATTAAGGGTTTCAAATTTCTTCATAATCTTAACATTATACCAGAAGCATTCAAAAATGTTTGTAAACCTAAATTTGAAATGAGGTATACGGAAACAGTTCAAAATCTAAATTATTCTAAAATTTTACCTGGATATGAAATACTTGAAAATCAAATTGGCTACCCATTTCAAAATAAAGATCTCTTAGTTAAAGCTTTTACCCATCCATCGTATCAGTCCAAGACTATCGAATGCTATCAAAATCTTGAATTCCTTGGAGGTTCCATACTTGGTTAGTATAATTTGTATACAGTTAATTAAACAAATAATCTAGTTTCATTAAACTATTTGATTGGAAATTATCTAATGGATAAAATGCAAATTGCTAGTATGCAAAACACTAGATATGGACTATTGATTAAAGTAGGCCCTATTTGTAAAATTGGTATTTTTTATTATATAACTTAACTTATATTATTCTTAGTTTTTAATTTTTTATTGTAAAAAAATTATGTAACTAACAAATTTACTAATTATATAAATTTCAGAAATATTATTTATATTATAAAACATTCCTCGTTCTCAAAAATTGTTTTTTTTAAACATAACCAGTCTAAAAATCTTAACAAACTAGTATAAGAGATTATATTTACTGAATAATTTTATTAAATTTTAGATTTTTTGATTACATCTTATATAACTGATCATTGCAAAGAGAAAACTCATGCACACATCGCTGTTATAAGGTCTTCAATTATAAATGACTGTACACTTGCATCGGTAAGCGTTCGCTATGGCTTACACAAGTTCCTCTTATCTCGGTCTGTGAAATTGACCAACGCGATTGATCGTTTTTATAAACATCGACTAAACCTGAATCATAAAATCCGCCATGAAGTAAGAATAAATTTAATTTTAGTATTTTATAGTCAGTTATGTAATTAATTATTTTTTCAGGTTTTGTATTACATGCGAGAAAATGATTGTTTTACAGAGGAATACGTTGATGTGCCGAATGTACTTGGAGACATATTTAAATCACTTATCGGTGCAATTTATTTAGATTCTGGAAGAGAAATGGATATTGTATGGAAGATTTGCTATGAATTTTTGAATGAAGAAATCGGTAAATTAAAAATATATGCGGCATTTTTTTTTTATATACACAAGTTATACGTTATTTTTAAAAATGTTAATCTCTGAATATATTAATTAAAATTTGTGTTTTATATAATCTGTAATACTAACACCTAAAGCGGCTAAATATTATTATTAGCAGTTTTTAATACATTGAAAATTAATTTTAATGGATTAAATAAATATATTGGTTACATAATTATAATAATCCATTAATTTGTGTTTGTTTTCAGAATATTTCTCTACACATATTATAAAAAAACCTTTGGACATTCTGAAAGAAGCTAATTTAAAACCAAAATTCCGGTTTGTACTACACAATTTTACATATTAATACTCAAAATTATTTATGAATTTTTTAACATTGTATAATTACTACACCCTTAATTTTTGGCTTAAAAATATTTTAGTAAATTACGAGGGTATGGTCCGAAAGTGAGGATATACAATCCTAAAAAAAATTATTGTTTGATAATATTGAAATTCAACACGCTTAACCACCCAAAAATAATAAACATTCAATATTTCTGTACAGATTCCCAACAATCTACACTGTTATACTATAATGAATCGGTTCCATGTTAAATTTTCATTATAAATAATATTCCAAACATCTCGACAGATCTCTAGTGTGGATTAAATGACTAATAATTGGAATTATTGTATATTTTAAAAACTACACGGTTATTTTATTCTAGTTTGTAAGAGCAAAAAAAAAAACAATTTTCCAATCAATAAGTTATTAAATATTATAATCGTACTCGACTATAGAGTAAATAAATATGATATTTTCCTGTACACTCGTGTGTTGTATATCGTCTTCGCTGGTGGTCTGTAAAGCACACAAATATATTGAAAAACAACGCAACATAATCCAATAACATAATAACAAATAACTTGGTATATATAAGTTTTATGTTGTGTATTTTGCAGTGAACCTACTAAAGCCTCTATTGATTCGATCGACAAAGGCTTGGGAACAGTGATACAATTGGACATACATGTAAATGGAACCGACACGACCACGTATGGATTCGGTCGTAATAAGAAAGAAGCCAAAAACGCTGCTATTAAATTGGCTTTAAAAAGCATAAGGAAATTATTGTAATTTTAATTTTTTATTAATTTATAAGAGTAATTTTAGTTTTAATTCCATTATACTCCACAAGAACATTATTGAATAATATTTAAGCATAAAAAAAGCGATTTGTTTACAAAATCCATAACCGTTCATTTCGAGAAATAAAATATATTGGATGTAATTTCTCGAAAATATCATGTGAATTATTATTGCCTAACCCATGTAAGACGTACTCATACTTTTAAGCATTTTAATAATAATTCCTGTTTTGTATACATTTCATGTGCAACAATATTATAACGATTGTGTTCTTTTTTACGAAAATAAACTATTCAAATTTATTTGAAATAATAATTGTTTGCGACTTTATTTGATTTTATTATTATTATTATTATTTTTCCCCTCACCTTCCAACTCCGATTCACGTTGCTCCTCATACGCAGCTGCTGTTGAAACGCGATTGTTGGCCGTTTATTAAAACGGCCGAATAATTCACAACACTTTTTATCAAAAAAATTTTAAATACGGCGGCGAGCTGGCAAAACGGATTACTGACGAGACCGATACGATTAAACGGATCTGGCAAATCATTCCAACGCTCTGTTGCATTCATTTCTGTTCGGTGTCACGACGTATCGTACGTGTTTAGTTACGCTCTGACTGGACGTGTCCAAAGGCGGCGGCGACCCCGTTCCCGAACTGTACGCGAAATCCGCCGGGTCCTCACGGACAACCGTCGCACCGGAGTGGATCGATATCGACGTGAAAAATTTCAAAAACATTCGTAAGCCCACGACGTCGCCGGCGTATCACGCGAAACACTATGAAATCCTATGAACAACATGAACTGGCGCGTTATCAAGATCCCGGGGCGGATGTGGAAAAACGAGTGGTTCTATTTATAAACATTCGTCGTTACCATACTTACCCGTATGTGTGTGCATGTGTATACATATATATATATACGTTGTATTTCATCGGAAAAATATATATAAATCGTCTCTTCGAAACGACCGACCCGCGTCGTGACGTACAATGCGAACGCACGGGTCACACGCAACGCAAAATGATCGAACGTTCCGATATCACCGTTTATTTTTCCCGATCACGGCGGCCGCCCGTTGCCATTCTCGTGGATCGCGTGGTTGTTCGGACGACGAGCCACAGCCGTGCACGCGTGCACTCGAGGAATGACTCTTGAATGTGTTCTCGCGTCGATCCCGCCGGGAAAACGAGAATAAACACGTGCCGTTTACCGCGTTCGTCCATTGAATTCGACCGGGCGCAGCAACCGTCGGAACCGTCCGTAGTATCGAAACGAGACGGCCGATTCCGGATCTCGCTCGGCATTGTCCGTCGCCGCGTTCGTACGTTTCCGGGACGGTGGGTGCGATGAGCGAATTCTGTCCGCGGTCCCGCCGAACCGTTCGAAACGCCCGCGGCAATACCGGGCCGTCGGTCGTGCGACGGCGACCGCGACCGCGGTCGTGCACCCGCGACCGCGGTCGTGCACGGCGTGCGGTTATCGCGCGCCCGCGACGCGCCGTAAGATAACGGACGATAACGCGCGCGCGTTCGTCACGGCCGTGTGTTTTTCACGATTTCGTAACTGGCACGTTCGCGTTCGCGTTTCTCTCCGTTTTTTCGTTCCGTGGACGTTGTCGCACGTACGCGCACGGTCGACCGGTCGGTGAGTTGGTGGCCATCCATCGTTGTACGCTACGGGTTTCTACCGATTCACCGCGGTTCTCGACTTACGGCCGTCCGACCACTTAGAAGAGAGCACCACACTCGCCCCGCACGACCGTCGTCGAGTCATCCGATCGAACCGGGACGCGCGTCGAGATGAGCGGTCAAAACGACGAACGGGCACCCGAAGATATCGCGGGCTGCAGCAGCGACAACGTAGAAGACAACTTCGAGAAGAAGACGTTGGACGAGATGAACCAGCACGTGAGTCGTACGGACGCGACACGTTTGCGGCGAGGCCGGCCCGGCAACGCCGCCGTCGGGTTGTGTGAACGACGGTTTTAACGTGCCTACCCGTTCGTCCGTCGTGTTGTTGTTCTTCTTTTTTCCCACGCCGTGTTCGCGGCGACTACCAATGCACTCGACGGTTACGTCGATTATACGTTCTTCCTTCCGACGCGGTCGAGCGACTTTGGTGTGCACGCCGTTGCTCTTCAAAATCTTTTCAAACTGATAATTGCGTTTTCGACTTTTCGCTTCCATATTACTGACATGAAATTGAACAGCTTTACAGATCGAAATTACTGACAACGTTCATTACGTACATTGACTAGACAACAATTTCTACGCTTTTTAATGATTTATCGATGTGTAAACAATACGATACTAGATTAGTACGTATACACTCTGTCCAGAAAGAAAAAACATCGGGCGGTTGATCAGTTTTCATGTGTCGAGCACAGCGCACAACTTAAAAATACACGATACCAGCAGCATTCGATGCTACGCGAGCTGTCCGAATTGTTTATCATTCGTAATTTTAAATCTTGAAATTGTTGTTTACGGTAATACTGTATTCTGGTGAGGCAATTAGGTTAAATAAAATTTTATATATCTGTGTTGTTTTTTTTAACAAATACATATTATTTTAAGTAACCGTATTCGTATTAGTTGTGAGGTATGATGTTAAACGGAAATATATTTTTCAGATTCAGAACGTTTTGCAGCAAATGAAAGACAAATTCCAAGCCATGTCTGAACAAATATTGTCTAAAAATATCCTTTTTTTATTACAATTTTATTTAAAATATTAATGTTTATAGTTTTAAGCAAATATAACTGAAGTATATTGTTTACTTTCCTTAACTAATAAACACTAGATGATATGGGCGCACGTATCGATGATCTGGAAAAGAACATTGCTGACTTGATGTTCCATGCCGGTCTTGAGACTCAGGATAAATGATATTTACAATACTATCATACTACACAAAATGAATAAGTGGACCCTTTACATATAATTAATAAAAAACAAAGTGAATTTAAACATTAATATTCCACATTTATGTATTCTTTTTTAAAATTTTTTTTTGTGTTTTATAACAGTCTTCCACATCTTCATTAACTTTTAAATGATTGATCAGTTATAATTGTATTTATTATTGAATAGGTTCATTCAATTTACCTAATACTAAAACTAATGTTTTACAAAATTCAAATTGACGCTTTAATATAAATCTGATTATACTTAACATTTTTGTAATTTTTAATTTTGTATTCAATTCATAATTTTACTGGTTTATCATCATAATAATTATTAAAATAAAATCTTTTAAAAAAAAACAATAAATTATTTTGTGTATTATACTATTGACTTAGATCAAAAGAAAAATTTAAAAAAATATTATCATGTATTTTAAAATTATTATTATTTTTTTTTTTTTTTTTTATTGATTTTATTGTTATATTATTTTGAATTCACATAGTTTTTTGATTTGATGTTGCTGTTTCTATTTACTATCAACAGTATATTATTGTAAAAGATGTTCACTATAAATTTGTTTTTTTTTTATATGTATATATATGTTTACCTACCACTAACTATATATATATAGTTTACATTGTTAAAAAAAAAAATAAGTAGTAAGTTGACAGTTATTAATTGATGTCATTGTGTAAGACTTAAGTAGCTATATTTGCACTTATTAATTTAAAACTTTAATATGGTAAGTTCTTATCAAATTAGTTTTATAAACACATTAATTGTTTGAATTTTACAACTGTATTTTGTGAGCAAAACACATCTAACGAAGAACAACCATGAGGCATAGTATTATTTCTGTTGGTTGAATGTAAAACGTATATGGCACAGACGCCATTTAACTTAGATGTTATATTAAAGTTGATTAATGCGAGGAATAGCAGTATCGGTAACGGTGTTACAGTGCATAAACGTTTTGACAAAATGTATAACGCGCCAAGTCGTGTCGTTTTTAGTTTTGTTTAGATACCTTATTTACATACGTATTATCAAATGTATATAAGTGAATAACAATAAAAGATAGAATTGTATTCCTTTCTAGTATTATATTTGTGTTAGTGTTGATATATATATTTTTTTGATCGTGCACATTTGTCTTCAACCATCCTACAGCGAGCTGTCTACTATTTTGTGTGTATTTAAATCACTAGGAAGAAAATGTATATTAATTATTTTTTAATAATTTAAAACAATGTTTGAATAATTATTGTCAGTCGACGACGAAAGGTAAATTTTTAAATGCTAAAAATATATTAACAAGAGAAAAACGATTAACTGTAATATAATTCTATCCGATAACAATATCTTATTAAGATTTCTTTTTTAATGAATGTTTCAAAGAAAATTCACTTTGAAAACAGAATGAAATTTTGAATAAATAATTTTTTTTTTCAAAATTGTTACCTAGTTTAAAAATTAACTGCTTTTAGTCTATTCTTCAATCGGATTAAAATAAAATATTTACAACAATGTAGTGTAGTAATTGTAAAAAAAAAAATTTGCTTTTATGAGTGTGATTCAAAGTTTTATTTAAAAAAGAAAACGTGGGCGTTTAAAGCTATTTCAAATGAAAAAGTAAATGAGAATCACTGTAGTTAAATAATAATGAAATGTTCATGTCAAAAAGCAATATGGTTAATAAATTTAACACTTCTGTGTATTTACATTGGTACGTTTATTTCATTATAGAGTTGTTTGATTTTGAGGTGGTATGTAGGTTGTAAGATTTAAGCATAATAAAAAATGAGCAATTTTTACTAAACCGAAACCGTCGGTTTTATCTATAATTATCTGAATTTCAAAAACAATGGCGAACCTGTGCCGCCAACCACCGAACGACAATACACACATGCGTATTGTATCCGGTAAAAATCCATGTGGGAAAACAATTATTTAATTCGTAACAATGATTTCGCTATTCGGCCGCGAAGTAACTTCTTGTTGAACGGTTAAAATCTTTCGATTCTAACCGTCGTACGCTCGAGTACGACAAGAACACTTGACAACGGAACGATACACACGCCGTATTTCCGTCGAATACGTTTAAATACGTTACGTGTACGCCGGGCGGTTCGGTTCAAGTACACGGGAGAAACACTGGATCCGAGTGATCGATCGAGATAATCATTATTTTATTGAAACGCAATACAAAACATACACGTTGTACACAATCGTTATTTCCACACCGAGTTTTGTTTGAACGTACGCACGATCAATCGTACCCGGAACGATGAATATAAACGTAACAACAATCGAGATTGAAAGAACAGGTAATTATTAAAGTGTTAATATTGTCGTTGAAAAATCAATAGGACAACACGTCAGGACGCCTTTTTTGCCGTCTGTAACGATAAGTACACCCTGTTGATCGGGATACACGTGTGACCGTTCACAAAATTATTACTACAAAGCGGTGCGTTCGTCGTAGACGATCACCGCCTCGTTGTCCACCAATATATCCGTATCTTTGTTGTTGAGGAACTGACTTCTGGATTTGCTCATGGCGATTATGGCGGCCTCGTCGTTCCTCATGCGGTTTTTCCTCTTTTTGCTAAAATTCACCTGTTTTTTTTTTTTTTGAAGAGAACAAAAATAAAAAAACAATGAGAACTCGGGGGGACGGGACACGTTGTGGACTATATTACAGTACCTTGGCGTAGAGCTCCGACAGGTTGTCGGACGTGGAGAACGGCCGCTTTTTGTTTCGCACGTGCGTCGGTAGACTTCTGGTTCGCAGCGTAACCGACTTGCCGTCCCATTTGTAACAGTTGTCTAGAACTGAACGGAATCACACGATGTAATAAAAAAAAAAAAACAAACAAAGTGTGACGTGTCGACTCGTGTGCGTTCCGACGGACACGCGCGGCGACAAGACGATGTCGCGTTTGTACACCGCGGATAGACTCACTGCTGCTGGAAGTGAACTGATGAGGATTGAATTCGGAGATGTGAAGCACGGCGTCGGGCGGTAAACGGCCACGGTCGTCGTCTCGGGTCTCGTGGTCGACATACCGCACGTAATCCGGCACGTCGAACGCGTCGTTGCTTATGAACTCCTTGATTTCGCGTATGCAAGGATCCTGCGGGAACAAACGAGAATATCGATACCGGCCGGGGGGGATTATTTATCGTCCATTATCGACAATAATAAATCCGCTACTCACGAACGACTGGAGTTGTTTGGCCGGCGGCACGGAAGCCGACCGCGGTACCGTGGTGTTCGCGGCCGCTTCTTCCGCCGGCTCGTCGCCTCGCCGCTCGTTGAAAAACCAATGGTCGGGAGAACCTTCACGCTCGGGGAACAGTTCGACAATGCGGTTGCTGTACACGAAACTTCCGGTTTTCGGGTCGATGAACACCGTGGAATACCTGGACACATCAAAAGGATTACAAACGCCGTGTCGAAACAACGCGTCGTCCGCACTTGCCGGTGAAACGATCCGACGGGCTTAAAACGACGCGCGCGCCGACCGAAACTGGCCGCTAATAGCTTTACGCGTGTTCGGCGAACCCGTCCCGTCCGCG
Source organism: Schlechtendalia chinensis (assembly GCA_019022885.1). Lineage (NCBI taxonomy): Eukaryota > Metazoa > Arthropoda > Insecta > Hemiptera > Aphididae > Schlechtendalia > Schlechtendalia chinensis. The sequence continues at coordinate 4,068,156 of CM032350.1, read as the reverse complement.
GACGTTTTACACGGTTCGTAAAATAAGGGACTACGCGTTGAACGAATAACTGATCGCCTGGCGGGGGGCCGTTGGTGGTCGAATAATTTCAAAAAAGTTCACACTTACCCGGGTACGTTAGAATTTCTCCTTTGGTCTTCTACGTCGCCGTTTTGTACTAAAACCGAACACAAACACGATTGGTGAAAAAAAAAACAACACAAAACATATCATGACATACGTCCGATCCATTTACCTATTTTTTTCCTACAAAAACAACAATACCAAATTATGAACACAATCGTTATTGAACTCAATATTATAACACCGATGGCACACGTTATGACGATTGAAAGTTGATCTTTATCCAGCTGCCATCCGAAAACATTCAAATTCCAATCGAAACCTCCGGAAATATCCTGTAAACATTATATATTATTTATTACGATTGTATTGAACCTGCACGCACGCCCGGTATTTCAATAAAATGTTACAATTTCACAATGTTCTTTGACTTTACATTTTGACACGACGTTATTAATAATACAACTATGTCACATATTAAATTATTGTTGTTGATCATTGAAAATAAATATAATACGTGATTTATTAAATTATAAGAAATATATTTAATTATGCAATGATGAACGAAATGGTTTTTTTTTTTATTTCATTCAAAATATTGTTTTTATTACTACAAATAATTACACACACAATATGTAGATTTTGATTTCTTAATGTAAAATAATAAAATATGAATTGCACGGTTTATATTTAAAATTAGTAAACAGAAGAAATACTTGGGCTATAACAAGAAAACTTGCACACGTATAACATTAATCTTCTCTTTAAATTCATAAATAAATCTTTGTAATCAAAAATGCATATATATGGTCATTGATATCTATTTGATATATTTTTAAGACGTAAAAACATCCCTAGCTATAATGCATCATGAGTGATAACTTGTATTAATTAATATCAATACAAAAATTAATATCACCATCATATGTAATTACATTATAATCAACAAATACAAAGTTACCATCTATGTCATAAGGTACAAAATTTCAAATGGTGATTTCTATTGAATAGTATTATCATATAATTTAATGGAAAAGAAAAATGTACTTGTAATATCAAATATTATTATTTAACTTTTTGTTTTGTTTTTAGACATACATATCTAGTTGCATTGTGAATGAATATGAAGTGATATATGCTTTACATTGCCATTGTATAAATATAATTTAAACATTTTTATTAAATAATTTAAAATGAGAGAGAAACAACAAAAATTAATCTTTCTAAATAAAATGTGTAAATTGTGAAATTTTTTTGAAAAATGAAATAATAACAATTTTATTGAAATAAACAGTGTAATATATATAAAGAACTGAAAGCGAAAGTGAAAGAAAAATCCCAACTTTATTTAATATGTATAAATCTTTTCAAAATGTTATGTGTAAATGTCTCTTTACAAATAAGTAAGCATAATGATAATTAGTTTGCTTGTCTACTAAAGACTACATATAAAATTTAAAATTTTAATCACGTAATGTGATTTTGCTATGTTGTCCGTTAGATAAAGACAACAAATGTGAGTAAGACATTCTTTTAAAGTAATTTGAAAATGTTATATAATATTCATGTGAACTATTAAAAATCAATTTATCAAAATTTTTACAAGTAAATAATAATGATTATTAATTTATTTTCAATGTAAGTAGAACATTATTTATGTTAATAACATACCGGAGGCCACATTTTTGCTGTCAATGTAGTAGATTGTTGAAATATGGTCCCTGGTGTACTTTTTTCGGTACTTGATTGTACGAAATCATCTGAAAAAAAATGATGAAATATAGTATAAATAACATATATTTTTATGTATATAAGTTTATTTAAATAACTGATGCCAATAGATTGTTTGAGGATTCATATTTAATGTAATTGGTCAAAATTAGATTTCACTAGAATTTTATTTTTCAAAATTAACCAAAATCCTGTTTATTTAATTATTATCATTTGTGTATAACGAATATCATTACTTTTAGTTTCAGTTATAACCCTTCTTATCTAAATAATAAATTTGTGTTTATTTTACAATAAAAAAAACTATATGAAGCCACAAATATGATTAAATAAATACACTATTGTAAAAACCAATGACTTCCCTACACCTTTAAAATAAAATAAAAGTAGATAAATTGGTTTTATAGATGATCATTGATAAAACGTATCTATTTGTATTCTATCATTGAAATCAATACATTGATTTCAACAATAATAAATAATTCTAAATAAATTAAACGATAATAATAAATTACTAAAGAATATAAGTAGGTGCACTTAAATATTGTATACTTGTTTTCAAGATACAAAAGTGAACAGTAAAAAGTACAATAAATGAATATAATGTATAGTATATGACAAATTGTAAGTGTAAATGTTTAAAGAGAGTAGATTTATTAGTCCAACTATGGCATATTAAAATAAAAAGAAAAATGTATTTATAATATTTTTCAACATACACTTTGATGTAAATTTTCACGTGGATGAACGCAAACAAAATCAATTATGAAACACATAGGAAGTATAAATCAATATCCGTATTATATCAAAATATTATACAACATGAAAGTTTCACCATTGAATTCGAACTGATTGGTTTCAAAACTTACCAAAACATAATACACTTAAAAATTATCTGTTTTAACCTGTTTTAAAATCTTATTGAAAAAAAAAATGTCTCAACCAGTTGAACAACTATTTACAGATATGATTACAGATACCCACTATGATCGTACGTTACTACATTAGCATAACAGATTTTATACTATTTTCTTTGACTTTTGATCTAGACATAATTGAAGTCGAAATAAAAATATTATAATTATGATAGTTGGCATGTAACTATAGATAAAATAATACCCGTTGAGAAGTATTGTCAGAGAAAGATTTAAAATTCAATAGTTTACTTGGCGCATTACCCCGAACAGGTACCCGCTAGCAATAGTCGATCGTACTCGTTGTAAGTACCCACACACACACACACATCTAAACAAACCCGACGGTACGGTCGATTAAAGAACAATGTCTTCGTCGAAACTTACGTACACTTGGTACGACACTATACGGTGTTCGCCGGAGAAGCCTCTAAGAACGACGACTCGGCGGACGGTATTTGAAACGGGGCTCGATTACGAACGTCTTACGACGGACTGCTCGGAATCTAATAACGATTAACAATCATAATAACAGTTTTTATCATACCTTTGGACGAGGCCAATTGTATTCAGTCGTCCGTCAACCCGTAATACGACGCAGGCACACGCGCGCGCGCACGCACACACATTCGCGCAATAGCGTACCGACGAAATGCAATAGCAACGACGATAATAATACGCACTGGCGTTAGAAAAACGAACGAAAACAACAAAAAATCGTCCAAACAAAAGGCGAACGCGTCCGCTACGAGCGTATTATTACGGAGATTATTTGATAACGGACGAGCGAGAGGACGTTATCAACGCGAAAAAAAAAAAAAACCAAACAAACAAAAACAACCGTCAAATCACGGGACGGATTTGTCCGCAAAGTGGTGTCGGCGCGCTGTTGCTGTTCCATACGATTTCCGCGTCGAACCGAAATAACGCGAGATAACACGAGATCGTCAAGGTTTCGTGCGGCCGCGTTCACACGCCGTATTATTATTATCATTATTATTATTATTATTATTATTATTATTATTATTATTATTATTATTATTATTATACAATTATTTCCGTAATCGAATAAACGAACAGAAAAAAAAAAACGATTAACTATCAATTTTTTTTAATGCCTATATAAATTGCTTTATACGAAAAACACGTTCAATACACTTTACCGAACGATTTCCCGCGACAAAATTTATGATCCGAGTGAAACATACTTACACGGCTTATTTAAAGTTGGTCAATTCGTTCAAACTTTTAAGCTTCATATAAGACTAAAGCCGTGTTTATACGTACAAATTCGTCCCTTGGTTATAGCTAGGTAGCGTCGAACTGAGTAACACTACTACTTTGTAATAATTACTACGGAAAGCATTCAAACGTTTAATCCGTTATTTGCTACAAGAAATACCCCCCCGAGTACTTCGAACAGAAAATGAAAGTCCTATTATCCGTAAAAATATGTTGTAAATTACGATAATAAAATCGTTATTATTATTATTATCATCATCATCATCATCATCATTATCGTTACGGGTACGTATTACGTATCTGTCGGTCCCCCCCCCAACGTTACCGCACGGGCCACCATTGAACGTAATAACCAGATTCGTCTTACCGGATTCTCGGACCGGATTAACGCGTAAAAGTTGAAAACGGGCGAGATCGATTACGTGCATATATTTTTTTAGTTGTTTGTCGATTTTCTATCGACTCGGGGGGGAATTTCTCGTATTGCGATCCGACTGCGGCGGCGGCAGACTAAACGCGCGGCGTGACAGAGCAATCATAATCGCACGCCACGTCGTATGAAATGATTGGAAATGTCGATTTTGTCATTTTTGGGAAACGGACGACGGTTGTGTGTTAAATAAAAAAAAAAAAAAAAGCTTCACTTAGAATACATACGTTGTATGTATAAATATGTAACGAATTATAAAATTAGACGTTTTTACACGGACAATAATGTTCTTTTCGTTCCACTCGAAAACCGAAATATTCCTTCACGAAAGTATCGCTGTTTTTTTTTTTTCGACGTTCATACGAGCAAATTTGCTTTAATGTCCATCATTTATACGCACGTGTTTGCGGAAACTGCTTATATTTATTTCAACATACTAGTATAACAATATTACACATTTTCACATACTTTTTCCCCCGACTCATTTTGTAAAATATAATTATAAAAACGTGTGTGATTCTTGTTCAATGAATTGTTGGCAGAATTATCTATACCAATATTTTTAATCGTATTACCAATAGCCGATACAGGTACACGCGTACTGAGTAGAATGACAATTATTAAGCACCATAATTTCGTTAAAAATTAAAAAAAATTAAATGGCAATATACGTCATAAATGTTTAATAAAACTTAACATAATATAACACAAAATTATTAAAATTTAACTCGTATGACGCGAATTACCTGTAGTATAAATGTAACATATATTATATGCGACAATAAAAATGAAATGTCCGAAATTAAAGGTAAAAAAGGTACCCACGAGATTAATGTTCGAATATGATATTGATTATGAAGTAAGTATATGGTATATGGAGATGAATGTCTGAGCTGAGTACCGTATCGAATATAAATGTAATATCTATTATTTGAAAAATGTATATAAAGATTATATATAAGTAGTCAAATATAGTGAAAATAAATATGGGCAGTATAATATACTGCCTCATAATTTATTTATTATTTGATTTATTGGGCATTATATATTACCATATATATATATATACACACATATATATCAGTAACAACGTAAACTGAACAGAGCGCGAGGGATGGAGTTTTACATTTTATAAACCGTAAAAATATGTTGTTCAATATTTGTTCAAAAGATTATAATATTTATTTATGACAAATAATAGAAACGTTAAAAAATACTGGAATAGAAACGATCGTTTAATCTTAACTTTCAATTGAATCCTTTCACCTAAATATCATCTTTATATTTGCCAATTAACCACTGAATACACAAACAGAATTAATAACAGTATTACGCGTATGTACAAGAGACGCACATACATTTTATACATTTTTAAAAATTTTATATAATAAAAAAAACGTTTAAAAATTATATATGTATTAAAACCAGATGTATCAACTTTCAAGTATTTTGAAGTTTGCAGATCAAACAATTTGTTTTCTAATAGCGGATAACAATGAGTGATATATTTTCATATTATTTCAAAACATAATTATGTGGTTAGTAAGAAGTTCATATAGGTAAATTTTAGTCACTGCGAATTTTAATTAAGTTAGATTATATTTCAATTATGAACATATTATCTATAATAATTACCAAATGGCATATAAATATTGTGTACGAAATTGAAGATTAATACTCGTGACGAGCGCTCGAATTATACGAATTCCAATATAATAATATATTAAACGTTTTGTGGCTTTGTATGTTATTTTATTTTATTTTTCGCCATAATTTTCTCATCACTCGCGAGAACGTTAAATTAAAAATGTGAAATTGCGGAAATTCAGCTACGAGTTGTAAGTGTGAGAACCAGAAGTAAATACAGAAACATAAAGACCTCTTAGGTAAAATTAAACGAATACTATTTTCTATGGTGTCTTCAATTTCCCTCTGCGTCTTTGTATTAAACAATTCGTTAATATCAATTCTATATATTTCACTCGTGTTTATAATATAATACAATGTCATATCTAAACACGGATAGCAAATTTTTGTGAGACAATACGGTTAATGTTTTGGTCATTTGAAATAAAATACGTGATTTTTATTCTTAAAAACAAAAACTATAGGCATAAATGTAAACTGATGCAATAATATTAGTAAATAAAACGATGTTATAAAACTAAAAAAAGACTGTAAGTAAAACACTTAAACAAATGGAAATGACAACCAAAAAATGTTGATTAATAATAAAAAAAAAAACGAAATCAAGTTCGACTAACAATTCGAGTCACATGCGTGTCAAATGTCAGTTACTGCAGAAACGGTATCAAGGTTAAATTTATATCGATGAGATAAAATCTATAATTAAAAAATTATAATAGATCTTCGAGCAAATTTTCGACAAATTAAAATAAACTTCGATCAAGCATTAAGTGTGAAGACTATGAGAGGAATTTACAATCAGTAAACACGATTGATTTTACTCGGAAGGATTTATAAATATTATTTTTGCTAATTTTGATAAAAAATGAAATAAAAAAATGTTTAATTTATATTTTCTTCATAAACCACGTCACATGCTTTAACACAAGTAAGTTTAACACTCGAACCACTCCCACAAGGGTCAACGTTTTAGATAAATATCTCGATTAAGGCGAGCGTAGCAATAAGAGTACACACAAATGATATGCTCTGAATATCCAGCGCCAACATAAAGGTCGGTCAACAAAATAATATTCACACGTTCAGTGAAAACCAAACAGTATACATTTTCGGGGCAACGAACCACACACACTGATATTAATGATTTCCAAAAATGAAACGCGAATCGTCAATTAAATAAATAACAACAACACGCCGGAGAAACTATTATTATTAGAAGTAGAACACAAGTCACAGACGAATCAAATGAAAATGAATAATCATCGTGATAACTATATCATCATCATAAATATTAAAAAATCATGAGTACCTAATAAATATTGTGTACAACATGTTTACAGTATTGTTGTAAGACGTGCGTGTGCCCATAAAGTGTGTAGTAATGCTATAACGTCTATGACACAAAAGTGATAAGATTGAATTATGCCGAAAAACAAGTAACTATTAAGTGGATATAAGTTTGAAGTTTATAACCGTTTTCTGTTCAACTGTCGGCGGGACACTTGAAACGAGACGATAAAACTATGTGCAAATAGCATATGACACGTGCCACCAGTAATTTTAGTTTTAAATTTAAATCTCTGAATGTTCTCGCATATGATAATATTATATTAATGGACGGTTAGTAAAAAACGACAATCAATCAGACATATCTCAAGTCTAATTTTAAAAATTAAATTAAATGTATTAATAATCGGCACGATACATTATAGACTTAACCTTTTTTATTATCGCAATAGTAAAAAGCATTTTGAAAACAACTGATGGTAAAAAGCGCAAATATTTCATAGTATAGACATGCTCGTACCATGCTGCATTATTATTATTATTATTATTATTTATTACGTGACGTAGTCGTGGGTCAAAAGGTATGACCGACTAACTGACGTTTGATGCGCGACGTGTCGGTGACGGATGTAAATCGACCGTTCGGCATTTTTTCAAACACGGAAAACAACGAGACGTTCAACGTTACAAATGGAAGGGATTGAATTAAAATGTACCCAGACGGATATTATACAGCCACACAGGTTAATTAATAGTAATATTTGCAATCGATCGCGTTGTGCATGTCTAAAACACACGTTACGGATGACTTGATTGAAATACACCACGGAAAATGGCACTTGGCGGACAGTTGTTTGAGTTATACGTTTGTAGATGACAAAAACGAAACATAAAACGCGTCCAACCGTGGAACGCGCCCCGCAAGGGAAATAATTTTTAGTACGTGTATTTATGCGGTGCAGCACGTGGTAGGTAATAAATATTCTTCAAAAGCAGAAAGGAAAAAAAACGTCGACTACATTTTGAACGTCAAAAGTTGGACGTGTCGTAATAAACTGATGCAAGAGCTCCGCGTACTTTATACACAATACATCGGTTAGAAAAGAACTTTCTTTTTGCTCATAGGCAGCGTATTTCGAACAGTAATTATTAAATTATTATTGAAACCGTATTTCGCAGTGTACACCGGACTTTAAAACGATGTAAATTCAATGTCTCAAAATATGCCGGACGTTGCTGGGGTGTCGACGTTTTTGTTTGCAACTATTGTGGGCGATCTGATGGTAAGCCCAACGAAACAATGTACTTATTGTTTTTTATCCGTTTATTATCCATGATTCTATTAGAAATTTCATCGTGACGGTTAGGTCACACATCGCACAAAAAGCATTATTATTAATGGCGCGAAAGGCGAATTTCGACAAAAACTGCACAATATTTAAACGGATATGCTGCCTCACTTTGACGATCGTGTCGGTTTCACGTCGAAAAACCGGTCGATACCAACGTCTGAGCCGCCGGACGGCTCAGCCGAGTTGAACGTGAGACGAGGTGGTAAACGATTAAATTAAAACAAACAAACAAACAAATTTACTGATATTTTACATATTTATTACATGAGTTTTAAACACAAAAACCGAGAAAAAATTGTCGACCCGAAACTCGGCGCGTGCTTAAAACTACCGTATAATCAAGCGAACTCGCATGATGTGTAGTTGTTTTCAATTTACGTTGCGTTACAATACCGATTACCGTGTAATCACGTTCGTATAACATTGGAATAACAGTATGTCCAGAATAGATTGAGTAATCGATATCTCCGTTTCGATACGCATTCAAATACGATAAAATACGTATTTGGCGCGTTTAGCGAAATGGCATGTAAAACGGATATTGGGTACGCGAGAGAAATGAAATGTAAATTGTAATCGTCCGGCGGAATACCGTTCTTTTCAATTACAAATCAATTACACAAAACGAAATGGGAATTTCACGTAATTGATATTTTAATACATCGTCGTTCGAACGTTTTTCATTTCTCGGCCTTTGTTATCATATTTAATATCACAATGACGCTTTTTTTTATTAAAGAAGATTTGTTTTACAACATTACACTTCGACAATTAAACTAAATTAACACTGGATTGTGTAATATGTGAAAAAAAAAACAAGAATATAAATAAAAGCTAAAGCTAAACTAAATTAAATAGGAGATTAAATAACAAAAAAGAGATGTTTCATGCAATATATAAATTAAACTAGAAAACCAGAATTTACAATAAAATTGAGCACTATAATGACACTTCAATAATTGTAAAACAGTCTAAACATATCGTTTTACTGTAAATATATATATGCTACATTAATTTATATACGAATTATAGTTTTTTTTTTTTTTTTAACGAGATTCTAACTACAAAATGATTATATCTCGACTGTCACAATAAGCACGAAAATAATCTTAATAGTGACATTCACGAAAGAAAAGAACGGATAGAGGTCATGTTATTAAATTTTTAGGCCTGTCTGCAGCGTGAAATTGACGATGCGTTTGGTTTAGGATTACGTTATTGGCGGAAAGAGCGTTAATAATAGAGAAGTCGAGATTGAGAAAACGTATTATAGTTGTAGGTTACACAATACGCCAATAAATTATTCGTCGAGCTGATTCAACCATTTAGCGCGAGATTGCACAAGAGTAATTATAACAAAATATTGGTTGGTAAAAACTCGTGTATAAGCACAATGGAACTCGTGCAGTAATTATACTTCCCACGAGGTACATTTTATGATATTATTTGTTTCATGACCGATCCCGTTCTTGTGTCTTATAACATATAATACATATATATATATAGGTATCTTAAAACTTTTTTTAAAAAAAAAACCCCCTAGGAAAATAATGTTACGGTGTTCGCAATGTTTACGTCAAAATCATTATGTAAGCTTTAAGAAGCGTGAGAATATTCTAATTTTTGTTTTCACTCGTCAGACATACGTTTTTATTATGTTTATTAATTTGACTTTTATAATATCATTATATAATATCTAAACGAAGTCTATGCCATGGCTATGTTGGCTACAGTCACTATATGTTAAATAATCTCATAAAAACGTTTAAATATAGTTTACGATAGACGATTACCATTACAATAATATTATGTTTTATGATTTGATTGCCTCGCGCGTATTTGCTTTTGAGAAATACAATTTATTGAAATAATTAAAATCGTCGAAACCGTTGGTTACACGAGTATTTTAGGTATATTTGAAGTACCTATCTACAATAATATTTGATGATAATACTTCAATCAGTGTTGGCCAATTAAAATTGTACCGTGTTGATAATGGTTTTGTACTCGTACACGTAGGTATATTTTCAACTCTATACTTTCCTCGACTTTTATCAGATTCTGAAACAATTAAACGAAAAAACCAACGAGCACAACACCCAATAGAGATGTACTATATCGGAACGGAAATAATAAATAGAATTTGGTTTATGAAATAAAATGCCAAAATTAATTGATTGATATTATTTGTTATTCATTGCATTTCGTTGTGGTATTTTACACCACATAAAAAATAATATTAATGAAAATACACTGAAAACGGCACAAAACGATATGTTGAGAAACACGTTTGTTATATCAGTGGTATACGTAATATTAACAATAGCGCCTATGACGAAATGGATAAAGGACTCGTGCGATTGTTGTCGTTGTTCAAGTGGGTAAACTTCGTGAAATATTGTTTTTTTCTTCCGGACTAGTGTGCGTCCCTGCGCGTACACGGAAAATCAACTGATCGATTCCGAAACATCGGGTAGTCGTCCATACAATTGTATAATAATTGATAGTTTATTGTAAACAGAGCAGCGAGTCACACGAAGAGTCTGCAGGAACTCCGCGGTCCAAACTGCGCGCGTTGTAGTGGATCGACGAGAACACAAAACGGGAAACTGACGTGCCGGCGGAATAAAACCGTGAGAATTCTTTAAATTTTATAAACGTGTAATCTGATTACGATATGGACGGATAGTTTTTTGCCCGAGAATTATTTACGCGTCAAAAATGTCTATATCGTCTGAAAAACAATAATTACACGAGCGGTTCTTTAGACGACTTATCGGCAACGTTGGTAAATCAGTTATGCGTTATAAACGCTACGACCGTACGATTGAATAATTAAAACGGTTTCAAATGTTATGACGCGAGCAAGCAAATTACCTGACGTACGTTTAACAGATTACACTATAAATATGAACACGTGTGTTCGATTACAGAACAACATGTAACACTCGGAAGTATCTGTGAATAGCACACGTTGCATATGAAACAGAAAGATTATTTAGAGGTTATCAGCAGCAGCAGCCGGCCAATTCATTTTACGGACGGAATCGTCGCGGGACACGCGTCCGGTTTTGATCCTAGTTATTCTACATATGGCAATTGGTTTGAATTTGTACCCGTATGGACTTTATAATATTGTTATTTAGATTAATAGACCCATATTGTAGTAAAAAAAAAAAAACCGAAATCGTCATAAAACGGCGTGCGTTTTATTACATAACACCTATAGCTGTAATTTAAAACCATCGAGTAACGTTGGTATAGTAGTGTGTAATACGGGTGGGTAACTCCCATAAATTATATATTAACTCGATTAAAAAGGTGCATCGACCATTATCACCATATGCTATACCAAAGTCGATGTTTCTTTATTACGTTCATTAAAAATAAAATTCACATTATCATACGCCAAACGGTTGCAGACATTTATCGTGTTGCTTGTTGTAGATACGTAAAACGAATCCGTGATAAGTACGCCGAACGAGACGTGGTCGTTTACTGATCAAATCGTTATTCGACAAACGGTTAGTCTCGATCGTTTACGATCTGGTTTCTAATTAAACCGCATTAGTCGTTCCGTGGGGGTTTTCGGAAAAGGCGTAGGTAGGCCGCCCCTACTTTACATTCGAAACGAGAATCGGTACGTGTTCTGTGGTAGTCAACGTGTTGATTCGACGGAAACAACAGTTTGTAGAAAAAAGGCGAACGCGCGAACGGTTCGAGAAACGGCTCCGAGAACGGGTCGCGGCGAATAGTTTTTCGGGACGTTCGGTTGACGATTTCGCGCGTACGACAAAACGTCCGCGTACAAAACCCATCGGTTAACCGTTTCAAAAGTCTACGCGTCATTTCCCGACCCGACGATCAACGGCAATCAAAACGTAATGCGGGAACTCACGTTTTCTGTAATCGTCGTACTGGTAGTCGAGATAATCGTAATCCATTCGAACGGTGACCCGGGATACGGTTGAACGAACAGAAGAGTGAAAAATACGGGAACGCGTTTCGATGCCGTAGACGGACGGACGGATATCGCTCGTACGCGACGTAATAAGTACCGAACGAACACACACACACACACACACACACACACACACACAAAAAAAACCGGACCGATCGGTGACGCGACGACGACCCGCTCGCCAGCCGGTCGAAACGTGTACTGACGGGTGAAAAACGAACGACGGGACGGTGGTGACGGTCGAGCGGCAGTAGAACGGTGACGTAATATTTTCGCGAACGGCGCCCGCGACCGTCCGGTTTCCCCCCTATTTTTTTTTTTTCCGATGTGCTCCTCCCTTATCGGCCGTCGTTATTAATAGAACGGATATTGATGGAACTCTCCGGCCCATCGTCTAATCACGCGCGTCTCGGAGATTTATATCCGTGACCAATCGCGCGTCGTTCGCCCGTACGTTTTTACACGATGTGACCGACCGCGCGTCACGATGCAAACCAAAGATTTACAAATTGTATACGGAACGGAGGGGGAGTCGCTCGGCTTCAACGATAACTAGCAATTTTTTTGGTTTTTTTATTTTTTTTAAATCATTCGAGTAAATCACGCGAGATTTTTTGGTTCGCTCCGCACAAAACGGTTTTCTCCGACACGACGGCCGACGATGATTGTCGCTGATCGTTGTTATTGGTAATTATCCCGTTGGCGGTATGATTTCGTGTGCCAGGTGGCGTGAGTATAAAACGTTTTAGACAAAAACAAAAATCGAGACGACCGTCAAAAAAAAAAAAGAAAATAATAAAGAATACGGTCGTCGCATAAAATTGAAATGATAAAATGAACTTACTTAAATTACATCGGAAGATACGACAACGTATTTGTGAAATTTATATATACTGATTGCTATTCCGACTGCACGAGAACAGATTTTTTTTTCTTTCGGAAATTCACTTTGCATACTTATTATATTTATACTCGACGTGCATACTCATAAAAGCAAAATCATGTAAATATGTAAATGTATTTTCGTCTTAAAACGACCAAAATAATAGAAATATGTTGAAAAAGTTATAATGAACAAACAAATTATGACAAGGTTATGTTAGATAACTAAACGAAAACTTAAACGAATATTTTTTGTTTTTATTTTCAAAACGATGATAAATAAAAGGATTATTAAGAAGAAAAACTTATACCAAACGACACTACGAAGAATACCATTTTAAATCTTAATTCGATTTAATGGTTTACGGATAGCCCGCGTAATTTCGGTTTTTATCGCGGTCTCAAGCGTATTATTGATTTCAAGACGTTATTAATTTTCGATTTAATTCTATCGATCGTATTAAATCACTCGAATCAATTTGATTACTGTTAATCAATAATCGGACACACGAATCCCGATATGATTATGATTTATACGGTTATCGTGCAGTTCTATAATTACCTTGGACGCGAGTTCAGCGGAACCGATTATATAATTTAACTCGGCTCTCGGAAATCCGGGAACGGAGTCAAGTCCAACCCTTACGGTCCATAAAACGCGCGACAATAATAATATTATCGGTACGTAATTAATGGACTCTACACTGTGCACGGACGAACGCGTCGCCGCGTGTAATCAAAATCGTTTTACACGGTCGTCGTCGTCGTCTCTCGAACGCGATAAAACGGTGTTTTAAAATTTAATAATTTAATACTCACACACCTCTAACCACCACAAACCTCCGTGACCTACCCGGCACGCGAGTGATAGCGTACCGCTTTTATTCATATTTCGGATTCGTAAATTCGTAAGTCGTTCGTTTTAACGCGGCGATTACACATACGTTGTTGTTGTATGATATAATAATAACACACGCGGATGAACACCCGAGTCCACCTCACACGTGCGTGTTTTATCGATAACTCTTTTTGTCAAATTAAATTCCCCCCCCGAACACGTGCGTACGAGATATCGCCCGCGTGCTCGGTACTGTTTTTTAATATAAAACGTGTACGCCCGATACGTGTTTTATGGCGGTACCCTGCAATAAATACGCTTATCTATAACACGGCCTGTTTAATAAACACGAATTCTGTACATAATCAATAACACCGGAATGGTGTAGCAACGTTATAATATTTTTTTGACCCTATTTAAGACGGGCGTACGTATTCAATTGATTTTCGTTTTTTTTCTATTAATCAGAATACATCTCGCTGTTCGTCCCGAGACCGCTGTTCGTATTCGTCGGTTCAAACGACAATTGGGATTTCTCTTATAATTGTAAACGTTGTCTATTACGCATGGTATACGATACACGTGGTATGTTTGATATATTATATATACACGTGTCATATTGTTTTTATCGTAAATGTTTTTGAAGAATTATTGTTATTTAATCATTTATTTGTGTACCAAAATTATGATAAAAATCACGTTTTGTTTTGTATTTTTGAAAGTTAAAAATTCACGCTCTAAGCGATCCATAGCGTCTATATTTATTAAATGTATTATAATAGAAATTAAGTTCAAATGACGATATTATACAATTATTTTATTTCTATATCAATATTCCATCCCATAAAAATTGGTCATCGAAAATATTTATCTTTGTTAATTTGTTCGATAGTTTTATACTTCAATTTTAACTTAAACGTAACAATAAACGGACTTAAAACTATTACGTACATTAATAAATCGCCGTTTGATTTTTGACATATTGTCATATGTTGGTTAGATGGACGGTGACAATAAACGAAAATGTTGTGTCTTTTATGGAAACGAAAATAAGTTAAAATACCCGTACAGTAGTTATACATACCGTAGTGTTGTGTGTTTACAATGATCGAAATAAGTGTGTCACGTAAAAATAAAACACATTTATCGGTAGACATTCTATTCTATTCTGTTCTGTTCGATCGCACAGACATACTAGTTTTCGGAATTTACAAAAATAATTGCTTAAAACATCGGTACAATTTTATCATATACTATTATTCGACATTATCTATATTGACGTTTGAATAATTGATAATTCACGTGGACATATATTGTTACTTGACAATGTAGACTTATAAGATTTATAACTGCATTCACATTGTTTACGTCTCGTGAAAATTTAAATAGAAAAATATCGACGAAAGATTTCTGGATAAGTGTTGCGTATAAAACACCTAAACGTCTAATAAAATATGACATGATATAATGAGACGTATTATATTATATTTTAAATTATACATGTTTACCATTTTATCGATTATGTAAATTAATTTAAATGGTGAGAAATAATTTCTATTTTTATAAAATACTTGTAGATTCCGACATTCCGTGTTTTTCGTTATGTTTAAACACCTA
This sequence comes from Schlechtendalia chinensis, assembly GCA_019022885.1. Classification (NCBI taxonomy): domain Eukaryota; kingdom Metazoa; phylum Arthropoda; class Insecta; order Hemiptera; family Aphididae; genus Schlechtendalia; species Schlechtendalia chinensis. The sequence continues at coordinate 4,052,192 of CM032350.1, read as the reverse complement.
ATAGGTGCCATTTTTTTTCGCTAAAAAGAAACAAAAAATACTACTTACTTTTACAGTTTTGACTCTTTGACGTTCACTGGAAACACTACCGCATTGATATCGTATTCAGTGCCATGTTCGACCGTTGGCATTTCTCGAGTTTTGTCCTATTTAAACTTCAGTTGAAAACAAAGACGAAAATTCTATTTATAAAATTGAACTTCTCCATGGTGAGACTAAAACATTACGAATGCGTTTGGGAACGTATTAAGTGTTGTATTAACCTAAAAGCTCGGTGACCCAAAATACGTGCTGACTGTAGTTGACGTTGTCGTTGTAAGAAACTATACACAAAAACGATGCCATACCTACTCCACAATGTACGTGCACGGATATTGGATTCTCTCCCACTCGTCTATGATGCACATCAGAATTCAATAATAACAACAATAATAATAATTATTATTATGATTGTCACGAAAACAACAAGTATATATCTATACGGCTGACGCAGTTACATACCTAGTTGCATATTAGATGCGGAGAAATCATTTATGATACGGTCGTTGATAAGTGGTTACCAGAGACGCATACGTAGGAAAAAAGTTGATTACGATATTCCGATACTTTAGATTATTAGAAAATTGTCTGAAAACTAGTGTTATAATAGTTCATAAATTACTTCGTGATCGTTATTTTGCCGTTTAATTAATACAAGTTTCACAAAAGAAAATACTATTTATAAACAAAATTGTGGGTAAATTCGATTTACACGATTTATATTATTAATTCTAGCTGTATTCACTTCGGCAAAGAAAAGAGCACTAATATATACCAAATAAATAAATATAAAATAAAATAGTATTTAAGCGTTCAAACACTATTTACAAAAACGGGTTTAAAAAGAGTTTGAATATATACATATACATTTTTTAGTTGTATTGCATAACAAAACAAGTAGGTACCCACGCTACATAGCATTGTTGTTACAATGCTGGTGTAAACCTTTAAACAATTAACATTCTCTTTCCGAGTATTCACACTTTCCGAGTAGAAAAATTGTACGGATCGTTACGCTTGCTAATTTCAACTTGCACAGGAATTTAAATAAAATTTAATTTTGATTATTGTTCTCCATTAAAACACGATGTTCACGTAAAATCACGATTCGCGTATGACGGAAAATACCCGTCGTTTGCAAACCATAGTCACGAGTACTAGTCTATAATTAATACGTCCAAATTCAATGGGTAGATTCAATTATACGTAAATGAATGTAAAATTATTCCACGTCGATATCGTAAGGTGAAATCTAAACAGCTTTAACGCGATGAGTGCTGATTATATACTTCGTAATGAATTGAATTATACAGAAATCATAGCTGTTTAATTGTCATGATAATAAACGTGCAAACCACTGTGTTCCGATTTCAGCAGCACACTGAGAGAGATCAAAGAGCGTTTTATTATAATGGCCGTTTAGGAAATCGAAGTTCGGAATACAAACGCGGTACAAAACTTTTGTGTTCGTACATTAAACAGACTTCAGACAATTCGGTATTACTGTACAAATACGATTTGGTAATAAAATTAAAAATTGTTGTTGTTTATATATTTGCCGCGTTAAAACTGTCTTTTTGAAATGTACACACACACAGATCTGAGTGAATACAATATTGCATTTGCGACATACGAGTATTTATTCATTTGCACGTGTAAATCCGTTTATATCCGACGTGGAAAGTAACGTTTTAGCGAATTGGTACGTGTACATTATTATTCTGTAGCGTGCAAATGTACATATTACATTTACAGATAAACACTACCATTTGTCATTTGGTACGGAACAAAACAAACAATTAAGTAATGAGAGACGAGACTTTTTAAGTAATGGTTTTTCTTTACACTGCACAAAGAAATACGAATATGTTATACAAACGTGTCTGCTATTAAAACATCAAACATAATTAAATATGAGTAATCGGGTACATCGTTTTCATTAAAGCTTAAATTAATACGAGTTGAAATATATTATGAAAAAAACCAGTTGTACCCATTTATCTACTGTTTAGAGTGAAGTAACATTAACGCAAAAAAAATGATTTGTTGTTTAATTTGAGAATAATTATGTATATTGTGTTCACATTATTTTATAACTGTTCGTATTTCGATTTGTATAGTAAAAAAAATGGGAACAAATTCTGATTTTATTATAAACATTTAAAGCATAATATTGGGAGACACTTTTAGACAGTAATAATGTAGCCTATATAGGTAAACACCAATAATTCTTGAAACATTCTTAAAACAATTTTGGATCTCTCCCCCCCCCCCCTCTCCTCCCCAGAAAAAAGTTTAAATTGCGCCACTGATTGTACATGTTATATCTGTAATGTTAAGAGGCTTCAGATTCATGGTGCCGTTGGTGAAATTCAAAATTTCGTCAGTACCATTAAACATGTTTTTATATCGTTTTTTCGTTTTATGAATATTTATTAACTAAAACTTTTTGTTGCACGTTTTTCACGTAATAATTTAAGTTTATTGTTTTAGTTATTTTATATTATTTTGGTTGTTTGATAAAACGTAATATTTCATTTTTATTTGTCGATCAATGATATTAGTCATTATGATAACGAGTAGTCGACACTTTTGGACAATCAAACGTATAGTTGACAGCGCAATTAAAAATAATAATTTAAGTGTATATAAACGCGTAACAATCAAATTTAACGAGTATATTCATGTCAGTAATTGAATTACCGCAGTCGCTTGTCATGTATCAAATTTTGATGACGGCGCATTTTGAATACCATTTATCTATTAACTATTGATTATTGTATATGCCAAAAGAACGACGAAAGACTACATATTGTCTGTCGTGCGTATAATTTTATACCGTTAATAAATAAATTATAGTATGCACTTATAATTAGCATGTCGTATTTTATAACATTTCGTGTAATTAAGTTACAGTAATTGTACAAATCGATTTCAAACACTATCCGTAAGGTCCAAAGCAAAAACTAAAAATTTCATAGATAATGTTCAGAAAATTGATGTAAAAATCTCAAGTTATGTAATTGAAATTTTTCGAAATTTGTACAGAATACAGGTATACAACATTAATGTTGAACGCACGTTTTATTGAATAAGTTTTAAAAGGTCTTCGAAATTAAAAGTTATATATGGGCCGGTAACAAGAACTGTCGTAATTATTATAACCGTAATTTCTGGGCCCCGGTCACCGAGTTCTTAGTGAGTGTGTAATAATAATGTAATGCAATAGATAAAATAGACTGAATTAAATGTCTATAGCTGGTACCGTATTGTTATCAGTTATTTGTAAACTGATACTCAACAACTGATAGAAATAAATCAAACAAACAAATAATATAATAAAAAAATGTTCACAAATCAAACGGTACGCAAGAATATGGACAACACGCATGGCGCAATTTATACACGTATCATATGAAGCTTGACACGGCCATATAATCTAGAGATATCATTTATTTTGAGATATAATTGATGGACGCGTGTGTGGCGGTGAACCGATGAAAACGATGCGAACGACAAACGTACCTGACTAAAAATATTATTTCACAAATATTAATTGTCTTTAACGAATGCGTGTGCGTTGCGTTAAGATGTCCGACTTCCGCGGCACTGCGACAAAGCGAATTGTATAATGATAATTGCCAATTAAATTGTCGGCGAGTAGCATATTTCAGACAATTAAATCGCGTTTAAATCGTTCAACAAAGTGCCAAAGTAAATAGCCGATGAATATGTTTCGAGAAATTATTAGTTTTTCGAAATACAACAGCGAATCTGAAATTGATTTTTTTTTAAACTCGGCTTACTTGTAAATATCAACGTTTTTTCGGTCTGTTTTCGGTAGATTTTCATTAAACATTGAAACTAGAAGGAAAATCATGAACATTGTAATATAATCGATAACCGTCTATCCTGTACTAACAAAGCGAGCGAATTCTCGAAGTAAATCGAATTTATTTGAAATTGGTTACGAACATTTTTCGGATTCCGCGGGTTTTGATATATATATATATTTTTTTTTTTTTGATCATTGTGATTCAATTTAAATATTAACGTGTTTCGGATTATCTGGGATATACGTATTTACTTTATTGTACCGTAATTTGTCAAAGTTTGACTCAAACGAGTTTAATCGACGCGATTGTTGTTGGTTATGTTTCCGACACCCCGTCTATGCATGCACGCACAAATCGACAAGGCCGACGGTCGACTTTTAACCTGTCCACATGACTTCAATATGTGTGGACTAGTCGATTGACACGCGTCGGTAAAAAGTCAACTTAAATACGTAGTTTTAATATAATTTAACTATAAATGAGCGATTCGGCAGACATTGCAGTGACAGCTGTCAAGATCGTCGCCGCCGCCCGAGGAGGTTTTGGATAAGGCCCGGCCTATGTCCGAGGCAGATACAAGTACAACGCGTACGAATTTCCGAAAGATTTATAGCTCGCCGAGGTTGATCGACTGAACCCGGACTACAGATGCGACTTGGGTTTTCGAAACATTTTCAGAACGAATAATTCCTAGGTGAAAAGTCGAGCAACATGCTTCGGCACGTCCACACTACTGTTGTCGATTCCCATTCCATTTGTTCCGTACCGACTTGACTCGGCCGACGTTCAGTTGGGCCCGACGTGTTTCTACAACACGTACACGGTCGTTCGACGTGAAGCCGCGACCAGAGTTCGTCGCCGTCGACCAACCCGTAAACCACACACAGAGTGACGACGAAAACAACCTCGTCGCGTCACGTTCAAGTCGTTCGCGACGCGTTAAGTCCGGGAGCTGTGGCAATTACGCGCGTGTAACGTGCAGACGCCGTGGGCGGTGACGAAAAAGCTCGGACGACGACGGGAATGACGCGTGTGACTCACTGTTCGGCGCGTGGGCGAAACGCGAGCACGGGATGACGTCATCGTCGTTGGGCCGCCGTCACGGTAGACCGGCTTCGAATGTACGTCCGTGAGGTTAGCCGCGCAAAGTTAATATTTTTCAATGAAACCTATCCAACAAATTTGTTGGTCATTTGTTGGATAAGTCCCGAAATTTGTTGGACATTTTTTTAAAAGTTATAGGCTTTTTGTATTTTGCGCCGCTAACTTCACGGACGTTTCGAATGTACCGTCACGCCGGCACTGTGTATGTTTATTATTGTTTTTTGTCGTCGTCGTCGTCGGGATCTTCGGTCCGCTTCCATTCGCGTGTAATCGGGCCGGATTTTTAAAAAAAAAAAACCAATAATAATATACGCCTACGCCGCGATGTCTTGAATGAGCATCGACATCCAACGGAATAGCAACGGAAAAACTGACTTGGAAAATTGTTGCTGTACACGGCGATAATAACACCACGACACAGGGGTCTAGCCCATCTACGGACACGGGTTATTGACCGGTTTGAAAACTTCCGCGACCGACTAGACGAAACATCGAAGTCGGCGAGAAAACGTCTAAACCAAGATTAAAACCGCGCTTACCTCAAGATATTCGCGTAGACGTTCGCGAAGACCAACCCAGACAGATATATTTATCTTTTATGTTATTACTGTGAGCCCGTAACATTGTGAAAACGTTCGGCATGTCGAAACAATAGGTTTGATAATGAAAAACAATAATAATATAAGCACGCCGAGTGCCTATTCGTGTTGTACTCCAAAAACATGCATTTTTCGTCTGCCCGAGCGTCGAAAATGCTCAGACACGCGTTCTCGTCGTGTTTAGTTTTTTAAATTTTTTTACGCGATTACAAAAGAAACGAAATTCGTTCAATATTATCGAAAACATCTAATCGCGACGATGACGTGGTGTGTGTGTTTTCGTTTTGAAACTATTCGTCGACAAATATTTGCGAAAATGTTTTTGTTTTTTTCATTTCACGACATTACGAAAATGTATTTTGCGCTTACTCGGCTAACTAACCTGCAACACGATCGACCAGAAAAAAATAATAATAATAAACATGCAATCCAATACGGATCTGAGACTTTATAATAATAATAATAATTATTATTATTATTATTGTTATTATTGTACACGTGGTACGCGTCGTGTATTTTTACGTATACAAAAATAAATAATAAAAAAATTTTGCGCGCGCGCATACGGACGTTGTACGTTGTGCGTTTTAGCGATTTATCGGAGTCGTAGCGTGAGGAGTCGCCGGCCTCACCCTTTTGACTCGCGCACGGTTTTTAATAACATAAATCGCGTTTCGTTTGCAACGTTTTTATCTTGCCGAGACCAATCGATACACGTCTGAAACCGTCTAATTTAACGTGATATGCAGCCTACAGGCACGCGAGAATACACGTAGAACGGAATAACCGTTGCTGGTCCACGTGAGTTATCACTGCAATAAAACGTGTTATTGTCGGTTCTCATGATAATCGTATGCGTTCAAGTGAAGTCGAACGCCCGAAGTCCGCGGCGTTCTGTGCACACCGACGTATCAAATATTCATTCTTATCGCACGGCGTATTTATAAACGTACGTCCCCGGCTGGGAATCCTACTGAAGCCGTAGGCGTTGCACGAAACGTCGAATAAAAACCGGCGGGAAAAGTATGAAATCAACAGCAAACTGTACACGGTTATGATTTGAAGAAAATCATCTCGCGAGTCGTGACGTGATCAGCTCAACTTACGGAGAAGCATATCCAATTTTTATCATCGCCTATGCTACTCAACAGCCAATTCACTTGTTCGATAGACTCCAGTTCTATGGATCACCTGGTCATGGTTTCAAAATAACATTGACATCTAATACGTTACGAAAAATAACCGGATATCCGATGGATCGACTACATTCAATGATTTACCAGTGACGAACACAACGATATAAATACATTATAGATACGCATGTACTCGTAACACATATGCAGCATATTAATAATTACGACATCAAATTCTATTTACGTATAAATGCGAGAGGATCGATAATATTTTGAATATTGATAGAACGTTTCGCTGATCAATTAAGTACGCATTTTACTGTATAAACCTCTATATGCATATACTATATATACTATGTGTAATTATATATATATAGCGAATAAACGTTTGTAAGTGACAATAATAATTAAAAACGTACATATAACGATGGAGTACAAGTAAAGGGGACGAAAACTCGAGTAACGAAAAACTTTTAGAAATTGATGGCAGTGTGTTTCAAGACTTTTAAATTTTACACGACTTATTAGTATTACATTTTTTTAAAAAATGTTATTTAAAATTATTAATTGGCTTTAAAACAAAGTGTGTAGTAGTCTGTAGTGCTGTAACAACTCGGTATTGCGTCTTTTCAATCTTTTTTTTTTGCTTTTAGCAAACCCCAAATACAAATAAGCTTTATTCTATGATTTTTCACGCTTTGTAATCCTTTTCATTAATATTTTCATTTGTGAACTCGCATAAACCACTTACAGATAACTGTTAACTTTTCCGAATCGATAATAAAATATTTGATCACAATATGGTACTAATGAGTCATATACATATTTATTCAACATTTTCTCTGTTCTCGTTACCTGATGGCAGTTAACTGACAGTTCGACCAAAGAACCTGAGAAAATTTTACTCGTAACCAACTATTCAATTAATTAAGAATAAAATTGATATTACCTTTGATATTAATTTGGTTAACTTTATCTGAAACAGCATGTTTGCCTACGTTTCAATCTTATATTTCGTTATTATTTTTTTTTTTTTTTTAGGAGAAAATAATAAACTTCGTATTTTCCCGTGTTATCGATCTCGGGTCTATAAATAAATATATATATATATAACGCGAAACTTTATTTACGTAAAATAAATAAATATGCATTAAGTATTTCTGTACAGTAATAAATCATAAAGTCAAAAGTATTCGGCTATGTATACCATGTTAATCATCTTCATCTCCCTCGTCTTTATCCCAGCTATTTGGAGTCGGGCAAATAACGTAAAAAACGTATAACATGTCAATGCGCACAAATATGTATGTACAATGTCAACGTGTGCGAATAAAAATTCGCAACAGCAGTCGTGACTCGTGGCAAGGCCAACGAGCGCATAAAACTTATCGCAGAAAATGACGTTGGCACTGCAGGATGATGCGTCGGCGCCGTCGGTGACATAAAACTTTTAAGACTTACCAGTGTTCTACACGTAATGGGTAAGTCGAGTCAGAACTCGCGCCATTTCAATCCGCCGTCTTCGTTCAACGTTCGGGTTGTTCGCGATTATTTTCGAACGCGTGTCCGAGAATATTCCAAGAGTTCTAAATGTAACCGATGGTATCCATATCGTACGATACTGCTGCGCGATATTCCCACAAACCTATTATCGTCGTCCGTGTCATAAACACTGGTGGGCACACGAAAACGTTTCGATCCCGATTTTACTCATCGATTGACATTTGTTGTGCGCGAATTTCTTTTTAAACCGAGACACCAGTGGTAGCGTATGGGTTGGGGGTGGGAGGTCGTACGGGCCGTGCCACCCCCCTAGACATTTTTAATTGTACGCGTAAATAATTTCTTTTACAATTTTTTCTAAAAGTATATTGTAACACGACACGATACGACACGCGCACGGTGATTGGGCACCTTTGCGAAATATTGTGAATTTGATATCTCCGTAGAAAATATAATCAATAGATTTGCTAGCAAGAGAAATAGAAATTTAGATTTTATATTATAGTTATGATCTTCAATTTAAATAACAATTATGACAACTTGAGATGAAAAATTAATTATGTAATGAACCTGTTTTATGTATATCGTATTATACATTTATTTTTATTTTTTTTTATTGAAATTTGATGTTTTGCTTAGAAATAATCGACTGAAGATATGAGTATCCATATTTACATTTTAATGGCCATGTATGTATATACGTACTAAAAAATATTGCCCTCTCCCCCTTAGGCAAAGAACTAAATCCGCCACTGCGAGACACAATGATAATATACTGCGCTAATCGTACACAGCGGGTAGTGTATTAAATGGTTTATGGAGTAAAAAGTAAATTGTAATTACTTGCTGTGGAGTGTACGGACGAGATAATGGAAAACTGAGAATATCTCGTTTGCACGGCTTACGTCATTATTGGGTGGTCGATAAAGTCGATGACCGAATATTATGTTCAAATTTATAAACAAACACCGTGTGACACCAAGTCACTAATATGTTTGTGTTTATGACTTATTGCAAACACTCGTATGGCGTCATAGACAAAACAAGACGTTCCATATAAACAAAGCCATATTGCGTACCAAACCCATAGGAGGTCGAACCGAGTGGCGCACCGCAAAAATGAAATATTGAAATCTAAAATTGATCTTGGATGCATAAATTGTGTGTAGGACATTCGGCTTCACTCGCTTAAAAAATGGTCCACAATTGTTAAATTTAGTTTGTTTTTATATGAAATTGTATATTATTTCCGTTAAAAAACAAAGTTTTTCATAACTCGGTGACATTATATTCGTATAAGCAGGTTTTGATCAAGTGCTTGAAATTATATACCACAAAAGCTGTTTGTCACGCTCGCAAGAATACATACACAATTTATCGACATAGTTTGTGACGTTAATTTCCCTACAAATTGTACGGACACAGTACAATTTGCAGAACATAAAAAAAAATCCGGTTCTTTTTTTTAAAATTAAATTTTAATCCGTCAACACGCGTTCGCGAAGCCAATCCTGCGGACGTCCTCGTCTACAAAATAATTATTATTACGCGCGTAGCTGCGTACGAATATATTATTTTATTTCACGATGTGCTCTCTAACAAACGTTTTGTGCAACTGCGCGACGGAATCGCCTTTTCGTTTGCTCGAACGTACAACCACTAGAGCGGGACACTCACCAAAGAACACGATAACGATCTCTTTTTACACTTGATGATCCGCTTTTCGTGGATTCGCTTACGTATCAAAATTTGTCTGGACGCGAAAAATAATTGGCGGTTTCGCCACCGTGATTGATCATTATTTTCCGAAAATATCGTTAAGCATTGTAATAAACATTCTTAGGTTTTTATTCTTGATTTCCGTATAGTACGATAAGTACTCGTATTAAAATGTTTTGAAATTATTTGTGTAACCACATTAAATTAAATAGGGGTTTTTTTTTTAAATCGTTTATTTTTATTTATATAGATGGCGGCGAGGCCGTTACTACAACAACACGCTAATCGGATTCGTTATTTTCAACGAGTGTCTGTAATTGATTTTCTATTATTTTTTTTTTTTTGAATAAAAGCAATCGAAATTTATATATATATATATACATATAGGTTATAATTACACTATTATTTTTTTACCAGAGCAATGCCATTACCGTACTTTTACCCCAATGGGCGTTCAATAAACAAACACATATAAGTGTGTTTAGGTATACCTCAAACACGGGTTCGCGTATACAAGTACGCAAAGTCGATCCAGTCGTCTGGTTGTATTATTCAAACTATGCAAACGCATTTATGTTTATTAGACTCACGTTTTTTGTTTTATTCTTCATCGGCTCCGAACGGTACAATCCGCACTAGACTCCCGTCGTGTTATTTCCGTAAAGTCTGCATAGGTCGATACGCGTATAACGAGCGTTATTACGTTTGACACGGAGGGAAATATTGTTCGCGAAAATTCCACTAAAAAAAAAAAGCCACGACCAGACGTTTAAGAGATAAACTACAATAGATTTCGCCATACGTTATATTATATGTTTTCACCGTGACATTCACACACGCCGCACAAAACGGACGATATGATACGTAGTGTTTAACAGGAGGCAAGGGCGTTTGTCATACGTTTGTCTGGGAAGAATCCAGCAGGTTATGTGTATTTTTCTGATACTGTTCGAGTATACTTCTGAAATCCGTATCGAAAACGTTACGAAATATGATCGTTGCGAAAATATATACACATATTTCTTCTTAGATGTATTCGAATTATTTTCATTTTAATCTTTGTATACAAAAATCGTCTTGACGTTCCGTGAACACCTCAGTAAAATCCGATTAGCCACACATTCTATTCGGTACGATCCAAACGCGAGAAACAAATGTTGATGTAAAACGGTTTCGCGTTATCAACGTTAATCAATATGGTTTTTCCAGCATGATTATCTAATTTTATCGTGATCTGACGTCCAATTACCGACAGAATAACAGGAAATCATCAGGGCGTTGATAGCGTAGTCTAACATGTACAGATTTCACATTTACGATTCCTAGAAGAAAAACAAAAATGTTATAATACACAACGAGAAATACGGAATATGAGAAAACACGACGCCGTTCGTTCGGGTCGGAACGGATACCGCGTTACACGTTACCGCTCTTGGTCGTAAGATCTGGTAAAAAAAAGAAAAAAAACGGTATGGGTACTCGCGGAAATAGCAGGCACCCGAAAAGTTCATCGCTGCCGTCCGTCACGTTTTCCGATGTAATTCGACGCGTGATAACCGATAACGTGGGGCCATTCGTCTTGATCCAAAGACAAAGTATAGGCAGTTCAAACGGTGATAATATGTTATTTCGTCAATGTTATTTGGTATTCTTCGTCGGCTGTGTGTATACCGTCCACCGCGTTCCTGTTTAAGAGAGAGAGAAAAAAAATGCTAGAGATACACGCACACAAATATTTGAAAAATTAGAAGCGGCACTCGGTCCCACTGCGCCCCCCACCCACCGCCACCGAATTCAACCACCGAGTACAAACACACGATACGGTAACGGGTATACTACATTCAGTGGCGGCGCTAGAGGGGGGCAAGGTAGGGCAAACGCCCTACCCGAATTTGGTTTTGCCCCACCTTTGCCCTACCCGTTGAAGAACAAACGAAAATTTAAATTTCAAGTATTTATGTATTTGCTGTGTTTCATATGTTTCGCTGTGTAACTTGTCGTATTTTTTTTATGTACATTCGTTTAGACAATACACCACAGAATACACCACAGAATACACCACCATTTAATTTGATTTCGAAATTGATTATATTTTATCAGAAAACGCTAATAATACAGTATTTTCCATGTATTTTTTCAATAATTTATATTACACCCGTATAGACGTGGTTTTACTAAATTCCACGATCAATTTGCCATGATCTTGCCCCCCCTAGAAAAAATGTCTGGTGCCGCCACTGACTACATTCATATACTACGCGCGAACAAACCATTAAACGTACGTCGAGGAGAGGGCGCACAACGTTTCCCGGCCGTCCCCGTGATCCACCAGCCGCGGCGCGTTTTAATAGCGCGGGCACACGCGCCCACCGATCGCGAGGACGCTCTTAAACGATGCGACGACGTTGTTATTGTTGTTGTTATTATTATTATTGCCGTTGTTATTATTATTATTATGATTAGAGTCATTATATTTTACGACGTCGTGGGTTTTGAAAAACACAAGTTTCGCAAATTAATACACGTAATATTATTTATTGTCCGTACACGGCCGCGGCACGATCCAGTACGGGAAAACGTCGCGATGACGGGATCGCGTGACACGTACCCGCGCGCCGGGCAGGCTCGACGGATATCGGTCTGACGACGACGACGACGACGACGACGATCATTTGAACTGATCGACCACGTTCGGCCGTGTTCCGAATGGTTTTTCCACAGCCGTTCGTCGATTACTCGTCTGACGTCTTGCGGCTATGGCGGATAAGATCGTTCGTCGTGCGTTTAGGATAAGGAATATCTGTCTCGTACGTTTGTCTGCTGTGTTTTATGTGCGTGTTGGTTCACTCGAACCGCGACGTTTCCACTCCCCGTACAAATCGTTAATGCCCTTACAATTAACACTCGCACGGGTACGGACGAGACTGGTTCCATGCTCGCTCGGATATTGTCGATTATTTTCAAAACAATTTATCGCAAGAAACGTAAAAGCGCATAACGGTCTGGGTTTAGGGATACGTCCGGGATACGGGTACTGGGGGGGGCACGGTAGTACAACGATTTCTTTACTCGACGACACGCTCGAGTGTGTATGTTCGCGACGTTTTTTTTCATTTTATATATACATACGTTTTTTATAATTTCGTTTAATTTCTCGTACGACCGATTCGTGAAGAACGTGTTCGAGAAAAGGGGACGGTAAAAATGTAAATGTTTGTCGTGCATACGTCGTGTGTTGTACGTGAACAACGTTTGGAGTAACGCGTCGGTGACGCGCGCGCGCACGCAGAAAAACCGACAAAAAAAAACGTATATCGCAAATCGTTATTGTTTTTGTTATCGGGAACGACGTCGACGACCGGCGAACGTACCACCGGCCTTTTTACAAATAGATTACCCGTGGGCTGTTATTACGTTTCGCGAGCGTGCCGAAACCAACGCGGGAAAGAGGACTGCGCCGGCGGGAATGTCTGTCGCGGCCGATACGACGACGACGACGACGACGACGACGACGACAAACGTAGCGAGGGCCGGGAACGGCTGCTATATATGCGATTTGTCCTAGATTAGCGTTTCGTCCGTGTGTGTGCGCGCACAGTATAGTATTACGAACGAAAGTTGACTTGTAATAACTTTTGCCCAAAAACGAAAAGAAAAGAAAAGTCACTGTCACGAAACATCAATTAAATTGTGCATATACATAGGTGCGTTGTTATGTTATAATATGGCATTGCGACGCAGTCGTGCGCGTATGCGCGGGAAATTCGCGAACGTTACGAAAACTTCGAGCATTACCGCGTTTAGTCACTCGTGTCCGGGACTTGTGGCACATCCCCCGGGAATAGAAAAAAATTAAAACCCTCCGTCGCCCGAGTGCTTCGCGCGCGCGTGTCGTCACCGTTATTACTTCGTTCGTCGTACGTTTCGAATACACGACAACATCGTTCGCGTCTCGTCGTCACTGCGCCGACGGCCGTAATATCTCCGAGAGCCACCCGGATACCGGGCGGACGGCCGCCCGTGATTACGATACCCCGCGTACGATCGAAACGAGTAAGTCGAAACGAAAAAAAAAACGCCGCGCGTCGACGAGAACTCGTATGGAAACTTTGTATTTTGTATTTTGTTTTTTCGCGTAAAAAAAACCCCTCACCGAAACAAACGGGGATTCACGCGCCGCGACTTACCGGTGAATTTTCTCACCGGTACAATCGGTCATTTTACATTCTCGGAGTCACAACACTGTCGTTTTTAATTTTACTGTCAAATATTGCACAACGAAAACAAACGTACTAATTTTTTTTTTTTACATTTAATACGTCTGATCTTCTAATAAAATTGGTTGAAAACTGAGTTCGTCGAATAAACCTTTAAATTAATATTAGGACAGAAATTTAACCAGAAAATGTAATTCTAAACTATAATTCTATAACATCGAAAAACAATAAATGCATGTGATATACAAAAATAACAAATAATGAATATTATAAAACAACTAAGGACAGTGCGCGCCAACATGTAATTGTAAAGCGAGTTAAACGTCTTTTCAAAAAAAAAAAAAAAATCGTGTAAAATTTAAAAAAGAATAATAATTGTGATAAGTGTAATTGTACACTTATACATAAAAGTGTAATTGTGATACGCAATTTCGGCTGCACGGATCGTTTAAAATATCCGAGATTAATTATACTTCATTTATGGTATGGAAACAAGGTTTCCAATTAGTCACTCGGCGCGTTATTGCTCAAAAGTTTTACGGATACCAATAGTCTGGGGTAATGTTCAAGAAAAACGCAAATAAACGTTGACTGCTACATTATTATTTTAGAAATACTATAAAAGAATTGAATAAAACCGTAAAACTAAAAACAATTTACATTGTCCATTTCAAGTTCTGAAATGCGTTGTGAAAAAATACGTGTAAACTAACTAAAACGTAATGTAAATTTTTCATGAATTAATCGTTCACCCGATATTATTCCAAACAAAATTGCGAGTAAAGACACTTGTACACGTGCAATTTGCATTACCTATTTTCAGTTGACACGCATTGTAGTTTAAAAAAATAATAATAATAAATCGCAAGTTTGCAATTTTGTATGTACAACTAAATAAAAATAATAATAATAATAATAAAAACACTTTGTCCGGAGTTTTTTTGTTGATAATAATCTCTTTGGAGTTTACTATAATGAAAATATCCACCCCAGTACTAATTAACACTTGAATAAATGAGTGTAATTAATAATGTAATAAAAAATACCCTTAACATTCTCTCACTCTGTGTAAAGACGGGTTTGTATACGTTAAAAAATGGCATTTTCCTATGAATTTGTTTTCGTAAGATTTATTTCATAAACCGTGTACATGTTATATCGATTCTCAATGAATATTTAATGCTGAAATCTAGTTTTGTTTAACAACAATTAAAAATTTAAGGTTTATTTTTTAAAGAGTGCAAATAAAAATTCATTGGTTTTAGATTTACCAAAATGATGTCGTACATTTGCTAACGTTATATTGTACGTTTATATTTATAGGATGACCGGCAAGATAAAGAACAAGTCAAAACATAAAAAAAAGAAAGGAAATTTCGACAATGCCGACGACAGCCTACGAATTCTTCTACAAGACGAAGCTCTAGTGTACTGTAAAATGGAGAACTACGAAAAAGCCATTCAACAATACACGGCGGTAAATATTTTTCTTACCACAGTAACAATAATCACTCGCTTATCCGAAACACACGGACACGTCCGGAACCCAGAATAATATATACGAATTATTACAATTGATTGAAATGGGAAGCAGTGATCCCTTCCCCTGCCACCACAAATTCTTAAAAAAAAAAAAAAATGATATTGTACGTATAACAACGTACAAGTTTTTGTTACTTCAGTGATTTATATACGATTATAACAGATCGAACGTTATTGTTATAATTTTAATTAATTGTAAATTGTTATTTACAAAAATGTTTTGCATTATTTTTTGCATAATTAATTTGGTTGAAATGTTTGTACTTGTAGTTATAAGCCTATGTCACCGTGGTTCTGAATCGTCTTGACATTACAGGTACATTATAAATTGTATATAAAAATCAGCGAATGAATTATATATGGGTTGGATAGGTTAATACTATTACTGTCTGTAAGTGTCCGTCTATTTTTGTATTCCTGTATTCAGATTTAGCGACAGTGTCATTGTCAGCGCTCGAAATGGACCGGAACGGCGTAATATCGGCCTTTGCGTCCGTTCCGGTTGGTTAAAATTTAGGATTTACGGGTTCCGGATCGTAAGAATATTTGGCGAAATATTGGGGAAAAAAAATAAAGCAAATTGCCGCCACTCGGTCAGACGTTTCCCCGCAGTATCGCAATCGAACGATTGATTTGATAACCGTTTTTCTAGAAACGTAAATTTTCCCCGAATTTTCTAATCGAAGTCACTCTATAATCGATGACGTAACTTAACGTTGTTTTCGAATAATCAACGTTTTGACGCGTCATGCGTCAATGTTACACCCGCACTCGACGTGCCCACGACCACGCGGTGTTCGGTCGTGCGGGCGTTCGACAGATAATAAAATTAAACTTTTCATGGAACCTACTCGCACAACGCCAAAACGTGAACGCCAGTTATAAAATGCATAATCATTAACTTCTTGGTTTTATAGGTAACGTTCCAATGGGGATTGCCGCTTACTGGCGAAAACAGTCGCGCATTATCGTAGAAACGTTGTTTTTGTATGCAATTCTAAAGTCTGTCTGCATCTGATAATTTTGATTGTAACAGTTGACAACGCCGAAAGTTATTTACCTCGGCGATTTGTTTCGGTAGGCGGTTAGGCTGCTTATACGTGTGACGTGTGTGTGCGTTTTTTTTTCATATAATATAATTAAGTTGAATACGAAGCCCAATGGAAACTATTACGAACTCTTAATTGTATAGTTTAATTTTGTCATTTCGCTTAAAAAATATGTATTTAATACGCAAGTCGAAATACTGTAGATTTAATATGAATATTTTTGGGTCGTTAACATTTAATACGCAAGAAAACGGTATTATATTTAGTTCATTGAAAAATACATAATAACTATGTCACTAACACTAAAACTAAAAATGTCCTCTAATTGTGTACTGTATGTTTAGCATATTGATTTCATATGCGTTGCGATTGATGAAATTTTCCATTTCGAGCGCTGGTCAATTCAGTTTTTTTGTAATCTTAAAAACCCCTCAAAAAATGCAAAAACCGATCGCATCCCGTGTAACTCGTTATGTCCGTAATCAAATAGATCGTTAAAACCGTACGGATATCGTGTCAGCGATATTCTACACGCCGTCTCGATGCATAAGAAAACAATGAATCCTTATGGGTCGCGTCGGAACACGCGGACTCACGAACGACGACGGAAACGGAAATCGCCGTCCGGACCGCGCGTCGTTATTATTTATCGCGCCGCGCCGCGTCGAATTCGCCGCCGTTTTGGGTTTTACGACGCCGTCGCGGCGTGCGACGAAATCGAACGGTGGCCGCCCGCGGGTTACCACGGCGACGGGCGCGGAGAAGGTGTTAAATCGACATTTTCCTCTTCTCGGTTCTTCTTGCTTCGTCCCGGTGGTCGGTTCCTAACCGTTTGTCGCGATTCTCGTTTGTCCGTCGCCCGGTCGCGACATGGCCGGCACGGGCGACACGTCCGGCGACATACAGCCGGTCAGCGTTCACGTCAAGGACATACTGCAGATAACCCGCGACTCGGAGATGATGCGGAGCTACGTCCGGGTGGGTAAGGCCGACGATTCGGACGACGAGTGCGGCGGCGGCGGCGAAGGGAGCGGCGTTTGCGGAGGGGGCACCGCCGACCGGTCGGATTCGGACGGCGGCGTGGGCGTCCACGTGCCGGGCGACGGGCGACGCGGCCGCACGGTCGTCGGCAGGACGGCGGCCGCGCGAAGGCGCGGGAGGCGCGCGGCCGACGCGGGCCGCGCGGCCGGCGGGTTGACCACGACGTTCGACGAGCTGACCGAGGAGTTCAAGACGCGCAAATCGGGCTCGGGCGGCGCGGTCGGCGCGGGGGCCGCCGCGGCCGGCGTCGGATTCGGCGGCGGTTGGTCCAGACGGCACAAACGCGACTCCCGGTCCCGGCTGCTCGAGGAGGTGTACACCGACAAGGACCGGGCGGCCGCGGTCAACCTGGGCACGCGCGACATCAAAGCCTCGTTGCGCATGAAACGCCGACAGGACCGGAACAGGACGCTGCACATACCGTCCACGGCCGAATCGCCCACCCTGCTGGCCCTGGCCCGCCACTGCGTCAACGACGTCGGCGTGGCGTTAGAGTTCATCGACAAGGTCAGGCGTGCGACGGGTCGTGTCGGGTCGTGTCGTGTGTGAGTGGGTGGGAGCGCGCGACGTCTGTCGAAACTGAATTCATTAGGAGTGTCGCGGCGTTGCGCTGGACGAGAAATAATATCGCGGTCGTACAAAAACGTAATTTGGTTTACGGAAAACCATTTATACACGCGGTCCGATAATATTTTATTGATCTGGAAATTACATTTCATATCCGAAAGAATCGTTTGCTGTCAATTTTGGTTTGAAACGTTTTGAACGTCACAGAGCTATCAGTTTTGTTTTGTTTTTGATTTGTCACTACGCTTAATAGTTGACCATTTTGAATTACCGTACGCAATACGAATGCATCGAGATATTTACGTTTTTACGTACTATATTGATTGCGAGACGATCAGAATCGTTCAATGGTCTCATTATAATAGTGTTTACCGTGTTGTACATGGATTGGGTTTATCGGTTAAATGTATTTGTACACCGTGGAATTTAAATTCTTTTGCAGGCTTTGGAACTGAGTCCCAACGATAAGACGGCTTTGGTTTCCAGAAGCAAATGTTATCTGTTGCTTGGCCAACCGCGTTTGGCTTTGAAAGACGCGGAAGTGGCATTGAACGAGGACGGCACGTATTTAAAAGGTAACAAAATGAACGATTTGCCGGTGATCACTTTATTACTTTACCATTTTGTGCAAGTCCCGTTGATTCAATCGCTGTTTGAATAGACATTTGTCGTTTATATTTTTATTCTGCTTTGAGCACAAAGCTAAAAAAAACTTCGGGCAATCGGGGGTGTGGTGGGTGACGCGTGTTCGGTACCATTTGAGACATATAAGCACCGTGTCACCTTCAACGATCCCTAACGTTTATAACGTTGTTCACAGCCATATACCAAAAGGCGGAAGCGTTGTATCATCTCGGCGATTTTGAGCACAGCCTCGTATTTTATCACAGAGGACTTCACGTCCGGCCGGAGCTCGAGCAATTCCGGCTGGGAGTGCAAAAAGCCAGGGAAGCCATCGAGAACGCTATCAGTAAGTTCAAAGCGAATCGCAATGTTAAAGCCGCGTTCACACTAAGAGTAACATGCGTGTGAACTGTTCGACGAAAGTAACCGGAGATAGTTGTTCGCATTCACGAGTCCACGTGACACGCCCCTGACGATGCGTCGAAATGCCGACGGTCGGGGCGGATCGGCGGTTTGTTCGCAAGTTCCGCCGACTCGACCAAAAAAAAAAACAATGTTCGCACGAACGTTGCGCTTGTGTGGACGCGGCTTTGCGATTTATCACGGTGTTAACAGTCGCCGGCGACCCATAACGAGTGAACAGCTGTTTAACAAAGTGTTTCCCAAACGTAAAATACAGTACGAAATAGAGCGAAACGCAAATGAATTATAACGCGAAATAATGGTATCGAAAAATGGTTTTCATCTTACGTCTTATGACGCCGGCAAATACAGATACAGACCGTGCGAAGAGGATTAAACCCCCCCCCCCCGGGTCGTTCGAGGCGATCAGCATTTCTCGCATACGCCGTGTTGACCCGTCCGATAAAATCTGTCCGGGTGACGACACGTGACCAAAACAAAAAAACAAAAATAAAACGTCGTTTCGCAGGGAAAATGAGAGACACCGTCGTCGCGGCGGCGCAACAGCCGGGCGGGGGAGACAAGCGTCCGTCGACCGTGGCCACCGGAAACAACGACGGCGGCGGCGGCGGCAGCAGAGGATCGACGCCGGTCGCGCCGCCGCCACCACCGGGGTCGTATTCGCGGTCTGCGAAAAACCGATCGAAAATGTTGCTCAGGGAGCTGTGCGTGGACAAAGACTATCTGGAACACCTAACGATCGATCCAAGTAATTTAAAAAATCATAATTTACGATTAGTTGATCGGTCGGCGGATCGTTTGTAACGCCGTGGCCCTCTTCCGCATTCCGCCCGTCGACGAAACGACGATTAGGAGGTCGCACTCGACCAGGTTACGCCACGGTTCAAGTACCGCGATTTTAGGTGTGTTCGCACGTTAGTTGGTAGACCGCCGAGCCAACCAACCTTTGTGCGGCATTACGATTTTTTCACCCCCGCGGACGTGGATTTAATTTGTTTCGTCGATCGTTTTTACAAACAGATATCGTGAGTGCAATACAAGAAACCGACAACTACATACTGTCCGAGGTGAAAGACGGCATTAAACTTTTTAAACGGCCGAGAAGAATTCTGGAAACAACAGAAGCTCATCATTTAATAATACCGGACGGAGTTTCACGGACAAAAAAGTGTTTAGTGCGGATCCATTAGTAATGTAAAAAAAATATTATTTACGATGCTTACAAATTTCACTACTTTAAACCGTCTATCATATATAAATAATATCATTTATATATTTTCTGTAAATGTCGCACAGGCTTTTTCAATTATAGAACAAAACATTTTAGGCGAATAATCATAATAAACAATGATACCAGATGTAATCGCAACAAAATCAGCGAATCCACTTCTATAGCTATATTATAGTCATTTTTTCAGGGAACTCATTTTTTTTCTATGTATAGCGTAAACATTTATTCTCACCTGATATTTTAAAAAGACTTTGATCTTACTTCTCATACTTACTATCTTGTTTAAATGATTTTAGAAGCGATTTTTATTAATCTTGATTGTAGTTCATTAAAATGAAACGAACAAATTGTTATTGCATAAAATATACATAGGAATAGAAGAACCATTGTTAAACAGTACACTTTGAAATGTTCACATTATCTCGTTGATATTGCATGTAGTATGATATTCAATAAATATGATTATAACAATAAATACTCTTTTTGAATGTTTACGCCCTTGACGGTACAGCTCATCAGCATGTAATCGTAGGACGAGCCGTTTAAAACGATTTCATAATTCAGAATGTTTATTTCAAATCCGTTTCGGTTTACTATACAAAATTATCGTAAGAGTTTTTTCAAAAGACCACCAACTGCCGTGCCAGACTCTAAGCCATTTTCAGTTTCACTGTTCGCC
The DNA here is from genome assembly GCA_019022885.1 of Schlechtendalia chinensis. Lineage (NCBI taxonomy): Eukaryota > Metazoa > Arthropoda > Insecta > Hemiptera > Aphididae > Schlechtendalia > Schlechtendalia chinensis. The sequence continues at coordinate 4,030,886 of CM032350.1, read as the reverse complement.
CGACTTATATAAAACGGGTGTACACGTTCAGACTTTTGTTTTTTTTTTTGCGGCTAACGCGTGGAAACGCGTGAAACGGAAACTGCGTTCGGTGTTTTTTTTGCGAGTATAACTCGCGATTGTAATCGAATCGTGCAAACGCGTAACTCGAAAACGGTCGTCGTCTCCTCTAACGTGACGCCGAAACGGAAAACCGTGTGGAACGCCGCGCGCAACGTCTACGCGGCCGGCGGCCGACACACGCGAACGGCCTTCGGCGGCGGCGGCGGCGGCGGCGGCGACGGGCCTTGTCAGAACGGTATGCGCGTGCGCACTGTACGTGCGAGTAGTGATAAGCGAATTGCGCCGTGCGCGTCCTTTTGGTGATGTCGATCAATCGCTGATAACGCGAACTGCGACGGCCGTGTCCGTGTTTTATTGTCCGCGAACGGCGTCCACCGCACGTAAGTGAACCATCGTCGTCGAACGGTCACCGGAATCGAACGGACATGTCCGCCGCCGACTGAACACCAACGGTTCTCCGTCCGGTGTGCCGTCCGACGAGAAACGGACAGTTTCCCGGTAAGCGTGAATCAGTTTTTTTCCCGCCCGCGTTCCCACTCGTCCGACGCGAACGAATTATGGAAAAGAAACAAAAACGTACCGCAGGTCAGACTTTCGGCGCGGGTGTGTCTATTTCCGTACGTCGCTTTCTCCTTCTCTCTCTCTCTCTTTCACTCTTTTACTCTTTCACTCTCTCTCTCTCTACTTTGGTCCCACGCAATGTAAAATCAACAAGTCTCGGTTTCGGAACAAGAGCATTTATTTTTTTCTGTCTAAATAAAACGTCGTTAGACCCAGTTGCGCTTGACCCGTATTCGACGTTCGGGCGCTCTTCTCGTAGGCTCGTGACGACGGCGTTTTGTTGCCCGGCCAAGTGATTTAAATTGGTTCGAACGTCCAAACTCCGTTAACGAACGCCGTGTTTAGCATAGACGATGGGATTGATCTAAACGATCATTGGCCGTCGTTTTCAAAATAAACTTATTCAATTATTATTGAAAGTTACCTATTCTCCGATCAAGTATTACAGTCGTGCACGGAGTAAGTGTTAATTATAATTATTTAGCCACTTCGTTCAACTAAACTATTTAAACATTTAGGTACAACGATTTTAGTGGAAATCACTATATATATCGTTTTTATCAAAGATCATTTTTGTATTATTCACAACTCAACGAAACTTAGTTTCGGATTTTAAACATTCACTAGCATATATTATATTAAAAACCTGATTTACCCAATTAGTTAGCAAAGTGTTTATCAACTGTAATAGGATATATCAACGTTATAAATTAATTTATTAACCACTATTTGAGTTAACGATTTGAATCAGTACCACATACATTATTCTATAATATTTAGTAGACAGCCTTAAAATCCGAGTTGACAGAATTTTCTTTGATGGTTTTTGTGTTATTTACGTACCTATTTAACTTTAAACCAAGATCTTAGTACTCTTATAATGTCTGGAAAGAATTATTGGAAATATTTTTTGTACTTACATATAAAATATACCTAATTAAAATCTTATCGTATTTAATCAACTTAAGCTGATTTTTTAATCAATTTGATTGATAATTTTTTTTTCATTAATTTCTAATTGTAAAATAATATCATATTATTGTATTAATTATAAGAATAATAATAAACAATTTGTGTAATATCATCATTCCTCACTTGAATAATACCTACTTAACTCATATTATAACATTGTCTGGAAATGTGTTAGTGTTTAACTATGTTTATTATTTTCAATTTCTTTTCAATCATATATTTTAATTCAAATAAATTACTGACTATTAAGTTGTGTATAAATTATAACAAACATATTTTATTATAATTTGGTCATCTTTTTAAGTAGATAATATTACTAAATAGGTTAACAATTTAAATAACTATGCAATGCATTTTTAAGATGTGAACATTTGTAATTTTAAATTGTTTATTTAGTTTATTAGATATTCACATTACATATGGCTAATATATTTTTAAAACTATTTATTGGTACTTAATTTTATTTATTTACAAAAATAAAAATAAATCATTTTGGGAATAAGATTTGAAATTAAATTATAATTAAGTAGTTAAAAACAAAACATTTGTTCGTCTAAAGTAGGTGTTTTTTAATTAAAATATAATAATCTTTTTAATTAAATATTTTGAATTATTTAGCTTGAATTTATAAATAATTTAATCCATTTGTTTTTATGTAGACCATACATTCATAAAAATTAATCTATTGAAACGAAAGGTAAGAGTTAGTTCCTTTGGGTGCATTATACTAATTAAAACTGTTATTTTTTTAATTGAATTAGTAGCATGTTAGGTTTTTATTTGTTTTTCTTTATTTAAAATAGTAAATAATATAGTAAAAATATAGTAATATAGTAAAAATAGTAATGAGTTATACATATTTGTTCATTTTTGTATACTTATATATTATTTTTTAAATTACATATTACTTTTCACCTTTTTGAGTTCTTTTAATTTATGTTAATTAATTATAATAAGTATTCTTTTTTAAATTTTATATTAAATTTATACATGATTTAGAATTTTATTTTTATTTACCTACTGAAAATTCTATTAGTAAGTAATAATTTATAGAATGCTTTGTATTATATAGTAATGTTTTGTAGTTAAACCTTTAATTAATTTCCAAGTATAAAATAAAGTAGTCAATTTGTTTAAAATAAAAGTGTGTATTGTTTATACCAAAATAATACTAACAATAATAAGTATTTTAATCATGCAATTTTTCCGTACTCAGTTTTTATTTGGCTTTTACTCAAATAATTAGTCCTACAAAAATTTATTACAAGTCACTTGTGAGAGAAGTAAGTTAGAGGTTATAAAAAATACTTTAAAATATTTTCAAAATAATAGTTTTTTTTTTGGTATTTTTACATTTGACAATTAAATTCTAAATATTTATTAATATTTGTCTTAAAATTATATGTTATTTATTATTTACAATTCAATTGGATATTAATAATTTTAATTTTAGTATTCTACTAAACACAAATATCCAGTCACGTTTAATTGTTATTTATTTACTAACCTGATTATTTTGTTTACATTTTAAAAAACTGTTTTCAAATGTTGACTCCTGTTTTCTTTTCATTTAAATGTATTGTACTTGACTGATTTTAAAACTAATAGAAAACAAATTATTGTCTACATGTTTCAATATATTCTATATATTATTTCATGTTGCATAATTAATTTACGCATTTATATTTAATAAATTAACTAAATATGTATTATTAAAATATAATTCTGTTTTCAGGTTTTATGCATATATACAAATATGAATTCAGATTATAAATGGAAAATGTCATCATCAAGACTGAACGGGCCAAAAGCAAGAGAGTCTTCTTGTATGAATAGTGAAAATGTTTCTACCATTAATAACTTTACTCGAAAACATCAACGGAATTTATCTTTACCTGTTAACAGTGTTTATGAGCCAACAATGGTAATGAATTATTAAGTATAAATTATTTGATTTGTTTAATAAATTAATTTATACATTTTTAATTTCAGACAAAAGCTGGTACTTTGTCTTCGAATACAATATCTAACTGTCCAGGTGAGTTTACCAATGCATTGTGATATAATTATTATATTCATAATAACTAATTCATATATTTTTCATGAATTATTAATTTGAAGATATAAAAAAACTGATTCTGTTAAAATGATTTAAACTTTTAAAGTACTATTAATGATTTTAAATTACAATGAAACTTATGATAAACTATTGGTAAAACAGACAATTCTTTTGACTTCTAATATCAAATTTCTTATGTAATTTCTGATCAAATGAAAACCATTAGATTTTTTTTTTAATCATGTCTTGGGCTATTCATACTGTATATACATTTTAATTTAACGGTAAAAATTAAAACATTATTAAAATTAACAATTGTTGGTAATATTTTTTTAGGCAATGGATTATCTTATTCTTCTAGTCCAGTCCACACAAATTACAAAGAATCCAACGACTGCGATGATGATACCTCTTCCAATAGTGACACTGGTAGTACAGGAACATATATTATTGAGAGAAATGATGTAGCTATTGATAAATCTAAACAATCGCCTGATTTTGATGATAATATTGATGATTTTAAAAAGTCAAACTCAATGGTTAAGGTAAGTCATTGATTTTTTTTTTAAAATAATTTCATATATATTATAAAATTATATGCTTGTTTTTTTTTAGAAATTACGGTCCAGTTGGGTTAATGAATGGCATTCAAAATTGAATCAAAGAAAATCATCGCTTTCAAGTGCATTACCTGTACCAAAATCTGGTAAATAACATAATATATAAAATTAATATTGTTTTCAATATCAAGTAATTCATAAATATTTTTATTTATTTTGTTTTTAGACTTCAAGCCGAATTCACCAATTTTAAGGAAACATACAAGGAAATCAAATATTCCATTGCCAAATGCATCTAGTGTTAAAGACTTAAGTGTACGTTTTAATTTTTAAAAGAGAAGACCACACATTCATTTATTGTCTCCATCTATGTAATGGACAATATAGCAAAATCACAATATGCAGCTCTTAAATTGTGGTGCTTAAGTTAAATTAAAATTTTTAAACACTTATTACCAAATTCAAAAAGAATATTTTCAAAGGAATCACATAACCTTTTCGTAAAATATTGCTCGATGAAGTTACAATGTTTTGAAATTTTGATTTTTTGAAATAGCTGTAACATCTTTGACAGTCATATTTTATAAAAAGTCCCTGCGATGTGCTCGAAAATATATTCTTTTTCAAATTTGGTATTGAGTGTTTAATCTCTAAATTTACTCCAAACACTAAAATTCTTGAACTGTGTAGCGTGATTTTGTATATTATCTATCAGATAAACAGAGACAAGAAAGTGTGACTTATTCTTATTACATGAACTAACTATAAGTGATGATGTTAAATAAATAATTGTAATTTTCATGTTTATAGGAAAATAGCTTTAAAAGTACAAGTAGCGATGATGATACCAAATTGCTCTTAAAAGATGCAGAAAACTGTGTGTCTATGATGGAAGCTAAAGTAGATAAAACTGCATACACTGCTATTCAATATAATCGGACTTTTAAGTATATAATTTATTATTCATTTTTCAAAATTAATATAAGAAATTTAATTAAGTATAATTTTTTTAGTTTACGACGTGATAGATTTTCAAAACCATTACAAGATACGAATAAAAAAAATGTTGACATCAAGATTGTCAATGATAAACCCAACTTATACAAACCTTCAAGCCAAAATCTGAGTTCTTCTCTGTCAAGAGTAGATTGTGGACGTTATAGTTTAAGAACAACCAGAACTCTCCAACCAAATTCAGTATGCAGAATTTTATATTTTAAAAATAAAATAAAATAAAATTACAATTTGTATTATTATAGTCGCCATTATTGTCTACTCGGAAGAATTTATCATCAAAGAAAAAATGGACCTCTAGTACTATTTGCAATAAACCTAAAGCACAGATTCCAAACAAGGAAACTGAATTAGAAAATTGGAAGCGGCGTAAGAATTATGATCCAATGAAAGCAGCTGCACAGGGAAAGAAAAAGGATATACAAAAACAGTCGCTTCCTAAAATGTTAGTCGCTTTGTATTTATTGAAAATTTGTATTTTATTCACTTTTTTGTGTAGAAAAAGTATGGAAAAATCTGGTAATCCAGTATTGAGATCTGCGTCCTTCCACGGTCGAGATGTGTTTTCTCAAGAGGACGATTGTGATGCGTGGGAGCAAAAAAGTTTGCATTTCTATCAGCCTATTAATGATTGGCATAAATTACCACAACCGCCTGCAGTAAGAATTTATTAATGATAAATTTGTATGTAATTTATTGGACTGTATCTAATATACTGGTACTTTCCATTACTATAAAATATGCTTAGCCTAAATGGCACACTAAAATATCCTAGTACCCTACAAATTTATTGAAACACATAGTCTTATTCTGTATAAAAAAAAACTAAAACAAAATGAAATTGATTTTAACTTTTTGAATTTTCAGTTTTTTTAATGTAATAAGTGTAATATTAAATAGAAAGTTAATGTTAATTAATTGTAATGATGATGATCTGTACTCATCAACATTAACTACTTTTAAAACTAAATTAAATTAAAAAATAATATTATCTATAATATATAAATTTTAAATTAAAAACTATTTTATCATGTTCTAATAACTGTTGTTATACCACGTTTGTTTTTTTACACAACGCCAAACAATATCACCTAAACTTCTATTAGTTTTAAAATATAGGTATTGACATTTTTATATTATTTATAACCATTACAGGACTATTGGCAATTTAAAAATCTTTTTGATGTTTCATCCAATTTTATATTAAACATTTTTGTGGTAATAGGTAACATAATCAATAATGGTTTTATTTTGTTGATAATTAGACTTCAAGAGATCATTCACCTCCACCAAATAAAAACGAAAATCTCTCTTTATCAGCAAACTCGTCACTGTCCGTGCTGTCTAATCTGGTTAGTTAGTCTGGTTTACCACATAATTGTACATATATAAACAAACATAATATTGTAAATATTGTCAATGTAGATATCAGCACATAATGGCTCGCCAACGTTTTTGCACAAATCGCTTTCCGGATTTAATAGCTCTACGAGTTCATCTCTTGATGTTAGTTCAATGGTAAATTATTGTAACAAATTGCTTAATAATATTTGAATAAATGGGTGTTGATAGTGTATTTCATTTAAAGCCAGATCCAATTTTTGATGACAAAGACACATTGGATATGGTTCAATTATCTCATAAGGCCAAGAACCGTGGTGTTGAACTTATGAAAAGGATAAGGTTTGTATTAAATTGATTACACATGTAATACGTTGAGAGTTATGGTGAACATCTTGCAATATATCAATTATATATTTATATAATTTTTAGAAATGAATTGCCAGAGTATGATGATATAGAACTGACCAGAGCTATAGGAAGTTTAGATATAATAGATGATACATTCCATATTCCAATGAATTCTTGGGGGATGTCAGTATCAGCAACCAATATTAACTGTGTTGACAGTATATTCAGAAGTAAGTAACAATTAAGAAGTATGAATTTCATTTGTATATTTGTATTACTAATCAATACATGTTATTATTTTAATAAATTCCTTATGTGGATGAATGCATACTGTAAAAGTTAAAAACATAATTTACATTATATTTAGCTTCAAAATGTGTGTAGCATAGAAGGTAGAAACTGTTCCTTAATTATTGATAAGATATGTCTTTTTAAAAATTTATATTAAATCTCGTATATGGTTTTTAACTGAATGTATACCTATAGATTTAGACTGTAATTTTAGTCAGTAATTCTGAACTTTTTTTCGCTTAACAATTTTATAAAATTGCTAAATAATTGTTTATAGAAGTAGTAGTAGTATTGTAATAGTAATTTAACAAAAATAATTTTTTAGATGGCACAAGTGCTCCTTTTCGTTTTACTCTTAAGGGTGTCCATATTAAAAGATACAATTAATAATTTGTTTAATATTTCACAAGATTCTTTTTAATTTTTTTTATTTAAAAATGCATCCACAGCTGCGTTCAAATCAATTAGAAAGCAGAAGTTTACTTATATTACCATTGGTGATAATATATTTTGTGTATATTATACTTATATTAATTGCATAGGAATAATAAGCACCTGTATAGGCAAAAACAAAATTTGGTTACTTTATTATCAACTGTATTTACTAAAATTTAAATTATATTATAAATACCATGTTAATATTTTATTTAAGAAAAATCCAGCCAATAGTCATTGGGATACCTCCTATAAGCTAATTCGTGGTATTGGTACATTTAAATTTTTTTGATAAAATGGGTACTTTAAAAAAAATTGGTTCAAATACACATCATGCACCACTTACTAATGGTAATAATATTGAATGTATTGTCAGTGAGATAATTGAAAAAAACTAAATTCAGTTGATTTACACTTTGAAATTAATTTTAATAAAAGGTTACAGACCAATGACTGGTTATATTCTTACATTACACTTATGTTGAGAAACGCTGTTATATGTTTAATATTATGTTTATAGCCTAATAAAATATTATGTGAACATTGAACAAATATGTTTTTTAATTACATACAAAATACAATTTTAAAATAAGTGCTTTTTAGGTTTCTGTTATTTTTTTATTTTTTATTTTTTGTTATTTTATAGTACTTGAAAGCGTATTGTTCAAAGATTCTGATTCCAAAGAAGATAACTGAATTCATAATATTCAAATCGATTTAAATTAATCTTAATCGTTAAATTATTGTTTTTTAAAATGTTGATATTAAGAACTGCAATGCCAAATTTACTGTGTGATAAAATACCATAGTGTAATATTATATTTTAAAAAATATTTGATAATAGTCTTAATGTATTTGTTAATCAACATACTCTTTTAAAATATATAACCAGTATTATTATACTATGTATACGTCCAATTATGATGTTTTTTGTTTTTGTTTTTAAATCTTCAATTCCTTGTGTCACTATTTTCAAATCGACTACAGTGCTATGTAAACGACTGTACGCAGGGCACGGCTCTTATTAGTATTTAACGTCAAAGCAGATATCAGACGACTTTTTCCCGGGCGGAATGTACAGAGGTTTGCCGAAACGGTACGAATGATGTCGTCGGTATCGAATGACTTCTGGTCGTTTTGGAACCGCTTCGATTTTGGTGTACTTGTGTTTCAGCATCACCACGAATTTACATAAAACATAAATGATTTCCAAAACACTGATCAGACTGCAACCAAGAAACAAACTTGCCATCCCTCCGAACGTCACTAATAAAAAAATAAAGCGATTATTTTGTTAAGAATTTAATATTAATTTTTTTTATTTAGATTTTATTTTATTATGAGATAAATGTTAAATATAAAAATTATTGTTTGTCTTGGTTATGGACAGTTTGATTGTTAATCGTCTTAACATATTCTATAATTAACCGTATGATTAACCTACTAGTTAAAAACAATTTCTAATATTCTCAATCATCAATACTTTGAAACGGAAGCCTGGAGTAACTTAAAATGTTATTAAATACCTATTCTTTTTATTCCTCCTATCAGGTATCCAAGTTTGAACAAAGCATTCAAAATATACTTATACGGTGGGTTTAATAATTTGAGTTTTCTTTGTCTCAAAATGCTCACGGATCCATACAGTTTTATAAATTATTATTATTTTTCTTTGGAAGTACTACAAGTTTTCAAGTTTATTTTATTCACGCCAAAATACTGTATACTAATCAACCGATAGCAGATAAATTATGATATCTGTGTGTGTTCTGTGGAATTAAAAATATGAGGGCCACAGAATTTTTAAAAGTAGTCTGTAGAGATTTTTTCTTTTTGTTGTTGTATGTATTAAGTACAAATGGAAATTGATAATTAGTATATTATCGGAGTAGGTATTCGCATCGGTAGCTATTGGACGGCGTTGAAACACTTCACGCGATTGTTCATACTAAGATAAATAGTTTAGATTTAGGTATGACACTTTTCGGCTTCTTGTCCTTTTAAACAAAATCCGCTGTGATCCGAGCTTACCTAATAAATCCTGCGTAGTGTATTTCGTAGACCGTTGGTAACTGATTGCGAACCGTTCCTTGTAGTGTATGTCGATGTGCGCGTAAGCATTCGGACGATCCTTGTACTCCGTGAAATCGCTGGCAAGTAATAACAGAAAAATTTCACGCGTCGGAATCGGTAAGAACATGTGTTAAAGTAGGTTATTACGAGACGACATCATTCTGAAATTTTTAGTTATTTGTTTTGCGAAAAAAAAAACCAAAGATTTTTCTCATTTATTCCGATAACCGCGTGAGACGGTGTTCGTAAGTCTTACAAAACAACGAATATACTTAAACAACGAATATAGACAGAATATAGAAATAAACACGTCATAGTTAAATAATAAAAGAACCTGTCAAGTGTAGAATATAATTTGAAATGAACAAATTTTGACGAAATAAGTTATTTTTTCGTTTGACTCGACTTTAAAAAAAAAAATATTATTTTTATTCTTGACTGATTTAAACTTTAATCTGTTCATTTATTATGTTTTCGAACTTTTCAAGTTCAATAGTTTTTGTACCTGATAGTATAAATATTTTGAAATGCCTACACTTCAAATACAATATAGTACGTCAATACTGAATTTTCGATTTATGTTTTAACATGTGCTTACTTGTCTATACTTGCTTTTGAAAATTTGTTATTATTATTAATGAATTTTGTATTTTGCTATTGCTTTGTGTATTCAGTTTTTATACTCTTGAACCGTTTACACAAAACCATTTAACTGTCAATTGTAATTGTAGTTTCACTAAACATTTGTATATTATTACCCATGAACTCGATAATATACATGTCGTACTTTATTTGCACTATGTTTTCAAATACGCGTTTATTTTGTACCTCTATGGCTTCATCGGCTACGCGTGATGTCGGAGGGAAAAGGGAAGAAACGATTTTCTTGTACGTATGTCGTACTTCGAATATAAACGTATAAAACGTTTGAACGTTAAAATCTACCTTTCAAAAATCCGGATTTCCGTCGTGTATCCGATAAACGAACACGGGTGTGGACAGCTACAGTTCATGAAAACCGGTACACTCCATTTGGGAAATCCTGGTTCATCCGGCGCCTCTACGCTCTGCTGAAGCACTACGAAACGACAAACCGTTACGCAATAACCGATCCACGGTTTACGCATATTGCGACATGGGTGAACGGAAGTAAAAATGTCAATTATAAGCAAATAAATGTCGAGAAATCAACGGAACGCGACTAACATCACTTCTATAATCATACCGTTCATTTTTCCTAAACAGTTTATGTGTTCAATTCCGCAATTCCGATTGTTTCCTTAAAAAAAAAAAAAAAAAACAATAATATTACAAATAAATAAATATAAATACTTGCTATGATATTTTAATTATATTCGAATATTTTTATATAGTTCATATTAAAGACATATTTAGGGTCGAGACAACAGTATTCTTAGGTCGCCATACGAACAGCCATAGGTATCAATTACAATTTACATTTTAGAACAAAGTATTTTGTATTAGAATTTGAACGAAATTCATCACCATTGGTAAAAGTATTTTTGTTCATATAAAATTTACGTTATGACCGGAACGGTTTTTATTATTAATGTCCAATCAGTCACTGGAATAACTAATAGTAAAAATAGTAACCTAACCCACTAGTTCTCAAGCATTTTATTTTGTTAGTTTACGATCAAAAACTGTTAAATTTAAATGGTTTTTTGTATCTCACGTTTTTGTAATCGATGTTTAAATTCAGTAGAGAGTAAATAAATATAGGAACTGTACGGTACGCCGAAGGCGTTTATCAATAAAATGCTTACTCGGTCGCCACTGCTAGATACTTTGAAATGGGTCACTCGATTTACCAATCCTAAGTCCGATCAGCCTGAGTGTAATCAGCAGTAATGTAAATTAAGCGGAAGAAAAGAAAAGAACACACAAAAAGTAGCTAACACAAATAAGACGGCCGTGGCCACTTTCGCCACGTTGCGCCACATTTGCGCAACTGATCTCAAGAAAAAGTGTCATTGCGGGCCAAACGTGACGGCCGACCGTTGCGCGGAAAAATCTTTTTCTTTTTTTTCTGTACCTTCTATGAAGAAGTTTCACTTCGAAAAACGTTTTCTAATCGCGCACAAGTGCGTACTGTCGATTATCGTATGTTTTCGAAAACCAGGCGCAACGTTAAAAATTTCGTATTTTTCGGCGGCACTGTCTGTTTTCTCTTATTTGTTTTTGTCGTTGAAAAATGTTGCTAATTTTTCTAGATACACTATTTTTCTAGGCTAGACACTATCTAGTCAGCAATGAAACTCTTTTTACCTTCCACGTCGAAGACATACGGCGTACAATTGCACATTTTGTAAGTGGTCTGTAGCCTGCACTTGCTGTAACAATTGTCCTCGGCGTTGCTCTTAGTGGCCGGCAAGTTCTTATCTTTCATCGATCTTCTCTTGTACAAGAAACAATTGCGATCCTTTTCAGCGATTCGGTGGAGCGATTTGTCCGCCTTTATGTGACTCACGCTCACCGATATATGGGACGATTGGTTGAGGTGGCTGTAAACCTTGTAGCTGCTCGAAATGTCCGGGAAGTCTTCGGGCGTGTGTATCATTATCTGCGAGATCAATACCCGAATCCGGGTAAAGAAAGAAATATTTAGAAATTAAATTTCAGACAAAAGATTTTATAGATTTTAGAACACATTTTCAAAAATGTTCGAAGTTAATGAAAACACTGCGTACGACGACATAAGACACACTCGTCTATTGAGTTTTGAGCGCTAGTTCTCAAGTGGCGTTAAACAATGGTAAATAATGAATCGTTCCCGTTGTCTTACATTATATCCTTTAGCTTGCACATTGTTTGGGAAATATTCATTGATATCCTTCAGAAGCACTTCAAGTCCGGTCATCTTTCCTGCCGCGTTGTTTCTGAGCGGTATCAGTATATCGTTCTGTCCAATCATAGGAGGATTAATTTCGTTGTCACTGAACAAAAAAAAAAAATTATTATCATTCATCATGAGCACATGTGCTTAAAACAAAACTTTGTAAGAGTAAAAACACCAAAAACAAATTGCAGACGTTGTTTCGTTCGAGAATACAAATGTAACGTTTAATTTTCTAGGTTGATAAACTTTTAGCTATTAAACTTCTTTTTTTAATTTCAAAAACGTTCGATAACTCGTCGATATAATGTAAGTACCTCAAATACTTGAATCTCAGTTCCAGAGAAACCTACGTGAAATAAAAATTTCAGACAATAAGTACACGGGAATGTTCGATTTAAAAATAATACACTTTTGTACGTGTGATATATTAAAAAATTCGCAAAACAAAAAGAAAAGAGAGTTATATCCTCTGGTAATAGTTTACTTCGCCGTCCTTTCCGACGTCTTGCTATTAAACGAGTAACAAAATCCTTCTTCGGTGCGTTGAAGCCGTATTATATCCGAACAATTGTACCCAGTGCCTCTCCAATAACAACTGTTGAATATTTCGTCAATAGTAGGCATTAGCTGAAACGTTTTACGATAGTCAATGTTAATTATCACGAGCAAGTGTGTAATAGCACAATTTTAACGCGAGCAGGTTAGATTTATTACTTTTAACATTAGATCGGTAATATTGTTCAATGGCAAATCGACCACGGAGTTATTTTGAACGAAAAGTGATAAATCATTGTAATACGGATATTGTAACATGTCCAAAACGTATAATGAATTTCGATATTTTTTCCTCAGTTCTGGGTCGTGGTCGTATTTACTAAAAACACAATTTATGTTGTAAGTGTTTAGGGATATTTTGAAACATCGTAATATATAGACATAGTTCTTGTCAAGATTCAATATGTTGTTTGAACACTTCAATTATTGACTTCACTAAACAAATGTAACGTGAGGGATAAAATAATCAATTGTATTTTTATGCGTTTGCATGGATTATGTTTTTATATTATATACTAGACATTTTATTTATTTATCTAAGCATTACACGAATCAAAAATAATTTAGTAAAATTCATACTTTAAAATCAATTGTTTCGCTTTTGAGTAAACAATTTTGTTTGTGGTACAAAATGTTATTGCCGGAAAGTCGATTTTGCTAAGAGGATATCGCGGATCGTCTACGACAATTTCCATAGAAGAATAAGAATACGTTTTCCATGATACGTACAGATGCACAAAAATAGTGACGCCCGCGACTGCCAATAGTATTGCCCATACAAGCCTATACAAACAGAAATGTATTATAAAAAAAAAATTATAAAAACAAACTTAAGAAAAAACTAAGATAAACTATAAGTAAATAGGTACTCGTTATTAATAACAAATATATATTAAATAGAGCTAATGAATATTACAAAATAAAAAATATAGAGTTGTACAAAATGTGTTTATTTATAATCGGTTTCAATTAAAAGACATTCTTAGGTATAAAGCGAAAAAGAAAATACAACAACCATATAACATATTATTATTATAATTTTTAAAGTTTGCTTAATATTTAATATCTATATTTTTTACGCACATTAAAATTTATAATTTTCGTTAAGTTTTAATATTTATATACTGATAAATTAACAATAATCTACATATTTTGTGATTCAAATTTACTATAGTTTAATGAATAGTGAATGATTCGAATGATATATGAAAGTAAACAATTATTGACCAATAATTATACACAGGTCTTACATTTAGAATAATCATTTAGTTTTGATAAAATTAAAAATGCATTTTCATTACATAATTATTATTTTATTCAGTATTACATTTACCACGATTGAAATATGTTTTTCACTTATTAACTTATCCATACCTTTCCCAAAGTTTTACTTCTTTGTGGACGACATATCGGAGACCGTGTAGTGAACTCTTGTCACAATAATTGATCCAGAAAGATTTTATAGACGTTATTTCAACAATATTATTCATATTGTGCACTTTTTAAAAGCTACGATACACTAATAATCTATTTTATAATTATACGAAACCATAAATAGTTCACCATACGTCACATGATTTGTTTGGAAATATATAAAGATCAAAGTCGATATTTAGATATCTAAACGTTGATCGTTTAAATAAAACCAGTAAAGATTTAACAGCAGATAGTTATTGTACAGTTGAATTGCTGTTTTTTTTTTAAATGTTGTGGATTTTCATTTATAGAAGTACGTATAGTTATTGAAAAATAAGTGTCAAAACCTTTTGGTAGTTTTATTATATCAAATTAAACAAAGACGGACTGATTGACATTTCTGATAAAACGTTATTCTATATTTCTACCTGTCTATTAAGTAATTTTTACGATTGAAATGTGTTTTATATGCATAAATGTACAACATTTTGTAACTAAAAAATGAAATACGATTGATTTTTAATAACATAAAATTCTTATTGTGTAACATGTACTGTTAACTCATATTTAAGACAATTGTAATGTCCCGAAATATTTTGTTTTAATAAGCAGTGGTATGACAATTGGTGGGTATTAATTTAGGAATTTAGCACCGTCGATATTTTACTCTACAGGATTTTGAAAGAAAAATACTAGATTATGTAAGAAAAAAATATGATCTTGATAACTGTCATTAATTTTTATTTATTTATTAAATCAGGTAGGAGGAAGCTCCGAGGAGCATGAAATTCCAATAAATATATATATTGCAGTAAATACCCGAAATCTGTTAACACCAGAATTTACTTGTATAAACTAAGGGTAGGTTCATAAGAACGCGATTTTACTAGATACACTTAGTTTTTACTAATGGCTACAGTAAAAATGCAAACAATTTCATTTATACCTAGTTTTTAATAATTTTTCAGTAAAAACTAGTATTTATACATGACCTCATAGTAAATACTAGTTTTATTCTTATTTTTAGATAGACAAATATTACGTTTTTTTTCTAATAATATCGAAATACAAAAATTCTTCACTCTATAATCCCATTTTCCGATCCAAAAAATAAAAAATACATAAAACTATGATGATTAAGGAACTAAGCCTACGTCTAAGTACTTAACATCGAAAAAACTTGACATCAAAAAAATTTGATACAACGTTGAGTACAGGCGTACAGCGATTAACGCATCACACTCTTTGTCTGTGTGGCCATTACGATTTAAATATGCATGCTCGTTGAGACACGTCAAACGCCTTACACGACTTGCGCGCAGAAACGGCGTTCCGTCTGTCCTTACTTAATAAACTACAGTAAGAAAGTGTGAAAAACTACCAGCTAAACCCGCTCATACACGGTTGTGTTGTAATGTTTTGTACTATACAACAAACCAATCAAAAGATTGACAACCATAATAAATAAATCAACGTTATCGATTTCAAATGTATTTAATTAAAAAATATTTAAAATCATTTCGTTTTAAAATCTTCGCGGTAAGTGTTGGGCTGCGCGGCCAATTAAATAAACTGCCAGTGTGCAC
This sequence comes from Schlechtendalia chinensis, assembly GCA_019022885.1. NCBI lineage: Eukaryota > Metazoa > Arthropoda > Insecta > Hemiptera > Aphididae > Schlechtendalia > Schlechtendalia chinensis. Next base: position 4,014,749 of record CM032350.1, on the reverse strand, counting down.
CGCGAGGAAATGGTCGGTGCCCGCGGTGGAAACGTGTGTTATGTTTATATTATTATGCTTCAACGCTTTCGTCTGTATCTGTCTCGTCATTCTCATCGACGCCTGCGTCCTGATATTGTTGGTACTCGAAAACCAAATCGTTCATGTTGGTCTCGGCCTCGGCGAACTCCATCTCGTCCATGCCCTCGCCGGTATACCAGTGCAAAAACGCCTTTCGCCTGTACATTGTCGTGAACTGCTCGGACACACGCTTGAACATCTCCTGAATGGCCGTAGTGTTGCCGATGAACGTGGCCGACATCTTCAAGCCTTTGGGCGGTATGTCGCACACAGCTGTCTTGGTGTTGTTCGGTATCCATTCAATGAAGTAGCTCGAGTTCTTCGTCTGCACGTTAAGCATCTGCTCATCCACCTCTTTCATGGACATGCGGCCACGGAAGATGCTGGCAGCCGTCAGGTACCGGCCGTGCGAAGGGTCGCACGCGGCCATCATATTCTTGGCATCGAACATCTGCTGGACGAGCTCGGGGACGGTCAGGGATCTGTACTGTTGACTGCCGCGAGACGTGAGTGGCGCGAAACCGGTGATGAAGAAGTGTAGCCGCGGGAACGGCACCATGTTGACGGCTAGTTTCCGGAGGTCCGAGTTGAGCTGTCCGGGAAACCGGAAGCACGTGGTCACGCCGCACATGGCCGCTGACACGAGATGGTTCAGGTCGCTGTACGTAGGCGTGGTGAGCTTAAGCGTCCGGAAACATATGTCGTACAGCGCTTCGTTATCTATGCAAAACGTTTCATCCGTGTTCTCCACTAACTGGTGCACCGACAACGTTGAGTTGTAAGGTTCCACGACTGTGTCAGATACCTGGAAACAAGATCGTATATATACATATTTTTTAAGGGAGAGGGTGGGGGCTTAGGAAAATACATATCGAGAGAACGGATTTTAGGGTACACGGAGCGAATAGAGAAAGTATGGTTCATTTATTTGTAGGGTAATAACCATTTGACGTCTTAACTCTTAATACACAGTCGGATTCGTCCGCCTTAATTTTGATTACAGTGGGAGAGTATACCTTAAGAGCGGAAAAGTATATACTTTTGGTGAAGGGACTACACTAAATGTAGTCATTATACGATCCGGATATTCTTCTCGAACTTTCGATATCAATAACGTTCCCAATCCGGAACCAGTACCACCGCCTAACGAATGGGTCAGTTGAAACCCTTGCAGGCAGTCACAACCTTCGGCTTCTTTCCTGAAAGACGATATATTTATTTATTTTTTTAATATGTGAATCGGTCAAAATTTTGGATATTAATGAAATCTAATCAGAATGTAAAATGAAATATTCAAATTAAAAACAGTATACTCATAGTAATCTCGATGTATCAACTATGTTAGGTACGTACCTGACTACGTCCATTATTGAATCCACCAATTCTGCACCTTCCGTATAGTGTCCTTTGGCCCAATTGTTGCCGGCACCAGATTGTCCGAAAATGAAATTATCAGGTCGAAATATCTGACCGAACGGACCCGATCTGACTGAATCCATCGTGCCGGGTTCCAAGTCAACGAGCACTGCTCGAGGTACGTATTTACCACCTAATATATTTTATTTATATTTACTCAACTATCTATTCAAATGGTAATAAAGGTCATATTTCCGGTTTAAATAATGTTTAAATAATATAATAGAAATAAAGAAAGTACAGACTTTTATTATTATAAAATTCTATTCAATTTGTATATAATATTGTATACAGATTATATGCATAAATATAGATCAGATTGGACTTTTAATATTTTACGTATTTTACGTTACAATAGTCGTTGAAATAGTCTGTAGGTACGTATATTTATAAATATTTAAGTATGTATAATATTCGTAAATACTGTGTATCTATGTGTTACTTGCGATCAACAAATGAGTGATGAAAATTATCAACATTCAAAATGTTTGATTCATATTACGTATATGAAAATTTAAATTTTCGACGTGAATATTAAAAACAAGCAGACTAACTACCATTTAGTATTTATATAAATTATATTTGTAATTGAAAAATATAGAAATGCAAAATATCATATAAACGTTTAAAAATATTTATTACATACGTAGAGTTCATTTATACCATTTATAAATAATAAATTTATATATAAAACATGTATACGATTGTGACAATTAAAAGTTTATAATAAGTAAAAATCTAACTATTTATTTTTATACTTTATTTTTATGGAGTATAAATATACTTTATTACGAGCAATAAACTAAACTAACTATTGTGTACACTGCTTATACACGCGAACTTATAAAATTATATGCCGATAATGTTGAAAATAGTATTACGATTATTCTTGGTCCTAACCTTTCATAAAACTACCCGGTTTCACGATAGAAGATATCGTTATTCCCTCCCCTCCCCGCCTAAACACTACCAAAACAACACATTTGTCACCATCGGGTCACTGCGTTTTGGAGACGCGCAAGAGCCGACCAATTTCGATCGGCTTACATCATATCCCATCGTGACACAAGATAAATACGCGCGGAATTTATATAGAATCGTACCAAGCGCTTCAGTGTAATAGACATTGATCCGTTCTAACTGTAGATCAGAATCTCCGTGATATGATCCGGTTGGGTCGATGCCGTGCTCGTCAGATATGACTTCCCAAAACTAAAACGATATATTACGAACACGTTGTGAGCTGTATTGTAAAACGACAATTGACGTTCACGATGATATTTTCTTCTTTTGGATTACTTGTTGGTCAATTAAGTAGTATTCTGAAGTATTGTATTAGCATATTACCTTGGCGCCGATTTGGTTTCCGCATTGTCCCGCTTGCAAGTGACAGATTTCACGCATTTCGCAGTCGGTTAGTTTGTATTTGAACGTGAGAAAATTAAAAACGAAAAAATGTTTTTTTAAAAAAAGATCGATTCTTGCACATGGATTTATACGACTGTATCGGTTATTGATATTTCATCTGTACAAATATTATTATGTTATAATTATGTTGCTAACACAACAAATTTATCGTTTCGCTACGTTCATCGAACGGCCGTCAGATGGCATGATTGATATTTTAATAGCCGTTAACGAAATAATCGATTCAAATCGCATGTTAATTATTCAATTTCAAATGATTTTGAAATTTGAAAAGTTATTGAAGTAAATCAATTAAATTTACATTTTTCAATAAATACGTTTGCCGTGATTTTCATTACCTACATCAACAAATGTATACTTAATACTATCTATTATGAATACATCAACGACACATGTAGACTTTAATGCGAAATTACATTCTACAAAATAGATATCTTTTCGTTATACGATCAGACGTTGACTGAATGCAAAAAATTAGTTGTTCTTACAACTATTATATTCTACGTCACTCTGAAACGTTTAACGTTCAAATGAATAAGACTTGTAAGACAAAGTGTACACGTTTATTGGGACACAAGTGATGACGGCGAGTTATGCGATGAACTTCAACGCGAACGTGACCATTTTGAAATCGTTGCACGCCGCGTAGAACTTGCGGAAAGCGTCCAGATAGTATCGTCTGATGTCTCGGTCGACCACCGCGTCCGTGGCTCCGACGTACAGTCCCAAAAACACGATGGCCGCGACGTCCGCGGACAGCCCGGGATAGACGGGTCTCGCGACCATGAGTTCGGCCAACGCCGAGCCGACCGGCAGCCCGACGGTCTGTTCCAGGTAGCCCAAGTCGGGAAAACGCGCGACGTCCAGCCCCGAGGAGATTCGCGGCGTCCCGCAGTCGTCCCCGTCGTCGTCGTCGTCGTCGTCGTCCAGCAGCGGACCGGCGACGCGCATCTTGTACCGGCTGTACGCGACGGGCCGCCGCACGAACTCGTCGAGGCACGCGGCCGAACAGCACGCGAACGTCCGTCCGCCGTACTCGGCCGCGTGCGACGGCCGTCCGCGCCTGTACACGGGGTCCCAGAGCCGGGCCAGGGCGCACACCACGCACGGCTGGTCGGCGACCGCCGGCGGCGCGTTCACCGCGTCCGCGGCCTCGGCCAGCGGCTCGGGCTCGGCGGGCGCGCGGTCCGCGTACGCGTCCGGGTGGCCGGCGAACGCGCCGCCGTGTTCGCCGCACGTCCAATAGAAGTGCGACCGGTACTGGACGGTGGTGCGCCGCAGCGCGGCCGGGTCGCGCGGCCTGTTCCGTACGCCGTCGTCCGTCCGGCACACCGGGCACGTGTCCAGGTACGCGGTCATCTTGTGCGCGCGCTCGTCCTGCGTCACCGGCACGTCGGCCAGACGGCACGGCGGCGGGCGCGCCGGTCCGCCCGATACTCGCGCAGCGACCGCACGCACGCCGCGATCGAAGCGTCCATGTCGTCGTCCATGTCGTCGCCGCCGACGGCCGCGGCGTTCCCGTAGCGTTCCGATATCCACGGCACGCCGACGAACTCCTCGTCGTAGACCGCGCGCCGGCGCCGCGACAACGCGGACGCGCGGTCGCGGTCGTCGCGCCGCGGACCGTCCACGACGAACACCCGGTGCAGTATGACGCCGGCGTCGTCCATCAGCCGGAACTGTTGCCGCGTGGTCGGGAACCCGTCGATCACGTATCCCTGGGCCACGGCCCGCGGCGACTGCGCGGCCGACATGACCGCGTCCGCGAGCGCGACGTCGGACAGCGCGCCGCCCCGGCGCAGTCGGAGCGACGCGGACCTCCCGGCGTCCGTCCACCAGTACGCGGTCAGGTGCGCGCCGGCGGCCTCCTCGATCCGGATCAGCTGGAACCCGTGACGGTCGCACAGCCGTCGGGCGCGCTCGGACCTGCGGCGGCCGGACGGCCCGAGCACGGCGATCCTCAGCGGCGCGCACGCGGCCGCCGGGGACGGCCGCAGCGCGTAGTCCGACGGCCGGCGCACGAACTTGTCGCGGTCCTCCGGCCCGCCCACGTAGTACACGTAGCCCCGGTGCACCACCGGCCGGACGCGGCCGTCCGCGCGGTCCGCGTGGAACGTCCGCGCCGAGTCCGGCCGCTCGTTCGCCCGCACCGGACACCGGCGCCCGTACCCGCTCAGGTACGCCTCGCCCGCGCGCAGCATGTCCTCCGACGCGTCCACGTCCACGTCGTACGCCGTCTCCGGTACGTCGCCGGCGCGTACCCGCAACAGCTCCGCGACCGCGTCCAGGGCGGTCGACCCCGCCGAGCCGTCGTCCATTATCCACGGGACGCCGGCCGACTCGGCGAAACGTCGCATGCCCGTCACCGCGGCCCGCTCCGCGGCCAGGTGTCGTTCCACCGTCGCGTCCGACGGCAGTTCCATGCCGTCCGAGAAACACTCGGACGCCACGAGCCCGTCGTCCGCGTGCTCGTCGTTCACCGCCTCGTCGATCCGTTCCAGGTCCGTCAGGTCGTCCAGGCCCAGCAAGTCGCCGGCGTTCAGCCCGTGATTGACAATCATTATTTTCCGTCGCAGCGTCAGCCGGCGGCACAGCGACTGGAAATCCGCCGGCCGGTCCTTTCCGGACGCGGTCGTCCTCCACGACTTCGCGTCGCCGACCGGCTCACCGTCGTTGCACACGCGCTCGATCGCGCCGGGCCCGTACGCGGTTTCCACGGCGACCATTTCGACCGTGCGTCTTATGCGCGATCTGATGTCGTCGGTTTTTTGTCGCTGGATCACTTCCGCCAGTTTCTTCCTGAACAGCGTCGACCGGTTCTGGCGGTGTTCCGCCTGGTCGTGTCGTCCCGTGCCACGGCCACGTCGATCAGCGCGTTTTGATAAGTCAACCGATTCCTAAGCACCGCCTTTTTCGCGTTTTCTTTTTTCTTGTGGTCGCCGGCGGTCAGCTCCACGATCACGTCGGGGTTCATTCCGTTCTCTTTCAAACACATCAGCTCCGTTACATTGCGAGGGTAATTCTTGTAGCATATCCCTACGTCGTTATGGAAAAATATCGAATTCATTTTCATCCAATCTTCGTGGTTCAAGTGTTCGTTTTCTCTGTCCATATACCTTCTCAGACCGTCGATGTATTGCTTATCTCGATTTGCCGGCACGAAATGTTTGTCGATGACTTTTCTCAGTGTCGGTTCTTCGTACATTTCACCCAACATTGGAATGTCCTTCGGTAAGACTTTCTTTGCGAATATGTCATGCGAGTCCACGAGAATCAAATCGAATGCGTCCAACAGGTACTCGGTCAGACCCGTTTTGTCGCTGTGACCGAACGGACATAGTAATGATATTTTTGGCTTGGGATTGAGTTTGGGGACACTTGTGAACGACGCGTAATTCCTAGGGTCACGGGTAAACGCTTTGAGATCATCGGAAGAGCTCATATAGTAATATCTGTTTTGATAGACAGCCATGTACTTTTTGGAACCGATCGCGAGCCTACCGTTCGCAAATCGAACGGGACAATAAATGGAAGTGTCGCCGTTGTATTTTCCGATATCGGGTACTGTGTCGTGAGGATCCGTCGTAGATACATCGTACACGTTATCTGATAGAAACCTGACAAAACGAACATTGTTTATTGTTAAACATACTGTTAACCGTGTTGTCGAATTATATTTACTTTTTGACATAATGCAAAGTATCTTCGACTAACGTTTTAATCATATTTGTCGCCGAGTCGGGATTACATTCTATAACGTTAAAATCGATATAATTATTGTTCGTTTCGTGTGATACGAATGTTTTCAACGTGTGCCACTGTTCCAGTAGATTTCGCGTATATTGATTTAGCCGTTCCGTGATTTCCGGCATGATCATTTTCATTATCCGATCGTGACTAATATATATACTCGCGTATTCAAACGAGTCTTCAATTTCGTATTCGTTATCGAAATGATCATATTCGTCCTCATAAACATTTGACGTGTTGTCCGTTGCTTTGACGTATTCTAGATAATTCATTTGTTCCACCGTTGTTTCATATCTCCTTCCGTTTCTCACGCTTTCGACAGTTTCCCGAATTATCCTATTTCGATCCTCGTCCGATTTGTTGTCGGTCAATAACACTTTATGCATTGGATCAGTGTCACAAAAAAATACAAACTGAATTGGATTGAGATTAGCGGTAATTAATTTTTTCACTAAAAGAAAATCCAATGGCGCATTCACTATAATCCAGTTTTTGTTTTTGCAGTTTCTGATTCGCACTTCATCAACGATAATATCCATTAATTTGAGTTGAGTAGTTTTGTTTTCGTTTAAGATATCTGCTTTTAAAGCGTTTTTACTTTCGTTTAACTTATTTTGAAAATATGTTATTAAGGTTAGGGGTTCTTTATAAACATGAACACATGCATCAAAATCATCGATAAAATCTATGTCATATAATTCAAAATAGTTTCTGAGAATTATCAATTGTTCTTCTTTGGCGTGTTCATTAATTGTCCCTGTAAAATAAATCATAATGTAATCGAATCATTTTTATGTAAGAGAAATCTTCAATGATATTTCTCTAAGTACAAATAATGATACTAATGATACAAAATATTATTGAAAATTAATGAAAATAAATAATAATGAATAATCTTCAATTAATACAAATGAATTAGATATTTGAATTGTTAATAAAATCTAACATACGTAAATAAATAATATATATCTAATTGTTAGCATATTTAAAACTATAAATAATTCTTTATCATTAACCTTAAAAATTGTTATGAATAATTTTTAAACAGGAATTTAACGTTTTGAACGAATATTTTTCATTATCGTGAAAAGTTAATTAATTACTTTATACAAAAAAAAATAGTATTAATTAAAACGACATAATTCATAAAATTGCTTATAAAATCATAAATATTGTAATTTTTACTTTGATCTGAGTAATCCTCAAACATTTCGTTTACACTTTCATGACTTTCTCCAAGTGATTCTGAACTGATGTTTTCAAAGTATAGTCTTATCCAATCGCCAATAGCGTGTCTCATAGTGTCGATCTCGCTGGCTTGAAATCTTTTTGTTTTATTAATCTCCTGTGCGTTTTTTACTAAGAATTTGACGACTGTCGACAAGTACGTTCGTTTTTCGTGTTCTTTGAACGTGTGTGTTATATTATTTACGTCTATCAGATTGTAACCGAAAAATTGCTAACAGCTTTTGCAGCCGTACTGGACAATGTTTCAGGACCGTAAAATATGGCTCTTATAGGTAACCCGGTTCTCGGGACCTCTAAAAATCGTTTCGGGAATTGGCAGAACAATTTAATTTCCTCAGAACCGGCGAAAAAATACAATTTTCCCATATACTGTACACAATAGTTTTCTACGCCAAATTTGAACAAACCGTAAAAAAAATTTACCGGACACAATTGGCCGAATTCGGACATTAATCGTATTTTCTCATTCCGTTCACTTACGGATACTTGGTTTGTTTGCTCGTCGTTCTCGTTTATTTCGTGCACGTTCACTGCACTTCTCATTATAGTTTCCATGGATTCTGATTTATATTCCTCCATGTCCTCCGTTTCATACTTTTCCTCGATTGTCTCCGACCCTGGACGGTATGTGTTATGTTCCGACAAGACGGATGATGATTCATCACCGTTTTTTATGATTTTCGGCAATACCGTGCGCTGTATATGCATGACCATCAATTTCGCTTTAATTGTTTCGAATATCATCTCTACCGTCTTCTGCCGTCTACAGTTATCACGAATTCAGAATCGAACTGCTTGACTATTTCATCCACGGCTTTGAATGTATATTGTTCATAAGCCTCTAAACTGAGTTTGCCGATGATTTTGTGTCTTAGTGACTTGTACCATCGTACGTATCCGTGATTATTACACGAGTACTGTTTGTCAAGATGTAGCATTTGCTTCAGGCGATCGTGTTTCGTAGATTCTAATATCAGTCCGTTGTGATAATCCTCTAAATCCTGATTAGGACAACTCAGATAAATCAATACGTCCGGCGGGTTAACAGAAAACACTGCATCGATTTGTGCGTTTGCACTGAATTTCGGATCGTGTCTTATGAAAAAAAAAACAATTAATATTACGTTAGCTATTTATGCTATACATATACATTTTAAATAATCTCCGGAAATCTAACCTAACGTCTATTTTATTTTGCCAGATTCGTTATAAATAAATGATATTCGTTTTTTATACTATGATTATGTTCTGTCATTAAAATCCGTATATTTTTGCGGGTTACAATAATAAATTAATAATAACTGAGTCCAATTTTTTTTCAGAAAACATCGGGAGATTTAATGAAATTTCAATGAAATCGAATCATTTTATAATTGACCTCGAAAATTCGTATACTTCGTGACAAACAAAAACAATATGAAAATCGAATGGTACGAGTGAAATTTAAACGAGTTTACAAACGAGAAACCACTACTCGAAAAAAAGGCCCTGCGGCCGCAGAAGTTCAGGGACCGCTGCGCCAACCGTGCGGGTCCTGCGAAAACGTTCGACCGCGTTTTGGACGGTTCGGACGGACAGGAAGCGCGAGCACAACGCGCGTCGGTTGCATAATGTCGGCGACCACCTGGGGAATCCGGTGAGCACGTAACCGCGTTCCCGGACCACGGGATCGCCGAGCGCCAACACGGCGTTCAGCTGCGCGGCGGTGCCAGCGGCCGTCACGGCTTTTCCGCGGCGCAGCGCCCACGCGGCGCGTGCGCCCGCGCGACCGGCGGCCAGCCCGGCGGCCGCGGACACGTGCACGCAGCCCCAGTACGCGGACAGCGCGTCGGCCAGGCTGTCGGCCGGCAGCCCCGGTTTGCCGAATATCGCGAACGACGCCGGTCTCCGTTCCAGGTGCGCCGCGTCCGCGTCCTCGCGGCCGTAGTAGTCGCGGCCGGCCGCTGCGACCGCGGCCACCCGCCGCGCGACGCCGGCCATGCCGCGTTTCACGTCGTCGTCCAGACGCCGCGACCAGTGCGCGCTCTCGGTGAGCGCGTACGACGACACCACCGGCGGGAACCACGTCGGGTCGTCCACGGTCGGCCGCGGGCCGGGCCGCTCCGGCCGGCCGTCCGTCAAGAACGTGGCCGCGTCCTACGCACACGGATGCGCCCGCGCGGGTGTAAGCAGACCGGCCGGTCGAACGAAACGGTCGCGGGGGCTCGATCGATTCCCTATCCCGGGTAGTGATGGGTAGTCGTCGGAAGAAGAGAAACAACACGTCACTTTTCACTAGAGTAACGACAAGAATGCAGGCCTCTTGAAAAGCAATTATTCGTCACATTAATCCGTCCGGGAATTTTGCTCGTGGCGCAAACAAGACCAATTTGAACAATTTGACGAGAAGGGCTTTCTAACACTAGAAACGAAAATCTTACGGGAAATCTTTCAGTAAAACAGCGGAGGGTGAAGTGGAGAATAAAAGCAGAACCAATGCCAGTTGAACGTTGGCTTGACAAGAAAGAACAGATTACAACGGGTGGGACGCGCTCGCAGGAACCAAAACGAGTCGATAAAAGCTGCATTGAGCCGGAATCCGTTTGGAAAGAGGAAGCCTAGGAACGAGATGGAAAAATTCGAATTCGAATTGAAAAGGAAACGCAACACACGGAGAAAGGTGGAGAATTGGTCGTAAGACTGGTTCCACTTACCGAACATCGGTGATTTGATGTGTTTTCGAATTTTTTCATATTGTAAACATCCGAGAGTAGAATAGATTTTTTTAAATAATTGTTTAATTCTTTCTATAGTTATTTTTAAACACAATATTTATTGTCGTGGCTTTCAATATGTTCAAACTAAAATATACACAGTGTTGATGGCCATGATTTTAAGCAGAACTTTTAAAACGTTTGAAAATTCTCATTATTTTTTTGAACTAGTTCAAAACAATTATAACATTAACTATATATTTGGCAGAAAAATGTCTGAATTACCTAGTGGATTAAAACATCAACACACACTACTTATAAATTATAATTATAACATAGTGAATTAGCATATACCTGTATGTATAAAAGGAAACGTCTGTCTGTCCGTCTGAGATCACAACCGGTTATTATGGGTCATAACGGGCAATGTGTATATTTCATGGCTGAAAATGTCGCCGATATCGTGGCGAATCACCGGGATACAGACTGTCACGGCTTCCTTCCAGTTATACGTTGAGGACCCGTTCGCAAGGACGTTGTAGTATTGTGAGGTGTCAACTTATTACGCTTAATAGAAAATTTTCGGGCCGAAAACCAGATAGTCCGATCGGAAGTTGTCCCGAGACCGAAAAAACCAATGCACTCGATCGCGCCTACGCCGTCTATTTCGGTAGTACGAAATGATTTTACTCACGTGTTTCGCTGCATGAAGTCAATGGTCCAACACCGTCTGTCCAAAGTGTACGTACGTGCCGTGGCGTTCTCGACGCACGTACCAACTGTCGGCGAAGATGGTAAATGCCCTGTAAATGGTAGATGAGGATACGGCGTGTCGCCAACACGTGATTAGGAACTGCAGCCCGCGGAGTCTCCACGTTCCCGAGGGCGTTTCTGCGGCCCGCGGTGGACACGAAGACACCGACCTTGGTTCGGATACGGACGGGCTAGATTGAATAAGCTGTACAATAAACCTTTTGAGCTTATCGGGCCATATTAACGCGCGCCGAGGCGCGAATTCGGTACGGCCACTCGGGGTGACCGGCGTAGGTTCATGCGTCCATGACGCTAATCGACGGCCCGTGCATGGTTATCGTTAAAATGTCGAAATGTTTGATTACACGTTATATTCAGCAACTGGTACTATGGCGTGTACTTGACTGTTGACTATTTCGATTTCGGCGAGCGTTGTCGATGTAATTACGAACACAACAGTGTTTTGGGATTTATTTTGGTATCCGGTATTGTTATTTTTTTTCTGGCGGACACTATAGTTTAAACCGTAGTTTAGAGCACGTTTCTCTTTAAACGTCCATTTTACGGATTTCCGAGGAAACAAGTCGTTATACAAAGTGTTTGATAAACATTACGTTTTAATACATAATATTCAGTTTTGTTACAGAAACACTTAGACCTATAATTTTAATATATTTATATATGTAAATTATTGCGTTCAAAATTTAAAACGTTGAATAATGGACAACGCGGCCGTCGACGATGAATTACCGAGTGAAAATGCATACGAAACTCTGCAGGCCGCAGATGGTACTATCGAAAAGATTATCGATATCATAGAAGCTCTCCGGGCCGCCAAACAGACACTAATTTTAGTTAGTATGACATTTGATAACTATTGTCGGTTTCGCCCGGTTTAACCGGTTAAATCCGGTTATGATTGATTTCATTTAGAAAGAAGACAAAACTCCGGACGACGAAGCAGAATTAGAACACATAAAAACGACACTCGATCGAGATCTGAAGACATTGAACGAGCTGTTTGAACTTGTCAATCCATTATTGATGAAAATTCAAACCCAAACTCACAAACGGATAGTTCGCGATAATGATCAGTCAGTCTCGACGACGGATTCTCAAGGATTGACAAACAATATTAGAAATGTAAGTACACGTTTTTTACACGTATAGTGACTTCACAATGAATTAAATATTAATAATTTAATAACAATGATATTGTCGATAACGATTTGCAGCCGTTCCGCGATTCGAGTGAGTTTCGTCAGGTCCTCGTGGTCAACCGTAACAATAAGAATGGATTACCGCCCACCATTATGGTTCTGGAATCGATGGTTTATACATAATGTTATTTTTAATTATTATTTTGTTGCGAGCAAAAATATCACAAAATCATTTGATTCATACGAACATACGCGTATACAGAGCGATTATCCGCCAAGATTTTAAACAAATTTTATTTCGATGTTTTTTTATTCATTTTTAATGAATAAATAAATAATAATATAATAATATATATTATTATAATAAAATATAATATAATAATATAATAATAATATAAAATAATAGTAAATAATTTTTAATTATTTTATTTTTGCCACTTTCAAAATTACATTGTAACTCTTATATTCTTTTACACTAAGGTCTTATAGAACTAAAATAAAAATGCTTTTTCAATTCTATAAATAATTATAAATTTGGTCATAGGAGTCGTTTTTCGCGTTCGATTAGAATGAACAATTATCTACTGATCTTAAAAATGTCCAATAAAGCGTTTCCACGAGGTTATATTTTCAATATCTGCTACACTGCATCTTAATTTCGTCGTTGCGTTTAGTACTCAGAAAACATTTATCGGAATTAAAAATAATCAGCATGTAAAAATATATTTTGTATGATTTTGTAATTAAAATAGTACGTATGTAGGTTTTAAAAGTTAAAACTAATAATTGGGGGCGGAGGTGAAAAATATTATGATTATGAAACAACGCAGAATGGAAACTGCAAGGAACTTTCTAGAAATAATGACACAAAAAGTATTTATATTGTTCGAGATTTAGATTTTATAAAAAAAAAAAAAATCACACTGTGTATATGATATATGTATAACATAAACTTATTTAGATTATTTGTACAGACTGATTTCGAGGAAGCCCACGACTGTCAAAGTTGTTCCACGATTACTGAATGCGAACTGAACAAAGACCCAATTTGCTGCAACGAACAAGTCGAGAACTCCGACAAGTATATTATTTTACGCGGCCAATGCGTTTTCACGGCGAGTTAGTACGAATTGAATTGTACGTTGTTTTTTCCCCCCGATGTTTTTTAGTGATACGGTACCGGTAAACGGGGTCGCGTCGAAAGAATCGTATTACGCGAGATTGAATGGCGAAGTGTGCAAACTGAAGGAACAGACACAGAACATTATCGATCAAAATCAACAACTTCGATTCGAGCTTGAGTCTACGGTTTGTCTGAAGTTGTATTACATGTTGGTTTGTATAAATCGACATTCGTGTTTTTCCAGATTGAACGAAACAATTTATTGGCAATAGTTTTGCAATGTCCCGTAAGTGAATTTACACGAAACAAACGTTGTATGTTTTCCGATAAAAAATATTATTTTACAAATTTTAGGCTCCGTTCAAGACCTTAACATCGGGAGAAATAATATTTCCCGGGAAAAAAGAGATGGTGATAGAAATGTGATTTTAACTCGTTATGTTTTAACTGTATATGATTGTTATTGCTTATAGGAGGAGAAACTTTTGTTGTTAAAAAAAGAAATAATAGAACTAAACGGTGCGATCAAAAAAATACATATTAATCAGATGAGATTAAAAACGGCCAAAAAGATTATGATTGCCAATCAAAACAATTCTTCGTCCGTTAATTGTCAGGTATCTCCTAATTAAACGAGTAACATGTTTCGATTGTTATTGGTTATCTATTATTGTTATTATAAAATTTATGTGTTTAGTGTAAATGTCCAAAAGAAAATTATGATAAAAATAATATCAAAGTGAAAGATCAACAAATTAAACACATTGAATCGCAAATAATGTAAATAATATTTCGTTTTAGTTTTTAAAGTTGAAGTGTTTTTATTTTTTTTTTGTGTACAATTTAAGTTTATAACATACAGTTTCTAACATTATTGTTATTAATTCATATTTTAAACATTATTATTTGGGATTGTGATACATGTATGTCTAGTAAAAATAATTGCGATTGACTAATTATTACGTGATTAGAGAAAAGAACGATGAGTTGAACCGACTAATAAGTGGTTATAATTCATCCGTTCGGGCGAATTCCAAGATTATCGCCAAAAATAAACAGTTGAATGATAATTTAATAGACCTGAAGAAAGAGATCGAAGTAATTTGTTGAATTATTCAATCATACATTTCATTAAAATCACCTGCTTTTTCATGTGTGATACAATAAATCAACAGATATACGATTGTGCCGAGATGAAAGACGTTAAAGGCGAATTAAGTAAAAAAGACGAGGAGATCGAGACAATGGAGTTGATCATCAAAGAGAATACAAAGGAAATTAACCATTACGACGAAAAAGTAAGCCTGGTCTGGAAGACACGTAGTATTTAAAAACATGTTGAACCGCGCAATTATAATTGTGCGCGTAATACTCGTTTTTTTCGTCGATTTAGTTAAAAGATGTGCTATGTGACATTAAAGAAAAAACGGACGAAATAAAAAAAATTGACGTGTCGTTGGCCGTATTGAAAAAAAAATATGATGTTTCGTACATCAAATTAAAAGTAAAAATAAATAGGAACCAAATACTGATCGGTAGCTTAACAATTCACCCTTAACGAGTATACCTATATTATTTTACACGATTACACGATGATAACGTACTGTTAGTAAAAGGTCCCGACAACACATGGTTCCTATTGGGTTTAGAGTTATTAAAAAAAAAAAAAAAAAAATCGCTGTATCTCGATCGTTTATATCCGAACGTAATCGGCGAGTTATTCGATTTATAGTCGACGTACCAAGAACAGCTGGAAGAAATGATAGCGTTGCCGACACTTTTGAAAGCGTCGCTAGTTAAACTACAAGAAGAAATCGACAAGAAAGCGTTGGCCGAAGAAACGAAAGACAAGTTAGAGCGCGAAATCAATGAGGTAAAAAAACGATTTATACTCGTGATGCGTTGACTTTGTCTATAACTTGCAATGTTCTTACATTGCGTTTATTTAATTAGGAGCAAAACAAGAAAAAACCGGTTCGAATCGATGATGACAACTACGATGAGAAGGAAAAAAAATTAAAAATCGAAAACCAAATGATCAAGTGCGTAATTTTGTAAGTTTGCCGTATACGACGAACGCATAAAAAAAAATCATATTGTTTTTTTTTTAGATCAAGATTGAAATTTTTGGGAAAAAATATCAAGTCGGAAACGGAGAATTTGAAGAAACAAGAAAAAGAACTGGACGATATTCGTGAACAAGTGGCTAAGGCCGTTTCCGAGAGCACCAAACACATAAATGCGTTCAAAAAATTCTCGACTATACAAATGGAGAAAATCTGTAACGAAATACAAGAGCTACACGAGATCTTGACGAAATCGCAAACTGAAGAGTGTGCGAAGAATGTCGTCGAAAAATCGGTATGAATACACACACACACGTATACAAAACACACTATATATTGAGACATTAATAATTGTTAAATGTGATTGAATTCAGGCCAGAAAATACATAACAAGTAAGCTAGAGTCGATTCACAGGAACCTGGAGAAGTGTAGATTAGAAGCGATCACTTTTTTGGACCGACCAAATAAACTGATAAATTAAAAATATTTATGAATTAATTTTGTGTACACTATAAATGGTCAAGGTGAATGTCGTTTCTGTTATCGTTTTGTTCTAAATCTTATAACTAATGAAATGGAATATGAATTATTGCTTTTAAATGCACGAAGTGTAGGTTTTACGATGAAACTGAGATTTTAAAATAGCAAACTGGCCCGTCCAAAATTCGATTTTTTCCTAATTTAACTAATGCGATCAAATATTTTTTTTAATCGACTGTTAAAAAATTTATTTACATATAAATCAACCGTTTTCATAACATGGACATTTTTCTGAATACAATTTGAACACGTGTATGATTTATTAAATAAATTCCTCGATTGCATTAGATCGTTCATTACATTAAATGTGTGCACTTAGTAAGACCTATAAAGTTTTATAAAGTTACTATAAAGTAATTCAACAATGCTATTTTCAATAAATATTTAATTTAAAAATGTAAAAAAAAATTGTTCTAATATTTTTAGTATTTTGAATATGACTTCTTATTAAACAAAAGTAATATTTATGTGATACACTATAACGTGGAAATTATTTACTATTTTTCGAGGAAATTGCGAAAAATAAAAAATCCGTTTAACCAATCGTTAATTTAATCACTCACTTGTGTGTTTGAATTTAAATTATATATAATATATGTAATTTGAAATAGAATTCGGATTTTTAGGCACGCATTTTCATTTTTTCAAAATTTATCGTAATTACAAGGTAAATATAAAATATGATTCATGTACTCGTATATTTGTGAATACAAATACGAATTTATTTTGTGCATATTTATTTTATCTTAGTATTAAAAATATAATTCGATATATTAACTTTATGTTGGGAATTTTTAATAGTTATTACGTAATATAATATTAATTTGTATAAAGTTATTTTCTATAACAATATATATTTATAAAAATGTACAAAGTTATATTTGTATAAAACAATACTAAATTACTGTTTTAATTGATAACATTAAAAAAAAAAAAACAATATTTATTGGAACACTTGCTTATTTGCCTGAAATGATAAAAAATTTGAAATTCTTATGATCTCAGAAACTCTACAGAAAAATAAATAAATACGGTAGACTAATAATTATGCTCATTAGTCGAGTATCGAATGTTTTGGATGAGGTTCACAACAATTAATATCACAACTAGAGTTCAGTTACTTTATTTAAAATACAGTTTATAGTTCAAAACAATATTAAAGCGATTCGTAAAACAATAAAGAAAAACTCTAATTCTAGAGACGTTAAAAACATAAAATGAGTAAACCGTCTTTTAGTAGAAAGGTAAACATAATACTATCAAATATATTATTATGATAATATAATATACGAGTTTAATTACGTACCAATAATACAATTAATTATTGCGTAGGTTCTTTTATATAATTATTAAAATTTAGTTACTACTAAAATAAAATATATAACAAACCGTTAAAAGTCAAAATCAAGACCCAAAACTTATATCGAAATAAATAAACGTTGATAATCCGAATTTACATCAAAATCTTAATTACGGTAATTAATAAAGCTAATAAAAAAAAAAAAAATTGTGCGTGTTACGAGTACGCGCAGATGAGGTGAAGCTTCTTTCAGTCATTCAACCGATAGAGTACTAGGTTTGTATTGAAAAAATAAGTTTGTATACAAAAATGTATATGGAAGTTACTAAATATTTTCTATTCCGGTATATTCTAACGGCCGACCGTGACGCGCAAAAATCTTCTTCTTTTTTTTGTAACCTCTATAAAGAAGTTTCACTTCACAAAAATATTCTAAAGATAATAACGCTCTACAGATACATTTATTATTATAGTGACAAACGTTACTACAGTAGTGTTTTCGCTAATTATTTCAACTAATCAAAATCCAAAATCGTAAAATGAAAACCGCCGAATATCAATTCGGTTTCGTGGATCCGCTCGTTTCCGGCGCAATCACGCAACGACATTTTTATCCGCAGTGCGATCCCGATTCAAGAGTCATACCACAATCAGTTTTAACGTTTCACAAATGGCATTTAGCTGCCCGTGCAGTGCGATCTATTCAGCTTACGGGAGTACAAATAATGGCAGCGACACATTAATGCGTAAACGAATACCGAGGCGTCTCGCCGTCAGAAGCGTCCACGTCGTCGCACGCGTCTTGTTTGCCGTATTCTTGTTTGACCACCAGACATGTTTTGTAGATGACGTACAGGAATTCCACTATGCTAACTAAACTGCAACCGAGAAATAGACTGGCCACGCCACCGAACGACACTGTCGAATATCGAAACGAATAACCACAAAATAATGATACAATCGCGTAGTTACGGCCCGTAAAAGTGTATGCACTGTTGTACGATATATATAACTTTTTAAAAGTATCAAAAAATACCACTCGAATGGTTCACAAAAAATGTGTTTAGAGTATTATTCAAATATTTCTAATACTATTACAAGTATTTTTATCTTTTCCTGTTGATTATTATGTATACATTTTTTTTTTCATCTTGCTTTGTCTTTTTTTCTAGATCTTATTGATCATCGATTGTTAAAAAAGTTTTATTTGAATTTATCGTTGTGCTAGTTATTCCACAGCATTGAATTCGCCGAGTCGTGGTTTTTGCAAGACAACCCGATTATATTTTATGTATGCAATAAAACATTATTTTTGACGAAAATATTTTGTCATTTGAAACTTCTAAAAGCAACATTCAATGAAGTTATCAGAAAAATATATTTATAATAACATAGATGGGCACGCTGTTAATTTAATAAAAATAAATGAGAAACATACTGGAAAATAAATCTTCCACTACACATTTTTTTTTCGTATAATTATTATTATTATTATTAATTTATTTCTCAAACAGCATCTAACTAATCTATTTTAATTATCTTGTTTGTACGAAAAATCGTCTTATAAAGTATATATGCACTTGGTAAATAAGTTCTATTTAAATAATGTTTATACAATTGTTATTTAAATACCCAGCAAGTCTTGCGTACTATATTTCATTGACCGCCTGTAGCTTGTAGCAAACAGTCCTCTGTAATTGACTTCCAGGATCACTTTGTACCTCAAATTTTCAGGCCACGCGTTAATAAATTTTCTGAAATAAAAAACACGGTTTCGCGTACAGACCAATAGGCAAAAAATACCGGTTCTATGACTGATTTGATTAAATAAATTGCTTAGGTTTACCCTACGTACGTAAAATTACTAGAACATATAAAATAACAATCGTATTTTTCGTAAAACGATTTGCATCCTATGGACCCTTCGAATAAATCATACATTGAACGCAAAATACGTGTTATTATATATATGTTCGTGTGAACGAAAAAAAAATCGTTTATATACCGGTTTACCGTCGGCACACAGAAAAACGCGATCGAAAATTTTAATAATAATTCACGGTTATCGAATGTCCGATTGTGAATTGAATGTGATCGAATCCTTTAATTGTCGTCGTCACTAAACACGAACGCGACTCGTCGAACCTCCGACCGTGGACCGTACACTATTATTGTCTCGACGCTCTAAAAGCGGCACGCGTTTACCTGACGTCGGTTTGCATCTCGGTCGTATACGTTATGAACGAACACGGCGGCGGACAGCTGCAGTTCATCGAGACCGGCAGACTCCATTCGGGAAACCCCGGTTCGTCTTTCGGCGCTTCCGGGTTACGTTGTAGTACTGCAATTGTAATAAGGACACGCGTTAGTCGAACGGGACAATCGAGTGTACGCAACGCTTACTGTCGCTTTTGACCAAACACGGCATGTGCTGGATCCCGCAGTATGACCCAAGACCTACGTTCGAACAACACAACGGGATTTCAATAAATATACATTTGGATGAGAAACAAATCGGACGGGATCACGCAGGATAAAAAAGTGAAATACAAATAGTCGTCTAATACGTTTTTACAATCGCCGTCGTAACATGTGCTGTGTAACTTTGTCAACAATTCGATTTCGGGCTAAACATAACGCTTCAATCATATTTCCGCGTTTGTCGTGTCATAAAAATTAACGAAATTTAAATGCAAAAAATTTTTTTAGACGAATAATGAATGACAAACGCGTGCGTAAAATAACGATCCTATTTTTAACGCGGGCAATTATCGACATGACCAACATGTCTTGGCGATGAAAAATAGAAATACATTTGATCTTACAGCGTACGGTGGGGGAGGAGAGGGCAGCCAAAAAGGTAACGAATCCGTCAAATTGTTATACGGTCGCGTAAACGTTTATTATTAGCGCGTTTTCGTCGTTTTACGCGTCGCAACAACAACAACAACAACTCGACATAAGACAAGCAGACAACGTTTTTGCAACACTCGCCTCTGTACTTCTCGAAAAAGTACTGCGTACAGTTGCACACGTCGTAGATGGCCCTCGTCCGGCACTCGCTGTAACACGTGTTCTCGTCGTGGTTGCGGGCGGACGGTGGAACGTCGTCCGTCGCCGCCGAGTCGTACATGAAACACCGGTGGTTCTGTCCGCTGAGACGCCTCAGCGAATCGTCCGCCTTCACCTGCGACACGCTGACCGAGATCCGGGTGATGCGATCGCGTCTGGCGTGCACCTTGTAACCGATCGACACGTCCGGAGACGCTTCGGGCGTGTGCACCATCACCTGTCGTTTACGTTATCATCAAAACGCGACCGCAGTCGTCACCGGCGAACGTTCCATGGCGCGTGTAAACCGGAAATCGCTGTTTATATTTCTCTGCGTCGTTGTTACCATTTAGTTCTCGGTCGTTTACACGTCGTCTAGCGAACGAGAATCGGACAATTCTGAGCGTCGTGGGACTTCGGGTCCGGACCTCCTTCCTACCCCACCCCCCTCCCACACACACACATCATTATTGTAAAAATTAAAAAAAAAAAACATTCAATCAACCAATATCACTATTACATAACATTTAAAATAATCTAAACGATAATACGTCACGGTTTTGGACACGCGTTACCGACAAAATATCTTTTCGATGAAAATAACGATGGACATTGATGAGAAAAACGATAAAACGTGTCGAAAAAATGGACTAGCTATACTCAACATATATACTCGTACATCGAGATGTGACCGTCACAACAGACGAAGTAATAGAAATCTTGACATTAGATTTTTCATAATTTTTGTGTTTTTTTGGTTTTTGTTTTATGGTTTTCAATATCAAAAAAGTAAAGATTATATTTATTGCTGAATTTATTTTAAAACTACAACGAACATGTACATATTATACTGTACTAAAATTAATATGAATTTCAGTAATTATATTGGTACTCTCCCAGATTTATTGATTCGAATATTGTGATTTTAATCCGTATCAAAAATGGTAATGTTTGTTGTAATGTGTTTTGAATCGGGATATAATAATAATCCTATTATGCGGAGTCTCCGTTTACCATGCCCCTCTACCAAAAGAAATAAATAAAAAATCCGACCCAGGACATAACACAGGAATTACCGAGCACTCACGTTAAATCCCCTACTGCGCTTGTCATCGGGAAAATACCCGTCGCTCATGTTGTTCATGACCACTTTGAGTCCGGTCCCTTTGCCCGCAGCGTTGTTTCTGAGCGGGATCAGCGTCCGTCTTGGTCCGGCCGACAGAGGGTTGATCCCGTCACTGAATATGTAAATTGCACGCACGCGTGCCGTCATACATAAGTCGGTGGTAGGTCTATTCAGAGAGTTCGTTTTGACATTTACTTCGAATTCGTCTCGGCCGTTTTGCTGTTGAACGAGTAACAGAACCCTTCTTCGGTACGCTGAAACCGTAGAATGTCCGCGCATTTGTACTGAATACCTTTCCAAAAACACTTGTAGAATATTTCGTCCAACGTCGGCGCCAACTACACCGACAGAACACGGTACGGTGAAAATTATTGTTCTAACACGTTCTAAACAACACGTGTTAGATATTGATTATTGTATTCATTAGTCATGTGTGCGTCGCGTATGCAGTCCCTTAACCACCATTCCTAATGTTTGCGCGGAACACTGTCAATGAACTCGGTATGTTTGCCCGCAGTAATCCACATAGTAACGTTCTAATTAGATGTCGATATTTATGCAAACACGTTAGTCCAGATAACTTTTCCCTTTGCGTCCCGGTACCAATCATCCAGTCATCCAGTACTACTTAATAATACAAAATACAAACGACTTACACGGACCAGCTATATAAAAACAAAAATAAATTCCTAAATATAAGACTTCAGAAAACTTGCACTAGCCCCATACTGTTATAAACAATTCCATAGTTACACTTATAACCACTCCAATCCATTTATATTCAAACTATCTTCTAATTCACTTTTGTATGCTATTCCATCTCGTCGTCTCAATCGTAAATAGTCCAAGGAACTCTTTAATCAATGAAATTACTTATAAATTTTAAAGTATTGCCGATGGACATCCCCTTCACTCAGTTCGTCCAGACTATGGTGTCTTTTATATGTTTTATTTATCGTATTAATAGTACACTGATTGTACATATTCATTTGTTTCGTCAAATAAAAAAAAGCGTTAAAGGTATATAATTCAATAATCAATAATATGGGTGAGAACTATTATAATTATGTCAATCAAATCAAATCGAAATATTGAAACACACGTAAGACGAATATTCCTAGGTAAACCAATATAAGGATATATTTTTTCTCCGAACTATGCCAGTCGCCTGGCCCTGCGATCGGTGCTAAACTTTTACATTAAACTCTATTATATATATATAGAACTTACTTTTAACATAAGATCGGATATATCCTCCAAGGGTATATTTATCGAAGTCTTATTCAATAGGAAAAAATGTAAGTCCGAATTATGTGGAAACCGCATCCTTCCGAAACTCTGTATGGAATTCGACCATCTTGTTCTTAAATCGGAATCGTTCAAGTATTTACTAAAAATGAATATGATAAATTAAATTATATAAGAAGAAAATGTATAAATTTAGTTCATCTTATACAATATAACCCAAAATAATTTATGTGTTTAGATCGAATATAAAATAAGTAAAGCCACTTAAATTTATTTAAATTAAAAAAAAATTTATCATTATTATATAATTAACAGTTATAAAATATTTCTCTCTCTCTTTTCGTTCTCAACTCATCGGTTTCATCTTATCTTGCCATTAGGTATTTGTTTTTATTATTACTCGGCTAAAACGCCAAAGTAATATTATATATTTATCAATTATAATATAGACACATATAAGTAAATATCATAAAAACTAAAAACTAATTTGATGAGGGGGATTTTTTGAGTGTATAAAGTATGAATTACTAGGTAACAAATAATAAACAATAATATTATTTTTAATTTTTAACAATACATTATGTGTTTATGTAATACCACATATTACATACGTATGAGCTTTCAAATTAAAAACGAATAATATTTGAAATAATAAATCTATAAGATATCTAAAATATTTAAAGAACATGAAAATTTTTATAAACACATACTTACAATTAGATAGGTAATGTAAAACTATAATAGTTATGGTTTAGTGATGACTGATGATATAAAATATTGATGAAAAGGAATGGTGATGAAGAGCAGTGAACATCGTCGAGGCAAATATATTTATCCGAATTATTATGTTTGTTATTCCATTTCTCTAAAATTTAATTTAGCTTAAAAAATGAAAATTAGTATAAGGATAAGTTCGTTTGTGTTTTATCACACACAAGTTCTAACTTGGATCGACTATCCTAAATCCTAATCTTCGCCGTCAACACGAAAACAAATTGTTGTATACAATTAAAATCAACGCCCAATAATGCCTATTAAATATAACCGATTAAATTATCTTAGATGTTAAATTAAACTTATTAAGAATTATTTTTTAAATTATAATCAACGGATTTCCGAATAACGCAGTCATCAATACAGAATTCTATAAATAACTGTAAAAAAAACTCGATTAAAAATTATTGATTCTTCGAGGAAATATTAATGATCTGTCAAACAAGTTTTTATGTACTTTATAAAAGTCAATAGTTTTATAATATGTTTATTTAGTAGACAAGTACTCTGATCACGTATAGAATGTTATATGACGTTTTGCGCATATCTATAAATGTAAGTACAATATATATATATATATATGTCAGACTAAATATTAAGATATGATAAAGTAAAGTACATATATCGTAAACGTCTGTGAAATATTAGACAAGACAGTTTTAAATGTCTTGTCATATTGTACGTTTGGTGATAGTTCGTTTCAAATAAAGGTAACAGGTAAATATTATAATATTGTATATGCTTTTATTTGTATACATTTCAAGTTCACAGTCTAAGATAAAATCTACAATCGAGACGGTGAAAATATGAAACTATAACGGTAAGATTTTTATGATAAATTATAACCAATAGAATTCAAGAAAATTGTATCGACAAATGTTCAAGTTTTATGTATATATATATTTACTGTTATTAATCATTAATTATGAAATAAATGCTTAAAAAAAATTTAAAAATGCGAGTTACTTAAAATCATACCAGAACGTTTTATGTTGTAGCTTGTTGCTATGGTAACATAATTAATCAACATATTTTAAGTATTATTTTCGATTGTAATTTGTTAAACTTTACTTTAATAACTAGATAATTCGTTTTGAACATTTTGAAGTAGAGAATAGAGAATTTAAAAAATAAAAAATATACGATTTGAATCAACATAATATAGTTCACATATACGATGATCACCAAAACTTAATAATATGTTGTTGTAGATACCGAGTATGTACAACCACTGTTGATGCCGGTGAATAACTTACGTTGAGCAGTCACAGGACCTTCAAGTCATCAATACACATTATATTTAGTTTGAAAAACACCTAAATAAGCTATAAATTTAATTAGTTCGTTGACAAAAATTTACTCCCTTGTATATTTGATGGATCTCAAATTCATATACATATTTTCAAATATACCTACGTACGTATATTTTTGTTTAAAAAAAAAATAGATTTTTAAAAGAGAATCCTGCACGTTATTAATGTTTCATTAGTACATTATAATCTGATAAATGGCATTATATATTTTAAAAACCATTTTCGTTTCGTTTCGTTCGATTAGAAATTTGTTTTTTTGTTTTGATTCTCAAAATCGCCTACTTAGTTAGGTTAGAAGTTAGTCGGAGTTTAATAATCAAGTTAAAATAACAGTTTTACAATTTATTTTTTTCACTGTGTAAATTTAAAAATATTGGATTTTTTCAAATGAAAAATGTTAAATACATTGAATTCTGTTGTAATTAAATTAAATTAATTGTTTACCAAAATTATCAAATAAAACTAACAGTTTAATAAGTTACCTTGATTTTAGAATTTCCAATTGAAAACCATAATAGCTAACAATATTACAATTACATGTTTACAATAATACATTATTTTTATCAGAATAAAACAAAACCAGTACAAAAGTAATAATAGTTAATTTGTATTTTTAATGCGTTAAATGTGATAACTGTACATTATATGAAATTCAATGCATTAAGACCGTGTTAAATTAGTATGAACACAAACACTTTTCAGTTTGTAAAAATTGTGTTTTGAGTCATCAACATTTTCGACAACCAAATTTATTGTAGCTATTTCAACACTTCAATGCGAGTTTCATAATCACTTTAAAGATTTCAAACAATGTTCTCAATATTTTCAATTGCACTCCAATCCGTTTGATATTAATATTGATGACGCTTTTGTCTTTGACCTTCATTTAGAAGTTTTTATATTAACAATTTTTATTTGAATTGAATAAGTTGATGTAATTGATTTACAATCTCAAATCAATATTTTTGCTGAGCTTTCTTCGTGATTTTCAAAAATAAAGAATATAATGGTAACGTATTTAATTATGTTTGGGTACAACAAAAATCGGATTAGATACATAATTTTTTTATCAAATTGTAATATTTTAAATTCAACACTATATGTATATATACGGGGTGGTGGGTGACGCACTAAAATCTGACAACCGCAATAACTTTTATATTTAAATATTTTAGTTTTGTTTTTTGTTTACAAAGATTATACTAATGTTATACTTATGTACTATAATAAAAATATTTTAATTTGGTTACCATGTTAATTTTAAAATTTTATATATTTTTCAAATAAACTATTGTCATATAGTAGCGACGAAAGGACACAACCCGATGGCTAGCAAAATTATGTTGGAGACTAGAGTCAATTTCTCTTCAAGTTTTCCTTATATTATTAAAGAAATTGATATCATTAACTTTCTACAAAAGAATTTTAGAAAATTGATGACTGACACATAAAAGATTCATATAATTGATACTTTGAATTTTACAAACAAATTTTAGAAATATAAAATACAATAGTTGTTGAACAGGATTTTAGTAAAAATACTAAACATAATTATGATTGTTTATATGTATATATATATAATATATATATATATATATATATTACTTAAAAATATTGAATAGAAAAAAACGTTATTGCATATGTCAGATTTACATGGAACACATGTGTATATATGTATTTATTTATTTTTATAAAAATGTATTTTTAAACATCATAATGTTTAAATTAAATAAGTAGCACTATTTTTGCAAAGCATAACAAATAAAATAATTGCTTTTATTCTGGTCTTGCCTGTAAAATATTTTGAATATCACCTCAATAAGGTTAATGACCACTGTATTTAATTAGAAAATTATTAAGAATCATAATTAATTGAAATACAAAATCATTATAACTTTCCAACTGGTTAGTGTACAGTTTTGGTGTCAACTAAATACTTAGTTCAATATAAAAATAAAACATAAAATTGTCTTTGTTTATGCATAATAATTTCATATTTTAATTCAAAGGAATTCAAAGCAATATACATTTTAGACATTTAAAATTTGATGTATTTCATCTATAAATATTTATTTACTTTGCACATATTTGTGATATATTTATATTTATACTTCAAGTGTATAATATAACTTCAGGTCTGTTAAGAAGTCATCCATCTAATTTCAAACTGTTTTAACTCAATTGTTCACTTAATTGTTGAAATAAATTATTAGTATATAGTATTTCTAATAAAAAAAAAAACTCAATTGTTTTTATATCTTTAGAATTAAATTATTAACGGTCTGTAGTGAAGCTCAGAAAAATTATTTCAAATCATTAAGAGTTCCAGGGAACTAAAAGCTTTTACTAATCAGTTCAAATTATGTAATAATATTACTTTTTTATTTGGTGTTTATATCAAATTTAAAAATCATATGCTATTAAAAAAAAACAAAAAAACAAAAACAATTGCCAGTTATGCAATTTATGATTATAAAATTATCAAACATTTTATGAACAACTACAAATAAAAATGTTTATTTTACAGTATAATATATACATACATAATTTATTATATGTGATCATTTGGTATTTTTAGGGAGAGGGAGTTCATAATTTTTTTTTAAATATATATCTGGACAGTATTATATTTAATTATTTATCACTTCACTTTATTTAAATGTATTCAAAGTTAAAAAATTTTATTTTCATGTATATTTTAAAAAGAACAACTATGTAAAATTTAATATGTTCAATAATCACAGAAATACGCATATATAGTTTAGAAAAAATGATCAAACCCTATTAAGTTTAGAACTTGATATTTCTGGTTTCAAGTCCATAACAAGGTTAACAAAAATTTGTTTAGTAACGACCAATGGTCAAATAAATTTCGAAGAAACGACCACCTGTTGGATAAATGTCTGTTCTTTATAATATCAATCATGTAGTAATCGATAATGATTTAATATAAAGTCAAATCAACATTACACATACTTAAGCACCAAGTCGAGGGCTCTAGAGTACGTTATTTTGTTGATGGGACATATAGTGATTGCTGGAAAATCGATTTTGGTAAGCGGATAACG
The DNA here is from genome assembly GCA_019022885.1 of Schlechtendalia chinensis. Lineage (NCBI taxonomy): Eukaryota > Metazoa > Arthropoda > Insecta > Hemiptera > Aphididae > Schlechtendalia > Schlechtendalia chinensis. The sequence continues at coordinate 3,986,631 of CM032350.1, read as the reverse complement.
CGGCTCGTCAACGACAATCTTCATCGAAGAATACGAATACTTTTCCCACGACGCAGAGACCAACACCAGTATTGTAATACTGGCCGCAACCAACAAGAGCATCCATATAAACCTGTATGGGCAGTTGTATTTTGTTAGTTAATCGTTACAATGGAGAGAACGATTATAGCAAAATATACGCCTTAAGTACCTTTCCCACGGTTTCACTTCTTTCTGGATGACATACCTCAGGCCGTGTATTGAACCGTTTTCACAGTAGTCGACCCAAATTGTTTTCAGTGACATAAGGAATACAACGTTCGATATGTACGTAAAAATGAATTTTATTTAAATGTATAAAGAGGAATAAAAACACAAAATAAGATGTATATAATGTAACTGAACTGGAAAAATATGATTAATCAATTATTCAATAGGTAAGATTACACTTTCTGATAAGAGCTTAAATAAGTTTGGGCATACAGAGAAATGGGCGTTTTAAATAAACAAACAAATATGAAATGCTTAAATAATGTTTAGAATTACACCTTGTTTTCTTTTACTATGAAAACCATATCAAATATTTACTGTATAATAAACACGGTACACTGAAAAATACTATTTTGCTAAATAATACAATATTAAACAACACCGATCAAATTAATTGTAAAGAGAAAATTTTAATTTAAAAAAAGCTCACTACTATGTTATAATAGTAGAGAAAATATTAAAATGTGTTTTTTTTTCAAATATTTTATTGATTTACTAATGGTGAGAATGATCATGGTCATCATCAGGAAACCCACTTGGTGGTGGCGATTGGTTATCGTTTGCACTGTTCTGAAATTGCATACGTATCCCATCCAATAGATTTGGGTTAGCTGATTGCAGACGAGTTACTATTGTTTGTCCACTATAAAAACAATAATAATATCTTCAGATTAGAATGTACATTTAACATTAAATTCTATAAATGTTGATTTTTTTCATATTTATTAATCATAAATATTTTTTTTCATCACACATAAATGACATTATAGTCTGAATATATTTGACCATTTTAAGAAATATACTCACACTTGCATGAGACGTTCAAATCCGTCACCGTTACCATCACCTGCTGGGTCTACTCCTAACATGTTGTTCAATCTTAAAAAATAATATAATGTATTTAGACAAAATATAAATATTTATTCGAAATTTTAATTATATCTAATAAAATAATTAAAACAATATGTTAAATTTTAATAATAATTGCATACACTGAAGTAATTTCTGGATCATTTATCAGGCGAGAAGCAGTTGTCATAAAATGTGGACGAACTTCGTCTTCAGGTTCTTGTTGCGAATTAATTCTTTGTAAATTATTTACAGTAAGTTCGTAGTTTCTGCGATAGCCTATGTTCCCTGGATCTAAATCACATGCTTTCTTGTAACATGATGCAGCCTTATGATAATCTTTCATGTACGAAAATGCCAAACTGAAAAAATATAAACATACATGGGTAAATATACATATACATACTAAAAATAGTATATTGTATTTTATATCTTAAATAAGTCAAAACTTGTAATTGATACATTTATATTAATACAAAAATAAAATCTTGGCAAGTCATCTAGTTAAGAGAACATCAAACTGTTTTTGTTGTTTTCTATCCAAATGACAATATAATAAAATCACATGACACAGAACCTAGTTTAGTTTGCATCGGTTGGTTAAATTTAGAATTTAAGTGCATATTATTATATTTAAAGTAAAGAATATTTTCGAGGCATCCTATACTTTTATTTGTAAAATATATAACAAAGGAATTATAATGTTTAAAGATTTTGATTTTAAAAAAAATATTCTCATAAAACTCTAAACTAATCTATATACTTCAATTAATTTTACTTGTTTTATAATTAGTAGGATTTAAGGCCATTAGTTTATATTTCATACATAGGTTTCAATTTAATTGATAGTAAAACAAAATGTAATATGAATACAAATGGTTTACTTGGCATGTAAACAAAAAATAAATCCAAATGATTAAAAAAATTTAACATGAGCCATAATTAAACATAAAAATTTATAATAATTATTGTATAAAGGAAGAGCAATAACCATACATTAGTTTATGCATTTGTAATTTACCCCCACAGTCTGGAGAGAGATCAGACAACTACTTAATTCCATTTACTCAATAACATTATTAATCATTGGCAACCACTATTTGTTAAGGCATTACCACTTAGTAATTTTGTAAAGTCTTAGTACTATACAATATTAAGTACTCTTAAAAATATTTTTCTTTTAGAGAACATGGCAATTTTTAACCTCAACAAAATACATAACTGACAGTGGTTTAATACTCAGGATTGAAAATGTGTTGGTCTTATCAAGTGTAAATATTTTAGTAAGTTAGCAAGAGGTATTTACTCTGTATGTACTAAGCAAGTGAAGCCTTCTGTGTTAATATAATTTGGAAAAGTACTTATAATATAACATTAGGTTTTAATTTACCTAACATAAAATGCTTAGTTGAAAAATGTTTACATTATAAACTAAATATGATTTTAATTATCAATGTATCAACTATTAAATATAACGGAGTTAATGATAATTATACTATGATAAATAAATTAAAATATAGAATTTTAGCTACCCCAAACGGCAATAAGCTTTGCAATAAGTTCCATCAAGTTTAATTGATTTCTGACAATCCTCAATAGCTTCCTTGTACTTTCCAGTTGCATTATAGGCAGCAGCTCTGTTGCAATAATAAATTGGATTGATAGGATTCAATAAGATAGACCTGAAATCAAAATAATTGATTTTAATAATAGCTCTAACACAAATGTAATAAATTAAAATTTTAATTTAAAAACAAACTGTACTTCATAACTAAATAAATATGTTAGAATATTACTTAAGGATATTTTTATCATTTTAATTTAACATACTTGGTATAAGCTGCAATGGCCATTTCATTATTTTTATTTTTCATGAACTCATTTCCACAATTCTTATGATATTCAGCTTCTTCCTTGTTAGATTGACCAGTGCCAGACTTTGCCTAGAATTCAATTTAGAAAATTAAAAAATTGGTTTTTAATTTTCTTAAGTAAACTATGAGTTAATGAATATTAACACTTCAAAAATGTACAAAAACAAGATAAATTTGAATTAATAACTATATATATATTTTTTATGGATGATTTTTCTTTAAGGATCAGTTTAAACTTATTGTCTTGTTAGAAATACACCTTAAATGTTCAAGTAAATTCTTACATGAAAATACAATTTGTAAATCAATATAAATAATTAATTCTTGATTATTTAAATATAAGTTATCAGACAGGCTATACATTTTCATAATTAATATTTTTTTACATTGTTGGTGGTTTCTATATTATTTTGTTACATAATATATCCCCACATAATAAATTATATATTAATTTATGTGCATTAGGTAATAATAGCTATTCTTTAATTAGTTTAACTGTAAATACAAGTAATAACAACACAAACTAATGGTAAAAAACATGCTTCTATGACTATAATAATAGTTGTATAAAATAAACTAGCAAAATTTTTTTTAAAAACAAATATTAAGATATAAAATCAAATAAATTAACTAACTGTAATGAATTCAGTTAATTTTTTATAAGTGAATTACATTTTTTTTTACAATCGATAATTATTTAATTTATACCTTTTGTTCTACATTTTCAAAATATTCTTTTATGATTTGTTCCAAAGTTATATCAACATTTACAGGCTCAAGTTGACTTAAATTATATGCAGCTTCAATGCACTGAACTGCAACTTCCAAACTTTCCTTTGCATCTTCATCAAAAGTACCAGTTTTTAGTTGATTTTTCATGTGATTCACAATAAGCAGAGCTAATTTCTTCTTGTCATCCATCTGTGAAAAAAAAATATTCTTATTATTATAAATATATAAATATATTAAAATTATAATAAAACTCTATAATGTAAACTCGTTATAACTACCTAGCGTTGTAATATATTATTAAAATATCATAATTTTGTTAAATTACAATAACATCTATTTCTTTATCTCACAAAGATTGTAAATATATATATATATACAGTAGTCACTTGAAAATTCAAAATTCAGGGGACTGAGCTAAAAATTCGATTTATAGAGGTTTTCGATTTACCGAGTGTTCGAATAATCAAAGGAAAAAAAATTAATTCAAATTAAAGAGAGGTGAAAAATTGTATGTATTACATTTATTTATTAAACTTATTATTATATCTTACATATTAAAGAAATCTGTTATTTTTTTTTTTTTGATAAATTGCTGGCATAAATCCGGTAAACACTTGTAAAAAAAGTCCGGTCTCATCGGCATTAAAAATATCCCTAGCATCATAGTCAACCAATAAACTGGTTAACTCATTTTTTCAGTCTAGTGAAATGCTTGGGTCAACACTTGCACTCTCTCCACATACTTTTTTGAAAGTCAAATCATGATGTTTTTAAAATTTTTCCAACCAACCCTCACTAGCTTGAAAATTTGTGATACCTAAGTTGGTAGCAAACAACATAGCTTTTTAGGTAGGTAAGGTACGATAATATTTAATCGCCGTCATTATTACTTTCATTACGAGTACGTCAAATAGATTGTACATAATCTTTATACATATGAACATACATATAATCGCGTTTAAGGAAATTTGAATTATCGAGTGATGACTGTAATATAAATACCCAATTATATAAATAAATAATACATTCCTAAATGTGATACATTTAATTGATTTGTAAATATAATTTTAAATATTACCATTTGAGAGAGTGGGAAAAAGATTTAACAGAGTTTTAGATAAATGTACCTATGTTAATATTGAGTAATTTAGCGATTTTAATTTTACTTACAAAAAGTATAATAGAAAGTTAACAACCAAATTGAATAACAAACATATAATAAAAGATTTATTTGAACAATAGGTTAGAGAGTAGAGGTGATGAGTTTGTACATATCTTGAAATATCATCAAACACATTACATGTATATTATTAATATGAAAGAAAGAACATGATGCCAACCAACCAATATAGTTAGGCTATTTTGCATCTACCACATAATAACTAGACGAAGGTGATGGAAATTGTGTTAGTTGAGTAGAGGTGGATAACAATAGGCATATGATCTTATGACACCAAAAACATAGTTATTTAGAAGTAACCTATTTCTAATGCAAGATCATTCGCTGTAATAATATGATAAAGAATCTTATAACAGATTTAAATTGGTGGTGAAGTTTATTTAAGATTGAGATTCCCACAATTAATTTTATCGGGTTCACATTCTGCGTTTCATTAGCACGATTAATGAGCATCAGTGGTGCGGCATAATTTTTTAGAAACGTTTTAGTAGTGTTGCATACATTTAAAGGAACATTATTGACTTCATCGTGAACGTCATTTTCATCATGAGGAAGACTATGATGTTAATTAACACACGCAGGTCCATGCTTTGTTAACATGCAATGTTTCACAGATAAATTGAATGTGCATAATTTTACACTGCACCAGTTTCGAAATGGACGTAGAAAGTGATTTATCAGACACGCACATCTAATGTGCCACCAAAGCACTAATTTAAAAGTACATATCGAGCAAGCATCGTCACTTTTAGACACGCGTTCTGTGGCGAAGGCAACCACCATCGACGGCTTTCAATCGATGACTGTGGCAATGTGTGAAGCCAATCATATCTCCCTGGCTCTTACCATTAGCAGCGCTACTCGAGAGCGCTGCCGAAGTGTTTTGCGCAAAATGGCGCTAAATCGTTTTGAATTATAAATTTCAATGCGTAATTGACACGTAAAATATAACGTACATACATCGACGCGTCAGGGCAAAGTATGGGACAATGAGAAACATTTAATTTGTTAGACGGCCAGCATCACGTGAAAAATTTCGAATAACAAATTAAACTTTCTAGTCGGCGATGTCAGCGTAAAACACATTATCCATTTCTACTCAAAACAAAACGTTCCCCGTCAGTGGCTTACAACAACACGTCGGTAATGATGCGCCGGTGTACGGCGCGTAACAAATTACGGACGACGAGCGTACGGATTGTGAGCAAATGTGAAATGTCGAAGTGACATACCTTATGCGATTGCGGGCGCGGATCGTAAGTTCGGCGAAATTCCACTCGGGAGCGTTTCAAACAAATGCACGACGGCGACGGAACGTCAACAATCTTTTGGGCGTGTTACACTCGATGTACCTACCGTGCGTGAACGAAAAAAACGTTGTTCTTCCGGAGACGAGAGAAGTCGCACACGACGAACGACGATTAATGCGTCTACGATGATAACGTGTTTGGGCGACTAGCACGAAAACGTACGCGCCGTTGTAAGAGTGGGATAGAAGTCGCACCGGTCGAGTGGTGTCGCACTTGACCGCGGCCAACGTAGTAGTTCCTGTATCACGAGACACGTATCGAAACATGACGCAGGATTTTCGACTATCGTCGCGTCGTTATCAATCGGTAACCGGTAACCGGTAATCGGTCAACGGTATGCAGCATTCGGTACGCCGCTCGTTATCGTAACTCGTAGATCGCTTATCGGCCTTTCGTCGTCGGTGTCGTACACACCGTGAATCCACATGTTTCCCCGAGCGATCCCGTGTTCAGCAGCGCTCTTCGTCGATTCGACTCGCGCGTTTCGTTTTACCGTTCTGTCGTAACGAGACGCCTAACAATCGCCGTCGTCCACCGTTATTTTTCCACGACCCATTAGCCGGTGAGTAAAGTTTTTGTTCTTGCCTTCCGTTGCGACCGTGTAGTCTGGTTCGATTAAAACAAACGGACGTGTTCTTTCGTCCGCAAAACCGTTGTATTCGGTCGTATAGTTTTCTAGATACATGTTCATATTACGAAGCGTACGTATGTAACTCGTGTTGACGTGGACCACGTTTTATCTGTTTATTTATTTTTTTGAGTTCTTGTGTGAATCTTAAATCTCAGTTGATAACAGAGAGCGGTGATCACAAACGATGTAAACGACGCTTGCCCGGCCAAAGAGTAAAAGAAATTTTAAATATATATTTATAACATAAATATTGTAATGATACGTCAGTGTATGATATAATACGACTGAGTAAAAAATTATAAATCGGAACAAATTTGTTTTTTTGGGCTGACTACATCGACGGAATGGCTTTTGTTTTGAAATACTTGACCTGTATCATGATGGTCGAATTCTATAAGTCGTTGGAAATGCTTATCTAAGCACTTGCAATTTTTTTAAGAAAACAATATTTAATATTTCTGTCCTTGTTACGTTATTACAATATTACAATTGAATACCTTATAAACTTATAAAAACAAAAACAAATAGATTTTATCTTTAAATCATTTTGAATTAAAATAATAACTGTAAGTTATTCAATTAAATTTTATTTTAAACGTTTATCCAACATAAAATCCTTCCATACGCCAATGGTTTGCACCTAATCGATAAATTTGTAACTTTTTTTTTCACTTGATTTTATTTTGTTAATTACAATATGTTAATTAATTAAATTTAATTTTAAAAGAAATTGTATTACTTACTTATAACTTTAATTGATCTTTAACATAATTATTTTATTATCTAGTTTTTATCATTTTTTAAAAACAAATTTTAAACTTGTGTTTGTCTCCTAATTGTCTAAATGACCAATAGTTTAAATGTATATTTTGATTTTAAAATTTTAAAAAAAATGTAGTTCATCATAGATATTACATTCTTAACTATTATGATTAGTGATTATAATATATTGGTATCATATTAAAATAAATATTTGATTTTCTTTTTATATTTTTATTTATTTAATTTATAATTGTATTTAAATAACAAATTTAGTAAAAAAAGTTTTCAAATAAATATGAACAATTTTTAGCGTGAAATAAGGTTAATATTATTTAAATAATTAGAATCATTTTTTATTTCAACAAAGTAGTTATCAAAAATTAGTTCACTAGGTATATATCATTTGGTTATTATGTTATGTGATAATACTATGCAGTCTACTAGTAAAATAATTAAATTGTGTTCTATAATAATTTTGTATGTGTTGATAATTTACTATTGCTTAAGATGCCAGTGTAAATTTGTTTTCTTCATTTATTACATATTCATTATAAAAATTAAGTTATATTTCTAATTTAGTGCCTTAATTGTTAGTGTTAGATAATTTAAACTGTGAATAAATAAAATATAAACGTTGTTTAGAGTGCCCTGAGTTGAATGAATGACTAGAAACAAAAAAAAATTTTTTAATTCAATAAGAATTTAAATGTTTAGAATTTCACTATTTAAATTCTTATTGTATTTAAAGATACATATTTTTATATGTGTTAAATAGAAAAAACAAATTTGCATTGACATCTTAACTGGGAAAATATTGAAATGGAAAGTTTAGTAGAAAAGATATAATAATTTTTAATATTTATGTTACCTATTTTAACATTTAATTTTAACTTGGAATACTTTTTATGGTAAGGCTAAAAATGAAAAAAAAAATGTCACAAGCAGATACTAAGGCAAGAGTGTTACCTGTTGTTATGTATTATGGAAAAATATTGTATTATTACATAAAAATGAATAATGTCTGTAATAAATGTCTTATATATAATTATTGTAATTGTTATAATAATATATAATTATATAACATTTAATCATATTATATATTTAATGTTTACCATAAATGTACATAACTACCAATATGGCATAATATTAAAAAAATTTTATCTGCTTATTTAGATGCTCTAAATTATTGTTTGGGACAGATAAATATCTACATAGATAATACATTTTATAATTTTTATATTATTATTAATTATCGTAATAATTTAAAACCAACATTTCAGTTATAAATATTGAATCTGTGAATGTATAAATATTATCTTGAATACTAAATGATTAAAATGTTATGTGGAAATCATAATTTTCTGTTACAGTACCTATCAGTAGTTAAACAATTTTACTATAAAAAAAATATATACAAATTGTATATATTTTATATATAAATATATACAAATTATTATATTAATTTTACATAATACTACTTATTACTTATAATAATATTATATTACATAATTGTTTAAATTGTATATCAATATTAACCTTATAAATATTAGGTTTATAGTACAAATTAAGAGTCAATTGTATGTCTATAAAACTAATAAATATGTCTGAATATGTAAAAATGATTATCTGTAAATCAGGATTCTATAAAACCTGTAAATAATTAATAATTATTAATGATAAATGGTAATACATATTTAACTTATAATATATTTAAAGGACTCTTATTACTTATATAAATTTATAGAAAATTAGTTTTAGATAATAAATACTTATGTAAAATATTATTAAAATAATTGCAAATTATAGTTTAAAATAAAACAAATTTTATAGTATTTATTTTACAGCTTAAAATTCAATTAAATAGCAAATTTACCTTTTAAATAGATTTAATAAACATGAAATTTAGTAATTAATTTTAATAAAATATAATTTAATACATGCCAACTCTAATTCAAATAACAAAGAACTATTTGTCAATTTTTTTGTTAGTTAAACACAATGCTTTATATTTTATAATCAATATATTGGATATGGATAATAAATATATTGTTGGTAATTTATTAGTTTTATCATATTTTAAATTTTCCATTCTATTTATACTAGTTGTATTATCATAAGATAATTAACTATTTAGTTTAGTTTTATTAAATATATATATATATTGGTACTGAGATATATATTTCAACTTATTTTAATGTTTGTATCTCCTATAAAATATTGTCAATTTAGTGAACTGTACATGTTATTGTATTGCTTTTTTTTTTGTAATATTAAGTATACAATAAACATCTAATGGTAATTCTATATATAATTATAATAAAATATATGATTTTAAAACATTTATATATATTTTTTCAGTAATTTGTGTTCAAATACAAAATGACAATGAAACGTAGTTCATCTACTAAAACTAATCTTAAAAAAAAAATACCCAAATTAAATACAAAAGATGATGTAGCTGATTATACTAAATTGTTGACGACAGAAGATATAAAAACAATTGAAACTGGTGATGAACAGAAATTGGATAATGCTGAGAAACCTAAGAAAATTAAATCTACAAAGAAAGTTCAAGGTATCAAAAAAAAAGGTCCAAAAACCAACAAAGAGAATAAGACGTCAAAGAAAAGTGATGGAAAAACTGGTATGTTTAATATTATTTTATAAATATTTATTTTATATATTATTTATACTATTGTTTTTTTCATAGATAACAAGCCTACTGAAAAACCAGATTGGAAAGAGTTTAAAAAAGAAAAACAAGAGCTTCGACTTAAACGGAAACAAAAAAAGTGTACATTTTTTGAAACTGTTCAGGAAGCTAAACAACTTTGGGAAAAAGTTCGTCATAAACATTGTCCTAAAGAAAAAAAAGAAACTCTATTAAATGAACTTTTTAAGTTTTGTAAATCTCATTTGGAAACCGTATGTATATTTTTTTTATTCAATTATAAATATGGCAACTATATTTAAATGTTAATTTTTGTTTAATTATTAGTTGGTTTACTCGCACGATACTGCCCGTATAGTTCAATGGATGTTGAAACTAGGAACACCAGAAATTCGTTCTCAAGTTATAAATGAGTTATTAAAACATGTACCGAAAATGTTGCTTTTTAAATATTCTTGTTTGTGTGTGAAAAATATGTTGAAGCGAGGTAACACAGAACAACGGAATATTATGATCAATTCACTGAAAGGAAAGATATCCGCATTGACTTTACATTCAGTAAGAATGTTAATTACGTTGTGTTCGAATTGTTCTCATTTTGAAAATTTTTTTATTTATTCATACAGAACGCTGTTAAAATCGTGGATTTGATCTACACAACTTATGCAACATCAGAACAGAAGAATTTAATGATGCACGAGTTATATGGTGCAAATAGTATTTTGTGCGAGTCATCAAATGTATTATCATTTTCTGATGTATTGAAGAATTCACCACACACAAAAGACATTATACTAGCAAAGACGAAAGACGTCATAAGAAAATTGGTCTTAAAGTAATTGTTAAATTTAAAATTAGATCTGAACAAAAATCTTACTAAGTGTAATGTTGAGAAATAAAAATATGAATATATTGTTATATTAAACCATTAGTAGTATTTTCTTAGATCTCTTCTCGACCAATTGGTTAATATCTAAGTATTTTCTTCAAATGAATCGTTTTTCTTTTATATAAACAATTTGTTTTTGTTTTTCATATTAATATTAAAATACTCTTGTATCCTAATGGAATAATGTTACAATTATTTATATGCAATTTTTATTTGTTAACATATATATGTGTATAGGTTTGATGTGATTTAACTTTAACCAAAATAATTACTTTATTTCAGGCAAAAGAGTTCTATGCAGGCATCTTTAGTTCATAATTTAATTTATGAATATGTTTTGTATACTGGTGGAAAGGACTGTGGTGAACTATTTACCTCTCTCAGGGAATTCCCAATAGAATTATTCTATACATCCAAAAGTGGTTGTTATCTTGCTATGTACATAATATGGTCTTCAAATCCTAAAGTAACATAAGTTCTAACCTTAATTTTATAAACGTTTATACATTATTTTTATTCTAAAATGTATTCATTTTAATTTTTAGGAAAAGAAGGCTATAATAAAACAAATCAAATCCACTGGAGCTATCTGTGACTTGGCTACATCAGAATATAAATACTTAATTTTACTAGCAATTTTTGATTCTGTTGATGATACTGTACTTATTAAGAAGGTTATTATTAGTAAATTCATATAAGATATCAAAATATGTATAAAAAAAAAAATTATTCTTTTAGACAATAATGCCTGAAATCATAAGCAATATTGAAGAAATCGCCATGAACGAATATGGTCGTAAGGTCATATTATCATTGGTTGCTTGGAGGAACTTATCATATTTTCATCCTCAAGACATTGAACTATTGAAAAAAGGAAATTCAATTAAAGAAAGGTAATTTTTGTATAATGCATTTATGGTTGGTCACGAAGGCTGATATGTTATATTTAAAACTAATAAATTAATTTTATCTAATGTTAAAATTGTTAATATTTGCAGCAAAAAAGATGATGATTTGCGTACAAAGGAACTAACAAGTGTAGTTAGTGATTGTTTTCTAGAGCACATAAAAGAAGCGCCTGAATTCTGGTTAAGCAATGGATCAATTGCAATGGTATTGCTTGGAATTTTTAAATCTGGCAGTGGTAATATTAATTATTTTGAGATATTATCTATGTTATACTTCTGATATGAAATTGGATCAGTTCCATGAAATAAACATGATTCAGTTATTTATGAACTATGTTTAAACTCTTAACAAACAATTTGTAAGGATATTGTAAACATGGTCGTTTAATTGAATATATTAAACTAACTAATATTTGTTTATAGTTAATCACATGATTCTGATTGTACTAAAAAAACATTCACAAATTATCGACATTGTTTTGTTATAGTATTTTGTCATTGTTTTCCCCTTATTAAATCCAACTAAAACATAAGCCTGGTACATAAAAAATAATAAAAACATGTTTGGTACATTTTTTTCAAGCTGTTAACTGTTTCAAATTTGAAAATATTTTCTGATAATTTTATTTGAAAATTTGTGGTTTAATAGTGTCAATTTATCTATAAAAATATACAAAAGGTTTTTGGAAGGTTACTTACAATGCAATCGCCTATGTATCATTAAAAATATACTGATGGCCTTAAAGACTTAAAATTAATTGTTTTGAATTAAATGCAAAAAAAAAAAATAGTAAATGTTTTTATAACCATTCATGTATGCGATTACAATTTTTTATTGGAATCGCTCTTCTAGTGACTCGGGGCGGTCTACTAATTCAGACAATATTATCAGATTTCGAATTTTTAATTTGTGTGCATGTATCTTTGAAGGAGAGAAATTGAAAGAAGCAATGACATCGGTTGCCAATTATCTCGTCGATTCCAGCAACGAAGTGTCTGAGAATGAAAACACCGTACCCTTGTATGAACACGCCGGTTTCCACATGGTATTCAGAAAGATCATCGGCAATGATCAGATTCTCGTAAAAAATGGTGAAAGTAAGATCGTATTTACGACCAATTAAACGCATTACTAGACAAGATGTGTGTTTTGATTTGTGATTTTTTTTTGTTTTTGTTTAGCCACGTTTTCTGAGATCTTGTCGTCCTTACTCACTGAAGACACATTGCAGTCGTGGGTTCAGTGTAATCGTGGGTGTTTCTTGCTTATCGCGTGAGTAATACTGTTCTGATTTCTTTTTCTTCTAACGAGTTTGTCAACGCCAACTGTAAATTTATATTACTATTATTATTATTATTTTTTAGAATGATTGAATCGGGTGTCGTGTCGGCTGTGCAACAGATCAAATCTCTGGTCACGTCAAATATCACAACACTGTTACAGCAGCAAACATTTTCTGGCGCTAAAATCTTAACCACTAAATTGAACGCTTAAACTGTTACTACTATTTACCGAAATGTTATAAACGTAGACATTTTCAAAACGTGTAATACTTTAACCGAGAGGAATTGATCATTACTGTATAAATATTAAAATGAATTTCTCTCATAACCGTTTGTATTACGTACGTACCGTTTTGATGTTGTTGTAAAGTTTCGACGACTGTCCGAACAGTGCAATGGTAAATGCCTTTGATTTCCTCCCCGAAGAGACCGTTGCGACGATCGTGACGGCGACTCATCGAACGTACCGTATGCTGTTATGTCGTTAAACGCACACGATATCAACTCGGAAACGACCGTAGGATATCAATGTACTTAAGCGTAACGGTCCATGGTGTCATTTATGTCGAACTACGGTATCCGCTGTTTGTCGTTGTCCGTTAACCGAAACGTCGAGCCTTGGGTAAGAACGGTCGAACGTATGTTTTTCTATATTATTGTACATATTTTCTTGTGGACATATTAGTTGATCTGTGCGCAATCGACTTGTAGTAATGTCTGTTATTTGAACTGTGTTGTCCTAGAAGAGTAAAATCACAAACGAATAATAATTTCTTTCGACGGTCTTGGCCACGAGCTTCTCATACGTCGGACACGGGCTGTTCGACATCTGTTTAGTAAAAAAAAAAAAATTTAATACGCATAAGACAGCGAACGTTGTCGTTGAATGAATTGAAAACCAAAGTACTGTAATGTATTTACCGACCGGCGGGTGTACGGCGGACCAAGACTTACAAATGGTAAAAAAACGAATGACGAATATCGGTTCATAGCGTTTTGTTCAATTATTGTACGAGCTGTTCAGCGCGTGCACAGATGGAGCCACGGGTACCGCGACAACGCATTGCATTACAAACGGTACCGTATACGGTTTCGGTCGCGGCTTCGGGAATTTCGAACGTTCAGTGGTAAAAAACACGCGACCCAAACACCGTCAACAGCCTAGGCCGGTTAGGTTCACCGACAACTTGGACAGCCAACTTACATTACGCGTACGCACACTGATTACAAAATTTTTCCTATAAATGAACCACAGCGTACGGGGGTGTAGAGTCCTACGGCCTTAGTGGTTGTCGAACACCTTCTCAGGAAGCGGTGTTTCTTTCAGACGTTTCCAAGGGCTCCTCCGGCAAAACAAAAATTTGAAGTACAGTAAAGACGTGTCGAATGATTCCGATATCACGGTCATTAATAATGATTCCATGTTTGTAATGTTAAACGATCGTTGTTCACAATCAAAACGACGGACTTAAAGGTCTGTAAATACCCCCCTCCCCTCCTTCTCCGGGGAAAATCGCCTGAAAGAAACGCCGTCGGGTTAGGTTTTTCGTGCGCTTTTCTCACGGAACAACCGAACGGGGGGGGAGGGGGGGCCCACGTCGATTTTGAAAACGTTTGTCTCGTCAATGTTTTTGCGCGGCAACGAGACGACAACGACGCGAACAGCGTTTCTCGTCGTGCCTACCGTAACGCCGACCACCAGAACCCAACACCGGGTTGTGGTTAGCCGGCGAGAGGCGTACAGTACATTTCTTCCGATTCGATGAACGGTCAACCGAACACACGTGGTATCAGTCCGTAGACGTTTTTATCGTTTTTCGACTTGTTCGATTCGACGCGGGTTGGACTTTATCGTGAACGACTCGAACTCACGTTTCGGTCATGGTTCGTTGCCGCCGTCTATCGGGTGCGTGCGAAATCGCCGGACGAAACGAACAGAGCCAACGGTCGGGGGTCGGGCTGCTGTCTGAAAACTGCCCCCAATCGTTTTATCGCCGCGCCGGGGAAACGCGACGTGTCCGTTTTGTCGGACGAAATGAAAAACGGAACAAGCGAAAACGTCTTAAACGTCGCCACGTTGCTTGACTTGACTCAACGGACGTGTGAATCACGCGTTTCCAGCGAGACACGATATTGGCCACGCGTCGGTTTTGGGATCGCGCGAGTCGGTCACGTCGCACGTGTTTCGTCGCGTGAACGGTTTTTCGAAAACGTTTATCTCGACCAAAAGAATAACAAAAACCGAAAAAAAAAGAAGAGGAGTCGGAGAACGATATTATTCGGACGGACGGTCCGACCGATTGAATCGTGAGTACGCGCCACATTCTCTATTCTACAAAACATTTCGTTTTTTTTGACATTTTACTTTGGCACGTTAAAATAAAAAAACCGTCACGAAAAAGTGTCCACCAAAAAGCGTTACCTAAATCAAGATACCCACCGAACATAAAATGTCTCGCTTAACGCGGACTCGTAATCATTTTTTACGCGCGTGTTCGGCAATCCGAGTAAACCGATTGTTTATCAGACCTAACCCGGAACGCCGGCATGGAACCCCGGTAACGTTTTTCTGTAAGACTCGTCGGGGGACCCACGGTTTTCGGCCGATTTGTCGACCTCGTGCGGCGTGAGTTTCGCGCCGAGCCGTTCGAATAGTTTGTCGTCGTTTGTTATTTACAATGCGTGCGACGGAACGGCACGTCTCTCCGTGACAACGTTCTAACGATTTCTTATTCACGGTGCGCGTGTTTCGCTAAACGACCGCGCGTGATCGTTTCCGCGGCGAATCGAATTGTTCTCCTATTCTTTTATCGTGTTTTTTTAAAAATGTTTTTGTTAGTTTTGCGCGTCGGCCAGACGCGTCGCGTGCGGAAGACCTCGAAATCGATTCCGTTTAGTCGAAATCACGGTTGCTCGCCCGGTATCGACCATGTATCGTCGCGGTCGATTTCAACGGTATATCGTCTGTCGTCTGTATACCGTTCCGACCGTTTCCGAAACGCGCGGCGTGCATGCGTACGATAATGATACGAAACGGTCGTACGAAATTGTCTCTCAACCACCTAGAAGTCGAGACGTCACGGCGGAGTAACTTTTCCGGAACCGGCCGTGCCGAATCGTCCGCGTCCTATCGATATCATCATCCGCTTTTCATAACTTTTGGTCGAAACCGGTGGTTCGTACGGGTCAGGGCGCAAAAATAGCCGTTATGTTATTGCTAGGCGCCATTTAACACGGCGTTCTAACAGACGACTAAACGTATTTGAAACACTAACACAACAATCGTTATGAATACGCGTTTGCAAAAACATTTGAATACAACGATCTGGAACACCGACGTTTTTAAAATTATACGCATACGCGCGTGTGCGTGTTATTTACATTAAAAATCCATTACGATATTACCAAAAAAAAAATATATATATATATTACAGTTATTCATTGTTCGTGCGTCGTAACGCCGTGAAAGACGTTTATACTCGATCGACACGTCCGAATGCCGCACGTCGACGGTACGCGGTTGATTTCGATTCCGAATCGAATCTCGTCTTGTACCGCGACCATGAGTATTAAAGAGAACGTCAGACGACGCGCGTGATTTTCGTCCGTCTTAAACGCATCATCACAACATCACCTAACCCGGTCGCGATAACGTTTTTACGAACGGTTTGACGACTTATGTTCGGGACGTCGCGTCAAAACCGTTCTGGGGGTGAGGGGGGGGATATCAAGTGGATTGTTCTTTTCATGACGGAGAACAATGCGGACACCCGTCGACCGTGTCGATCGTTTTGCGTTACTGTACCACGACCGGTGTCGGACGGTTGCCCACAGCGACGTCGTGTTATGCCGACGTCGGTAAACAAAATCGATGCGAACGGATTACGTACGTGAAGTGCATCCGAACGGCTGTCGGTCTGTCGTGAATAATCGACGATAATAATAATCGTATCGTATCGTGTACATAACGAATAACGTAGTAACCCAGTAGGCGTTTCGGACGGGTCTTGTAATTTTTTATTTTTTTTTGTTACACGAGCGAAATGTGTGCGTTGCAATCGATCGTTAAAACAACGTTTGGTTCTGTTGAGCGGGTCGCTGAAGGTATTCACAACGTTTCGGACGAACCGATCGTTTTAGAAGACTGTTTGCATTCGTCAGTATGTCTTATGATACGCGCATCATATCTGACAAAAAAATATGCGATTGATAGCTTTAAAACGTATCAGAATGTTTTCACCAAAGATATAAAACTCCTTCGTCGTCGATGCAGATGATAGTTATAATACGGTACGATTACATTTGAATTCAAATGACAAACCTTGGTCACTAAAATAACCGTAAAACAATTTAAAAAAATCTATTAAATATCTAAATATACGTAGTTAATATGTTTGTTGCGTCATATTTCACGAATACTTACAGTTAAGTGTATAATATTCCTGTGTAATGTATATTAATTAAAGGACTAGTGTCATTAACTTAAAAGCGATTTCTTTACAATATAAAACACGTGAAGAAATCGCGAATGATTTTCGACGTTAGACCATATTATTCTAGGATATCACTGTATGAGTATACATTATGGTCTATTCGAGATTGAGATTGTTGATATTGTACATATGTCATATTGTCTAAACATTCGAATAATAATTTTCATAATCCATTGTTTCAGGCGCTGAAAGTATAGGTACTTATATATAGCGAAAAAACCACTACAATGAATTTCACACAGGATAATAATATATTCCAACGACTAGAATATAACAAAAAGCATAAATGTCCTTGAAATTTTCGCACCAAAATGTGACGTTACAAAAAAAAAAAAAAATAGCAATAATAATAATAATAAAGAAAAAAACGGTCTGTATAATAATAGCGAACGGGAAAAAAACCACAGGTTTTCGTCGATCGTTTTTATACGTTCTCTGGGAATAGAAAAGTACGTATATATATGTATGTATTGTTATTATTGAGTTTGTACACGACAGTCTAGAGAAGGAACCGCAATAACGTAATTTTCGGCCAGACGATGTTGTTCGATTGCGATTCTATTATTCGCATGATCCAATTACTGAAACGCGCCGTGTGGAACATAATATATCGATATTTTTTTCGCTGGCGTGGTGGTGTACATTTCTCGAAATAAAACAGTGCATGCGCACGCCGGTTTGTCTCTCCTATATTTTTGTAATAATTATTGTTCAATACGGCGTTAGAAAAAAAATATTGAAATTTAGACTAAATATAATTGAAATTCGGGATAGAATTATAAACGTACAAAACGTTACGGTTGTCGCGTAGAAAGTGTATGGAGAACGAAGTGTATGATGTATGTGTAAAGCGTAGTGCGTTCGTGTCCCGGCGGTCTGAATGCGACGTGTCAGACGTGTCCCGAAAAAACTCACGTCCGAACGACATCCGCGAAGTAAAAGCGGACAACGGCGTTGGCGGGCGCTGCTGGAAAAGCGTTCAGGTCGCCGTTCTCCCCGTTTTTATGAAACACTATACGACGCGGAGAGGCACGTCCGTCGTCCTTTTATCGTTGAAGGGTGTGGGAATCCGGAACGGGTTCGTCCGGTCGTATTATTTCTGTTTGTTTCGCGGATCCCAGATACGCGCCGCGTACGATAATGTCGCGATGGCGACGGCTGTGACTGCTGCGGGGGGGAGGCCGCGTTTCGGTTGTTTCGCGACGGCCGTTTTCCAATACGGCGTTATCGACGAAATCCGGCGCGGACGCACAATGCGACGTGTCGTGTGCGACGTTCTCACGGAAACCGTCGGCCTGAAAAAAAAGGTTAAAATCCTGTGCAAACCGTTTTTGACGAACCG
Organism: Schlechtendalia chinensis; assembly: GCA_019022885.1. NCBI lineage: Eukaryota > Metazoa > Arthropoda > Insecta > Hemiptera > Aphididae > Schlechtendalia > Schlechtendalia chinensis. Next base: position 3,967,457 of record CM032350.1, on the reverse strand, counting down.
CATCGTCGGCGGCGTGGGAATCGCAACACAGGTAGTCGGCCGGTCAGGTGATACGTCTCCTACGCCGTACCGGCGAATCACTCTACATATTATTATTGTTATTATTATTGTTATTATTGTTATTGTTATTATTATTCGTTGTTGTTCGGGCTGTTGTTGTTGTTGTCAGGAGTTAGCCGATAGGTCACTACGAGGTCCGCGCTGTCGATAATCTGGCGACACGCTATGTTCGTAAAAAGTTCGTAACACACGTGTTGGTGTAGTTTTCGTTTAAATATTCACAAAGACGGTCGCCCCGGACCGATTTGTTCGCCGTTAACGTACTATTAGCAATATGATTTCGCGATTTCGCGACACACGATTTCGTAAAACATTTAAATATCTAATGTATGTATATCTCTGAACGTTTCGCTATGCTTAAAAACAAACAAAAAAAAACGTTTTATCTGTCCGCGCCACTGTCATTGACCACCTACCGTGAATTCATTACAATACGGTAAAAACTGTTAGGTGGTGAGGGGGAGCGGGCTTGTTGCCAGTTGTTACAAAAGTTTTAAAAAACGTACAACGCGCGAACCGAAAATCGTCTCGATCGCCGGATGTGATCTTTACAAACCGATCGTCTGCCAATCGATTATGTATCGCGTGTATTCCGTTCGCACGATCGCGATTTCGTTTCATCAAATCCGAATAATTAAAAAATAATTAAAACGTACGTTCCCACAGACGGTTGGAAAAACGTGCCGGGTTAATCTACGCCGGCAAAAGTAAAAGTCATCTCGAGTTCGATTAATAAAATCACGTGAGCACTGTTAACGATTGTTTTTTGGTTTTATTTTTTTTTCCCCTCGACGCGGGCGTATGAGATCCAATGGTTGAGTTTACGGCGAACGTAATGAAAATCTAATTTTCGTCGTGTTATTTTCTCAGCCCCGAAAACAACAGGTACCACCCGGATGATTTATTGTCTTGGTACCCTTTTTTTTTCTCTTTCCGTTTATTTTTTTTAATCGACTAATTCCGTATTTCGACGTACAATTTATAGTCGAACATCATATTTTCGCCGACCACGAGGTTGCCGATTCGTCGTACGTGACGCGTTCGATAGCCAGGAGGCGTGTAATAAACCGACGTACCGTTTAAAAACGATTCGATCCCGAAGTAAACGCGTAAAACCCGTTGGACGGTGTCGGTAATCCGTCGTCCCTAACGTCCGTAAATGTTCGATCGCGAACGCACGCGTACAACGCGATCGGTGCGCAAGGGGCGATCGCCCCCCCCGTAGACTCTTGTTAAATTTTTTTATCATTCTTATAACTCTTATCTATGATACTATAGAAAGACGATTTAAAACGAAGTTGTAGCTATGGGATTTTTCGGTGTATCGCAAACGATTTCCAATAAAACGTTTTGGAAAATATTTTATTATTCGATGCGACAAAATGAGGATTAAAGTTGTTTTGATTAAGATGCCCCCCCCCCCCCCCCCGTAAATAAGTTCTGGATCCGCGCCCGTGTGTATGGTCACGTGCGACGTCCGTGATGGGACGAAGCAGCGCGTAAAGCGGATAACGTCCGACAACAGATAACAGAATATTCACGTGGGCGATGCGTTTCCCGAAAAATCACCGACGTTTAACGTGTCAACGCGTGAATCATTGCGTCGCGCACTGCTTTAGCGTGAAGTGATTTGAAAATCACGCGGACGTTAAATTGTAATAGACCGCGGCGAGGGAGGTCTGACGAAGACGTTCGTACCGGCGCCGGTCGGTGAACACGACGCAATGAAATACGGACAACGGACAATCCGAATCGTTTCAGCACGACGGAAAATTGACGTCAACAAGCGGAAGGTATTTTTTTTTCCGACGGCGGCTGGGGGGGGACGGGACCCTCGAAGCTCATACGAAAACAGTTACGCGCCGCACGCAGTCGGGACCGGAGAAATCTTCCCGTCCGAGTTCTGAATTCGTGTGTACGCGTCACGCGTTATTGTGCGTTAATTACTCGACACACACGCAGAACACGACGTTCAACCGTGTTTACTTTAAACGTTTGTATACGTGCGTGCGTACGTGCGTGCGTGCGTATAGGTTAGACGTTACACGACAAACAGACGGCGGCGACTTTCTCTCCGGCGTACGTCGATGATACACGGGCGGCGGACATGCGATTGTCGAGTTTCGGGTTTTCTTTTGGTTTTGTCCGTAAGATCGAACGCGACCGGTCGGCGTTCACGTCACGACGTCGTAACGCGCTTAACTCTTTCACCGTGGCCCCCGTCGTCGGGTTCGCGTTTTTTAGAGGGGTTTTTTTTCTGTTTTCCACCTACGACGTTTCTCTTTTATTCCGGAGGACCATGCTCGTCCGCGGCCGAAAACGACGTTTTCATTCTTTCTTTCTCTCGCACAAAGGGTTTCTACACGATACTTACCGACAGGACCGGGTTCGTTAAACACGGAACGGGCTTTTCGACCGTTTTCGTCGACACCGCCGAACGCTGCGAAAAACGTGCCAACGAACGAACAGCCCGTTTCTGTGCGCGGCGCTGACCAAATCGCGCGTAAAGGTCACCGGGGACGGTGCGAGCGACCGTCAGACATCGTTCGACTTTTCCCGCGACGTTAACAACAACGCCCCCGGGACGTTCGCTCCGCGAAAACCCCGTTGGTCGCCGTGACTCGGTTTAATAAACGAATATAACACGGTTAAAAATAAATACATTTACGACTTGTTACCGCACTCCAGTCTTTTATTTTGTCCTCGTCGACGAATACCAGTTTACTCGTTGAATACGCTAGTAGACGCTTGTTTTCACGATAATCGGACGCTTTTTGAGAGTGGTTTCTTCTAAACGAATTGCAATCGATCGCCGACCGTTGACGAGCGCAACAGAAAAGTTTCGAATAAAGCGTAAGAACGTGGTCGAGCGACGTTTCCGTTTTTTTTTACCACCACGCCGACCGCGGCACGTTGTTGCTGTTGTTTTTCCCGTAGTCGGTTAAACGGATCGCGCTTGATCGTGTTTTCAATCGGAGTCCAAATGACGGACGGTCCCTTTTCGTTTACAAGCAAAACCGTGCACGCGAAAACGGGTCGTCGCGGATGGGGTCGGCGACGGACGCGCACACAAAACGCACCGGGTCCCATGGGAACCGGCTACCTGACTCGGGCTAGTTCCCATCGCCCCCGCCACACCACGTACGGTGTTATTATTATTATTATTATTATTATTATTATTCGTGTGCAACGGCGGCGGCGTCGTTGTTATTTTTCTCTGGCAATCTGCCGTTTGCACGAGAGCGAGAGACCAAAAAAAAAAAAAAGGGTGGTTTTTTCGTCTTCTTCTTCTTCTTCTTTTCGGTATACTACGGGCGTGTACGACAATGTAGACGCGCGCGCGCGCGAGTGAAATCCCGGCCGCGATTGTTGCTCTGTTGCCGACATCTGGTTACCGGCGCTACTCGTATGATTATTATTATTATTATTATTATTGTATACTACGCGCGGTCCTTCGCCATTATCGAAAGTGATGATGACGATGATGATGATGATGATCGGCACAAGGGATAAATCGTCGTTATTATTATTATTAACGACGCCGGTGCGCCGTGCAGAACGGGTGTGCGTGTGTGTATTATAGGCGTTTTCGGCGTTCGCCCGGCAGACGTTGTTCTTTTTTTCTTCCGCACACGTCTATCGTCGAATTGGGGTTTTGGTGCAAAAAAAAAAAAGGATTGAAACCCGTACGAAAAAACAATACGAAAACTGCCATCTGGGGAGGGGTTTTTTTTTTTTTTAACTCGGATTACTATCGCGGGTGGAAATCGTATTGTTATTGTTTCCGGGACGCGGCCGTTGTTGCGTTTTTTCTGTTTTGTTTTCCGTGCACGCGTGACGTACGGTACCGGCAAGTGGCCACGACTGCACGAAAACGTTCGGATCACGCGAATCGTGTCCGCCGCGGCCCGCGCTTACGGTTATTGCTCGGGTGTGTATCGGGCCGCGAACTCGTCAATCCGACGACAACGGACACGCGGACGTTGCGTAATCGGTTACGCGATTTTTTTTTTGTTTAGAAATTTTTCGTTTTCGTACGGACGCGCGGCGACTTTGACGGCGACCGTTGCTTCCCTCTGTTCTGGAACAAACCGTCCACGTTCGTGAAATGAACGACTGCGACGACGCATTTACGATGACGATTAGAAACACCGTTGCTCCGGGTCCGTCGCAAGTGTCCAAGTGTCCGCACAGTCGGAACACGTCGTTTGGTTAACACGTCCAATATAGGCGACGTATTTGTGTTTTAGTAGTGTTCAGCACGCGTTTCGTATTCGTTTCGTGTGCGGTTTCGTTCGAATGATATATTATATCGTGTGCAATAGTGTGATGCGAAGAAGTGATAACCTAACCTAACAGCTATTTACGCAGTGATCGACGGAGAACAGAGAAAAAGGTGTCGGGTTCGGCCCTCTATACCGGAAAGGACTGAATACGGAGGAACAAGACTCGTGGCACCTTTAATTCCAGACGATCAGTTCACAGTAGGAGGCCATATTACAAATGTTAAATTCTTTCGGGCGTCGTGTACCGTAGTTCGGCATTCGCGTTTAGCGCATTTTGGATTCCGAATACACTCGTTTTCTTCGGATGACTCTCAGTAAAGTCGTGATCTTATCATTTGGCCAATTCATATTTATTTACGGTAATTAAACGTGCGATGAAAAACGCTACAATAAAGTACAGACTAAAGTTACACAAACAATAGACAATAAACGTTGATTAACCAATTACAACTGGCAACAGAAACGGTTCGTCAACGAATACAGAACGATTCCGACGAGCTGCCTAGACGAAAACAACGATAACATAACGAAATCTAACCCGATTTTCCGATTGTTTAATAATTTGTTACGAAATCCGTCCACGTCGTATTCGGGGATTCGTAACGCGGCGCCAACTCCGGTCGACGTCCGTTCGAGCTCATGGTCTTCCGTCGGAGCCGACCACTTTTTCTTCTTCTCATCGTCGTCTACGCGTTTATGACTCCGGGACGTTTTACATTTCGTCGGTCTTCGAGTGAAAGTCTGGAAACGTTTTTACCGGGAATTCGATAACTACTTCCACTCGTCCTCTCTACTGTCGTACGGCTGCCGTATCAACAGCTAAACGACACTTATGCAACGTGCTCAAACCGACGATTGTGTCCGATAAACGTTCGACACACAAGTCTACGGTCTGTGACCGTATCGTTCTCGTGTGCCGTCTGAAGGTCAATTAAACACTAATAGTCACAGCAGAGAATTCTAACAGATTTCGAATGTGTATATTACGATTTTAACCGTTTTATACACTCTCGTTCTCTCTGTTACCTAACGCGGCACGTCACGTTTGTTCGTCTGACGTAATAACAGTTCGGTTCGGGAAAAATACGTCGTTTATTGGTTCGAAAACGTTTGTCGGTCGTGGTGAGTCGCCGTACGAGACCGACCTCGTGTCTGTAAACTATAACAACAATGGTACACATACACCCACACGCAAGAAAAAGCGTTTGAACAACGTTGTCTTTCAACGGTGGTGGCATTCGTAAAAAGTGCTCACACCTCCTGCGAATAACGTAATTCGAGAAACACGACCAGGTGGCGGCGAGTCTTTTGTTTTTTGTTGTGTTTTTTTTTGCGCAAGTTTCAATCCTTTTGAACGCGAAATAAATCTTTTCGATCGTCTGAACCCGTTCGATCGAGGCGTGTCTACTACGTACAGTGCCTATCCGCGCAATTGTCGAAAACGAAATGTGTCTGGAGAACACTCGTACGGTATGTCTCGATCATAATTGATAAAAAAATTAAATTGTCGCTTTTATTGTTATAACTACGTTCCCCTTTTTCCATCCCATTCAATGGGTTCACACACACACACATATATATATATATATAAATTACTATAGAAAAATGTGAATAGCGCGAATATACGATATTACGGAAAATTACACGACACGCGTATCGATCAATAACATATACTGTATATTATGTTTATTTGTTTGAAAATCGTTTGAATTTTATCGTTTCCAAGAGCTCGGCGGCAACGTTTTCATGTTCATTTATCATTCGTCGGCATTCGAAATGAATGCCGTTTCAAATGTTGATTCTTCGTAAATAATAATAAATCCTAACCACTCGATTATAAATAATTCGAAATGCCAACCCGTATCGTGAATACACATACTGTAAATCCGAGACGTAATTATAATTTTTATTTTTTATTTATTTTTTGTTGTTGCGTGACGTCCGTTTAAAAATCTATTTTATTTCGTGGCCCGTGTACAGTTTTAGAAAATCCGTATACCTACTGTCCGTTCTGTTTCTCTCACAAAACGTGTGCGTCGGATCTAATAATATTTATGATAATTTTGTTAAAACATTAAAACTTCTGGTTTTTACGAGTTCTTCTAAGATTAATGAGGATTTATCGGAATTCATTAACCGCAATTACTTTTCATTTTTTTCTTTTTTTTTGAAGGGAAAAGTTTCTATGATAATCATCTGTTTACAGAAGATTCGACTCCACAGTCTTCGTGTTGCGTTGTTGTCGAATGTGCAATTCGCCCACCGTTTTTTGAACATGAGCCGCTGCGAATTTACGATGACACGCATTTCGAATAATCGCGTATAACGCGAATATCGACGTTAACTGACGAGTAAACCCGTTTAAATCGAGTGTTCATTAGAATCGTATGAAATTCGCGTGGTCGGCCGGCAGGAAAAACGTAGGAACGACTGGAAAATACGAAAACTCGTTAAAACGTTAACGGTGATGTATCCAGATTTATTGACGGTTCAATAATATGGTCCCAACACTCACATCGTCACGAACGTACTTTCACGCGAGCACTGTAGATAACATAGAATTATATTTCTGAACTGTTCAGATGTTCGGGTACACGGTGAATCGATATGAACGCTCAGGTCGATATCGCCGAGACACGTGTGTTTAACCGAGAAAACTCATCGAAACGTTCAGTTTGTAGTTCCGACTTGATACAAAAAAAAAAAACAAATTATTCAGTGTAGCATATTTCGAAAATTGATAACACTCGATGTTACCGTAGAAAATCGGTAAATTTGTTTTCCGGATTTTAAACGTTATGTTAGCCCATCGTTGCGATTATCTCTCCGCGCCTGCTGTCATTCGGTTGTTAAATCGAGTACGAAAAATCAATGGCATCCCAAATTAAAAGAAAACAACCGGTAATTTAATTTATTCGGCTCAAAACAAATAATAACAAAACGAAAATCGCGTAGATTGAGTAGGATTTTCAACATTCTTATTATGATGGCTGACGGAGCTAGATAATGTTTTTTAAACGACTGTTTTTAATACCAATTTGGTATGCACATGCGTCGTGAAACAATGCCATTTGTTGGTTCATGACCAACGCAGCTATTATAACCACATAAATCTAATGGCCGCGAGTACAATAATTAATATTATTTCTTCGAGACTTCAGACGCATAACGGACAGAGCAAAAATGTATAAAACACCGTGAACGGTATCGTTCCCTTTAACGATTAGTAGTGATCAGGGTTATTATTTCGTCGACTTATTTTATCTGCGCGCAATTGTATTGATAACAGAAAAATCCCGTTGGACGATACGAATGTCACGTGAAACGATTAAAAATTCGTTACGGAAACGCGTCCGCTTGTTCTAGAAAATTTTTTTCCCTTCGCAACCACAATTGGAAACCATTCTAAAATTTAATCACGCGATTTTACGATATCGTCGCAAGACCGGATGTATAGTCAGTCACTATTATGTCCGTTGCTCGGGAGCGCATAATGTGTTCAGTGAATAATACGTTTTACCATAATCATAAAACCCGGCGAGTGATTGACCGAAACATTATCGGGAAAACGTATTAAAAGACGAACTTTAAAAAAAAATACATCTTTTACGACGCAATATGTTTACGCCGTTGCCGACGTTCGTCGATACCCGGTAAAAAATCATAAACATACGTGATATTGAAAAATGCCGATGCCGATAAAACGATTTCTTCCGCGTACACGTAGGCAGATACCGTAGGCAATAACGGTCGACGACCGGTCACACAGGGACGTGTGTACGCGAAGATTAATTTTTATCTCGTGCCGGTACTTCCAAGACGTCGGACGTAAAAGAACTCGAACAACGTAAAAAAAAATAAAAAAAAATTTAACGACGATTTCGACGATAATTATTGTTAACGGTGAATAATGATAATAATAATAATAGTAATAATAATAATACTATCAATTACTGACGTAGGACATAGGGAAAAATCACGCGTCGCCGTACGTATTGATTTCGTCGACTCCCCCCCTCCCCCGTTGCCGATCGTTCCGCCGCCAATCTAAATTTAATTGTTATTCGCCATTCTCAACGAACAATTACGTTAAAACGGCCAGATAACAGTTGAATAATAACGTGCATATATATATATATATATTCTGCGAATATCAAACGAAAAATTCAATCGAACACGTTCGAATGGTATACTTGTGAATCCCCGTTTGTGGTGTAAAACCGAAATCAAATTTCGTGTCACTGACGTTATTATTATCAAGCGAATCGGAAATAGTGTATTCTCTGTGCGATGCCAGACGTTTTACACGGGTAAAAAACAATTTGATCGTTCGGAGGAACATGGGGATCCGACTTGACCGGATTGTTTTCCCGTCTCCCGAAAACGTGTCGACCGTTTCTCTAAGAATCACCGTTTCATCGGTTTCTCCTAACAACGTAAAGCGTATATTATCACGATCATTTTTTCACCTTGATTTAAAACCGTACGTAAACGTAAGCGTTAGGTTAGTACGATAACGTTTGTCAATGCGGTTTAACGGTAATGGTGGGGGGGGATAGTTATATACATATTTTCTAGCGAATCGAAACCAATCATTAACGTTTTCGGTTTTAACGAGAGGTTTTGACCGTGTGTTGGAAAACGACGTATACCGCTGTTAAAAACCCGTCGAATCGTTTACGTTATGTAACGTGACGATGACGGTTTATGACTGACGACGGTTTTCTGTTTTCGCGAACTCTACCGGCGTCCCGTTGCGCGGGAGCAACGGCGCAACACAGGACTACTGCGACTGTCTATTGCGATACATATTTTTAAACGAAAAAAATAAACCCCCGATCGATTCGCGTCAACGTCGGACACGTGGTCCGCGACGCGAGGCCAGGACGTGGTTGTCAGCGAAATCCAACGTCCGCGAACGTTTTTAGACGTTCGGACGTGGACCGCGGCTTGTCGGCGTTTCGATCAGGAGTCCGCGAGAAGCGTCGGGGCTATTGTCACGTACCGGTTTGTGCGGTCGTACCGCTACGGCGGGAACACGCCGCCGAGGCGATCAAGGACCCCCGACCCGTCACAGCCGGTACGGTTTTTTTTCGGAAATCGAGTCGGCGCGCTCAATGCCGTGTCCTCGGCAACCGCATATCTCGACCCGCGTGCGCTGTGATAATACTAGACCGGTGATAACGTGCCGGCCCCGGTGGTTCCGAGTCCGTTCCGCTTTGACCCGTTGTTATCGTCTTACGCGTCGTCGACTTATACGCGTGCGGGACTTCTCGTCCGAGCCGAGTTCGTTATGAAGCGATTTTGCAATCGGCCGGTTTTTTGAATCTTTCGCATAGACAAAACGGAATGCGTCCACGAAACCCGAAGAAGTCGCGTTATTACGGGCGTGTAAACTTCCGGCGACGAGGCGACCCGATCGAAAAGAAATTGGGAAGCTCGAAGCAACGGCAAAAACAAGTGGACGTACACGTTATATTGTCGGCTGTACAAATGCGACACGGTTCAATAACAATAGATTAATAGACGCATTATGTTTTCTAATCGTATTGACGTTGTGCTCGTTGTATTGTTTTCGACTAGTTCTCGTAAAACCGTTCGGTTATGGTCGGTTTTTAATTATCCGATATTTTCGGCAAGCTAAGTAACGCTCCCAGGTCCACCCGTGTACGTTATTTAACATCATGTAACAACATCACAACGCGACGACACGATAACGGGTTTTAAAATAGATATTATTATTTTTCACACTGTATGTATTCAATGTGAACATACGGATCGTCGATAGGAATTTTGTGTTTTCAAACATATTTTTAAACGCGTTGGAAAATGTGTACCAGGAGGAACGAGAACCGGTCCAAAACGAACGAGAGTGTGTAAACACATCGGTTAAAACTGGTATATTACGCACCAGAATGATAATTGACAATTATAAATTTCGATCGAAAACCAAAAATTTAAATCCGTCAAATTCTGTTCAAATTCGAACAAAAAAAAAACTACAATAAGAGTCGTGATAACATTGGAATGGACGATAGTGAAATACAACACGACCAACCGACGGATATATTTTTATTTACGTACAGTTCACGCCCGAACACGTCCGAAACGTTTACGCGAAAACATGATCACGGTCAATATCACGTACGCGTGCGACGGTCGTTTGCTTAAAAGACGGAACCGATAATGTGGTCTCAAGATAATCGGCTTTTAATATGTTATTCCGTTTGGTTTTTTTTTTTCAATCCGAATCATCGACACGAACACGTCTGTTTTCGTCAAGCGTCCGTCGATTTAGTTTTCGGCACTCGACCCGCCGGATGCGTTTGCCGGTGTTCGTTTGCCTTGCTCGCCGTAATATCAAGTGCGCCGATCAGATCAGACGTTTCAGTGTTCGTACACCGTGCACGCAGTCTGTCCTCGTTTTCGCGATCCGAAATGTCTGCTCGATGCGTAGCGGTGTGTAAGCTTTACGTTTCGTTTTTCTTTGTTAGAGATGCCTACACGCGTTTTGTAAATTTCAATATATTGCGTTTTATTCTAATGTATATCTGTTGTCCGGTAATGTTATACGAAATAATGTATTTACAACAACAACAACAGAAAAAAAAAATACAATAGGGCTTATAATTTTTTTGCCGATTCCGTATTAAGCCATATGGTATTTTTAATGAAATCGAACACGGATTCGCATAACACGTTCCACGCCCTCCATTGATTTCGTTTTCAATTGAATCGCCCGAAAAAAAAAACACCGTTCTGCCTCGCACAATATCATATTATTACGCTAAAAAAAAAAATCCCTTGTACTCCCTCACTTTCAATTTCTAAAGTATCAGACACTTGTTTAGCTCGTTCCGGACATCCTTTTCTATTATTACGAGAACATATCGAAAATATCATATTTCCCGACCAGTAGATATAAAGCGTACTTAATATCCGGAGAAAAAAGTAATAATGATATTAATGATCGAACATTATGCGTTATGATTCAATATAGTACGAACGAATGCATCGGCTGAACATTATCCGATAGAATTTTCGACAAAGAGTATCGTTCGTTTGTTTGTTTAACCTAATGATCGTAACACAGTGTACATAGTTTAAACGGATTGTTCGTAAAAACCGGCCGAAACTACACTAATATAACTAATTTCGTATTCCAAATTACCTGCGACGACGTTGACTGCGCGTTATCTATAATTAGATAATACAATACCGTGTTGTTTATTTTTTATTATTTTTTTATTTTTTTTATAGCGCACTCGCGTTCTATAATTTAAATATTTTGTTATGCGTGGGGCTTCGTATCGTGCGAGCTACAACGTTTTGATGAAAAACCCCGTAAACGCCACTGGTCGTTTTAGGTTCTTTGTTTGCGCGTAATTAAGTACCGACGTGTTCCGTACGTGAAAACAAAGCCAATTGCGTAACGTTTCAGTATTTTCACATTTTAAGCAGATATTCCATAGTCAAAAACATATTTCAAAACAACCGCGATCGATTGAACGGCGCGCGGGTGCTTGTGGATTTTAAAATCCCGTGAAAGCGCGTAACGGTTCAATCGAATTCCGAACGTTACCATTTCGGTCGGTTGATTGTCTAAAACATTATACACACGTATGCCGTGCGCGTATTATGCCGCGATCCACGACTGCGACGTTTTCGATTTAAAAGAGAAGCCCTAACCCGTTTATATTGTTGCAATCAAAAGTTTCGGTAAATAAATAATGACACATTGTACACGAACCGCGCGCGCATTACATTTTCAAGAGCAGCTATAATATACTTTTGCGTGCACGCTCGCACAGCTCGCGAAACTATTGATTTTCGTTTTAAAACTCAACTCAGTTCGTTTCAGTGATATTGATCGCGGCGAATTGAATCGCTGCGTACAGCGAACGGGCGCCAATCGTTTCGCGTGCGACGTTTAATTTTTGTCGGTTGTATGTTTCACGCTTTGTGTACGAAAATCGGACGCGTAGAAAACGTCGACGGTATTGGTTCCGATCGACGTCAACACAACGGTTCGGCGAACATTTATAATTTGTATAAACTAACACGACGTGTGTGTGTGTGTACGTATGTAAGGATATTTTCGAAACGTTATCGGCGTTCGTCGGAAAGTGGTTAGCGGTTATTCGATTTCGTTGACCGGCGACGACCGCTTTTCCACAAAGGGTGCACGCGTTATAATTAATACGGACGGGAAATGGACGGCGAACGAAGCGCGCGATTTGATTCCAAAACCTAACCCACGCGTTTGTTGGAAAACCGACCGCGCCCGGTCGTTTGTGAAATCCCTGTATCGGGCAGTGTTCGGCCGGTGCTTTCACGTTTCGAGTCACGACAACACGGACGACGCGGAAGATTTTCGTCTTTGAAGGTCTTATAACTAGTTCACTGTGCCATAATTAGAAACGAGAGTTTTTCAATTGACACATATAGATTTATGAAAAAAACACATTATTGATCCCATTAGAAATTGCATAAATATCATCAAATGAACAATAAATTACAATGTATAAAACGTATTTGTCTAACGATGGGTCTGCTATCTCTCATACGTAACAGTTGTTTTAAATTATCACTTAATACATATTTGAACGCAAACCTTACACGTTACGTTATAAAAACGACACGTAAAACGGACAACACGGTACTTTTAGCACATAGTTTTAGGAAGACATCAAGCAATACGTCTTGTAATACATTTATCAAATTTCAAGAAAATTCGTTTGGCCAGCTATTTCGTGTGAAAGAGTATTCACTGTGCGACGCGGCACGTTGTTCGTTTCGTTTCGTTTTTGAACCGCGGACGTTGTGTGTTTTCGCACAACGCCCGCCGTCTCCGAAAACGTATTACGATAATTTATTTGTTTATTGATTTCTCTTTTGAAAAGCATACGGGCCAAGTCCTTCGGTACAGTTATGAATATACGCACTGGACGTGTTCGTACCGAACGTATTATAGGTTCGTTTTTCATACGCGATTGGAGGCGCTCGACGGACCACGTTGGAGTGGAATTCCATTTTCCAAATTAGGAATTCGACGAGCAGAACGAGGTGGCGTAGTCGCGGGGCGGCCAAGCGATTGCCCGAAGGTATCTGACGGACCCGCGCCCACGAACCCTTTTCCAGATGGCGAGCGTTGCCGGCGGACTGTGGCGCACGAGAGTCCATTCGCCGGCCTAAGCGCCGTACCGCGGTGCTCGACATTGTACGAGAACGTTTTAATAACGTCCTCCGGAGACCGTTAAGACCGTTCGACTGTTTTCGTGTTGCGCGGACCGGAGTGGAACGTTCGGCTGCTTTTGTTTCCGGGCTTTGTTAACACTGGCTCGCGTTGTTGGCCGAATACGGCGCGACGACCGAAAACCAAAAACACCATAAAAACACCGGTGTCGGGCGCAAAAACGTCTAGACCGTAACCGTGTTTAGGAAACCGTCGCGAAAGAAGCGGTAAATATTTCAACAGATACGAAGCACGGCGATTCGCGATGCGGATCCGAGGAATTAGTGACTTTTCGTACACGGTAACCCGCGGTTAGTGCGGGTCGAAATCAAACACTCGACAACGGCGATGTCGTATTTACGTTGTCGCGGACGTCTGTTTGAAAATCGAAAATCTGAAAATCGACGTGACGTGACTCTACCGCGATAACGCACAACGATGCGACGCGGCTGACGAGCTCGACGTCTTTCCGGACGCGAAATCACATTTTCAAACGGTCGCGCGCACGCAGACGACAGTTCGGTCAACCACGATGGTACGAGTTGGTGACGTGGTACGTCAATAGTTTGCCGTTCGGGTGTTCACACGGCGACAACGAAATTGCCTGTCCAACATTCCTTTAGAAAAACCGCGAGTCCGTGTAAAGAGACGGTAGTTTTTAGGGAAAAAAAAGAAAAAAAGAACAAAATAGGTATGCGCGAGAATAATAAGCGATTCCGCGATCGGACGAAAACGTAAGTTCACGTGGCGAACGTTGACGACGGGATGGCGAGTTAATGGGACGCGTCGTACGGGCCGCGTCAACAATGGAAATCGCGCCCGACCGTGGATACGTGTTCTACGATTCGCGCGAGTGTTTGCTTGCCGAACGCGTGACGGCCGTACGACTGCTTGGACCGCGTCAGAAGTGTACGCGTTGAAATGACGGACCCGACCGAGAACCGTACGAACAGGAATCGTCTTCCAGCGGAGCGTTTACTTCCCGCACGGAAGTAAAACGGTTCCGTCGTCTCATTCCCGGTTCGATTCGGTTCCGACGGAGGTGCGTAAACACACGCCGCGTGTCTTTTCGGGTCGACGTTCACCAATCTACACCGAGGAAAAACAGGTGTTCGTTTCACTCGGTGACCTGCCACGACGCTATACAGACAACCGTCGGGGGCGGTTTTCCTTTTGCATTTTTTTTTTTTAAATTTTTTATGCTCATTGTAATTTACATACGCGGGACCCGGTGGAACGTTCGCCAGACAAACAAACAGACTTCCTGATGCGCATATGCCTCTTGCAAACAAAATAACGATTTCGGACCTAAGCGGAAAAAAAAAAGAAACAGTCCGTGTAGTCTTTTTCAGGTATTTTTTTTTTTTTCATTTACATCATTTTTTTATACTAAACAAACAACAATGGCTCTCGTCTGAACCGCACGTTCGTACGTTCAATGCGTATCCTATTACCGAGCAGACGCATCGAGTGTATTTCATTTTTTTTACCTATACCTATTTATTGGTACCTTCTCGACGGTCAAAGTATGAGAAAAAATACGGTTTTTTTTTCGTAAATATTATATTTTTCCTACACGAGTCTCCGACACTTTTACTGTTTACAGGACACATTTCCGGTGAATGATGGTACGAAAACGTACGAAAACCATTTACACGAGGGCGTTCGTTTTTTTTCTTTCTTTTTTTTTTTTTACCAAATTTCAGTTTTCTACTACAATAATGGGAATAAATTACGAACCCTCCGGAATACGGACTATAGACATTTATTTAATGTAAACGAAAAACTGGCGTGAACTTGTTCAAATACGTTCTCAGCTGCGTCGTAAAACTGTCCCGCGTAGGCTCTCAAAGCATGTAATGTATGGAATGTTTCTCTTTTTTTTTTTTTTTTTGTAAATTTCAATTGTATATAAATATGATATAGTAGTGGTCTGGAACGTGTACAATTTCGAACAAACCTAGAAAACTAAAAGTGCCTGATCATATTACACAATAATGATGTGTTTAATACAAAACGAATCCGTGGCACACATAATTTCCCATCGCCGTTTTCGGAAATGCCTAAACACCACGAATTTGTATTCAAAAATATCCCGTGTAATATATATACATATACAGTAATAATAATACGAAACTTAACAGTTAACGAACCTCGTATGATGAGTTGAATGTTGTTACGCGCGAGAACACCTCATAGATAATCGAAAAAAAAACCACGCCTGTTGATCAAAAGACCTAAAGTCCGAGTGAAAAGAATCGTACTTTAAATACGCAAACGACCTGGTAGTCGCGAACGGATTGTTTTGTATTCGATATTTGTCGACGTCCACGCCTATTCCCGTAGCCAGACGAAGCGGTGCGAAAAATGCACACGGCTGGCTACAAAACGGCGTGCGATGAACGCGAGAACGCCGCAGACGTCGAGGGCGTCCGATACCTGACTTGGCGTTAGCGTGGCACGAGTCGGATCGTGCGCGGATCGTTTTTTTTACGATTTTGTACGATACACAGTATTTGAAGTGATCGCGCGCCACCTAGTGACCCCCTTGCCGGGGCCACCGAAAACAATTATTCGTCTGACGCGTGTTCGTGATACGTACCTCACGGAATCACCGTGTTTGTGCGAACGCGCCGAATATACGCGTTCGGACGGGGGAAAAGTCCTTGGAATGGCGGCGTTCTTTTCAACCGTTCTCGCGACTATGAAAATAACCGGAGTGGATAGCACACCTACGTTGTTTTCGTAGTCCGTGCGTATTGTACGTACACACATACATATACGTATTTCGGTAATATACCACGAACGGGTTTAGTTAGACGATCATATGATATGATATGATGACACGATGTTCATAATGTAATTTTTTTTTCTCGCGTCAAGACCACTTAGAAATGGAAAAATATCGTATATGAAATACGCGGCGTTAATTCGATGTTAAAATGAAAAAAAAATAATAATAATACGTACGCCGCGTTTTAAAAGCACCGTGAACTGTACGGTTTACCGTTATGTTTACCTGTAGGTCGTAAAAAAAAAAAAAAAAAAAAGTTCCGCGGGCCCACTGAACAAACACTCGTTTTAGTGTTACGAACGAATATTTGTAAAAATAGTCATACGCGCGTGTGCACGTCCGTTTGAACGGTTATTTATAAAATCAAACGTGACGACGTCACGGAAACGATATCGCTCGATCTCATAATTTATTTACCGCGCACCGGTGTCGTATGTAATCACGCGTTTTGTACACGTCGATTCGCACAGCCTGCCTACGGACGGGACACGCCGTTCGGTTTTATTGATTTCCCGCGTGTACACGCACGCGTCATCCGAAGTAGGCTACTGGGCTAATCGTTTCGCGCGCGGTCGAAATGCGCGATTAAAAAAGTTTGGCCGCCCACAACGCCGCGAACGCCACGATAACCGTTCGTTCGAAACGAGTTCTCGTTCCCGTGGTCATGATCATATGATTTACGTACACGTCGGACGAACGCGCGAGCCGTGCAACACATCGCCAAAGCGTTAACGAGTACCAACGATTGATTTCAACGCATTCATTTGCGACACGTCCGGTTTCCCCGCGACCGATTACAAACACACTTTGTCCCGACTGGATTCGAACGCGATCGATTGAACGACACGGCAGCAGCAGATTAACCATGAACGGGACCCACACGACGGCAGGGTTCGGGTTCCAAAACGTATTTGTTATCAATCGAATTCGGAAGAGCAGTTTGCGTTGACTGTTTCGAAAACCTCGTCGTGCGCTAAACGGATCGAACCGATCACGACGAGATGTGATTATTTTAGGACGAGATCATACAATCGGTGTACGTATTTAGACTGCGGATGTCACTGCGCCGAACAATACAGGTTTGGCGGGTCCGCGTCCGGCTGTTTACTCGTCAGCGCCGGTTAAAGTGACGTTGCACGTCGGAAATCTTGCCGGACGAACGAAATTTCAACACCGTGTCGATCGAAGATTTCTAGTGAAACTCGGAAAATCCGCGACCGAAAGACTCCGTTCGTTGACAGACGTACGTGGAGATGATGTCACGACCACGTGTTTTCGAGTGGCAAGAACGTGAGGAAGTTTAAGGAACCTTAAAGTGACGTCGCTCGTATTTTTCGGTATAAATAGCGTACTGAACGGGTACCTCATGGACAGACTGTTAATCGACGTTAAAAGTGTTGACAACGCTCAGAGAACGAGTTAGAAGAAAGCGGCCTAAATTGTGGGAAAACGATTTCTCGGATCATGCACCGAGACAATACGCCGGTTCATAATGACAAAAAGTGTCCGGACGAAAATCTAACGCCAGTGTTGCGACACCGCCTTTATTCGTCGTATCTCGATCTCCTCGGTACTGTTAGGAGACGGTTATGAAAACAACAACGACAGGTATCCCAACGTCGTTTCAACGAATCGAATACACAGATGGAACGATGTGTTAAACGTGAACGTCATATAGAAAGAAAAAATTTGGTAAAATATGAAAAATCGTTAAATAAAAAGTTGTTAGAGCGAGAAAGTCTCGTCATTTACTCGGGAGACGCAAAACGAAAACCGAAATTGCTTTTACGACGTACACAAAGTGAGTGACCACGTGATAACGTAGTGATTAGAACGCGCGTACATCGGTCCTCGTTTTCGGCGAGCGGCCGGATCACTGCTTACTTAGCGACGGGGGTTTCTGTACAGCGCGCGAAAACGATTTGTCCGGGCGTCCGAAAGTCGTCCGACGAATCAATCCACGACGCGAGTCTCGGCCGTTGCCGAAGCCGAGCAGCGCATCGGATGACCGGGAACGCGGGTCGGCGGTACACGTGAAAACGAAATCGTGACGGCGGTGTCGATCGGTGGTGGATTGTTTCGGCCTTGTCTCGAACCGACGGACGGGGCTTGCGGAGCGAGAAAGTCGGCGGTCGTTTTACCGGCGCACCGTCTACGGCCACAGAACAATGGAGCGGCGCGCCGGGGGCGATCCGAAATCCGTTTACATAACCGAAACCGTTCCGGCGGTTTTCGTACGTCCAAGGCTAATGCCGTTGTCGGCCGACGACGGTCGCGCTTTCACCGGGCTAACCAGGCACCGCGGGTCGCGTGTTGGCTCCGTTACCGTTCGTCTGGTCCGTACCGCTTGCCCGGTCGACCCCGGTCCGACTGGCGTCTTAGCGCGAACCAAAAACGCGCGTCGATCATACCGTGTGATCTGCCGATAACCGGCTTCGAAACCGCGCGTCACGGACGACGATCATTGAATTAAAAAAATTCACGTACTTGACCGGGAACCGTACACACGGACATCGATTGTTTTTCGTACCGTTACGTGATGTGGGGGGAGGGCGGGTCTAGGGCGGTCTTTTTTTTGACGATTCGGGTAAATTTTATTGTTTGTTACACTGCGTATAAAGTTAAAAAAAAATTTTCGAAATTGAAACCCTCGTAAAACATCGTTATCTTTGTTTGGATTCGAACCGCGCGCTAAAACAGACCCAGGGGTTTTTCGATTCGGAGGTTTACGCGAGAGGAACTTGTCGCGTAAGCCGGTAACGAGAGCGCGGCGGCGAATACCATCGCGGTAGGGTGACGTGGCGACGGACGGTCACGAAAAAATCCAACCGGACGTCTCTGCGGGCAAGGACGACGCCGGGGAAATGCGTGTAAGCGTACCGCGAGTCGGGTTTCTCGACGTTTCCGCTGTCCCGCCCGAGGCCGCGAGCGACGTGATTGCGCCGGAGGTTGAACGACGTACGAAAAACCGATCCGGACGGTCTCGTCCGTCGCTATCGTCGTTTCTCGGACGGACAACAATAACTGTCTTTCCCGTGGGCGACACGCGCCAGTAGTGGCGGTGGCTGGTTAGTAGAGCAGCGCCCGTCGCGTCTGGTCGTGATGAATCGTATTCGTCAAACGATTCTCAGCGTGTATTATCCAGCGCGTACACGCGTACGTGTGAGATATTGTTTATATTGTCCGATACACTTTCTACCCGGAGAGAGACAGACAGACAGAAACGACGTAGACGTAGACGTGCCGGACGTCGTTTTTTCCGTACTTATCGGTCGGTCGTAAACGTCGACGTTTATGGATCGTTAAAGCGGTTACGGATCGCGAAGAAAAAAAATACGAAACGAATTCGACCAAATGAAAAAATGTCTGCGGACCATACAAAACGCGCGCGTTAAAATACCAGATCGACGGCGGGAGAGGTGTGACTGTTGCCGAATATTCGACGTCTGCGGAAACCCGTCGAAGTAACGTTTTGCGTTAAAACACACCGCGTGAGTTCGACGATCAAGACGATTTGCGTTGTTGGGAACGTCCCGAGGGTAGAGACGGACGCCCGAACGAGTACCAAACGTTCTCTCGCGGGACGCGTCACCTCCCGGTCGGGGTGTTGGAACACGAACGAGTTTGGTCAGTAGGCTTCGGCCGTAACCGGGGCGCTCGCGGAAACAACGGACGAGGAGACGGACGGACGTTACCAAAGCGTTTGCGCAAGTTTCTTAAACAGTTGCGAGACCTTGGGAATAATCGTACCGCCGGAGTAGCGGACGCGACAGTGGCGAGTCTTGTGCTCCCTAAAATGGAACGTCTCGCCGCCGGACGTGATCTACGGACGTGTGCGTTGTGAAGGACGTCGGACGGAACGAGAAGAACAGACGTGGCGAAGGCGAAAGGCAACTCGCAAATATGACGGACGGACGACCATACCGTGCGGTGTCAGCGGGGAATCATCGCCGGTTCGCGACGAAGAAGACAGAAGACCGTCGGCACGAAGCGATGATAATCGACACGGGGCAGTGGACAACGATGGATTTTAACGCGCGTGTCCCCGGGGACCTGTAAGTCGTCTCGCGGAGGGCGACGACGTGAACGGTTGCCGACCGACACTCGGCGGACGACGACCACCCGTTGAACCAAACACGCGGAACTTTGACGGACGTGCGGCCTTGTGAGGTCGTGCCTCAATGGACCGGCCGAAAACGTGCACGAGAACTTCTGCGGAGCTCTCGGCCGCGACACCGACAGCTTGACTTAACGCGACGGGAAACAGCCGGTATTTCATGATTAGACGTCCGAACGGGGGGGGTTTATATGCTGGACCCGACACCGGCAACGGTTACCGCGATTCGCTTTTAACAGATTACGACCACGTGTTCGAACGAATACACTTTGGACGGCAACAAAAATGATCGTTGCGGACACGATTTCATCGTTGTTTCCACGATTGAACTGTTGCCGAATATATTTTAATTAGGTCGACTTCTAAACTGCATTGTAATTACCTATTCGGCGGAGTGCTCGAACAATAATGGTTCTGTTAATTGGCTGTTCGCATCCTATTGTTTACGAATTTCAATTTTGAATTTCTAACGACTTCCGTTGCCCGCCGGAAACAGATTAGCGCGACGGGAACAATGCGAATGTGCACTTGGAAACCAATACCCGTTTTCGTCGTGTTCGTATTTAGTAACGAAAACTTCACCCCTAGTAAACCGTACGATATTCATCATACTAATAACTCGAAACGAACAGCGAGATCAAATGAAAATTACGCGTTTTTCTGCGATTTTAATTTTACTTTGATTTCCATAGTCATTTACGTGTAATGAAATCTAAAGGCTCTGTCGTTATGGAAATCCACACGAACCGGACAGAACCCGAGTCTGATCAAAACGCTTGGCTGATTCAAGTATAAACAGATTATAAACTATTTAAGTTTACAACAGTGTAAAATCTCGACGAACATGTACATAAATAGAAAATAGATAATAATAAAAAAAAAAACACACACCTTGAACTTGAACAGATTTCATTGCAGTTATTAAATGCGATAAGAAAGAAAACGCAACGAAATTTCGTTCGTTATTCATTTCGAATGACGAGAACGCTGTCGCTATTCTCGGAGCGTTTTAAATCATAAAACAATCTATACGCGTACTTCTCGTCTTCCTTACTTCACCGCGCGTAATATTCGTAGCGCACAACGTTACTAGTGTTTTCTTACGTGTTTTTTTTTTTTTTTTGTTGAAAAATATTTATCACATCCACCGTACAAAAGCAATAAATTGTTCGAAACGGTACACGGTCGCGTTATAAATTACACTTGAAACGGACGCTGGAAATCGGCCGGTCCATTGTGCCGTACGGTTTCACGGTCGCCTGTGCACACGTTTGCACGTTGCGTGCACACGTGTCGGCAGAAGACGTCTAGTACGTCTCGCACGCAAATAACACGGCGGTCGCGTTATCTCATCGTCACGGCTCGTAGCCAACAACGACGACGACGACGACACGGAGCACCGTTAAAAATTCTGTTTTGAATTGGCGTACGGGCACCGACAGCTTCAACGACCAATTCCGTTTTGGCGAGTGACGCCGGACGCGAATTACGGGTTCTCGATTATTTATTTTTTTCATTTACCAACGACCGCCGGTCCCCCTCGAGTATTTCCGGAGCGGACAATCGCGTGAGACAATTCCAACTGTTGGCAACAGATGAAATCGCATCACCGCGCGAACGTCGTCAGATTAACGTCATTTATCGCGACCGTCGTCTCGAGTCGTACACCACTCGTGTACACGCGTGGTTCTCGGGACGCAATGACGTGTGTTTCGAACGGAGCGGCGTCGGACACACGTGTGGTCGCATTCGACGCGTTTAGTCTCCAGATCGGCAGAAAAAAAAACACTACACATCCATAAACCTAGAGAAAAAAGTCGACGCGCGTCCGTCAATAAGGGTTAACGTTTTTTTCCCTTTTTTTTTTTTCATTTTTCGGTCCGGGACATTCCTGTACGATTGTACGGTCCGGAAAGATGGCGAAAAAAAAAAATAATAATAAACCTCGGCCAAAGAAAGTGAAATCACGAACAAAAAATATGTGTTCGTCGCGCCCCCGGGCGCGCGGAGAGTACGTGATTTTTTGCCATCGTTATTTTATTGACCGTAAACTGTGTAACGATATACGAGCATGTATTTTTTTTTTGTCTTTCTTTCCCGAACCATCCGGAAAGGTGGGGGGTGGGGTGGGGAACGAGATCCTTTTCGAAACGTATCGACCGTGACCTCCTCGCGTCTTACGCCCGTACGTCGGCCCGCGAGACAATCGTTTTACACGTTCACGTCCGTCTGCGTAATAAAAACGACGGATTTATCGACGACGGTTATATTGCGTTTCACCCGGTCTTGAAATCGACGTACGTTCTTCACGGTTATCGGCCGGAACTCACGTCATGTCACGACGTCGACGGATATCCCGAAATCGTCTCGACTTTAAAATTGTGTTCGGCGCTTCGAGACGCTGTCGTTCCCGACGGACAAACGTTATGCGCGCAGTGGCGGCACCAGACATTTATTCTATGGGATTGACAAGATCGTGGCAAACTGATCATGGAATTTGATGAAAACCCGAAAAAATACATGGAAAATAATGTATTATTAGCGTTTTCTGATAAAATACAATCAATTTCGAAATCAAATTAAATGGTAGTGTATTCTGTGGTGTATTATCTAAACGAATGTACATGAAAAAAAATACCACGAGTTACACAGCGAAACATATGAAACACAGCAAATACATAAGTACTTGAAATTTAAATTTTCGTTTGTTCTTCAACGGGTATGGCAAAAGTGAGGCAAAACCAAATTTGGGTAGGGCGCTTGCCCTACCTTGCCCCCCTCTAGCGCCGCCGCTGGTTATGCGTATCTACTGCGTTTCAGATGCAACACGGATCGGACTGCGGTGTACGTCTGTACGGAATCGATTCCAACACAACGGGAGGTTAGGAAAATTACGGTAAATCGAATATTATTTTTGTACATTCGGACGATTCGTTTATCCGTCGTATGTTTTCGGTTTCCATTTCCAATCTCATAATAACGTATACACATATATTATCAAAAAAAAAAATGACGTATATTCGTACGAAACACATTTATTGCACGCGAGAAACATTTTTTTTTTTTACTCTTCTACGTAAATGTAAATAATATCAATACCTAATTGTATTGTTTTTATAGAATTAAACGACGGAACGGGATGCGTAGGGTTAGAAATTCCTAAAAAAAAAAAACTGGTAAATCTAGTTTTTTCGTTGCGTTTATATTACATTGCCGCGTGCTACGTAATTGGCAATCGTAGACTGTTACGTATACAAACCACACACACACACACATACACATATATATACTAACAGCCGTTGCATTGCTATAATTATGTTGTATACCGTTCCGCTTAATCGTGTTTCGTTCATCTCGAGCGTGTACGGGTTACCGGCTGGTTGTTCCATCGGACGGTCCGAACACACACACACCTTTGGCTTTCCGAGTGCCAGAGATCAGCAACGGTGTGGTATTGTGTTATAAAGGTTTACGACGCTATCCGATATCATTATTATTATTATTATTATTGTTTTTGTTGTTATTATTACACTAATCAGTTCGATGTGTGAACGATAAACGATATTTCGAGTTCGTTTTAAACGTCCTTTATTCGTTTATTGTAATGGTATGTAACGCGCGAAATGCGGAGTCAGAGCGGACAGAGGAATTCATCACGGGGCTCTCACGATCAGTCCGCGCGGGAGGGGGGGGGGTGGAGGGCTTGAGGTGTACTAAATGCCTGACGCGTATCGAAATGTCCGCTGTTTGCAAAGGAAGACGCGTCGGTCTGATCGAATATGGTTTTTGACGTTTTTCCGCCAACCGATTCGCGTTTAACCTGTAGAACGTGGTCGACTTTAGATCGCGACGGCGGATCCATTTTGGTAGTGTTTTTTTTTTTTTTACCCCGGTCTGTGAACGCTTTTTCGCGTAGTGCTTGGACGTGCCGGCGGCCAGTTATTACGACAGTTCATTCGAAACGCCGTGATTGTTATCGTGGTCAGTCGTTGAAATCATTCGATCAAACCAGAAGGTCGACAAAATTAACGAGTCCAAAACAAAAATCTCAACTTATGACTGTTGACTTCAAGACAATAATAATAATTTAATTTTAATTTTTTTTTATGTATATTTTTGCTACAAAAATTAGTAGTTTCCGTTCGATTGTTTTATGGCGGCCGTTAGATGATTGACCGTGTACTTTTCCCGTAGAAGACGTCCGATTTCCGGCGGGACAACAAATTGTTTGAGAACATGATTGAAAATCGTCTAATACACGTACAAATTATGTATTTCCTCCACAGACGTTTGAATTGGCATCCATAGGCAAGCATACGCATTATCAATACAAATAACACTGTGTGCACGTATGATTCAGATAACGTTATATTGATTAAAAATACTGTTCAATATACTGATAAAAATCGACGGATTAAAAATCAATGGAAATTTCAAACAAAAATATAATCAGACTCGTCACGATCACCGTTCGAATGCGATTCGAGTTAAAAAGTTAAAAAAAAATGTCGAATTTTTCACGTATCTCAGCGACGTATACAACAGAAATCGGTCGCAACGAGTTTCGAGGGCAAGTGCGTTTTGTTCGCCGCAAATGCAAACCAACGATTTTATTCTAATTGTAATCGAGATTTAGACCGTATCGCAGTTGAACGTTATCTATCGATTAAAATAAATGAAAAATAACAATAAATCGACAATTAAACATTTTCAAACAGTCGAATTTCTCAAAAAAAAAAATCGAACAACAACGAAAAAGGTCACACCGACCAAACGTCATAGTGATTTCTACTGTAAGTAACTTGCAATCGTTGTCCGAGTACGATATGCGTACTGTTTGTTTGGAAATCGGCGACACGGTTAGGTCCGTCGTCGGGCGGATTACGGACGTTGGTGTTTTGTGCTCCTCGTCACGTTCGGTTCTCGTAATGGTGTACACGCGCGATAATCAATAAAACCTACAAAAAAAAAAAAAAAACAAAAAAAAAAACCCGTAACAAAAACAAAAAACAAACAAACAAAATCTGCATACGCGCATAGTATTGTTTACGCCGTATAGTTATATAACGTGGTGTACAACAAGCCCGTGTTTTGCCGACGCGTCCCCGAGAGAGTGAGAGAGTGAGAGAGAGAGAGAGAGAGAGAGAGAGAGTTTCACGAACCTTAGCGGCGAAAAGTGAGGGCGACGTCAATGTCATTATCGTGTGTCCGCTACATAACGTTGTGCAAGCGTTCCGTTCGGCCGGTGCCATTGTTAACCGGTCGAGTCCGCACACAACGCGCACTAATTATTATGCCGTCCCGTACGGTTTATGTTGTACGGTTTTTATTTTTCCGTCGTCGTCGTTACTCTCTCTCTGCACTCCCGTCGGTTTCAGACGGTATTGTCGCGTCAGTTTTAGATACGACGGAATAATCCCATACACACGTAACAGAAACCCGACTTGCACGGGACTGTCACATGTTGTTGACAAAAACGGTTCCGGAGATAAAACGAATATTCGAAACGGATCAATCCGACTCGGGCGACGGCCGCGTTGTACAGCTAGTAAAACAACGTAATAACCGCGCTACACGAATCGCGAAAAAACGAGAACGAAATAACAACCATCGTCGTCCCGTCGTCGTCGTGTTCGGCCGAGGCGTTGTCGCCTAAAGTTTTTCAGCACTTTTGGCAGTCGTCGCCAAATGATGGGTTCCCTTAAGTCCAAAACCGACCGTCCCGTCTACGGGCTTCCTAATGCGAGAACGCACCGTACGGATCCTGGACGTGGCGTTTTTCTTTTTCTACCCCCGTGAGAACACGGCAATTCAATTTATCGATTCGTCCAATAGCTAATTGACTTTATCGTGATTTTAGATACGAATTCGAAATTTCAATTATATTCAAAAAAGGAAGAAAAAAAAAACGTACGTTAAACAATTGGTTTAGCGTGCGCCATTTTACACCGGGCCACTCTCTCGTCATTAACCACGAAAACAAAATTAAACCTCTCCTCCGGACGTCTGTTAAATGCGCACAGTTATTGTTGTAATTATCGTATTATTCCGATTGTAACGACGCGAAAAATATCAGATTTTTTTCAACCGTAATCACGCGATTATACGTCGATTGTTTCGTACGATATTTGTATACGCGTATTTCACGCAAATTTTCTGAACGCCGGGATAACTGTTCTTTATCGCTGTTATTATTACTATTATTGTTTATTATTATTATTATTATTATTATTATTATTAAAATACACAAAATAAACGCGAATTCGCCACTACACATATCTTATCGATCGTTTGTAATCAATATGCCTAATACGCTCTGAAACGGTGACGGACGACGTTTATCGGTTATCTTCACAACGGTCATTCGCGCGAATTTTCTTTTTAATCGACAATATCTGTTCGAACGTGACCGAAAAACGGCAATTCGAACGTCAACATTTTCCGTCCAAACGTATCGTACGGAACACTGACGTACATACCTAACACGAAAACATGCACATCGACTCGGTTTTAACAGAAAACGGAACGGCGAAAATGGTTCGCCATCAGACCGAAAACATGTACACCGAGTTTTGTTTTTCTGCGGTTTTCCGTCGGTTTGCGTGTGTTTCGATTGTTTTAAGCAATTTATTCTGGTTACCGTTATAATGGCAAGACGCAAACTTGACATTGTTTTTTCGAACATAATTATTGAACCGTGTAGTGTGACTAACCGAGAAACCGAAAAGACGTGCCGAAGTCAAAGATGCAAAACGTATTTTTTTTTTTTAGATTGTTACGCGATTTTTTTCGTAAACTACAGAAAAACTCCGTTCCTTCCTTTTGTTGTGAATCGATTCTATCGACAATGAAATCAATAAAAATATATTTGCAGTCGGAGCTAGAGTTATATAAATTATTATGTAATAGTATCAGACACGGATTGAAGTAAACGCCGGTGCGTTTTCGGTCGGATAAATTAATATAGACGCGAATTTCTGACGGTGCGAGATTAGTCAAATAGCGTCCGCGGTCTTTTGCAAAGGCACGCGAAACGCAACACTCGTGCGTACTAAGTCTAACGAACATTTGCAAACATTTGATTTCCAGCGGAAGTGAACGTTTAATTGTTTCGAACCGAACGTAACTAGAAAACGATTCGACGTACGTGAACGACTCACAGATCGCTGGCGGGCGTTCAACACGCGTCGATATGAATGGCGTTTGAAAGGATTACAATCGTCGAACGATAGTCAATGTCTATTCGATAATCAAGGTAAATGTCGAGAACTCGAGTCCATCGTACTGTCGTAATGGTAATAATTCCCGGATTGTTGTTGATTGATTTTATTGCGTTGCCTACACCGCGCATACCGATCAAACGAGAATCGACCGGTTGGACGTCAAACGGTTTCGAGACGTTTCCGGAGAGATCCGAACCCGGACGGGACGATAGCCGTCCTCCGCCGTTCGACTTTCGATCTTGGACGAATATCCACGAGACAGGGGTAAAAGGGATTCGCGACGCCGATCGGAACGGGACCCCCCCGATCACGGGTTCGGGACGTAAGTGGAAAACTCGTCGTCGGACGGCGGCGCAAGCGGTTTCTCGACCGTCGGCGAAACTTAAGACACGGACGGGATGACGCGGCGCGACGGTACCGTAACGCGTGTAATTTGTATGTAATTGCGCGCGACTTATTTGACGCGCTGTTCGAAAACGGGCACGAAATGTTTAACGGCGTACCCGGTCGAAAAACAGACCGAAAAAACAGACTATAACGGAACGGCCGTTCGTGAATAATTCGTCGGCCGAAAACGAGGACCGATGTACATATATATATATACGCGCATTCTAATCACTACGTTATCACGTGGCTATTCACTTGCGTACGTCGTAAAAGTAATTTCGGTTTTCGTTTTGCGTCTCCCGAGTAAATGACGAGACTTTCTCGCTCTAACAACTTTTTATTTAACGATTTTTCATATTTTACCAAATTTTTTCTTTCTATATGACATTCACGTTTAACACATCGTTCCATCTGTGTTTTCGATTCGTTGAAACGACGTTCGGATACCTGTCGTTGTTGTTTTCATAACTGTCTCCTAACAGTACCGAGGAGATCGAGATACGACGAATAAAGGGGGTGTCGCAACACTGGCGTTAGATTTTCGTCCGGACACTTTTTGTCATTATGTTGTCTCGGTGCATGATCCGAGAAATCGTTTTCCCACAATTTAGGCCGCTTTCTTCTAACTCGTTCTCTGAGCGTTGTCAACACTTTTAACGTCGATTAACAGTCTGTCCATGAGGTACCCGTTCAGTATGCTATTTATACCGAAAAATACGAGCGACGTCACTTTAAGGTCCCTTAAACTTCCTCGCGTTCGTTCTACTCGAAAACACGAGGTCGTGACATCATCTCCACGTACGTCTGCCAACGAACGGAGTCTTTCGATCGCGGATTTTCCGAGTTTCACTAGAAATCTTCGGTCGACACGGTGTTGAAATTTCGTTCGTCCGGTATGATTTCCGACTTGCAACGTCACTTTAACCGGCGCTGACGAGTAAACCGCCGGACGCGGACCCGCCGAACCGGTATTGTTAGGCGCAGTGACATCCGCAGTCTAAATACGTACACCGATTGTGTTCCCTTATTACTGCGCCCGTCTTAGTCGTCTCATTTGGACGGTCTCGTTATTTAATAGCCGTGTAACGCGTGGGACGCCGAGGACAATGCGTCTCGACGAAAATCGCGTAGCGGATACGCCGACGGCGTGTAATAGCGTCGCGTCGTCGACGTGGTATGAGCTCCGGCGTCCCGTTTCCGGACGAACGTTAATTGTGTTTCCCGATCATTATCGGCGGTCAGGTTAGGATCGTCACCGAGTCCGAAGCCGCCAACAAGCCTGTCGTTCGCCCGTCGTAGGCGAACCGGGCGTTTTCCCGTGGATCAGGACGTCGGTCCTTCCGACGACGAAACGTCTGGGACGCGATCAAGTCGTCGAGAACGTGAAATTCCCGTCGACGACGCGATCGGTCGATTTCGTTTAGTCACAGGACGAACCGAGAGCCCACACGGACCCGTCGCTTCCGTACTTTGTGTTCGCGGTACGTCGTGTTCGATAACATCATCGGACAATCGGACCGTGTGTTTATCGTACGCCCGTTTTCCATTGTATTCAAATAAACAGTTCGACGCCAGTGTACGCGACACCTTTCGCGACATAATGAACTGATATTTATTTAAATCTCGTTTCGGGCGCCTCTGTTCCCGTGTGAATGTAAATTGTAAATGCATTGTCGCGCGGTCGGGGCCAACGCTGCCACGACCGAAACCGTAGAAAACGTTTTGTGTTCGAGCGTTTTCGACCATTCTCGAGCGCGAACGAACGGACGAATTACCGGACAAAAACCGTAGCGTGCACACGTGTTCACCTACACACACCGGACGTTCGTCGCAGGCGCGGATCCTGAATTTGTTTACGGGGGGGTCCATCTTAATCAAAACAACTTTAATTCTCATTTTGTCGCATCGAATAATAAAATATTTTCCAAAATGTTTTATTGGAAATCGTTTGCGATACACCGAAAAATCCCATAGCTACAACTTCGTTTTAAATTGTCTTTCTATAGTATCATTGATAAGAGTTAGAATTATAAAACGATACTAATAACAAAAATTTAACAAGAGTCTACGGGGGGGGGGGGGGGCGATCGCCCTTACCCCCCTTCTTGGATCCACGCCTGGTTTCGTTGCGCGTTCCGCTTTGCCGGTTTATTCGGTAGCACGCGCGCCGGGAGATCGAGCCCGTTCGATTTGCTCGGAAATCGAATGGTCACAACAGCTCACGATAACGAACTCCCCAACAGTTTGACGTTCCGTCGTCGTCCGTTTCTACGTGGCGTCCGATAACGAACTTTTTTGATTTACACGTGAACAAAATTCCTAGCCAAATCGCTTTCTTGTCCTCGTTCAGAAGATTTTCATGAACTGTCTTCGGCCAATATCGGAAATTAATTTCAAGCACGTCTCCGGAATGGGTGAAAACCCCGGTTTTCGTTTTTCGTCGCTTTTCTCTTTTATAACACAACGTTCGCCACGTTTAGGGGCTGTCTTTGGAACCGTTTTTGAAATGAAGAACCGTTGCTTTATAGACAATTATTATTTCGTGTCACAATCGTTGTTGGAAAACCGATTTTCGATCAAATTTAGTCTATGCCGTTGTACGATTTACAAACTAAAATACTGTTTTTTTGTAAGTTCGAATTTTTCGAAAATCTTTGCAGGCACATTCTATAAACTATGTATTTATAATTACTTAATATTTCTGATCAAAATCATTGTGTCATTGAAACCCCTGTTGACATTCACACAGAATAAAAATGTCGACAGACGTGTTTCAAAAAAAAACGAATATTCAAAAAAAAAAATCCTAAGACATTTAAATACCTGTTTTGGATCAAAACGATATATACATATGTATTTACACGAACCCGTATTCAATAAATTGATACTCATCAAAAACTATTATGTAAACGCCCCGAGCGAGGAATATAAATATAATATGTTTAAATTTTCCCGAACCGAAAGTGGGCGACACGTTGATGTTCGAAATTTCCAAAACATCTGTAGTCGTAAATCTAACAGGCAACTGACTTCGCCCAAGCAAATTACGCGCGAGCGAAACCAATTCAACAACTAATTACATAACGAAATTAATAGTAAAGTAATATATTGATCGTAAATCATCGTTCCGGTGTGATCCGGCACCATCGATCTTCGGACCAGTAATAAATATCTACGAGTAATATTGTGCAAGACGAAAAAACCGTTTCAGCGCCACGCGACTACTACGCGAACGTACTGTTGACAAAAATGTCGACTATTCAACCGGTCAAAAATCAAATCGTTTGTTTTAATTCGTTTGATTTTGATTCGACAAAACGGTTTAATAAACGTAGTTTTTCGATTCAATAGAATTTTCAAAAAAAAAAAATGTTATGATTACAATAATAAACCCGAGTCGTCGGCACTCCGTGTTCGCCGTTCGCATTATTTGCCGAACAGACGTTGCTTTCGAAATCCAAATAACGATGAGAAAACTTGAGCCGATATCCGGAACACACACGCTACCTTTATTTCGTTATTGTCATTAGATGTTAACGAGTCGAACGGAAACGTGTGTTTTTTAGCAGTTTGTCAATCAAAATTGGAACCGCGTTTAATTCGTTTGTTCAATACACTTTCATTTTTTTTTTGTGTGTTTTTGTAAATATGCATAATTTTATAATGAAAAAAAAAACCGACTGGTAATTGCGGGTTATTAATAATCGTTTAGAAGATTATTAAGCGCCCACCTTTTTTTTTTTTTTCTAATCAAACCGAAGCGTGTAAATCATTGTCATGCGCTCCGGTCGGTTTTCGGCATAAATCAATGAACTTCTTATATTACGTGCCGTCGACGGCATATCTGTTAGTGAAAAAGATAAAAAATAATGATAATAATAATAATAATAAATAAATAAATAAATAAAAATACGACGTTCACCGTTAGACCTGTTTCGTTGAAACGCGGTGTTTTGCGCGGGCGAAATATCGACGGATCGTAAATAATAATCTATTTGAAACGTCCGCGAAATCGTTTTAGAATTTTCGTAAAATCTGGAAAACAGCAATTAACGAGTGGTGGGTACAATTTCATTGATAAAACGATTCGTATTTGGATAATTAACTAATTGATCGATTAATAATAATAATAATAACGATAACAACAGGCACTACAAACAAATAAATTCCGGTCGGTCGATTGGACTGAGTTTTTAGAGTCCGTGTTCTTATTCGAACTCGAACGTACAATGAATGACGATTTTGAACGACGCCAGTTTATTTTACGATTTATGAATATGTTAAAAATATTGTTACGAATCGAAATATTTAAACTCGTGTTACGTTTTGATGTGTTCAGTGCGAAATTCGCCCGTGTCGAAAACGGTTATGACGACAGTTTTACCGGGATGGGGGGAGGGGTTTGAGATTTTTCCTTGACCGCCAGAAAAATCTAAAAACGTGCGAAATAAAATACCGAATTTAACCGGTTTTGCGACACAAGTAGCGTGACAGGAAAGTGCTGCGTGTAAAAATCGTCCGAACACACGTTCTACACGAAAACGCAGTCATAAAAAATCAACACATCATCAGCATCATTGTATAACCAACACAATACAACTCTATTATTTCCATTTTATTTTGTAAGCGCACGAAAAAAAAAAAAATCCTCGCGAATGGAAATGTTCGACGATTGTTTAGGTTTTTTCGTACATTTTGAAATCGTTTTTGGTTGAATTTTTTAACTATGAACACTTTTTATTACAGTATGATTGATACATTTTTTTACTTTTTTTTATCTCGGAAACGTATTTCGAGGCGAGCTCACTAAATTCATCATCACCGTTCCCGAAAAGGTTCTCCAAAACCACTACTACAATTTGCCGAAAAAACAATACGTGTAATATTTTCCATCCGATGAGACGATTCGCTGCGGGCGATGCGGTGGATTCGAATTCGAGAATTCGAAATGAATGCGATCCGTAATGGTAATGTTATCGCGGGATCCGAACGGCGACCCATGAGGGGGAGGGGGTGGGGTAAGTCAACAAGATTTTAACGAAACCCGATTGTCCTGTCGAACCGTCAACTAACGGCCGGGGTCGGGGACTGGGCAGCCGGAGAAAGGCCCGGTGAGGTGGCGAACATTATATCCGAATGTGGGGCCTCAGAATTTAATCCAGACTATTTTCTTTTTCTTTTTGATATGATAGGCCGGAGGGAGTCTGCCGCCAATGTTGATGTTGAAATTCTTATCGGTTACACGAAAAAAAAAACCCCGTAGAGACGGGATATACGATTGTTAAGACGGCCAAAACGTAATTTCACATGCCTGACGATTATTAACATGAAAAATTGACAAATGTACTTTCGGACGCACGTTTTTTTTCTATACAGTTTAACGTGTGTCGTCAGTATCTGAAAACATCGTTTTACCGTTTTGGGAACGTCGACGATACACATTCGATTACTTTCATAACGTAGCGTATTTATGTGCTAAGTCGTAATGTATACTAACGCGTCAGAGCAAACGGGCCTTAATACGACCGATATGAATTCAAACAAAGATATTTCGGGGTCACTTACGTTTGAAGAAATCCTGCGTGAAGTGGTCCAGCAAAGTACAGTGTTAAAAATATGCATTAATAGTATAAGAAAAAGAAAATAAACCAAATATTTCACGAACCAATATTTGTATCATATTGATTATGGGTAGGCGTTAGTCGCCGTCCGTGGAAAAAAGACGACAATCGATTCCCAACGGAATGAAACGCGTACGTCTGAGTGTGTGTGCTTAAACCGTCGTCGACGGCACGTGATATTATAATTATTATTGTTGTTGTCGTTGTTGTTGTACGAAGTCGTCCGCGGGAAAAACGGAAGAAAACGAACACGACAATAATGTGCCGACGTCGGTCCCGTTACTCGCGCGTACGGAAAAAAAAACGTGTAAACTTATACGGTCGTAAATGACCGACTGGATGTTAATTTGTTGGCGCGATACTTCATTCCTGCTCTCGAACGCGGGAACTCGAACCGGCGACGGCCCACGTTCTCGGCCGCGTCACGCGAGTTTGTATTTTCCGCCAAAGGCTTGCGAACAAACGGATGCGTACAAAAACGACTTTTCGACGGCGGCGCGATTATGTCCGGGTCGAGTAAACTGACGATTTCGATTGCGTTAGGTTGGGTTGAGCTACGTGCGATGTCGGCGGGGCGGGCACGAGAAAATCGGAAAAAAAATAATAAAACAATCCCCACTAAACTGCCTACGTTCTGTGACGTTAAGTTGTACGACCGCGGTAAATCCAGTAATGTATAACCCGGTAACGATCAGAATGCAACCGCCCCGGGAGACGAACCCTGGACAGCGGTCACAGACAGACTCGGAACGCGACACGGACGCACAGGAAACGCGTTACCTACCGATCCTCAAAACGTGAAACGTCCACGAACGTCTTATTCTTACCGAACAACCCGTGTCGTTCATCCAATGTTCTGTTTCGGTCCATTCAAAACGTTGAATTTCGTGATTTCACGTCTTTTTAATCAATTCATAATTAATCTCCATGTGATATAAAAAGTCACGTCTCTCTTTTCCCGCGACGCAGGCAGTTCGAAGCGGAGAGGGGAATCGCCAGTATCTTCTACGACGACTCTACGCGCTTTTCATTCACGAAATCGCCGTACGGAGAAACGCCTGCAACGGACGTCGCGTCGGTTCAAACATTCCGGTCGGGCACAACTGCGACGAAACGCAACGCACCGTTTGAGTATGGCGGACGATTGCGTTTTTTATCGTCCCCCCCCGTGCCGCGGAAAGGTTATAATCGTCGGTTCTCAGCGAGACACGTGTAAGATAATGCGCAGCGCTTCAGGTTTATATCTGAAATGGCAGCCGTGCCCCGGTCAACTGGTTCTCGAGAACTTTACTATACCGTCGGGCCGATAAATTATCGCCGGAATGCCTTTAATTGCGTCGTCATACGACGTCCGCCGTCGTTTCGTGATCGCAAACGGTTTCGAGATAACAACGTTTGTCGTTTCGGTTTTTTATTTTAATTTTCGAGTTGTGTTCTAGTACGGCCCAGTGTATCGACATACGTCATTATTATTATTATTATTATTATTGAATGATCGAAAATCGTTGTTTTCGTCGGCGCTCTTAACACGACGGAATCACGTCGCGGATAAAACTCTTCCGACAAATCGACGTATTTCCGAATGCGAGTACGCGTTTTACTTTTCGTCATTGAACACGTTGTCGGAGGATTCAAAAAAAAAAATTAGAAAAAAACGACAACCCGAAAATTCCGGTAAAACGGTCGACGCGTTCGGTCGGGACGATTTTATTATTTTTTTTTGTATTTTTTTTTTTGCGCCGAGAACGTTTCGCGCGATTCGTCACGTACCGTAGAACGTACGAAAACATATAACGTGCAGTAAATAATAATAATAATGATAATAATGATAATATAATACGACGACGACGACGACGGAATAGATGAGAACGTGCGTCGGTTCTTCGGCGTGTGTTCGCGGTCCGAACGACAGAGAGTTCAACGCCCGGACGACGCACACGCACACAGAAACGCGCACGCTCGCCGGCTTACCGCCTCTACCCACCCGCCGGCTCGTCCGTGTGTTGTTATTATTTATTATTATTATTATTATTATTATTATTATTATTATATAGTCGTCGGTCGGTCGGTCGGTCGTCGGTTTACCGTTATCCGCCGGCAACTACGACGACGACCACGGCCGTCTCGTTCGTCGTCGTCGTCGTCGTCGTCGTGTATTATTATTACCGTTCGACTCTTCTCTGGCGCGAGCGGACCGCGGCGTTCCGCGACCTCGCGTTTCCCGGCAGATTCGCGTGGAAAACGGTGTCTGGTTTTCGTCGCGTTTTCCTCGGGAATCGTTACCCGGGTTGGTATACCGTACGGTTACCCGAGCGAAACACCCCGGTCGTAACGTACGCGTCTGAGAACGTATTTCGATATCAGTTATCGATTAGATCAAACACACTTCGGTCGACATGAACGGCTCGGACCCAACGTATCCATTTCACTAACCGATTTTCCGACCGTTTTTCTAAACGAA
Source organism: Schlechtendalia chinensis (assembly GCA_019022885.1). Classification (NCBI taxonomy): domain Eukaryota; kingdom Metazoa; phylum Arthropoda; class Insecta; order Hemiptera; family Aphididae; genus Schlechtendalia; species Schlechtendalia chinensis. The sequence continues at coordinate 3,931,273 of CM032350.1, read as the reverse complement.
TCGATTGCGCTTTCAAGCTCATTAAAAAAAATGCGTCACCGTTTTCGAACCTGACTGGGATGGGATTCACGGACCACTCGTAACAATTCTAGATGTTGTGGAAAAGTACAAGTCGCGTTTCGTTCAATCCATCCGGTTTCGTCGTACTCGATGATTGAAAACGCACCGACTGTTTGGATGGAAAACAGTATTTACTCGGTCGCTTCGAAAGTGTTCAAAAGCTATCGACAAAGACGTTTGTTGGTTTCAATGAATCGAGTCCAAACTGATACCTGTACACGTGAAAATAAGAAGCGTTCGTGTTCTACATACGCCGAGATATAACGCCGCGCGTTATTATTTTCGGTTGGCCGAAAAGGTGTCCGCCTTGAAAACAAGCGTAATTATTATTACTATAAATGTGTAAGTCGTTAAAAAAACACAACGTTCGTGTCATTGACCGGCGAAACATCATCAATTACCGCGTCGCGCGGTATGATGAATAATATTTCGCGAATGCGTTTTTAAACACATATTTCTGATTCCGTTACAGTGTCAATTCAACAATGTGTTCCACCTGAAATTATCGATTCCGCCGAAACCGTATACGTGTAATGCAGAGAATAAAAATCATAAAGCGACTGAAAACGTGGTGCTGATGTCGCTACGACTTTTGTTTGCCTTGCATGTCGTTCGAGATCTCTGTCGTGAACATCAATTACAAAATAAAAACGCGTTATACAATAAAAAAAATTTAAAAAATAGCAAATTATTATATGAATTTCACGGTTAGGGTATAAAAATTAATTGATTTTCGTCAAACCCTAGGTGTATTGAATACGTGTACACACTTCTTTTTGGGGCGAGCGGTGATAACGCCCGACAAAATCGGTTTGAAAAATCAAAATCAGGCAGACACACAATGGTAAACGCGCGCGTGTAACGTAACCTTCGAGAATAATGTGGGCTACGGCCGGTGACGGTTCTTGACACCTGCACAGACGACAGTTTCGGAACCCCAAGGTTACCGTCGCCGAACGAAATACATCGATTCATAACGATGCCGAGGCGAAGATCTCGACTACCGATAACGTACGTCTGGTTTCGGCGCGTTTTTAGAGAAAAAAAAATCCGCGTAAACTCGACCTACAAACGTACGAGAGAAGAAGAGAAAAAAAAACAAAACTAACGAATCTGTTACCGAACATTCTCGCGCGTGTCAGAAACGAATCGCCAGGACGTGTGAAAACCTGCTGGTCGGCGAAAACCGAAATCGGGCGAAACCAAATTCACTGACGATATTTTTAAACGCTGCTTGGTTAAGGTTGCGTTCGGACGACACGAAAGATTTATTTTTTATAATCCAGACCAGCTCCGTTAGTTCCACCATTGAAAATTTAATCGTCAATATATATATTTATATATATTTGAACGAGACTCCGTCAACTCGAATGGTGATGATAATTCATATCCGTACGTGTACAAAACAATATTCGAAATCCCAATGAGAAAATATAATCGTCTAGTTTTTAGAATTTTAGATAATACGCGTGCAGGTGTCTGGCGCGTCGTATAAAAATATAACATACATCGTCATGCGGATCTACGTTTGGCCACAAGCGTCTTCAGTGCACACCGGACGTCGGCAAACTTAGTCGCAAAGAGTAGACGCGTTGCTCGTATTTCGTGTGCTCTGAGAGTGGTTTCGTTAGACTTAGATTTGAACAATGTCTTCGCCGGGGTTCTTTCGACACTGTTGTTTGCTTCAAAACGAAAAAAATATCTCGTCGCTCCGGTCGCGTGTACAGTACGCTCCGCAGAACAGTACCAAACTTTTAAACGTTTTAACGTTTCTCGGGGCCCGGAAACGTTCGGGAACCGTGGCGACAATCCAAACCGCGGTGCCCTCTGGTTCCGGTTGACGGACCGTTTTTTATGTGAACGCCGGTTTGAAAATTTACGCGTGACACGCGTTAGACGAACAACTCATCTCGTCGTGGAGACCTCCGGCGGGCGCCGCCCGGGCTTTGGGTATCGTTCTCTTGCGCGCGTTTAAGGCGGTAAGTTCCAAAGCGCATTTACGTCAACCGTATTCTCTCGGCACGCCACCGCGTCGCATCGTGTCGGTTTTCGTTTATTTTTTTTTCTTGTCGAACGTCCACGACTATTGAACGGAACGAACGGCGACGTTCAAACACGCAAATCCGTCGCCGGCTAAACACCAGGCGCGGGCCGGGCGGCGAGCCGACAAACGTTTCGTTCGCATCGACGCGATCGAGACTATCGATCCTCTCGCGCGCTGTTGCCGCGAAATATCGTGTTTTCGCGACGTCGTTTCCAATCGTTCGCGTACACCACGTGCGTTCGGCACGCCGCGTGTCAGCGGCCATAACGATTTCCGTTTGCGGGTGTTGTTACCTGATTGTGTTGTTTCATACCGAACCGGTCAGCTGTCAAACCGTGAAAACGAATCGCAGTAACGGTCTTTCCGTTTGCAAAGGGACGAGCTGCTGCTTTGCGTTGTCGCGCGGCCTGGGGGGCCCGTTACCAGAAGCCTTTACCGGCGGAAGAACGTGTTTTGTGGCCCACGACCCGGAACTGAAGGCGTGGTTGACTTGGCGTTGCGTGCGGTTTTTTTTCTTCCGGACGCATTTGTGTTGGAAACGACATTATTGCGTGCGCGTTGTCGTTGTGCTCGCCACGGCGTTCCGGTTCGAAGGGTTCAACAACAAACGAACTTTTATCCCACAAGAAACCGATGTCGAATGACGTTCGCCGGTGTTTCCCGCACGGCGTGTTACCGAAGTCAGTGTACGACTTTGCACGAACACAATGATGGCTTCACGTTTAAAAACGGTTTTTTACGCGTTAGGTTATTCACACCGCGGTCAGTTGTTTTTCACGCGCTGAAACGTGTACAATCGCGTTGAGAACAACACGCATTGGCGTTAGAACGTCTTTCTCAGACGTCGTACAGAGCTGGCAGCCAAAACAATTAGCCTGCGGTAAAACGCGCGTGATGTTAATGAATTTCGGTTTTCGTACGTCGTGTGTGAACGTCGTGTGGGAGGAAACGGCGCTGTGAAACAATCGTGTGAAGTACAGACGGACATTTTGTTGCGTGTCCGACCCGTCGCGGTGACGGACTCAGGAAAACATTTGGCGGTAGGTTCCCAGGGACGTTCGAACGATTCGAAAATATGGACATCTCAAGCAGAACACCCCCCGAATGAGGCTGGTTGTTGGCCAATTCTTCCGATACTTCATCCAGGGTTATATCCATGCATCCACGGTGAACAGCCGTTGTGGCCAGGCCATTAACATGATTACACAATCGATAAATATTTAGAAATTAATATTATTTCTATCGGACGTGTTTTTAATTTAACATCGTAGAATAAAACAAATGTTCAAACTGTCGATGAAATTATTTTTCCAGTTATAGTTAAGTGTTTATCTCGATCACAGTATTTCTTAAATACGTTTTCAACGTGAAATCGCCGATAGTATGCGTTTATGGCGTGATCGACGACGGTCAGATCAATGTCATCTAATATCAAAACGAGTAAATGTCCGTCGAATCGTCACGTGTCAGTGATAATCGATATTGGTTATTCCGGGACAACGGATTAAGACGTTACACTTCGTGAACGAACTTCAAACGGGACGTTTGAAGAAACAGTGACCAAGTGCGTGGACCGGTTCGCGGTCCTTTCAGATGTCAAACGATTCGGCTAAACATGTAAAAGTTTACTAACGACTTGGCGGTTTTCATACAATGAAAAGTTGTGCGCTCGTCCCAACACCTCAGTGTGTTCAGCGACGAGATATTTTGCATTTCATGTCGAGTGCTGTTGATATTGTCGCGTTTGACACAACGTCGAGTTTATGCGATTCACTTCGGATAACGGTCACGGTTCGACGGATTAAGACCCACCCCCTTCCCTGTTGAATTCGTCAAAAACGACAACGGACGTCGGCGCGCGCGCGGTCAACTTTTCGTCTCGAGGCTGTGCAGTTATTGTTTTGTCGGACAGGCGACATCCGTTCCCGGACGAGAGAGGCTGACGGAACGTCGTGCTTCGGCGGCCGAACTCGCCGGACGCGTCGGACGCCAAGCACCGGCCACGGCAATAGGTTAGGTTAGGACCGACGACGGGTAAGACTCGAGAATTGAACCGCGCGACCGTGTCGGAAGTCCGAGCGGCGTCCCACGGGGATCGGAGAAAGAACGACAAGAGCGCACAGAACGAACAAAAGGCGACGGTTCAAACGGGACCGTTTATGTAATGTTGTTGTAATACGTGTTTTTCGAACCGCCGATTTAACTTTCGGGGCGTACGCGATTGTTCGGAACAACGACACGCGGCGCGTATTACATAAAACTCCGCGCGCCACGTCCCCCGCCGTTCGACGTGGCAGCTTCCACGAAACGACGGGCGCATTGTTTCGAACGTTCGCCGGTAATTGAAAGCCTCCACCGTTCGCCCATCTTTTGATGTCATCCAACGCGCCGAATTGATATAATCTCGTTCGGCCCGAACACAATCGAACGGGCCCGTTATTGTAACGTACGCTCTCACATGCGCCGTCACGTGTCCGTGGTCCAGCGCGAACGGTCTTGTTGGTTTGAATTCGATTTTTATCCGCCGCCCTCCGTCGCCGTCGGCTCTCCGTCCCGTTTCCGGCGCGGAACGACGCGCACGACGCGAAAAAACCCGAAAACACGGAGTGATTCTCGTTTCGTTTTCGCGCTACATCGAAAACGCGATTTCTCGCGCGGACACGGCCGCAAGACGGTAAACATCGGGCACGGTCCGCCGCCGTTGTTGTCGCGACGGGACGTCCGCGGTCTCGTTCCAAAGTCGCCATACGTTATTCGTACTCGAGACCGATAAAGGCGCGTTAGGTTAACCTGCTAAAGTCGGTAATACCGTTTCGGTCCGATTAACAACAGTTACCGCGTTAACGAAAGAAATAATACGAAGTCTTAGAATTATTCGTGAGTGACGTTTGTTAATTGTACACATATTCATTCTGAACTGTGCTCGAGAGCTTGTCACCGTTTTTTGTACTGTACGCTATAAACCCAAAGTCATGAAACACTTCGAACGCGCGTACGTAATTCGACCGCTACCACCGTCATCCTCAGCGCGAATAATACTGTACCGTATAGTGTGACTATAAGGCGTGTGTATTATTTTGGACCAAAATAAGTGAAGGGATGCCATCCCCACGTATCCGTCCACCACCCACTTCGACCATTGTACATACGTATCCAGGGGAAGGGGCGGTCGGGTGGTTAATAAAATAAACATTAAAAACTTACGAGTAATAACTGAATCAGTTGTGTGTGTACCGTTCGACTATTTTGATAATCGTGTAAATTCATTTTCAGACAATAATAGTTGTTCGGTGCGGCGATAACGATTGCACGTCAAACAAAGAACTCTCGATCTCCTAACGTACTTTCGGTGGATTTTCGAATTTCCATTGCGTCAGTGTTGTGTCGGTCGGCAGCGATCGCGTTTGTTGTATTTTATATAGAACCCATCCGAAAAAAAAAAAAACAGAAAAATTCTGGATACGCCACTGCTCAGGCCTTTGACGTTGTCGATATTTGCTTTTCCCGAAATACGAAATCAATCGAAACACGATCGGATCAAACTGGAAACCGCGGAAAACGCGAATTACCGTGTGCGCGGTGTTATCTCGGAACGACGGGGGAGGGGTATTTTTTTTTTTTATAGACGACGATATACGATTTCTTATTCTTTAACAATACGCTGTTCACGTTCCGTTCGGTGCCGCGGTTCTTCCCGGAGCGTCTGTACTATTCGTACGTATTCAGTCGGATTTTATGTGTAAAAAGCGTTTTTGTTTTTGTTTTTTTCGTCATACTCGTATTCTCGGAGTCCGAACAGATGATTTAAACGTCGGCGGCGGATTTTACGGGAAAAACTTTGGACGACGAACGTTACTAACCTATTTCTGGTTTTCGCACATATCGAAACGGCCGAACGCGCTTGTCGAACATTATCGATCACGACGCAAAACATAAGAACTCCGGTGTCGGATCCCCGAGCGACGACGGCGGCACGTTGTTTACAACGAATGCGTATTACGTAACACGGGATCAATGGTTCGGTTCGATTTCATAATTGATTAAAGATCAATGCGTTTTTCGGTAAACGATAATTTAACGTTATCGGTTCTTCTCGGACTCTGAAATGTTTGTGAAAAAATGTCGATTCACGTGATTCGCGTTTATTCGGACGTGTGTTCGGAAATATTGACCGGGACATCGAACGAACGGTCCAAGTACACGGAACGATTACAACGACGACGAATAAACGTTGTCGGAAACATCGTTAAACGCAGTAAAGAAACGTCTGTAACGCGACCTTGTACGAGAATCTCAAGGATCTGAAAATTATAATTGCAAATATCGGTATTGTTGGTTATACATAAAAAAAGATAACGAAAAGTGGGGGGACTACAATTGAAAATTCACGTGGCGTCCAAATGAACGGGTTGCGCACGTTTCCGAACGCGTTGTTTTTTTCCTCGTACAATTCGCAAACGGCTGTCGGGATTATTTTTTATAATTTTTTTCCGTCGCGACCGACCGACCGGACCTCGCGCGAACCCGTTCGTTTTGCCGCGACGTTTTCCGTCCGAGAAATCTCAGACCATGAGACACGGCCGTCCGTCTTACTCGTCTCGGTCGCACGACTATATTTCACGCGTGTTCTCCGTCAGCGACAAAAACGTTCAGCGACAAAAACGTTCAGCGACATACGTTCAGCGACAAAAACGTTCAGCGACAAAAACGTTCAGCGAGTCCGGGTTCAACAGCCTGCGGGAGACCGGCGGCCGGGAATCGGCGCGGACTGGGTCAATGTCTTCGACGCCCGTTTGTCGTTTGGTTCGGTTGTCTCGCGGACGCGTCGAAACGTGATAATCCGTTACGCGGCGCGCGGCGATCGGCATCCACGTGACTTTCACCGTGGCGTTTTCTACGGATGATGCAACCGTACGGGACGGTTAAACTTTTGAAGGCTAAAGAATGTTTCCGGTCCTCGACCTCTCGCGCAGCCTTCAACGCGCAACGCGGACAGCCGAACATTCCGGGAGCGCGACCGTCTTGAATCGGAGCGGCGCGATTCAACAAACGGACATCACACGTTTCCGAGCGCGACCCGTGCAACGCGCCGACGGTTGAGGACGGCGTGGACTTTTGAAAATGTGTACTATTACTTTTTACGTACTCAACCGTGTTCTGGATCTGACAGTTTTCGAAACGCCAGAACTATCTCTCTCTTTCTCATTCGGCCTAGGTTGTTAGACCGTATCCGTATCGATTCCAATGGTTATTTGACCGTGCCCGTCGATCTCGTGTTGCGTCCGAGGCCGTCCGTCGCCTCTCTTGGGCGTAAATGACAGGAGGCCTTCTAGTAATTTAACGTCGGAACATAAAATCGAAGAGCGCACGCATACGAGTTCAATGTGTCGTTCGCTATAAATATTTGAGTAGAATAATTTTTGGACTCGTAATAATTTGTTGAAGAATCGCGTGTAATGCCAACACTTGAAATGCCGCGCTAGGCGCGTGCCCGCGTTGCCTACCCCCGTCGAGCCGGGCCCGGTCACAGGTCATTATCGCGTTTTTTAATTACGTGTTACGATTCATAGGTTCTTCGTCTCTGGGTCTCTGGAAGACGCGTTCGACTTGTCTTCTAAAAACGAGACATTATATGAATGACGGATAAAAAAATCACCGCCAGACGCGGTTTTGTTCTGGTTCGCGTCCTCCCGTTTGGCGGGACCTCGGAACACGTCATCGTGTTATTATCGTGTTTACGATCGATATCGTTGTCGGCGCGGCGGACGCGGAACGGACAACGACTCGCGCGAGGCGCGGAACAGTCAATGACCGAAAAAAAAACAAATAAAAAGAAGAAGTAACGCGCGTAACGTCGGTCGTTAAAAAACGCGGTTAACGCGACCCCGTATCGTGTACGTAAACACAATATTCCACCAGTTTACGAATAACGGTTACACGTCTGGAATCGTCTTAATTTGCATGTCGGATCGCTCGCGTCGGACTCGAATTGTGTTTTCTGGTCCGCGTTTCCCACCATTACGTTTCAATCGTTTCGGGCCGTCTACAGACGTTTGTGTCCGTTTTAGCCGATTTTCGCACCAAAAACGCATATCAACACACACACACACACGTATACATACGTATACATAGTGTATTTCTTTTGAGTAAAAAAAAAAAACCACCCACGTATTCAACAGTAGAATAAATATTATTGAACGATTCGAATTTAAAACAATAGTCATATTTCCATCTCAAAAGCATACGAGTTGTATTGTTATGTTCGCAACGTTCACGCTGCGATGTAGTGGAATACGTTTCAAATAAATTCAATAGAAACGTACAGAAATCTAGTGTTGACATTTGTATAAAGCTTCGTCGTGCGTGTCGTAGCGTCTAAAAAAGATTTTTTAAACGGCGGGGAAATAGCGGAATTGTTTTGAATTCGACGAATTCACAATAAAGACCGCGAATCGATCGAAGAACGTGTTTATCGATTATTGGCAATCGCGTTTGATCCCCGGCGACGTGTCGACATGGAAACGTGAACGTCCGTATTATATACCACACGATTATGATTAATATTATTATCCGTCGACGGAAACGGGTAAACGGGCAGCAGCCAGAAGCAGGGCGGACAATTTTTTTGTGTCAATTATTCGCATTATTTTTTAATATCTAACATTTGTCCATACGTTACGATTTCGCAGTTGGATTTTGTGACGTCCGGAACTTTTGTTGATAATAGGTCCCATGCTTCGTATTCAACTCGATCAATATTTGTAGTCATTTTTTTTTTTTTTTTGGACGGCGGTATAATAAAGAAAATATCGTGCGTGCAGTAGCAAAACGCAAAAATCTCAGGTGTCGACGGATAATTCGGTAATTAACGTGCCGGGTATAACGAGATTGTAATAACGTTAGTCCAGTGCTCGAATTGGAAAATATAAAATCGTGGAGCTCAGTTGGAAATTTAAGAATAGCGTTCCAAACGAAATATTCTTTATCACAAAACCGTGGGTGTCCCACACCCCCCAGTTCACCACTAATATATAACCTAATTTCTAACCTTATTCATTTTTTTTTTCGATTAAAAAAATTCTCTATACAGTTTTTAATAAGATACGACATTTTATAAAAGCAAACAACTAATAAACTCGTTTTAATTTAAGTAATAATAATAATTTATGCACAAATCGATTATATGATGATACGCTATCACAACTTATGCGATCGGCACATGATGATCACTAATAAAATAGAATTTTCAAAACGGCTCGCCAATTAACGACGTTGTTTATCGACGATTTGTACCGCCGCAGATATATAGTTTCACAGTATATCTGTGGGTAAATCTAAAAATAATTATCATAAAATCCCACTTTCAAAAAGGGTAAAAAAAATTTTACGGTTGGGAGGCGCATATATTGAAATTGCCTCAGGTTCCAGAAGAGCTTGCTACGGCTCTGGTTACTGACAACGAGCAAGTTCGTATACATTTAATTTTTATGAAAACGTGGTATCGACGTCATAACCGCTTATATATGTACATTCAAATCATTCAAAGATCATTTATAGATGGTTTTGAAAATCACGTCGCCACAGCTCGTACGAGAACGTTAACTTTTGTTTTTCAAACGGCAACCTATATTCTACACAAAATATGATTTATTTTCGTCGATTCGTCGTGAATCCGTCGTAATATAACAAAACGTCTCGAACGTGTTCCAGTTTTCAACATGTACTAAAGCGTTCACTTCACTGTGCTCTGTCTTCAGTCGGGAGATATCCGTCGGATTTTAAAGACCACGAAAATACCTATCCCTCGAGTATTTGTAATCGTAAACCCTAGATGGCCATTGAAAAGTCAAAACGGTTTGATGATGAAGCTATAACAGATCACGTTCTGTATAGAGAGGGAAAAAACGTGAATAATCACAGAGAATCGAGCGTTGTGCGCGTTCAATGGGATGACGCGGTGCGATTCGAAACGTAGCCTGACGTACAGGTATAGCAGGTAATAATGGTTATTCCATTGTCAACGCGAACACAAGTGTACCTATTAAAAGTGTTTAAGAAAAATCGTTTTGACGGAACGCGCGCGCTATGCGTGTGTGAGCAGTGCAGCCTTGTCCGCTGTAGTCGTGTTTTGTACGTAAAAATATGGTGCGCGTGTGTTGTTTGTTTTCTCGCGTACGCCCGTCCGATTCGGTTCAATGTATCACGGACGGCCGACCTTGGGGTGGAAAAAACTTGCGAAACGATCAAAAACATTCGTACACGATCGCGATCTACGGTTTTTCTTATTCGGCGACATCGACTCGTCCGGCGGATCGGACGCGTCGTTTGTTTCCCGTCCATACAACGCGGTTTACACCGACGAACACGCGTGCTCGCGAAACGGCGATAAAAAAAAAAAAACGCCGTCAAACTAAATATCCGAAAAACGCGCGCAGTTCGAAAACCATTTAATCCGTTTTACGTCGTTGGTATTAACCGAATATCGATTGTCGTCACGATTTGGACAGAAAAACATTGCGAACGCACGAACGTTCTGCGGAACTATTTAACTATTACACGGAAACAGTGAACTCGCGATCGTTGATATTACGACGCGCGGTACGTTACGAACACGGGATCGAGATTTATCTTAAACACGATTAATTGGTTGGACGACTCTCGAGTCGAACACGATGAACAACGGCCGACCGTCGCGCAGGCTCCAGTGACGGGGGTGGTGTTGGGTCAAGGTCGTATCTGGTTTTGTTTTTCCCCGAGGGGTTCATAATATAATCTATAACCTTTTCGGTCTTTGTCACGGCGAATTTACGTTTTAACGTTTGTTTATTAAATAGGCATTCGTCCTGTGGTTCGTTTGCCGATCGTTATATGATAGAATTGTACTAGTGTCTATGCCAGAAGTGATAATTTTTTTTTTTTGTATAAAAAATGATTAAGTGTCTCGTGTAATATTGACAAAATTTCGGACCCCATTGATACGGCCTTGTGTTAGGTGTTCTGGAACGATCGAAAATCGGCGATCGGCGTGCCACGGTGCAAAAATACCAAAAAAAATTGAATTACGGTCTAGCGTTCCGGGCAACTCGTCGACCGTTAACAATGTCTACGATCAAACACACGATATGATTTCGATTATTTTGATTATTCAAAACGTTTTTTCGTCCATGGAAATCCTCCGTCGGACGGGCCGAACGTTCGGACGTTAAAAACAAAATCGACCAAAAGACGAACATTTCAAGCGCCCGTGCGAAAATGGGGAAAATAAACGATTCGGTGGTAGAGCGTTCGTCGCGGACACACCGGGGACGACTCGGATTAGCCGTCGAGACGGGAAGAACGTGCGTTATCGTAAACGGCGTTTTGGAGCACGTGGCGCGGCGGCGACATAATCGCTAAAAAGCAAACCCGTCGTTTTCGAACCGATCGGACGGCGATCGCGAGTCGGACACGAGCGTGTACGGGACTTGCGAGATGGCCGTCCCGAACCGAAAACGCACGTCGTGACTTCGGCCGGCTCGGATTCGGACCCGGGCGGCTCTGGGGTCGGATGACCGACCACGCGGACGACGACCACGACGACCGCGGTTCGTTCGTCGAAGCGCGTGACGACCGCGTCGGTTGCCCGCGTTTCCCGAAAACACGCAGCGGCGCACGTGTTGCCGCTGACGTTACAATGGCACGCCTACGTCACCGACGCGGCACAATATGTCGTCCCGGGCGTATTTAGGGTTTGTTTGTTCGCCGCTCGTTTTCGAAATATCAGAAAGCGTTTCCGTCTCCGCGGTTCGGAAAAACGAATACGTTACCCCGTACCGTGATCTGGCCGACGTTGAATTGTATGTCGTCGTCTTACGGTCGCGAACGTTTGCAAAACATTTATTGCTATTGCTCTCGCGTAAAACATTGATACGTTGTCTTTTTTTACACGATTCTAAATACCCGCCACCAGGTCAGAACGCGTTTTCGTGAACGCGACGGACGCGCGGTGTTCAACGACAAAAGACGAGTCGATAACGTAGCGTTTGTTTTTTTTTTTGGCCACGTCGGCTTCCCGTCGCGAATTCACGAAGCCAAACTCGAGTCGAACGGACCGTGCCGTCGGAAAGCGCGCGTACGGTCGGAATCGTTTTACAATCGCCGGCGACCGGCACGGACCGTACACGATTCTCCCGTACGGGGGCGCGCCGCGGACGTCGTCCGCTACGCGAACGCAATAAAATACAATACGCTCGTGACTCGGCGGAACTCCTGTTCGAGTCACGACTTCACCCCCCAGCCCCCCCGATCAGGACAGCCCCCACCCGATTTCGATTGTTTATACCCGACCCGGGCGTGTGCGTGTACGGAGCGAACGCAGCGTTTTCTTTTTTTCTTACTTTTTTGCGCTATCGTTTTTTTCCTCGTTTTCTTGTTAGCAAAACATCGCACACGGTCCGTTTTTCGAATCTGATTTTTTTACGTTTTTTTTCATCTCCTCGCCCATACATTTCATTCCACCTGCGCGTCCGTGCGGACGTTTTCGAACTGTACGCCCGCGCCTCTGGACGACCGCCACGCCGCGTCGCCGTTACGCCAAACGACGTTTCCTTGAACGGAAATCTCGATCGCATTGTCTTTTTTTCTCGTTTACTGTCTGTTTTTATGGACGTTTCGTCGGGATAATCGGAGTCCGACGGATGTGATTGAATCCGGTCGCGTGCCCAGACAAACGGAGAAACGGCCACCGAGCGGATTCCGTTTTCGTTTTCCACGATTTCGCGTAAAACGTTTTTAAAACGTGTCGCGAAAGCTGTCGAGTCAATGCGAATAACGCTCGACGAACGTTAACGGTCATTGTTTTACCGTACGGGTGTGTTTTTATACGTATAGTTTTGATGAAAAATAAAATGCTTTCAATTACTTGTATACGGTCTATATATCGATTATCCGTCGCAATAATAAACATATGTATACGAGTATTTATTATGTTATTCGTTTTCAATTATATTGTTCACAATATGTTGTTCGAACGCGGAAGATATTTATCATCGACATCGACTGTGGATGGCATTTGAACACGGTCGAATACAAACATATATTTATATTTATTTTTTTGTTATCATGTTTTGTCCGTCTTGACGATTCTCATGGGTGTCGAACAGTTCGAAATCAATACGTTTCCGGTCCGGAAATTTAGCGAACGGTCGTTTTAAAAAACACGACGAAACGTTCGTCCCGGGCCCCGTTCTTATCGATTTGTACGATTCGCGACACGCGATGATTTCCGTTTAAAAAAAACACGCGTTGCACTCGTATTGACTTGCGCTTCCGCGTTCGCTGTATTCCTTTTCCAATATGATCTACGGGCGGCGCGTTACGGTGAACATTATCGCGACGATTGCAATGAACTCGGTTGGATTTACGTTCGGCCGTGATCGTACGCGAATGCCTTTATCAAGACGGTACGTACCGCAAGCTACGAATGAACGAAATGGTTTTTTCTCTAGTTGGATCCGATCACGTTCGATAGTTCACCGTTGAGATAACCGATCTGTTCCGGTCGACCGATTGGACTTTAAATTTTCGAAAATTGTAAAATACGATTTCAACGACACGGTCGGCAAAAGAAGGACTTCATATTATTATTATTATTGTTATTGTACACGCGTTGAAACCAGTTATCTTTCCACCAAACACAACATACATATAAATTTACATTTCACGGATTCTCCAGCCTCTAGACGAGCACTATTTTCTATCTGGTATCACGTGTATCTTGAATACCGTCTATTCCCGCAATCATTACCAAGACGGGTCATTGACTGCGTACGAGTTATCCTTATCGATGAAATACTTCGTTTTGTGCTGACGTAATCAACATTCTATTAATACCCTTCGTTTTATAATAACCGTACGATTGTATTTTAATATTTTATCACGTTGAACTTATTGAAATCTTTTAGAGTTATTTTTTTTTTTTTTTTTAGCATAATTATTATACGGATCGACGAAAACACAAACGATAAAAATGAACGTCAACGCAAATATCAACAGATACGTTAGCCGCAGTTTGTTTATTAGTCTGTTGAAGGTCAACAATTCTACAGTTAACAATCATTACGTAAAAAACATGAAATCAAATAGAAGCCGATATAAATCTGAATGTAGAAAAATAACTATTTTATATTCCTTCAGCATGACGTAATCTGTTTGTATCCGATATGTTTATATCATTTAATAATCAATCGAAATCGTGATCAATTAATCGGTATACGGGCAAATATAAAAAAATACCTGTGCTACGTACTCGGCCCGATAATTAATTAATATTTACAGACAAAACGCTGTGTACGTACAGTGTAGGATTCGAGTAATCATTTATTTTTCGTTGCTGCCCTGAGGATCATTTTCTATTCATTTTAGATTCGTAAAAACGATTATAACACACACACACACACACATATACATGTGTATTGGTAAAGCGAGAAATTTCGTATTTTAATTCGGAGACCTGGAAACGTAGCACAATACGATCAATCGTATATATTCCATCTGTTTGCCGGCAAGTACCTTTTCTTTTATTTTATTTTTTACCTGTTCTTTTTGAAAAAAAAAAATTGTGCCCCTCGTAGTTTCGCCCCGCGAGTCGGACACGACGTTCGAATTCTTCAGGAACTCGCTTTCTACCCGTTTGCGTCCGTGTTCTAATTTTTTTTAAATTTTTTTTACTACCTATCCGAGCACCGAATCAGTGTACGCACACGCACACACACACACACATATGCGTAGAACCCGTCGGACACAATGCTTACGAACTCACAGCGTCTGACAGCGCGTGTCCGCGCCAAACAATCGGATACGAGTCGATCGAATTTCGTTCGTCGACCCGTCCGGTTTTTGTCCTACGCGCACGTTTCCGACGTCGAACGCGCTGCGGGAAATCTACGATATGTGCGCGCGGCGGACACGTGGTGCAGTCAGTGTTGCACGCGGAAGTCTCGTCTGAAGGGTAGTGGTCGCCATAGTGGTGTACACCCGCGAACATTAACGTGTTCGGCCCGCGGATCTCGTTCGATCTCTCCTCCGTGTGTGAATGAGAGAAAACGTCCGAGCGTACGGAAAACGTCCAGAATTTTCGTAAATTTCCATGACTCCGTCCGACGGGGAAAACGATCGTACGCATTCGACGAGTTCCCCGACGTCGAACGTCGTTGTAATTTCTGGTTTCTTCCGTTAACGACGCTCGTTTTGTTTGGACGGCACGGAACGTGTTCGTTGATTATCGGTTCGGACTCCGAGAAACACGACCTACAGACGGCGACGGCGGGGCAATACTTTTGGAGAACTCTCGGATCGGTTTATGAATGACGAAACGGTTTTCACGACCGGCGACCGCGGAAACCGGCCGGGTAGGACGTTCAAAGCTGAAAATAATACCTACCTAACGAAAACGCGTTTATTTGCCGTGTCTGCGGACGAACAAGGCGGTCGCTATATGACGTTGTCGGACTGTTTTTTACGGACACAGTTGACGTTCAAAGTGTAAGGGTTCGCCCGGCGCGAACGTCACCGAAACACCTGTGCGCACGATACTTTCGGTAACGGGGGCGGCGGGGCGCGGTTAGGAATCGTTAAAAGTTTTCGACGAGGCACGCGATGTTTACAATGACGCACGCACGACCGCTAAAACAGCCACTATTATTAAAACCGATCGATAAACAAAAACGAAAAAAAAAAACCATTAGTTTTTCGCGCGGCGGCAGTTTGAACTTTGTACGCGGCAACGAGTTCGTCGAAAACGTCGATTTTAAAACGTTCATATGTATATATATTTGTTTTTTTTCATCATATTTCAAACGACAATATACGATCGACTGATTTTCGTTCGAGTCGCGAGGCGAAATATAAAAACTTGAATTTCATTTGTCCGACCATTTATTGTTCGGTCTGACTTTGGCCGAGATAACGATAACGGTTAGTTTTGTTGTCGTCTCAATCGATTCGTTACGTACACGACGCGGCGGCTCAGACAAGCCAAATTGAACACGCGTGTCTGGACCGGTTCGGAGCGTCGGAAACGCTAAACGCACGGAAACGACGGAACGTCCGGATTACTTACAACACCGATCGCTACAATCGATTTACCGATTAAAACACACACCGACAAAACCGTTTCTTTTATTTTCGAAACACTCAACGGTTCCAACAAGAAAGAATAAATTAATTAATATATATATGTGTGCGTGTGTGTATGTATATAGTATATTTTTTTTAAAAATTATAATTTAAAGGACCGGCGTAGTTAAAGGTATTTGGCACGTATCGGAACCACGCTGGAAAATAGAAGACGCGCAAGAGTGGGCGTATAACGCAAAAAAAATCAGTCTGTTCCCACGCGCGTACGTGTTCCGTGATTTCGGAAGACGTCACTGGACCGCGTCACTCGAAAACCACGGGGTTCGCTACCACCAGAGCACGCTCGGCCGGCGCGCGCCACTACACATGTCGACCGGCACACCCGAACAATCGACGACGGATATCGTTTGCACGTGGTCTCATTTGGTCGAGAATTCGCGCACGCCCGTAGCAACCGAGTCGTTTCCGATATTTCAACTCGTCGTAACGAACGCGGCGAATTCGTGTTTCGACGGGAGAAACGTCGACAGTAACCGACGCTTCTGTATCGTTTTTTTTGTTTGTCCCCGTTCGACGCGGCGGGTTTTCTTCCCGGATCGGTCCGGTGCGCGTCGGGCGGTGCACCTGCACCGTCGTCGCTCGGGCTGGACCGCCGTTCGCGAACGACAGAAAAAAACATTCCAAAAAGAAAATTTGATCGCCGATCGCGAGCTACTTATCGAACCAGCGCCGTTCGTTCTAAACCGCTGCATTCGTTATCGGCGGAAACCAGTGCTGTTTCAAAAGCCCTCTCGTGTATGATTTGCAGCACCCGAAAACGTTGGGAATCACAGTCTACGCCGTGTCGATGTCGTACCGATCGCGTACCCTAAATCTTTATCGGTCGATGTTTCGTTGTTGTTCGTACTTACACTAACGAGCATTTTTCGTCGGCCGATTAAAAATCAAAAATGATTAACGCATAAGAGTCCGCGTTAAGTGAGACATTTTATGTCTTATGTGTGAAAATTTTTTTTTTCAAACCATAAGGGAGATTTAGGTTTTTTTTTCTGTAACGCTTTTTCGTGACAGTCTCCAGTGGGTATCTTAATTTAGGTAACGCTTTTCGTGGACACTTTTTGGTGGACACTTTTTCGTGACGGTTTTTTTATTTTAATGTGCCAAAGTAAAGACATAAAATGTCAAAAGAAAATTTTTTTAAAAATAAAATGCTCTTTATTTTGAAACGGTTTACCCGTTTAATGACTGTGAAAACGTTTCGATTGCAGACTAATTGGACAGCGATACATATTATTATATTACGGACCAAACGTAAACGGCACACACAATTTAAAACGTACACGACTGTTCGCGGTGATGAGGGGGGGGGAGGGACACGGGAAACAAAACAAGGACGATCGGGTCGGGATTAAAGGGGAACAGGAACGATGGCGCTCGTTGACTAGAACAATTCGTTTTGTTCGTTTAACAAATTTATAAATATTTTTTTCATTTTGTTTGAACGTTTTGTATAATACTCATTCGTTTCATTCAATACACACGCATTTATTATTATTATTATTATTGATCGCGTGTATCGATTTATAGTTTTCTTTATCGTTATTTATTATAACGCTAGAAACGTTTCGCGTCATCAATGCTCGTTTCGGGAAATTTCGGAAAATGGATAACTGATAGAGAATAACGGCTTATATATTTGTATACCGTATACCAGTTAATATCGCCGCGCCGAAGAGTCATTGGGTGATTTTCGTTTTTTCCGACGTTTGACATTACGGAATTCGACGCGTACGGCGCGCGTTATCTAAATCTCGGTAAAACGTAAACTCATTACAAACAAAGAAGGTACGTGGCCTGCTAATGACTGATGTGGTCACGCGTTCGTATCGTATATATTGTTGCCGTGACGTAAATAAAATATATTTTTAGAAAACTCTACTGTCGTGTAGTTATATAAATGTGTACGCGTAAACCCCGACACCGGCTATTTTCGTTATGTTTTGTGTTTTATGGGGATTGATGGCCGAGGTTAGGCCCGATGCGAACGGATCGATTCGCACGATCTCGTCCGCACTGTTGTACGGTTCGAAGCAAGATACGTCGTCGCGACGGACTGTGGCGAGTCCAAGGGTGTCTATTTGCACGTGTATTTGCGGAGACGGTCGTCGGAGAGCTGTTTTTTTCCGTTTTTGGAAACGGACGTCTCGCGGTTCAAACGCCGCATCGACTCTCGTACACTCTCGTACACCGCGATAACTTTATAGCGCGCGAACGGTTAAGAAACGACGTCGTACACGCTTCCGGACGCGCGCCACGTGCATATCGAAATACACGGTCGGGACGTGCCCGCCGCGACGACGCGAAAACGGCCCGGGCACATTCCACGGAGGCAGTGCACGTGTCGGTTCGTACGGACCGCGGTCGGGTTACTCGGGTTTCTGGACAAGTCGTGCGCAGCGGGGTGGTGATGGCGGCCGAGGGACAAACAGCACGTGTGCGCGCCGCGTCCGGGACGGTCAGCGTTCCGGTTACGAGAAACGAAAATCACTCGCGTCCACGTGCGATCATTAAAACGGTCTGGCGCGCGAGTCCCACTGACGTTGCCATTGACGTTGCCATTGACGTACATGGTCGCGCGAGCAACGAAACGGGCCCGACGCACGTGCGACCGACGGGACGACAAACGCGGCGGTCGGGTGGCGCGCGCGGAGGAAATGTCTCGTGATGATCTCCCGGTGGTTTCGTTCGTCGATTTGTTTCCGACGAGCCGCCAGTTTTACTAGCCACGACGAACGGTCACGTGGACCGACACAAATTCATTTGGTCGACGGACAGTTTCGGAAAACGAACGTCCGGACGACGACGCGTCTATTTTCGGGCGGACGGGGTCTGACCATAAAACGTACTACAAGCCGCGGCGATCAATGGGATACGCGGACGCGCACCGGTTAAAACGCATTACGTTATCCATACCGCGGTACACATTTGGCCCGTAAGCGTTTTGGTGAACGACCCGTCGATGTATGTACGCGTGTGTGTGCACGTTGCGGTTCACGTGTGCGCACTTACAAAACAAAGTAACTATATAAAAAAAAAAAAACCGTCACGACGTATTTTACGGTTTGTCCGCTTCTTTACAAATTCTACATTTTTATCGCTTGTAAAACGGTTTTTTCTTTTCTTTTGTGTGTATCCCCCCCCACACCCCCCATTCCAGTCCGACGTGTTCGTCGTATCGGTGGTCGCACAAAGGCCTCGTACGAGAAATGGAAAGATTTATGCCGGACGGCCATCGGCGCACTCGCCCTCCTAAAAGTTCGTGTCCCGACGGGATCGTACAATAAACGTCAACCGCGAGTCGACTTCGTCGGTTTTCGAAAACGTTCACCGTGAGAAGACGTGTTCGAATACTTTACGTTTCTTTCCGTACCGACACGATTCGACGATAAATCAATCGGTCTCGAACTAATGCGAATTATAACACGATCCGGGCGAACGACTGTTTTCTTGGACCGGGTTTTTTAAATTTTATTTTACAAAAAGTATTGCGCGACAAGAACCAAAAACAAAACACACACACACACAGATACCGCGTGTGACGAAACGTGGACGGCGGATCACCGGAGTCGACCCGTTTGCGCACGTTACGCACCTGACACGCGTAACGCACCTGTCCCGGTGTCGGCGTTTACGACACGCAAAACACGAGGCGGCCGGCAACTGGCCCGGACAATCGTTTCGTACCTGAAACGCAGATACGGAGATCGTTCGGCGCGTCACGATTGAAACGCGCGTCCCTGTTTTACGTTCTGTTGATTCTCGAGTATTCAACGGGGTATTTCACGTGCAGTCGGTCGATATCGAATACAACGAGTTAGAGCTGTTGAGTTTTCCACTCGTATTTAGTAATACACTTGCCCAAACGGTTCGTCGAAGTTCCTATTCCCGGCAACAATTCTGATTTGCATATAAATGACTGTCGTACGGCGGCAAATATAAGCACGGTTTTTTACAAGTCTGTTACTGTCTTCGACGTTGACGCGTTGTTGTTGTTACCGATTTGAACACACACGCGATTTTGTGATTTCAGGTATCGATCGAAACATCGTCGTGGTTCAAAGCAATTCAACACTTGCAATATTCGCACACAGAATATTATTAAATGCAACAACACACCGTGTGAGTGCCTATGCGATCATTCATTCAATGAAAGTGCGTATCCTCACGGTGAGTGTGTGTTCTGACGAGTGATAATTAAAAATAACGTCTAATGGGGTTTTTTTTTTTTTAAATTGTTATTTTATCTGATTACCGCCAAAATAATGATTTTTTTACATAATAATAACGTTTCGGTTTTCCATTTAACCAATTAACACGAAATTCAAACATAAAATAGGCAGTCTAAAAGTGAATAAAATGAAATAATTATAGTAAAAGATTATAAATTATAATGTACGAGATATCCATAGCCATATACACATACACATATATATAGTTTTATGCAATGTTTAAATATACATTTTTAGAATTTGTTATATTTAATTAATTAATTAGTAATAGATGTTTTTTCTTTTTTAACGCAATAAATAATTATACATCTTGAATTTAATGTTCCTCTCTTAACATCATTTTTTTCTTTTTTTTTACTTAGAATTGCTATTGAGTATACATTTTAAATTTACAGTACATAGTCAATGATACTACTTTCTTTCCTAAAAAGTAGACCGAGTGTTCAAAACTACTACTTAATTTCCCTTTATTGAATAGGCACTAATTTAATCGATTTCATAGAAATCAATACTGTTAGGTTAAATTCAAAAAACGAGTTACGGTTTGAAAATCTGTCGATTATTAGTTTGACTAATAAACTAACTGGCTATTCATTTAAATGATTTGATCTATGCAGTTGAATTATTTTTAAGGTAATTAATTGGGTGACGTATCAAATTAGAGGAAATTAGAAGAAAGTACTATGGTGAGAAACGGCACCTAAAATATGATTTGTATCGTATTATTTTGTAATCATTTTACGGCATTTTGATTTCGATGCTATTTACGGCTGATTTTAAACAAAACAAAAACCCCCCCAAAAAAAAAATCATTAAATAATGTTCGTTAATGTATACATTCAAATCGGTTCGTGTTGTTATTTACAGTGGGCGTATGCTTTTGAATTCCTTTTTTTTCCAAAGTTATTACTTTTCGTTACGTCGACGGTGGTCCCGTTATTTGTGTAAATTTTAACGTTTCTTTGGGTGTCAATTGATTGTAACTCGGTGGTCGTATAATGATTGTTGTGTTTATCGATTAATGCATTGTAACTGTCAAGCCGCAGTGTTTCCAATAAAAACGTACGTAACAATGAATGAAAAGTTCTTCTATTCAACACTGCGCGACGGACAATATATCGTCGTCTGTTCGACATTAGTGTACCGAAAACACTGGCTCGGCGACCGAACAAACCGTAAAGTTCGAAAATAAAAACGGTGCACAGTGACTGCGGTTCGTGAAAATATTGGCGCGCGCGCGTCCAACATCAACGTCATTTCAGTCATGGCGACCGTTCGATACCCAAAACCGTTTTGCTTCATCCGTCCGGTCGTGTTCCGCGCACACGTCGTCGGGACGCACGACCGTCTTTATTTCTTATTGAAAATCGAAAACCGCACGCGCGTTCGCGTTACGAAAAAATCGTGGCCGGCAAGTCAATGGTGTTCGACACGCCGGAAACCGTCCGTAAGCAATTCTTCCCGGCCACTTGATGTGGGTGTCCAGTCCGAACTCTAAAACGGACGTGACGCTGGAAAACCCGACCGAACGTTTGTTCCGAAGACCATTTACAAACGCGTCGAACGAGTGGAACTTACTAAGTTTTACGATGTTGGATTTCACCCGTACGGCCTGTGCTACAAGAAAATACGGAGTGTCGACCTCCCGAACGGGTGTAACGCGATACGAGCCTACGGAGTTTTTTTTGGTTTTTTACGCGGTCGTGCTTTCTTTTTTCTCGACGTAACGCGTTCGGCGGGCGTACGGAAAATCCGTATCTGCCGGACGGCAGGCGTTCTCGTGGATCGCAGCCGGTTCGGGATATTTATTTATTTTTTTTTTTTTACCCACTTACGTATATAGTTTTTAACGTCCGAAATGGTCACGAGAAAAAAAAATGAATGAAAAATAATACGTTTTATCGACACGATTCGATCGGAAAAAAAGACTAAAAAACCTTTTCGTTTTCGTTGGCCGTGGTCGGAAGGTGTAAAAAAAAATCTCATTATAAAACGATCGCGTCCGGCGTCTAGGGTCGGGGCGGTCATTCCGACCGTACGTCGTTGTAATTAACACCGCGTGAACAGCGCGATAAAAATCAGTTTTCGGGAACCATCGTGCGAGCGTGGCGGTCATCGTCGCGGTCGGTCGGTCGTTTTTTTTGTTCTCGTCGATATTTAAACGAGACGGGACGACACGCGTCGACAAGACCGGCAGTCCACGGAAAAGTCCCCCGCGTCCGGTAAGGGCGGAAACGAAGAAGAAGAAGAAGAAGAAAAAAACCGTTTAATTAAACACGCGCGGCGGTTGATGACCACCTGACGCACCCGGCGTCAGCGCGTGCGTCGTACAGATTCATTTCTTTCGGTTGTCGAAGGTCAGCCGACGATAAAAACACGCGCGTACGAAAGGAGAACGAGAACCATACGTGGACGGGAGCGCGGGTCCCGCAAGGCGCCTTCTCGCGTTCACACCGGGGGAAAAAAAACTCCCCCCCGCCCCCGCCCCCGTACGGCTTGACGCCGGCAGATAACGCCGCGAAAGGGTCGCGCACAAGAAGGGTTCCACGCCGGCACAATAGACGCCCGGGGTAAATGGTTTAGTGGACGGGCGCCCGAGGACACGACGTTTTTAGGTTAGGCCCGAGGACACGACCCGGTTTGTCGCGGCGAACAAATAACGTTTAATTACGGTAAACAACGACGAAAAAACGACCGGGGTGAAACGGAACGGGTTCGGGACGCGGGCGTGTTTGCCGAGGCCGTCTCGGAAAGCAGATGGCCGAATTTCCCTCGGCGCGTATTTGTTCCGGGCCTCGCGCCGTCGACGTTCGTTTTGTTTTTTCTCTCGCGTGCGTCGTCATCCTCTCCGTCGCGTGAGAAACCTGCGAGTTCCACTCCGGCATCCGCTCGACGCGGACCGGGCGGGACGTCGCGGAAGGACGTCCCGGCTCGGACTCCCGCGCCCGCCCGGGCCAGCACCAGGCGCGGATCCAAGTGGCGTGGGGGCACGTTGAATGTTGTTCGATTTTCGTCATTGGTATCGTTTTATAATTCTAACTCTTATGTCGACGATACTATAAAAAGACAATTTAAAATGAATGTTTTTCATAACCAACAGGGATAAATATCTCTTTTTATCAAAGCGCATACAATTGTTTTCATATACGTATTGCAGTTTGATTATTGAACGACACGTGGGTTACACATAATATAATATACCTTAAGTATCTCGGATATCTCCGTAGAGGACAATAAATCGTTCCGATAGCAGCCGCGACCGCCACGCGATTTATTGTTTTACTCGGGTGTATCGCAAACGATTTTCAATAAAACGATGGAACTACTCGATGCGACGGGATTTTAAATCCCCCCCCGTAAATAAATTCTGGATCCGCGCCCGGGCCAGCGCGTAAGGACCCGCGGACACTGGCGACGAAACGACGCCCGGCGCGGTTTTCGAATGCCCGTCGGAACTGTTCGGGTCGAAGTAAGAAACGAGAACGGAACCGTTTCACGCCGTGCGGACGCGCCAAAACGGTTAAAACCGCGTCAACCCAAACGCGAGTTCGTAGCAACGGTCATCGACGACATATTCCGCCGCGTTAGACGTTTCTCGTCCCGACGTCGTTTTTTGCATCATTCGACGGCGCCGTGTATTGTGCTAATCCCCGTCCGTCAAAGCCGTTTTCAATACGCGGTCGGTCGCAGTTACCCGGTCTCCTCGCGCCCGTCCATGTCGGTCAGCGGTTTGACGAACGTTCGTTTTTCCTGGTTCCGTCTCCGGGGCGCGTGTCCGCAGTCGTACCGGTTTTTAGGACCGCGCACAGGAATGCTGGCCGTTCGTACGCCGAGTCGGTTTGGAAGTTGTTGAGAAAACGACGCGCTGTCGCCAACGTTTCTCGCACACTACTACTTTACTAATCGAGTCGTCTTTAGACCGAGAATACGATTAAACGAACAACTTACTTGCCATATCGCGGTTGAATTGCGCGCTCGGTATTAAACACCGTACGATGTGCCGTATCGAGTACGGAGTTAATTTCCGATTTGCCCGCCGAAAATCACGTTCAAACCTCAACCGTATGTCGTGTCGATCGACCGGGCACATTTCTAAAAACAAAAAAAGAAGGAGTGTTCGTTCGGCGTTATCCACTTACGATAATTAGCGGGGCGGTATGATTTCGTTCAACACACGTATGTACGTCGTGTTGTCGTTGTTTTTTTAATTTGACGTTTTCTCCGCCGTAAAGTGGTATCGCACGAAAAAATAAATAGAATAGAATTTAATATTGCCAATAAACGGCGTTCACACCGGAAACGCCAAACTCGGCCGGATAAAAACCGATGTGTTCGTCTTTCCGGCAAAACGCGCCGGTCTACGCGGACATCGCTGAACGCCACGAACACGAAGGATAACAATTCACCCCCGCCCCAAATAATATAAACGAATTCGTGGGAAAACACTTTATACAAAAACACGTAGATCGCGTATGGCCTCAGCCGTCGGTGTGTTTTGTTCGATAAAAACAAAATCGAAACGCGTTCGTCTGCGTCGTGGTGCCCGGAATCGAAAAACATGGACCGCTACGATCATGATAACTCGTTACGTCGAAACCGTGTGCGAACGTGTCGGGGACCGCCGCCCCGATAAATTGCACGTTACCGCGACGGACTACGTGTTGAACGATGGTGTTGTTCTTTTTTTTTTTTGGTACGCGAATCATTTGGCGAGGCGACCGATGACCTCGACTGCACGTCAGAATAACACGATCGTCGTAAACACATTTCGCACGCGAACGTAGCTGTTTCGTCCGCCTCTGCTGCCTCGAAATCTCACGTTGTGGCGCTCGCACATGGTAAAAACGCGAACGATCTTCGTAAAAAGCAAAAACAAAAGAAATACGCGCGTACGTTGCGGTAAACGTTGCCGTCCGAATAATCTACGCGGTCGTTTTCGTATACACCGCCTCACAACGTGAATCAAAGTCAAGTCAACAATAGATCGTCGTCGGGTCGAGTTAAACGGCCGACGAGACGCGGACCTCCCCGTAGGAACACTCGCCGGCACGAGACACACCGCAGCGGTGTCAAAAAGTTCCGGGAGTTTTATTTTCGTAAACGTGCACACAATTCGAACCGAAACATCGTTCCGTCGACGCGTTGTTCGCTTACGAGTCCGAGTCTAAGGTATCGCGGTGCGACGTCCGGTTAATACCGGATGGGGGGGGGGAATCGTGGGAATCATTTTATCGGCTAAACGCGACTGTCTGTGCGATCGGTACGGACGGCCGATGAATTAACCGTTGTCGACGAACCCGATCGACACGACCTTCGATTGTGATTTTTCAACGAAACAGCCGTCAACTTCGCTCGGTGCGCACGCGAGACTAACGCAGTTTTAATTACCGCGCGCGATTTAAATTCCAATCGTTAAAAAATAGTTGTTTTTCGTACTCTGTACGAATGCGTTGCCGGGGACTTTTCGATCCTACCACTACGACACCCGGACGTGACGTCGACTCCCGAATCCGAAACGAATTTTAACGAGAAAATAAATACTCTGACCTCGCGAATTTCTTCGTCTCCCGGGCCACTGCTGTACGGTGTCGACCGGGCGAATCGGTCGCCGGATCGGAAACGAAACGCCGACGCGTGTTAATACGTCCGTTTACTGCGTACTGTGTTCGATCCACTGTCCGACGATACTGTCCCGTTAACCCGTACGGGACGCGAGTTTTGCGATTACAAACGCATTCGTAAAATCGAAAAAATCCAAAATACAATAGTCACGAAAAATCAAACTTCCAGACCGTGGAACGCGTGGACGAAACCTATTTGTCGGGTCTCTTACACGTGCGTGTCCATCTTTACGGATAACGACAAATCGTTATTGTTCTCCCGCCTTCGATTGCTCGCGCCAATTCGTTCGTCGATCTGTCGACCGTTACGCGCCCCCCGACGAGACCTCGTGCACAATACGGTCACCGTACGTCATGAAAACCGGAACGACCGACGGAAACGTCCTTCGCGCCCTTCGGCCGGATCGTAAAACGTCACGTACCGAAATACGGTACGCGCGAGGACGGGCTCGGACGACGCGCACGGGTCACGTACGTTGTGGTTGGTTGTAACCAACACGTGTACCGCGAGACTGTGGTACCGGAAAACCGGTACGCCGCCGACCTTGACCCGCGGGACGTGGCTCGTGTCCGAAACCTCGTGGCTAAAAATCTCTCCGGCGTCACGTGCGCGTTGTCGCGTCTCCGGAGAGAGTGAGCGAGCGAGTGGACGCGACAGAGGTTTTGTTGCTCACGTCCAGAACTTCCGATCTCGTTCCGGTCGTCGGATGCTTGCAGAGGTTTTTCATTTGACGGGCGCAATTTTCGGGACGGGACGACGGCAATGCCCCACGGCGGCCGGTTTTTTTTTTAAATTTTAGTTGTAGCGTCGTATGAAA
Source organism: Schlechtendalia chinensis (assembly GCA_019022885.1). Taxonomy (NCBI): domain Eukaryota; kingdom Metazoa; phylum Arthropoda; class Insecta; order Hemiptera; family Aphididae; genus Schlechtendalia; species Schlechtendalia chinensis. The sequence goes on along the minus strand of CM032350.1, from coordinate 3,904,326 downwards.
CCATGACGTTTCAAATAATAATAATAATAATAATATTGAATTTGTTATAAAATCTGAAAAATTAATGAAAAAATCCGATTGATTTTTTTACGGGGCACGCGATAAACACGGTTTCCTTCCAATGCTCGTTGAAAAAAAAACCTGACCGACGTTCCGTTTTTACGACGCCCGACAGACAAGAACGCGTTCGACCCGCGAAAACGACGTCACCAGGCACATCCATCCGGATTTATCGTTGTAATACCGTTTTGTCGGTTCGCCACCGACTCCTTATCGCCCTCCTCATAAGACCGCCGCGCGAATGACGTCAACGCGTACGTCAAGAGGGGTTTCGTGGAAACTCTTCGGCGATCCATAAAAAATCGTGATCTATTTGATCGTGCGGATCGCCCGGTCCGGGAAACGATAGATTTTCGAAAAGGTTCTTTTTTCATTCTTTTTTTTACCGAATTGTGTGAGGTGTATACAAAACGAAAAAAAAAAAAAACGTTCGTGAAATCCGGGAACGACCGAGATTCCCGGGCGACGCGGTCCACGTGTACCGTCTGTCATCGGTTCTTCGTCCTCGGGAAACGGCCCCAGCCGGCTTCGACCACACAACGTGTGTTGCGTTTAATAAGTCGACGTTTCGAACGTGCACGTACCGCAGCGTTTGAACTGCGATGAGGGGGGTGGAGAGGAGAAAAAATCATTACAAAAGGGTAAAAACGAACGCGCGTTGCCGATGAATAAAAACGTCTCGCGGGAGGCTAACAAAAAAAAAACAGATACTCTGCCGATTCGTAACGACACGTAAAAAACGATCGTATCGTCGCGGATTCGACCGTGGAAAATATGTTATTGATTTTGAATGCCGTTGCGTCGGTAAACGCCGAGAAACGATTAACCAGGAAAAAATACCATACGGTGTTCAGTTCGAATTTATGATCGAATTAAACGCCGCAAGGAGAAACGATAGCAGTTTTCTACGACGCGCAAAAACACTTGCTGCGCGATCGAAATATCTGCACGAACGATTCTCGAATAGAATACTTTCGAGTTTCGTCCGTGTTCGGGAGGGGTTTTTCGTTTTTTTGTTGAGAATTCCTTCGAATCCCTCGGAGCCGATGCATCCGAAACTCGACAGCGGACAATTACAATCACGACATCATGACGTTCGGAGGACCACGTGTTCTACAGATTACCGTCAATTCGATACCGCTGCGTACTAAACACGTCCGAGTTTTTGTTCGCGGCTCTCGCTGTGACACGGCAAACATATTCCGTTATCGTTACCCAGCGTGTGTGCACTCCGTCTCCGTTTCGTCCATCCGGCCGTGTTCACGTCGACGCCTTTCACGCGCTGAACTACTTTCGTGCGAAATCATTGGGCGAAACGTTTTCGAGATCACATCGATCACAGAAGAGAAGGAGCGGGCGGGTTCGTATCCGTTTCGGTGCGTATAATCGAAATCGTATCGATCGTTACGATTTCCGCGTTCCGGTAAAAACACGTGTTGATTTCGGGACCACGCGCCGCCGAATCGGTCGTAAACGCGCGTTTTAATTCTTGTCTATTATTTCGCACCCGGTCTGATATTTTATCGGAATAACGAAAACACACGTACGTTTTTTTTTGGTCGTCCACGTTTTTCGACGCGTTCGAATTATTCTCAGAAAACTGCGACTTCACACAAACGGAAGACATAAATTTCACGTGGCCACGGACGTTAATGCGTTTTCAAATCCACGCGTCAAATCCGAAACGTCCGGACGCTTTATCAACGCGCCGGCGACGAATTTAATAACGACTCCGGCGCGGTCCGCGGTGTTAAAACGTGACCCGGGCACCGGGGTAGGCGCATTGTTCGAACGGGTGGGCACGTGCAAACGAGGCGAACGTCATTGTTATTTGAATATCGCCGTCGCCGAGTCCCTATTTTGCGGCCGTCGCGTTTTGACGTTGACGTTTCGGCCGTTTCCTGTTCCGTCGCACGGCGTTTCACCGAATTTCACGTGCCCCGAACGCGGCCAAACGCCGTCCGGTCGGTTTCGTCCTTATTTTATTTTATTTTTTTTTTTCGACCGGCAACAACAATAACGATCGAAAAACGTTTTTTTTCTTTCTTTCTTATTTCTGGGTTTTTTCTGGTATTTTTTTTTTTTATATACGCGTCTCGGAACCGACACGGGCGCCAAACGCGATTAAATACGAAATTTATTTTCACGTTGTTGTGTCCGTTCGGTTTCTGACACGTTTCTGTCGAACGCGTCGTTTAGAAAAGGTTCGACGTCGAAAACACGTGGTCGGAGGCATCCGATTCACGACGACGCCGTTTCGAACGTTTTCGAAAAAATCCGCGTTTTTTTTCGTTTTACATCAATTGAACACACGAAATCCGTATTGTTTGTTGGCACAGACTTGGCCCGGTGTCCCGCAAACACGATTTTACCGGCGGTTGAATGGATCTAGTCGTGAGTGGATGGGGACTTTGAAAACATACGTCATAGTTTAACGGATACAAGCTGTTTGCCGCCAATATTCGTCCAACGCGTTTTGCATTTCGTAATTATTTGATACCGTGGTTTCCGTTTCGCCGTCAACAAATAGATCTCCTTTACTGCCGGTTCGACCGCCCACCGAACTCGACAGCCGTCAGTCGACGTGTACGAATCGGATTGGCCAAAAAAAATTTTTTTTTTCGTTTCGAACAGCCCGCCGCCGTCACCGGTACACGGGTACGCGTCCCGTCGGTTTTCGCGAGATTCGTTGCGGAAAACGCTATCGGTTTCACGCGGCGCACGAATACCGAACCCCCCGACGCGCGCTCGACAATGGCAAACGTACCGGACGGCTTACAATGTCCCTCCCCACACCCCCGGACGACTCGTTACACGAAAATGTGCGCGCCGCTTTCTAAACGCGTTACGCGGGCCACGATGACCACCCGCGCGACGGACGCGAACGGTCGTTATTTTTATCCGTTTCCCTTTGGTTCTTCGCGTTTTTTTCTCCTCCCCGTCCCGACGACAACAATAACAATAACGACAATCATATCACGTCGCGCGCAATCCGCAATCGGTACAGTCTAAGTCCCGTGAAAATCCCGTGAAATCCGAACAGAAAAAAACCCACGCGCTCGCTCGTTTCCGGCGTGGACGTGTGCCGCGGACCGGTGTTCACGGGAAATCGACGCCTGTCGGACGGTTCGCTGTTTTTGCTCTCCGACGTTAACGAGCGTTCGCAAAACAACAACGGCACACGACTAGCGCGATTCGCCGCTACACGTTTCCACGCGATAAGAAGATTAGAAGCGCGCGCGTTCTCGACGGTTTCGGACGGCGATTGTAACGGTCTGCATCGTCACGTCGAGGAAATCGCGTTTGTTTTTTTTTGCCCACCCTCACCAATAACGCGAATAAACGTTCATAAAAACGCACGTTTCGACGATCAGAATTTCGAACGCGTGACGGTGACCGGGTGGGTTCGCCGAGCGTTTGTCGGCGCTTATCGTACGCACGTCGCATTGTCGTCGTCGCGGTCTCGTCGTGCACAGGTGGTTGTTACTATCGCGTCGCCGATGATATGTGATGATATGTGTGCGCGTGCACGTTCGCGGCGCAACCCCCGGACGCGAGAAACGTGACGCGATCCCCGAGGACGTACTTATCGTACGGACGGGCGACGCGACGAAGACCGGCCGGTGTCCCGTGTCGCGTGCTCGTGCGCAATAATCCGCGCGGATTTGACGGCCGGACGAGGTCGTAAACCGCGTTTGGTTTTAGCGTCCGGCTTTTTCATTCAGACGCCGAACTGTTAGAGCATACAAGGTTCTTCCCAAAAGGGTTTAAAAAAATAAAAAAAAGGCTGGTGGGGGGTTGCGCGTATATTGGAATCGCAAAAACGTCGTGTTCGGCACGACGTTTGCGATTTTCCACGCGTCTTGAAATATTGGTATTCCTGACGAATAGCTGTTTATAATGTTTTTATCGACACGCGACAGTTTTCGATTTTCTTCGTCGACGGTAAACCGTACAAACCGTAAATTCTATCACGGAAGATTTTCGAAATAAACGTTCCAGGCGAAAAAGAATCGTGGAACGTCTATTGTCAAGTGCAATTAAACGTTACGCACAAAGATTCGACGACGACGAATTCCGAATTGTCTATAGCGCGCTTATGGGTTCGTTCTGATATTTGGCGACACGTGATTTATCGAAAATTGTCCATTGAGTCTGTAATCAAACGAACGTAGCAAGGATTTAAATCCGCGTTAAAATAAAAAAAAAAATAGTACGTCGTTTCATCGCCCACCTCCCCGGAGTGAAAAACCCGTGCTCGACACGGTTTACTCGTACTAGTTGTCGGAACGCATGTCCGTCTGTGTTTCCGTGTTTATGACGCGCGTGTCCGGACCGAACGTCGGGGTGTGAAGCCGACGTCTTGTTTGCGCGGTCAAAACGTCGTACGACGAAACCGGGCGCGAATAACGAACGGTTCGAGTGCACGAAAAATATAATCACGATTGTAATCAACACGGGCGTGGGTGCGACGGCACGGCAAGTATAACCGCCCGACTTCCAGACCCTAATCGGTTGTGGACTCCGTCGAAACGTACCGCGTCGAGTTTTGTCTCGCGTTTCGGACGTTAGAACACAATCTATTTGTCATTGTCATTCGACGTGATGTACTCGCACACGTTGTTTGACGTGGACGCGTATTATTTTTGCAGTTGAGTCAATAAACCCCCTCCCCCTCTCTCCACCAGTCACTCGTTCATGATATTGTAACCGTATTGTATAGGAGCCTAAATATTTCTGGACATCAAACCCGGACCGCGTAAAACCGAGGAGGGTACGAAGCGATGTACAAGGACTGAATAGTAAAAACCGCGAGAAAATAAAAATATTCATTTTAAATCTAACGAGAACGGTAGTCTGTAAAAACGTGCGTCCGTGTGTCCGACACACGATACGTTTCGCGTCTCCTCCTCCGAGAATAATAATTGTCGTGGAAAAATAATGGTCTTGGTGTGCAACGTGTCTCGGGGCACGTGTGCTTGTTGCCGTGCGTCCGTTTCGAGGACGCCACCGTGTCAACGTCATGAACGTGCGCCCGGGGGAGGCGAGATTTTCCGCTTCCTCGAGATCTCGTATTATGTCTTTACCGATTTTGAAATAATTTTTCAATAGGTACGCAATTTCCAAATAGTCGATAGCAAAAATATCGTAGTAAAAATATGATTTCCATAGTTTTCTAACGATAAAACTAGCTTCAACCGTGGTTACCGGTTTCTTCTGTGACAATACATTTTGTGATACTCGCAGACGGTGGAAAAATTCAAATTCGACTACGCGCCGAAACCGTTTGAAACGCATTGATGTGTTTGTTAGATAGGTTTTTTATTTTTTGACCGTTCACAATACGTTTTTGTCCGTCGTAAAATCGATCTTCCGTCTGTATCGATCTTGTGTTGGGGTGGTTGGCCAGTGTCAGTCGTGGAATACATCAAACGATTAAAGGTCGCGTGATCAGCGTTTTAAACGAGTTACTTTTTACTTAGTGAAATATTATTAAACGTACTCGACCGGACGGCGAATGACACGCTGAATGCAAACGCCAACCGCCGAGTCGCGTTTGTTCACTCCCGAAGGCATCAATCGTGTCCGAGTCGCGGACGGTCGTGAACGCGCGTTACCGTTTTGAAACCATCGATGTCTAGAGAGGGCGAGAGAGAGAAAGGCTGGTGTTTTTCGTGATTTTCGCGATCGGACCCCGGGCGTGAAACGCACGAACGACGGGAGACGGAAACGGTCGGGCCGAAGTCCCGGCGTGTTTGTCGTCGTCCGCGGCGTTCGACGCCGTCAAGAGTACGACGATAGCACGCGGGGACAATGGCGGACGCGATCGTGTGAGGCCCGACGGTCGGACGATTATTATATTTTGTCGGGGTTTTCTGCGGCGGACAAAAACACGAGAACACGTCGTGGTCGTCGTCGTCGTCTGCACGCACGGCGCGGCCCATTAACCCACAAAAATATATATTATTTGTACGCGGCATTAACGTTCGACGGGGGCGGACGACGGCGATAAATTATCGGATATTGCGACGGTCCGGGGTCGTGTTCGGTTGCAACACAAACGCGGGAACGCCGCCGACCTTTCCGGGCGACTATTATTATTATTATTATACGAGTGCGCACGCATCGCTTCTGCACACACGTGTGCGCCTAATGTTTGTCACGTCGCAATACCGTTTTATTTATTTTGTGTTTTCGTTCGTACGTACGTACGATAACCGTACGCGCGGACGGGAAGACGAAATAAAACCGGAGACTCCGCGTCACGGCATTCCTTTGTCCCGTGGTGCGCAACAGGTCTGGCCGACCGTCCGCGTGCTCCGTCGACCGTTCAAGATACGGTGGTTTTTTTTTTTTGCGCGCGTACGGTATCAGAACGGTTTTTCTCTAGTCGGTCCTCCGCAATTGTTCGACGACCACGATGTTAATCGCAAACCGATACCGTCCGTTACGCATTCACACGTCGATTCCTATTGAAATCAGCGTAATCGTTCGACCGTCGTGTTTTCAATCACGCGTGTTACGGGCAACGTTTCGCATTAGATTGCTTCCGTCGGGCTTCCGGGACGCGGCGTTCGAAATTCCCGGACGCGGGAATACGTCCGTTGTTTTTCCGCGCGGTTTTTCCTCTCGGCGAAGTCTTCCGAAACGGAGACCTGAGCGGGAGGCGCGAAATCCTTCGGGATCGCGAACGAACGGACGGACAACCCGTGCGACGAGAAGCACCGGTCTTGTCGGACCGACATCCACCGTCGGCGAGGCTCGTTAACTCGTACGGCATATGTGCGCGCACGACAAAACAAAAAAAGGAAAGAAAAAAAACGGAAAAAATAAACCGGCGCGTCGCGGAGACGACGAGACGGGAGGAACGAGAAACGAACGTCGTCCGGCGAGACGATGAGAAACGGTCTGGTGCGGGGGGGGTGAGGGGGCGCAGACTCTCGCGTACGGTGAAGCCGGCGGGGAGTAGAGGCACCGGTCGTATACGGTCGCGCGGACGAATTCGAGTTTTCGCTGCCTTGTTTAATATCCGTTCCGCCTTGAGACGCTACCGCGACCGCACCGCCCCACCCGTACACTGCGATGTTCGCTACGAGTATTTATTATTATTGTTATTATTGTTATGCCGACGTCGTCATTGTCTGGACGGTTCGGTCGAGTTCGCGTACCGTCCAAAAAAAAAAAAAAAAAACGTTTTTTATAAATTCCATTCGTCGGATGTGCTTTCGTCACCAAAAAAAAAAAAAAATGAAACCATTATAACGTTATATAGGACACGTGTAGTTTATTACAGTTCGGACGTGAAACGTCTTACGGTCTCGCTCGGTTTTTCAAATGTTCGACAAAAAACGAAACCGATTTTGTCACGAGTTCGGCGAAACCCGACTGTTCAAAACGCTCGGTATTCCATTTCTCGTAGTTAACCTTCTATTACTAAACGTAGCTAAATCGTTTTCTCGTGCCCCCCCCCTCCCCTAAAACAACGGATAACCGAGTGCTTGGAACGAATAAAAACGTATTAAATCACGATCTGTCCGTACGATCAAGAACCGACTTTTACGCATGTTTCCTTGGTCCAAAGGGTCGACGGTTTTTGTCGGCAGTAGATTGTTTCCTCGCGGAAACGCGTCACGGGGCACTCTACGGCGTCACACACGAAGCCGCAAAAAAAAAAAAACGACAATTACAATTAAAAACGAACGCGTAAATCGCGCAGACCTCCCGGCGACCCGTTTGTCGACCGTTGTTGTCAGAGTCGTCTGGACAACGCAGCAGCCAGCAGCACACGTTGGCGGACGACCGATCGCGTTTTTCGCGTTTCAATAACGAAGCGTCGATCGATCGATCGCGGCGCCCCACTCGACCGGCATTCGCGTCCGGACCGACGAAACACGAGAAAAACGCGTAACCGTCTCGGAAGTCACGGTACACCGATCGTCATTTCGGTCGAGACCGAGACGCCTCTTCTTCCGCCGGCTGCGCGTCGCGTAAAACGTATTGCAGACGCGCACAAATAAACGACCTAACCGTCGTACTCCATTGTCTTTAACGACCTATTTAATGGACAACTCCGTCGTGATGTCATTGTGTTTCAGTACGCGGACGATTGTTTTCTCAACAAAATGTGACCGGAACACATGTTTTTCTATTTCTATTTCTAGTTTTTTTTCTTCTATATATAAGCTCGACGAGCCGATCGCACGAACGTATTTCCAATAGGCGACCGATTCTAAACGTTTCCAGCGAGTTCGGTATATTTCGCGCGAACACGAACCACTGCGCGGGTTTCAGGATCGCCCGATTATGTCGAACGGTTATAATGTCTCGCGACTCGACGATATTAAAACGAACGGCGGACACGAAGATGTCTTCGTGTCTAATGAAAAACATTCAAAATCACGACTAATAAATTTTCGACACGTGCTTGAAATCGTATTTTGTCAGTGAAAACCGCTGAACCGTTTTCGTCGAAACAACCGAAACAAAAACGAGCGATAACATTTATTATTATAAATGATTTTTGTTTTCTTCTCGTAACTCCGAACGGTATTGTCGTGTAATTATTTCCGACGGAAGCGGCAACAACAAAAACAGCGTGTCGACGAACGTGTCGGAGAATATTCGTATCGCGAAAAATCGATTGGTCCTTTTTTTGCTCACCGTCAAGCCGTTATAATCCACGTATATTATTAAAACGCTGTAATAATGCGACGGGACGAAAAAACGAGTCGAATTCATCTCACGCGGTCGGTCGGAATGCAATCGTCGCGTGCGGCGTGCGGTCGATGTAAGTCGATTGTAACACGCCGTCGCGCCGTTCAGAAACCGTAGGCAAATTGTCTGACGATTCGTGGTCTCCGATTCCACATTATCGCAGGAAACGGTCGTATTTGACAACAACCGAATTCCGTTCGCGGTCCTTGAACGTGTCGGAAAATAATTCCTCAGAAACTTTCGGCCCGGCGTCGCGTTCGGTTTCGTTGAAACGCATGCCGGCCAAGAACCGTTTTTAATGTCGTCTAATGCCACGCAAGTGATCGTCCTAATCGGTTTGTCGACGTGAATGCTTAAAAAAACATTAGGCGTAAAATTTACGAAATTCACGTTGAACGCCCGTTGTCCTTAAACGGCGTGTGCGTGTGCGCGTGCGTGCGTGTGTGTGGGGGGGGGTAAACGTATTATTGTGTGTGGACAACGTTCATGATGGCGTTTCGACATAACATTATATTTCGTTTGGACGGAGACACATTTATTTTTTTTCCTCGTCGGTTTTCGCATAACTCGGCGCGAACGTGTGCGATAATGACACGATAACATAACAATGTTACTGTCCCGGCGAACGGTCTGAAAACCCAAGACCATAACCTATAATAACATGAGGACGCGTTACGAGTTGGAAACGCTGTCCGCGTATCGTGTCCGATCGGTATGATCCGGTCGTATTTCGGGTGACGCACGCGACGGAACCAGTGGAGACGGTCACGTCGCGAGACGTTCATTTCGAAACGGCGTCGCGAAAATTCGAAAAATTCCAGTTATGCTAAACACACACACACACACACAGACAAAACGCGTCGTGCCTGTTCGATTTTTGAACGATTGTTCGGCATTTATTTTCAAAGAATTAACTCGATTGAATCGTTCGCTCGGAGCCGTGCCCAGGTCGCCGGACGGGGGGTTTGGGGGGGGTCCGGCAATTTTCTCGCAAAACGCCTTGCAGTCGATTACACGATAGCAAATAAATAGATAAAACGACGACGACGTGGCACATTGGGTACGATTGTTAACAACGATATTTAACGGTTTTAACTAAAGAATCAAAAAAAAAATATATATATTATTATTGTTGTACGTCGATACGTGTAACGATATTAACTCTCATCCCGGTTTTTACTCACATGCTGAAATGTAAACACTATACGTTTTTTTACATATATATATATTATATTTTTCTCTGTCGCGCGATAAAACACACACACACACATATATAAATGTAAATAGCGTGCACGAATAACTGGTTGACATCTATAAATAACATCCATCTAATAATCATAATTTAGTTTACCATTGGCCGTTCGCCATAAAGGAAACTCAACAGAAAACCGGTATTATCGCGGTGTGCGAATCGCACGTTAATTATGAATTCGCGACGCCGCGTACACCGTAACGCGTTTGTATTTGTATTTATCAATTTATCGGACACACGACGTTGACGTCGTAAAAAATTGTCGGAAAACAACTAACTGTTAATGATCCACGGCGGCCACACGAGCCGCACGTCGTCCGGTCGACGAGAACAAAACGTTCGCCTTTCGCGCGTGTGAAAAGACAACGAGTGGGGCGCGTTCTTTGATTTTTCGTTTCGCACGAAAACGATCGGTTCAATTATCACGTTTGCCAAAGGTCGACACACAAGTCACGTTTATTTATCGTGTGCCTACGGAACGTTTGCCAACACGTTTCGTTTCGAACCCGTTCGTTGGGTTTTCGACGAGACTACAATTATTATCTCGTCATAAACGAAAAAAATCGACTTGATCATCCGCATGAGTAACTGATCGCTGGCGAACGGAACGGTTTATTTTTCTTTTATATTATTTTTTTATATCCGTGCAACGTTCAAACGACCCGTACGTGTTCCGTTTAAGGCCGCCAAGCGAATTCCAGCTGGTTTATGTAGCAAAGTCGAAAATTCTAATACGGTACGCTTTAGGCTCGTCGAAATGAAATCGAAACCGAACCGTACAAAGGACGGTTCGGTTTCGACGGGTGTACTGGTTAAGTGTTACGCGCGAAAAATTGTTGTGGCGTACGCGACCGACCGATCGTAATAACGTTTTGCGCAGACGAACGAACGAAAAAAAAAAAAAAAAATTTATGTGCGCGCGTACGGTAAACACGTTTTATAACAAGCATATTGATTTTATTTCCATTTTTCTTTTGCGCGCCGTCGTGATTTTCCGCGTAAATTATCGCCGTGCGTACGTTCTCGCGTCCATAACCCGTTCCGTACCCGTGTTCGCACGCGGTCGTCCGCGGTACATACCGTACGTATACCGCGCACCGACGCCTCGATCGGGGAAACGTAACGGTAGAATTTGTATTTGAGTGACGAGACGTGTACGTGTACGTATCGTAACGTTCCGGAATACGCGCAAGTCCGACGATTTGGTCGGGTCGGTTGGCCAGGCTGATTTTTTTCAACGTGAACTATGATCCGTCGAAAACATAAACCGATATGATCGCTCCATCGAATTGATTCCGTTGTTATTAAATCTATTGTTGTTTTTTCGTCCGATTTATTGTAATAAAACGTTAAAGTATTGATATTATTATTATTATATCGTTTAATAAAATAAATGTTTCGACTGCAAGTTATTTTTGAGCGTTCACCTCAATCATTGTTATTCTTAAATACGTTTTCGACGGTTTTTCATGCGTGTTAACATCTCTTCTGGTTCGGCTGTGTATAAAGAAAAAAATCATCGACGAGTACCAACGCGATTTCCAAACAATTGATAGCAAAAAAATTATATCGTGCCGATGTATGGACGATCGTAGTAAACATACGATTTCCATAGTTTTCTAACGACAAAAACCGCTTCAACCGTGGTTACTGGTCTATTCTGTGACAATACCGACCGGTCGGTAGCTGCTAGCTAATCACTCGAACCCGATGATACGAATTATTATTATTTTTATGTCCGACGTATAGGACCCAAAATGTGTACAAGAACCATATCCTTGATTTTGTGCGACGATTGATTTCAACGGTTCGCGGCCTCACATCAAAGGTCTTGGCTGCGAAAATGTTCGTCTGAGTTCGTCTGAGTTCCACGAGACCGTTGTCATGAACCGCTTGTTCAATGTTCGGTATCGTGCCGACACCTAAGCGTTACCGAATTGCCGGTCGTGTCTGAACGCGCGACGACACGTACGGAAACACGTCGGACGTTCAACACGATCATGTGGAATTTCAAACCCCCGTCCGTAACCGTTCGACCGCGTTCACGACCGGGTAGGTCACGGCAACCGGTGGCAACGGTTATTAACGCGGCAATCTCCGACTTTCGTTGTCAACAGGCGTCATCCCCGACGGCCCGTTCGCACGGCACGCCGGACTCGGTAACGACCGTTTGTGCGTGTGCGTGTTTTTCGTGTTTTTCTGTTGAACTGTGAACGCGATCGATTGGTAACCGAAAACGTTCCGGTGCTGATTTTCATAAACGAACACGCGCTCGTCCGAAATCGTTTTCGATTTCGAAAAAAAACGACATAATTCCTAATTATCGATCGGTATCCTTAACGATTCAATCAATCTTTATCTGGCCGTCGCAGTATCGGATTTTACAAAAATTTTCTGGGGCGGGGGTCCAAAAAAAAACAAATACGTCAAATCAAAAAAGTAAAATCAAAAAAATTATCGTAGTATTTTCGATACTGTATCATTACAGAGTGTCCGGGGCCAATACCCTGTAAATCCGCCACTGACACGCGTTACTTTCGAGCGCTAAAAGCTAAAACGTGTCGAATAAACAGAATGAAAAAATACTCGACGACACGCGTCCGCGGACGCGGAATTCCGGAAAAAACAACAGCACCCCGCCCGCTCGTACGCAGACGCGAAAAAGAAAAGAAAACAAAACAAAAAAAAAACGGTACTACGCGATAGAACAGTAATCGAGAAGAGCCGGCGACGGGAAAGAGACAAACAAACGCCGCGCGCGGTGTGGAGGACGAGTAGGAGAGAGACAACGCTACGGACGTGGCGATTCGGCGGCGGCGGCGATGAATCACGTTGACCTACGTTCGGAAAGACGCGCGCGCGCGCGCGCCGAGCACCGTTATAACGATAATAATAACGTATGAATGTCGACGGCGAACAGGCAGCCAACGTGCCGAGGCGGAAAAGAAGAAGAAGAAGAAGAAAAAAATAATAATAATAATAACTAGAAATAAACGTTCGCGATCGGTATTTTTTTTTCTCGTTTTCTCGTTGCTTTTCTTTTACGCCGTTGTCGTTAATCACGTGCCCATCGTTTTTCCCCAGAATGGCCGAGAGAAGTGGCCTCGGACGGGGTCCGACGCCCGCAAAATCGTATGAAAACCGTTGGCTGACGGGTTCAAGAGATTCGATTTGTTTACGTGAATTCGTACACGTCGCTCGGCGACGAGAGTTTAGCGACTTAAAATCGCGCCATTTTCGTTTCGACGCGTGTCACGGTGTATACACACCGGGCGAATAGATAATGCGAATACCATATAAATGTTCGTTGTCCACGCGAGTGCCGAAAAATTACACATTCGACTGTTATGCGTTTCTAATCGTTATTATGTTAATTTTTTGATTTCTAAAATTTGGCGATTCTTTCTGTTTTCTGAAATCGCAAAACGGTACACGTGCCACGAAACGTACGCGCGTTCCGAAGCCGACGGGAGCGTTTCATGAATCCATCACCTCGTTCGTTCCACGCGAATACACGGTCGTACGTATTCGTGTCATGACTATTGTGTTCGAACGGGGATCGCTAGTTTAAACGATGATTTCATCAGAAAAAGTTTCGAAAACCCTCAGACACGCAGTCCGTTTTCGTTTTTCACACCACGCGCACGGGGGTGAAACGTTATGTGAACCAGTATCGGTAATAACCGATAACAGCTTTAGGCCCTACGGCCGTAATTTTTCTCCAAACACCACTAACGACAACGATAGTAATAGTAATGGTATAACGGGCGTTTTTTTTTTTTTTTTTACTTCATTGTCGGAAACGTTTAAACCGCCGGTGGATACCTTGTGGAAATCACGAACGGCTTTTCGTCATGTTTAGCCTGCCTACACAGAAACCGTACACTATGGTCGTTATCGTCGTCGTCGTCGTCGCTGTTGTCGTATCGCTCCGGGGACCTACCTCGTCGATTTCGTCACGTCTCACGTTGTACAGGTCGTACGCGTTTTATGCGGACGTTTGCATTTCGTTTGCGCGTTCCCGTCGGAACGGAAAACCCGATCGTTTCGTCCGGCCGACGGATTTCACGCGGAAAAACCGTTTTCGTCGTCTTGTTTCGCACGCGCGGTTCCGCTTCGGAACGGACGGTGTCGTCCCACTCCTCCACCGGCCCCCGTCGTCAAATGTCATCCGGTTCGTTCGTTTGCTCGCGACCTTGGCGCGCACGTCAATCCGAGACGTTGGAAATAAAAATTGTTTTCCAGACCGCGTCGATTTTCACGTGAGACCGTCCGCAGTTCTAAAAGTGAACTGTACGCCCGTCCCGTACCGGCACGTATGTTTTGTTTTTTCGTCCGTCGTCGTGCTGCAGGATCGACGTGCTCTTTCCCTGGACGCGTGAAACGCGTTTGTCGGAGTCGCGAAGCCCGAGAAAGCCCGGGCGCACCGAGCCGTCCGGACAGATCGGATCCCGCCGACTTTGGAAACCGTGTAAAGTCACTATCACGGAAACAAACGTTCTCTCGCTGTCGCGTGCGTCGCGACGCCAGAGCAAAACGAAACGTAACTCCCGTGTCCGAGGTGTCTTTTCCGGAACGTCGAAGTCGCGGTGTCCGTACAATTATTATTATCGTGCTTGAAAAACCGGGCGAGTGGGGGGAGGGGAGGAAACGTGTATAGCGGCACGGAAGACGAAAACGACAACTAAAAAATAAACGCGCCGGCCCACTCGACGGACTTGAATTACTCGGACGTGGACCAGACGAACAAATGGCGTACGATCATTTTAGTCTGTTCTTCGTCTGCTATAAACATCACGACAACAATCGATTGCGTACTATTCAGTGTGATTTTCAACGTTGTCGTTACGGTCAGCGCTAAATTCCCACATAACATTTGCGTGTATTTTTTTCTCTCTAGTTACTGCATGGGATAGCTGGATGAGGTGCGCGTTCGTTTTTTACGATTACAAAATCGAACACACACGTATTATGGGTTCATTTTAATGTCATATGAAAAACGTACGTTTATTATGATAATGTTTTTAAAAAAAAATTTACCATAGCTCGTGTGATATTGTTTTTTCACAAAGCTTGTCTACACACGACCATCGTGTACCCCAGACGAACGCAAGTCACATCACGCTAACTTTTCGTAGGCATAAATTTTGTATTAAACGTGTTAAAATTGATAAAAAGATAATTTTCATACGGACTTCGACGAAAAACAGATTTTACATGCCAAAAATGTAATGATCTGAAAATCGTTATTACCGGACTTGCGTTCGTCTGGCTCCGAGGCACGGCATTGAGGAACGTAAAACGTTATTCGCCGCCAATGTCAAATACACATCGGTATAGTATACGTGCGTGTGTTCGTGACGGATCCTGTTTCGGTATTAGTGCGGCACGCTAATCCGTTAATTTCAGCCCGATTTATAAAAAGCGATACTGTTTATTTATTCAAGTACATTTATTGTACGTTCGGTTACTTTTCGAAAACATATTTTAGTGTATATTTCGTGTTCTTCGAGAACACGTTCATTGATACTTATGACACATGATTTGATTCGTTTTCAGTTGTATTGATCTCGAACGTTTATCGCGATAATTAATTATATACGGCGCGTTTCTACGGAATTTATAACAAACCAACAAAAAAGAAAAACACGACGATTATTGTGTCTACGGCACAAACAATTATGATAACATAATTTGTTTGTTTAGTTAACGCGTTAACGCGTGTTGTACGTGAATAGGATATAATAGCTGATGTTCAATTCAAATATATATTCATTTGAAAAATTACGAAAGCCAAACGAAATTCGTTGATCTGTCGATGAAAATAAACAAAAAATTCGAGAAATACGCGTTTACAACGAAAATTGTGAATTCTCGATTGTGTACCGGATAGCACTACATAACGCGTTGAAGTCTCGTCAACGTTCAACGTTCAACGTTGTCCGTTTTCAACATTTTACTGTGATCGTATGTGACCACTGACCCGAAATCACGACCAGGACCGGAGACCATATCCGCCCAGACCCTCTAGAAGTTTAATACTCGCTAGAGTACTTTTGGCACGACGTTCTAAAAGATTTTTGAATATTTGTTATCTTCCACGCATGACACCGTTGATCGTTGCCGAATGCCGAAATCGAAATTTTTTTCCAAAGTCGTTTTTATTGTTTTATCTCGTACGCTATCGCGAATCGTAACGTCCATTCGCTCGTTCGTGTCGACTACGTTAGTTGTTAAAACTAAGGCGTCCGCACACGGACAGTAGACGTAAAACGCGTGTGCACGAATACCACGACGACGACGACGATAATCCTTGCTGGTCGGGCACGCTGAAATCGGATTTCGCTCGACGCGTAACCTTAACATTTAAACGCCGTTCGTCGAATGGCCACGGGTAACGTGTTTTATGATAATTACCGTCGTATAAGGAAATCGACCTCCGCGATGTCCGCGACTCGTACGCGACGTTTCACGGTACGTACGTTCGGCCCGCGCCACTTTAAATACGCCTCGTTCAGCCGACACCCGATCGGTCTGTGTACACGCGTGTGTATATCCGAAATATTGAACGCGATCGTGTTTGTTTTTTTGTACTGAAGCTTTTTATTCGTCGGGTTTTCGATACGGACGACGGCGGCCCGACGTCGGAGCGTGACATTCGTCTCCTCGTTATTTCCCGCTAGAATAAATGCGTCCTAATGGAATACACGTTTTTTTTTTTTTCGTTTTTTTTTATCCTCGTCCGAAACACGTTCTCCGCATATTTAATTCTGAATAATCGTTCTTATTTATCCGAAAATATCAATATGCAAATATCGATACAGATATCTAATGACGCCTTCTGTTAGCCGCCGACAGTCACGATATATGGTGAGCGCTGCCATCGCCAGTTTGCAGCAAAAAAAAATGACCATTATATAATTTATGAAGTCGTTAATATTTGTTTACGTATCGAACGACGCACAGGTTTTGACCTAATAACTATGTTCAGACGTTTTTCAATCGTACACTTATGATTACTGTAATCTAGTCCGACGTCCGGTCGAGAATTAGTGGTTTTTCGTATCCAAATCCCATTTGACAGTAGAACTCTGACTGTGGAAAACGACGCGCGGCTTTCTTCGCCGACTCGTGTGTCCACGGTTTTAGGTATTTTCGTTTTGCTTCGGGACCGAACGGCTACCGGTCGAACGGACGTCATTAGACACCAACGTGCGTTTTCTACACGCGTGCACGTTAAATCTTGTCCGACGGAACAATGGCGGGAAGAAGAATGCGACTCTGGACCAGTACCACGGTTGTAACGACACGATTATAACTCGTTTCGATCACGAGACGACTCGCGTTTACGTTGGCCCGATTTGATTGTGAAAAACTACACGAGTGGTCACGTTATTAGTTTTTACTATAACTGTGTACCCGCCGACGTTGTGCACCTCACGCACGTGTTTCTTTTCACGTTGTGACGGCGCGGATAAGCCCCGCTCTCGAACGGTTTTTTCCGCCGAAAAACGTGACCCGACACCCGATGACGACGTTTTCTAAAAGCGAATCGTTCGGTCTGGGACTCGAGAAGTCCGGTGCTGGGCTAGTGGCGGTTTTGGTACGCGGTGTTCGAACAACAACGTGCCCGACGGCCGTGGCGAAAATGTAATAACAGCGAAAGCCGCCGAACGGACGTTAGCATCTGGGAAAACCCGAAAATCCGGACCTCGGCGTCGACTGTTCACAACCGGTTACGCCGAAGGTTGTACGCGCCGTGGTGCCGGTACATAATGTTTTATACGCACACCGTTCACCGCGCGGAGAGACCGAGCCGAGCCGAGTCAACGGATATTCGCTTATTTTTTTTATTAAATTTTTTTTTTTTTTAACAGTTTTTTCTCTCTCTCTCTCTCTGTTTTACGGTAGACGTAAACATATTTTCTAGTTTTACCGTAGGCGTTCTGATCGAACCCGTTTATTATTCAACGAATTCTTTCGGGAAAAATACACGCACACGCACGTGTATATATATGTACGTCTGTATAGCGTGCACATGGGTTCGACCGTGTGAAAACCGATCGCGTGTTAATGGGTCCCCGATAACAATTGTCATCACGCAGTAGTCGCGGCAGTATCGTCCAATATCGGAATCGAACTCATCTGCAGCCGCGCATGAGAAGGAAACGCAACGCGCGTCGTGGTCGCGCTTCTCGGCGACGTGTTTACGTGTGTGATAACACCGACGGACCGGGCGCACGGCGATTGTCGTTATTATTGATCGTATTTTCGTAACTCGTCGTACGGTAAAAAACGCGAAAACGCGGCCGAGCGCACAGCGTTTCCGAACGATCCCGGGGGAAGAACGTTTTTCACAACAGTCGGAAACGTGACTTTTTGTATGTGCGTACACGGTCGTCGAACGTTTCTTCACGTCGATCGGTTTCCGAGCGTTCGATGACGTGCGGGTTTTTTTTTGGGGGGGATTATTCAATTCGGTTAGGCGTACGAAACGTGGCGCTTATCACGTTTTTCCGACGAGGATCGACGAGAACAACCGGCGGGCGTTACGCGCGATAATCGCAGCCACGTCGAATGGTTCGAAACAAGCCCGGTTGTTGTTCGGTGACACGTTAGGTTTTTGGCGGATCCCGCGGCCAAACGCTCGACGAATGTTTTCGGTTTGATATTCGTTTCCATTGAATAACTAATTGATCCCATACAAGTCTGTAGTTTTTTTGTAGTTTTTTTTGTGGTTTACCGAATATCGCGTGTGGAATCACATTCCGAACCCGTAATTTTCTTGGCCGATTCATTTGTGTTAATATTTTATTAGAGGCTATTCACATAACAGAAAACACACCCCGCCGGTATCACGACAATAGCCCCACCGGCAGTGCGATCAACAACCGAGTGGGCGGCAAAGAGCGAATGTGTAAAAAAACGACCGGACAATAAACGCCTAACACGCCGCCATGCTACACCACCTGTGCTATATATAATAAACGCACGCTCGTGTACTCGTTGTCCGTACGGACACGGACGTTCCAGGACGGGAACGGGACGGGAACGGGACGGGAAAAGACACCCTACGCGGACACCCCAATAAAAACGAGAAAAAAGCCGACCGACCGGACGCGAGCAATACGGATTTGGTCGGCGGTGCGCGTTTGCAATCCAATCGTTCAAACGACACGTTTTTGTACGATTGCGGCGGCGAGCCGGATAAATGAAAGATACGACCGACGGGCGTCGTGTACCGGTGTACTGTTTACGTTTTCCCGTCGAAACGGGGACCACAATTGTAAATAAATAAAAACGAGCGCTTCGCCGACACGTATTTTATCGCGTGACAAAATTAAAACATACAGAAATCGCTTTTAACGCGTCCAGCGAACGGGTTCGCGCTCGTATTTTCATAAATCGTCGTTTTCGTTACGGCTAGCCGCGTCTAAGAAATCTACATAATTTATACGGATCTCGAACGTGAACAAAACGAAAAAAAAACATACCTAAGAAACATACGCACTAGCATACACGTGCGGAAAAAAAATTACATACGTGTGTGTGTGTGCATTGTGTACAACACACACGGTATCGGTACAATACGGTGCTTTTGCCAAAAATATTCGCCTGCGTCAGCAACCTTGAAAACACACGCGTTTCACGAACGTCTGTAAAATCACAACGACCTGCAGCAATACACGAACAACGCGCGTGTGTGTGTACATAGCGGTGGCCGGTCGTCGTGCGCACGCCACAGGTACGTAACCACACCTCGTACGAGGATACCTGTTACGGTTGTACACGCGTTTTTATGTACCTACGAGTCCGTCGGAAAATAATACTTTGCCCACGACGACGGTAATAATAATAATAATAATAATGGAAACACATTGTTGATATATTATTATGACGACGACCGTTTTACGTTCGGCGGTCGTATAGTTTACGTTCGATCGCAAGACGCGCGCGCACACACACATATATATATATAAGTCCGAGTGTGTACACTAACCCGCGTTCGGGTATGCGCGGTTATACAAACACAATGCGCGTCCGTTCGTATTGTGTTTAACGGACCGGACGAGAAGAAACTGGGAGTCCGACCGTGTTGGATTTTACCCGTCCGCACGAGAACGGCACAAATAATAACAACGTGGATTTATTATTTATCGCCGTCTCTCCGGCGGGGGTGTTACGGTATTTCGGCGTGGCACGACAATCGTACGCGCTATTATTGCGCGTTCACACATTGTGCCGGTGCGGGGCCGTTTCGCAGACGGAGACCGATTCGACAAACGCCCACCTGACCCGCCGGACCGGATCCTCTTCTTGGTTTCGGGTTCGGATTCGACGCGACGAACGAGCTCGTCGGCATCGCGTCGTGCACGACGTATTCGTTAATTATTACTATTGTTATGAACATTCATGGAAACGACTACTGCCCGTGAAAGGCCTTACGGACAACGCCCGTTGCTGTGAATCGTGTGGCCGTGATTTCGGCACAATCGTTTGGTCGAACGGTTCCTGAAACGACGCGTAAAGTCTTGAGGGGAGGAGACCGTTCGAACGAAAATACCCGACCGTTGAAGCACCACGGGTGTGGTTTATATTACACGTCTTCCGACCTCCGGGAATCTTTTTCTTTCTCCGCCACTTCTCTCGTTTTACTGAGCAAAAAAACTTACTTCGTTTTCAATATTTCCGGTATATTACTTGATACGCAACAAACGGTGAAACCTGCGCTCTTCTGCGGGTCCGACGTGCGCTTTAAACAAACGCGCCGATTCTTATCGGAAATCCGGCCGTGTTCGACTTGACACTTCGACAGAATTCTAAGACCGTCGTGTTTCATGACACGTCGGGTGTCGGCCGTACGCTTCGGTTTTGGCACGACTGGTCGCCACGACGGAAACCGACGTACGTATTTCGTAGGTTCGTAGGCGGGGGAGGAGTAATTTTGGAACGGCCGCTACCGGTTTCGAATCGGGCGGACGACGCGTGTGATCATTATACCCGACTTGTTAGCGGGGAAATGTTGGCTAGCGATCGGGAGACGTGAAACTCGACAGGAAAGTTGATGGGGTGGGGGCTAACCGTGGTCCGGCAGCCCGCGAGGACTGTGGAAAACTTCGAAAAATGGACTTACGCGCGCGCAGAAGGTGACGTACGTTTGTCGGCCTTATAAATCGGACGGTTCGAACGTTAACGCGTATGTTCGTTTCACGGCGCGCGCGTACACGATATGTATGACGTTTACAGCGACCGTTTTATGGCCATACTCCAGCAGGTTCGGGACGAAGGCGACTACTCCTCGGGCGACCAAAGGGCGCGAATTTTATGGTAGCTCGGAACAGATTGTCCGTCCGTGTGTCGACGTTTCCGTCAAAATACGTACTCGTTTGAAACGAGATATTGTTTTCGTACGAGAAACCACCCCCGAGTTCGGTACGACGCGCCACAACGAAAACGCTCGGCGACGACGACGACGACGACGACAATAACGACATGCGTCCGGGACGCTGAAGCCGCCGTTGCCTTTATTTTCTCGTCCCGCGATCGTCTCTCGTTACCCGTCTTCCCGCGCGACACCGGCGCCCGACAAAACGTGTACGTCGTGCGCGTCGAACGACCAGACCATTATAATCGTCTATGAACGCGAAACCAGTTGTTTAACTTATCGTCGGTCTGGTCGTCGGTCCGCGTGACCTTGTCCGCGCGCGTGTCGGCAAACATAACATACAAACAAATACATAAATGCGGTTCGCTCGAAACGGACCGTTGTTCTTCGCGACTCCGCCGAGTAGAGGACCCTATCGCGCGCGGGCCGCCGCCAAGGCCGGCCGGGCGGGTAAGACTAAAAAAAAAACTAACCTACACATTTATAAGCGCGCGCGCGCGCGCGTGATGAAAAACGATTTAAAAATTAAAAATTTAAAAAACAAATTTGTCCGCCTATATCATAACACGCGTGTGCACACGTATAACGCACGATCCGTACGTACGTAACACTTCCTGAATGGCTAATGAAGCGGACCGTCGCGAATTTATAATGCACCCGCGCGCGCTTATAACCGATTGCGATATTTCAGACGCGGACGTAGGCCCGGGCAGACGTGCTCCGAACGTACGGTAATCGTCACGTGTGTGCGGACCCGGTCTCCGCCGAACGTCCGGTCCGTTTGGGTTTGGGGACGGACGGCACCCTTTAGCCCACCGGTCGTATAGTTTTTTTCGGCTACCGGTCCGACCGATCCCACAGAACCGCCACCGACCCGTTACTCCGTACGAGACGTTTTTTCACATGAACCACGCGCGTGTATATTTTTAACGACGAAATCGTTTTGTTTTCGACGATGACTATATTGCACCGTCACGTGTACCTGATACCTGCAACGATAGGCCGCACGACAACGTTAATAACGTACGATCGTTTACTTATTGTGTACGAGCGAAGTGTCCACGTCCATTACGCCTCCGCCGTAGTCGCAGTCGCCGCAGTCGTGGTCGTCGTCGGCCGCAGGGCGTCTACGAACTCGTTCGCTCTGACCAAAACCTTTTTGGGTTTGACGAACAATAGTTCCTGTAATATACCGTACGCGGTCCACGGTTAATGTATTTTATTTGTACCGCCGCACGCACGCATAGTCGTCCCGTTTTTTTTTTTTTTTTTTTATCAGATCGTTTATGTTGTTTTCGTATTTTTTACGAGAACGTTTTTCGCGCACTGACCCTGGTCAATCCGACGGGAAGTTCTACCGGATCCGTGACGTAATCCATGAAGTCCACCATGGCTACGTAGTCGACGCCGCCGTCGTGCTCGGCGTCCGTGAATCTGTTCGTGTTCGATACGACACATGTGTATTAACATCGACGCGTATCCAAACGGAAATCAAACACTAAAACTAAACACTGCTTAGATCGGCCGATTGTTTGCGCCCGAGAAACGATATTGACCGTAAAAACCGACCGAAGGTCCCCCCTCTCGGATAATTCGATTATCATTTGACTGCGTGTAGTTAGCTGAACAACGTTATTTATGACTAAACCCCCCAAAAGTTCCTTTTTTTTTCATTTAAACGGGGGGGGGGTTTACACATAACGGTTTTATTATTTTTACACATATACCGGCTTTCCAACGTACGTTGAATACTTTAAACAAACAATCGGTTCGTATAGGACAGCGTTTCTCAAACTGTGATCCGCGAGTACACCCCAAGACGTCCGCTAACTCGTATATCGAAATAATAGTTTTAAATAATCAGACGAAAATGAAAATCCCGTTATCAGACACCCTTTCGATACGGATGTCGTCGAAATTGCCGGTTTGACGCAAGAAAATCAATTAGTTGAACGACTCCGCGATTCTATTTCGAAAAAACCAAAACTCGACGAGCATAGAAGTCGTTTACAAGCAGATTTACGGATCTAACGTCCGACGTGATCCGCCAACAAATTCGCGAACTAATAAAAATAAAAAAAACCATCTAATGCAACTCGAGTTCACCGACGTCGCTGCAGACGGGAAACATCGCATTCGGTGTTTCGAATGCAAAACGACGTGTGCAAATATTGCGCGTGTACTCTCACTTGTCGAAGAGAATATTGATTATCTCCCAGCTCAACGGCACTTTGTTGCTTTTCATTGCTTTGACCGACTCTTCGCGTCTCGCGTACGACGTCCCGTGTCGGCCGGGAATCGAACTCCTCGATTTGAAATTGCTCTTCAGACCGTCAAAGTGTATGAACTGCGCTTTCCTCAGCGCGTCTTGCACCACGCTCCGCAACACGTGGTCGGTGAACGGTTCGAACGGGTCCGGGCGTTTGTGCATCAGCGCGAACACGACTCCGACGTGAGGGCCCAACGCGCCTCCGAAAGACACGATGTTCCTGAACTCGTCTCTGTCCACCAGTTCTCGGCCGCGGAAGCATTCCGCTCGGAATTCGTCTAGACTCGCGAATCGGCCGACGATCGTTTCCAGCGTTTTGCTTTTCAGTGTCGTCAAGTCGCTGTGCGGGAACTGAAAGGATTATGGTTTTTTTTTTTTTTTTTTATTTTACAATCGTTCAGTGTAATCACCTCGTCCGGATTGTCGATCATGAACCTCAGGGTTTTGTCGTCCGCGTCGGTGATGACGAACTCGAAATCGTCGATGGTGATTTCGACGCCCACCGCCAACTGATGGAAAACAAAACGTTTGCGCTCCGACTGAGTCTTGTCGAACCCGCGCTTGGAACGAAACGTCCCGCCGCGTATGCCTTCCCGAAAACATGTGTCGACGAGAACGAACATTTTCCACGCCAGAGACGCCGTGTGTTAGTTGTAATCGTGAGACTCATTGATCTCAAGGACGTAAAAGCTCGCCAGATCGCATGACTTATTGTTTATTAAACAATAAGTGCACGTGTTACGGGCTTTCCGATAAATGTACTCACCGGAATTCGTCTCCCTGTATTCGTACACGGCGAAATCGGTATCGTCCAAATAATACTTGAGCATGAAATCCCGTTTTTTGTTTATCGGATCGTTCGTTACCATTTTAATGATAAACGCAAACACCATTCCTGTCGCTCCGCGTTTAATCAATCGTTTCCTCAAGACCTCGTCATGGTTCTTAAGGATTATCTCTACTCGTTTTTTATTCAACTGGTCTTCTTCGATTTCTCTCAGCGTCTTCGGCGCCTCGATTGGTTCGAAGTTTTCTGAATCATATTAAACCCATTCGTTTAAAGTTCAGTAACAAATCGACAACAACCGTATTATTAATTAAATTATTGAATTATTTATTTTTATTGATTCGCGTCTCAATAACTCATTTGCGCATACACACAAATCATTTTTTTTTTTTTTTGTAATTTTTATACGGTGCTAAACAGTTATTGCGATAAATATTTTTGCATAATTTTTCGTTTTATATATTGCAACACAATATTTAATATAAAATACGCTATTAAATTTAAATTATTTATTTGTTGCAGAATTATTATTATTATTCGTACAAACTACAAGAATGTAATTTCACGAAAACATCAAAAAAAATTTTTTTTATCGAAACGGCGAGGATGAGAAGAGCTCAAACCTTTCATTTTTACCGTCGTTTAGCCGTTATCATAGTCTTAATTTAATTATAGAATTCTTTGCTAAACTACAAAATGACTTCGTTGAAATGAGTAATATATTAGTTTTACCATGATATTATTTTATTTATCTGTGAACGCGTTTTCGTATAACGCAAAAGCGTATAATTCAAATTCTGTGTGTATTGGAGAATTGTTTTGATTCTTAGCAAGTACAATTTTCGTAAAAGGGACTGAAAATTAAATTCGAGATCATAGATTATAACTGTTCCTATACACATAAAAAAAAAATGTTATAATCTGAACCGGATATTCGGCCGCAGCTCGCTACGTTGTTTATGTTTTCAATTGTCTTGTTGGAACTAACCCCCCACACACGAAATTCCTTGCCGACTCGGAGCAACGTAATAAACGATCAGCTGCGTTCGTTTTGTGCACTCACCTAATCCGTACACAGTTCGGTAGAAATCTTCGGTCAGTCGGTCGCACTTCACCAAAACGATGCGACGGCTGTACACGTTCAACGTGGCCCCGACGAACAAATCCGTGCATCGGTAGTACGTCACCGGCGGATCGTCCAAAACGCGACTGTCCATTTTATAGTAGTACGAATTCAGCCGGTCCGGTAGGACGTTCAGTATTTCTCGTCTGGCGTCGAACCCGGGGGACACACACCACGGGCCGTTCTGCAAACGTGACTTGAATGGTCCACAGAAGCGAAACGCAAACGACGGCGGCAGTGCTCGCACCCACCATCGGCAATCTCTGTCGTCTCACAAACGTTTTACGCGTGATCGCTTCGGGTCGGTTGTCGTCGGTCAGCTCTTCCACCAGCTCCATCGTGCCGTCCGCGACATAGTACAGCACTTCGTAGAAACGCAATTCGCCTTCCGACTCGTACCGGTCGTCCCAGTAACCCCTGAACCGCAAGATCAACCCGTCGAGTCCGTCCGGCGGACGACGGTCCCGCGCCGATTTCGTCAACGAACGAACCCTCCTCACTTCTGTTCCGTGCGCGTAATACGGATCGTCGGGAATCGGCCGGTCGTCCGACACGCTCACGCCCGTCTTGTCCAGGAAATCCCTCGTATAACGGTCGACCCCGGTGACGATCAACCGTTTCCCGTAGAACGTCACCGCGTTGCCGACGTTCAGATCGGACAGCTTGTAATAAGGCCCGGCGTCCCGGTCGCAGCCGGGCAACGGTATGCGTTGCCTTTTTATCAGACAACCTGCGACCGATCGGGCACGGCGGATCGTTTTAGATTTATCGACGATCCGCCGCCTCTCCGTTCGGAAACAAAACCATTTCGACGTTCGCCGGGAAATCAGTCGTTTCGTTTCCGACCGGTCGACGGACGGTGACCGTGACGAGACCGTGTAACACCGCCGGCTTACGAACCTTGCGTAGTGCCGCTGTTTGGCTCCGCGGGCTCGTCAACCCGTATGGTATTGTCGACTAAAAAATAATTGATCTTCAGCTTCCTCACGGCGTATTTCGTTTTCCCGTGACCTCCGAGCACGTCGTGCTTGTAGTACGCGTCGAAACAGAGCATCTGGAAACGCACGCGAAATTCACGATCGGTTCGATGATTACGGTACCCGTCGAATCGATTTTCTCGTCTCGCCCGAGACCCGCACGTACACAGAGGGTCTCGGTTACGGACCTAACCGAAATCCCCGACGGGCAAAACGATATCCCATTTTGACCGAAATCGAATTCCGCGCCGTCCGGCACGAGGTCTCCGGGAAACGCGCCGTTCACTACCTGTCGTTTGGCCGCGTTTGGTCGTCGACAACGGCGGAAACGCGAGATCGCCCGGCCGCGATACAATCACATGCTACCACGACTATCTGTCACGACGTCGACCTGTCTGGTTCGTACACAACACGGGGGTATCCGCGAACCGGAGACTTGGACGTTTACGTTCCCGGGCGTGGCGATCGAATTGTATTTCACGGGACGCGCGCGACTTCGAACGGCTGAACGCCCGTCCGGCATACCTCTTTGTCCAGTACCATCCAAGGGCGTTTCTCGACCATGTCGTAGCCTTTGGCCCGCATCGCCATCGCCACGTCTGGATCTGTGCACGGCCGTTCGTCCCGCGCTCTTCCAATCGATTTGATGAACATCACGTTGTCAACGACTTCCAAATCGTATCCTATCGGATATTTATCCTTGACTTCCTGCGAATTGAAAAAAAATGAAATGATGATGAAAAAATGTTCATCGTTTCAGTTTGTTCACTTCGACTACGGCGACTACGTCTGTCTAACCAGTTGATGTTTTCCAGACAAAACACTCGCGAAGAATAATAAAATCAATAAACGGCCACACTCGTCGGTTTCACATTGAACACGATCGCGTATCCGGCGGAACTCGATTTGCACGCACGTCGGTGCGCAACATCGTGCGCGAAATGTTTTTCACGTCGTTTCAGGCTCTCGATACGTACCATGATTTTATATGACTAATTCATGACAGTTCGGCAAATCTCGTCGAACGTTTGAAATCTCCGGACGTTATTAGACCTTTGACTACCAACGGGACAATACGTCCCAATAGAAATGCAATAAGTACCAGTGGGATAACAGTCCGTTTAAACTGCACGGGGAAGCGTCCCTACGGTACCCAAAGGTCTCCCCTGTGATATAAATCAGCTGTTGACCTTGGAAAGCCATTTTTCCAGTCGCACTTTGGTCATGATGAAAATGGCGAATAGGTTAGATTTCAAATTTTGGACAAAAAAAGGTTCGGTAGTCGAAGGGTTAAAAGGACATTATTAGACCTTTTTTTTTTTTTTCATGTTTTTGTTACCGCAACAGCGTAGTAGTGCTCGCGCCACTTTTCGAGGATTTCGGTCGGACGCGAACGTACTCATCTTCACGGACGCTCGATCGTACCGGAAGCGGAACCGTTCAACCGCCGAAACGGTGACGAAGACCCCGGGGTTCAGACCGAACTCGCGCACTCGGTAACAACGGTAAGTGCCATATACAGCGTGTAACACGAGTATGCGCGTGTACACGACCAGCACGCTGTTACGGTCCGCGACCTTCGGTCATTACTCTCTGTGGCCCGCACAGAGTTTGTTTCGCGGACAATAAATATATATATATATACGTGTACAACTCGCACGCGAACGGCGAACCGAGACGACTGGCAGCGAACACGACGTAGCCATGAAAATTCGCGTTACGTACCGTCGCGCGTATTCTAATGTGTGTGTATATATTTTTATATTTTTTATATTTTTTTTTGGCGATCTCGGAAATCGATTTGTTCGATACTTCAATCGCGTATTTCAAACACCCACCGAATATAATGTGATCGTGTACGTGCTCCGCGTGTCGACTAATGCGGCTTACTCCGTACGGATGACGGACGGTTTTCGACGTGGGAAACACGAGTCGTCTCCTCGATCTCGACCACACACACACGCGCGCACGAGGCTTACATTATTTATATTTATTATTTACGATATACGAGACGATAAAATGTCGAATCATAATTCGGTTGTATACCGCGGGGGTGGGGGGGGGACGTTCGTTGAAATGTATAATATGTATTTATTTCGTTTTTTTAACAAGACGTACTTTTATCTGAAATATTATAACGTATTGATATACAAATATATATAAAGCCTTCTGTGTTGTAGAACTTCGTACGGTTGTTTTTCGGCAAAACTTACTGTCTATATACGCTAATATACCTATTAAAGCCCAATAATAAAACAAAATAATGCGTTACTTTTCATTTTGATATGTATTTTTTTAAATTGTTAGTTTTTTTTTTTTCAGAAAATTAGTCGTGTTATATAAATTACTCGGAGCGCTCGGATTTTTTAATAGAATGCTTGCTACAAATACTTTTCAAACACACGATGATTAAATATCGATTTTTTTTTTAACAATCGTTTCAAAGGACTTGGATTTTGAAGATTTTTTTTTGATTTCAAGGTTTGCGTGAAATTGCAAAAAATCACGTTCACACGTGTGTCGTGACGGATCTTCGACCTAATATTTCAACCGATTACAATCAAACCGTATAAACGTTCATCACGTTTCAACGTAAAGCCAGATTTAATCGAACGAGCAGATATAGGTTTATTACCGAACGCGATCGAGTGCAATAATATATAATATACGACGAGAGTCAAAAGTTCAATCTGAAGACATTTTGAAAATGCGCGTATTTTTTCTATATATATATATATATTCCTATCGATCGTTAAATTGCGATTTTTACGTGACGTTTTCTAACCGACGTCCGAGGACCTAATTTGTTCTCGCTATATCCATTCACACGGTACGGGCAATAACGTTTTTAACAACGCCCTCGCCTCTATCCCAGCTACTTAGGGTCGGCCACTCGTGTCCTAAACCTCCACTTGACACGATCTCCCACATCATCTACGCACACACCGGCAGTCCCCATATCACACACAACCACTTCTTCTTCGGTCTTCCTCTTCCTCTTCTTCGACGTTCGTTTCCATAACCGTCCGCACGGCTTCCGAATTCTCTCTACTCATAACACGACCAAACAATCAAAGTCTGTTCTCTCTCGTGCTGTCCACGCTTCGATCATTCGTTGTCCTATCTTCTCTTGTCCCTCCACTCGTCCATCCAAACGTACTCGTCTACGCGCTACTGATCTGCTCTGTTTTCTTGTCAACTCCGAACCATACAACACAGCTGGTCTGGCTACACTCTCACAGAACTTACCGTTCAATCTCGTTGGAGTCCTCTTATCGCGCAAAAACACCAGACGTTTCCGTCCGCTTGATCCACGCGCACCTAACCCTATGTTTAACGAAACGGCTTACCGTGTAGGACCGGTAGATACCGGGTATTTTCGGTAACGTCGATCTGCACGTGGGCGCAAGTCGCCGAGCCATTGTGATCCGCCGCCGCCGCCGCGCGTATGTCAGGCACGTCTAAAAAAACCGGACTCCGGTGCACGACGTTCCCTCTGTCGGCCGAACGTTTTCTTCGTTTTCTCGTTGCCGTCGGACGTATCGACCCGGGACGGCGATGACGTTTGTTCGCCGAGACATTCTCCGCGCCGGAATAACGAGTTGTCCGTATCCGAGGGGACGACCCCACACCGTCCGGTCCACATGACCGAAACGGTCCGATCGGACTTGTCGTGGTATACCGTGCGCACGAAAATCGAACACGAGAAAAAAAACCGTACGTGTTTTACCGTGTAAAAAAAAAAATGATAATGTCACTTCACACCCGGGCGAATGAGTTGTAATGGATTTTTTTTGTTTTTGATTTTTTTTTTATGTACACGACGCGGTTGCACACAGGGTTTGCATAATATTGCTGTTCGTGAGTATTTTTCTGAGGACTTCGCGCTCGTATTGCACACGACATTTTAACACGTCATTCGCCTCTGGCCGAAGACGACCCACCAGAACGTTAGAACTCGAAAACGGTGCGTTTGAACCGAGGCCGTGTTTAGGCGTTTTTTTTCGGAGGGGTCCATAACGTGTTCTATCGTAGCTTTTCAGTCGGTATTTTACCGAATTTACATTTCAACATTCGTCCGTTAAATAAGTACGTGTTCTGTGGTTCGTTTGCTGATCGTCGTGATAGAATAGATTAGTGTTTATGCCGAAAGCGACGATTTTTTGTAGACTTTACGTTTTTTCGTTCTCGTCGTGTAAATTCCGCGACTACAAACGTGATTTTGAATAGAACGAATTTGTACGATTCGTTTCTTTTTTCGTCGTGCGTTACACTCGACGCTCTTCGACAAGATAAACGTAATCGGTACACATATCGATCGTGTTACACACGAGTTTCAAAAGCGTACACGAACAGTATTTTTGCTATTAAACATTGTTAAAACCAACTGCAATATGTGTTAATATTTTTCTTTCGCGACACGAAAACGAATAAATCACAAAGAAAGAAAAAGAAAAAAAAAAAGGAGTACCGTACGACCGAAAACGGTTTCTTCGGTGGCGTCGCGAGCTCGAACGTCATCGTCGGCGGTTACGTAATTATCGGGGTTATCGTGACAATTGTACGGCGCGCGAGATCGTGTTTGAACAACTGCGTTCGTCGCGCGCGCGACAAAAAACCAAAAAAAACCGTCTGAAAAATGACACGGGACGGCGCGCTCGAAAACAACGGGCCGTGTTGTTTATACGCGACCGAAAGAAAAATAATAATAATAATAATAATAAAAAATACACATACCCCACGGGTACGATTTTTTCTGCCGCCGCCGCCTAAGCCGACCCGACGGCGGAGGTCGCGTACGTCGTTGGAAAACGTCGACGCGGCCCGAACGAGAAGCGCGAACGCACGGCCGTTGTAAATAGAACGACGACGACGACGACGACGACTGTCGAACCGATCGCGAACTTCCGAAACGCCGCGTCGCCCAGAAAACCGTTTCGAAACCTCGCCCGTCCCCTTTTCGTTTTTTCCTTGCTCTTCTCGGTCAATCGATCGTCCCGCACGTCCGGATATCACGAGACATAACCCACGAACGAACACGACTTCACTGACCTAACGCGATTACTCCGTTCGATTTCGTCGTCGGCGCTGTAGTGATTCACGGTAGTTTTAGACGCGGAGGTTTTGAACCATACCGACGCGACGACGCACAGACACATCCCCAAATACGCGCGCGTGTGACGACGACGACGACGACGACCTGTACGTTTCCCGCGAATTTAACTCAATAGAAGCCATGCGCTCAATTTATTTAGTAAAACTAATGTTTTTGACGTATTTATTATTATTTTTTTTTGGGGCCACGATTCGTACAGAACGATAATTGGCCGTTCGAGAACCGTATCCCCGACGCGTTTTCCAACGCTCTCTTATTATTTTATACCTGCGCACTTGCGTACGTTATATTTATTATTCACTATTTAAATTGGTTATCATTATTTTTTTTTTCAAGTCGGTTGTAAACCGTTTTTATTTTTTGATAAATTTCGAAGGTCCTCAAGACTTTTCAACGCGTTTTTATTTCTCTCGTATACATTAACATGTGTATGTAGATAAAGGTGTGTGTGTGTGTGTGTCATTTATGGTTTGTTCGAAAACATAAAAACGCCTTGGACTCCACATTTTATGGCGGGGAAAAGAACGTTTGACAATTAAAATATCCTACCTACTTTTATTTATATTATTTTTATGCACACGCTATAATAAATAACGAGACGAGTCCGGGAATGCGTTAACGTCGTTTAAATAATATAACGTTTCTGTTTTAGTAGTACACGGGTATTATTTAAATATTTTCAGGTCATCTACTTCCGCGCTCTAAACCGAGATAGTTGTTCAAATTTTTTTTCTTTTCTTTTTATTACCAGACATATATATATATATATATTCATACATTCGACATCGTATTAAATAAACAGCTATTCTCAGAGATTAATAAATCATATTTTGCAACTATTTAAAAAAAAAAAAAAAAAAATCAACTCGTAAATATTTTCGAAAGTATAAAACTGCGTATTAAATCGAATCGATGTTATTATTTTATTATTTTTGTTTATTCGAATATCGACGCCTCGAGGGCGTACACGGCACAGTGCAGATTATACGGATAGCGTTCGAGAAGAAAAAACAATATTTAATCACGCGATATTAATTTTTTTGTTTTTTAAGAAATAATAATAATAATAATAAAAAAAATGTTATTCGCACACGACGCGTGAATTGTTTTCGACGAGCGCGCGCGTTTACTAAACGACGTGAACGGACGTGTTCGTGTATACGTAGACCGCGCGAAGACCGGAAATCAATAATGGGCCGAGCGCCAATAAGTCGATTTCGAGTTATTTCGAGTTGTTGTGACCTCAACGGCGACGCCGCGTCGGTTTTCGCGCCTTGTTGGCGATGGTGCCATCCACCGCTTGGATTTCCAGTCTTCAACGCGTTGACATCGTTGACGTCGTTTGGGTACGACGGGACAGTGTAGCGTGGCGGCGGTCCTTTTACGGGCAACGAGCGGACAGATTTTTTCATCTTATAAAAACGACAAATAAGTAAAAATTAAAAAAAATAAAATAAATAAAAATCGTATCGTTTTATCTGGCTTTGGGTTTCTTCCGGGTTCTAACATCACAGTTCTGACCAACATTTTCCATTAATAAGTAGAGTAATAATAATTTACGAATAATCGTTTGCTACACGTCATCCGCCGACGTGGACGTTTTAAAACTTGTTTATTTATTTGTTTTTTTTTGGGTTTTTTTTTTTTACATTATCGGAATACGATTTAATCGTATTTCCTGCTGAAAAAATTAAAACGTACCGACAAAGAGTCGTTCACGATTTAACAATAAAAACGTTGTGGCTACTACGAGAGAACGTGTCGGACGTGACGTCGGACGTGTACAGTCGTAAAATATGTACGTTTTTTTGACAGATACGCGCCATGATTGCGCGTGTTTTTCGTCTAAATTGTACTCGCGAGCATCTCAAACTCGATCGTTTGTCCGTATCCGGACCGGCTTCGACCGGACACCGTCGCATCGCAACAGTCGATGATCGTCTATTACTACGGAAACACGGTGTGATTCATCGGAAATCCAGCGCAGGTCCTACTAGGAACAATCAGTATTTCAACACGTGAAAAACGTCCGAATGTCGGATTAAACGTTTGAAAAAACAGAAACTCGCATAACGATAAAACAATTGACGTGGGAGTAAAATCGAGTGAAAAACGATTATTCGTGGTGTTTTTAGCCCGGTTTGACAAATGTCCAGACGACGAAATCGAGCGATATGCGCCGTCGAGTAATCACGTCGAAAACGGCGACACAAAATAATTGAAGTTTGTGTGAAGAGAACGCGGTGCAAATGTGAACCGACGTCTACTATTGTTGGTTGTCGGTACGCAGCTCATAGAACGATTTCCGTTTCACGCGTTCTGCTCAACTGGTCAATCGGAAACAGCAGAGGCCAGACGTTAAACGATTTTGAAGGCACGGAAATGAATCAAAAATATTTTTTGCCGGTTCGCAAATTATCGTTTTATGCAGACTGCGAATATTTCATCATTTCGTAACCGAAGCGTCGTCGGTCCCCGAATACCTGCTTCGTGTTATTTTATTTTATGTGTGTGTTTTTTGTTTAAACACGTGGTTTTTTTTTTACCAAAAAAATGTAACGTAGCGGTGCACCGACTTATACAGGTGCCGATGATATAACTCAATAATTTATGTGGACAGTGTTAAGCTCTTTCAGATTTCGATTCTATAAACGGAACGAGAGAGATTACATTACAAAAACGATTGTGTGTTTTTTAAATTAATGTTTGTTCAAAAGGTGCACGACTGTTATTTCGGTATTATTATAGTGTATTTCGTAAAAATAAAATACTCGTTCCGAATAAGTAGCCATCGGTTATCAAGTGTGTTTTTCATTAGTAAACGTGAGTAAACCCCACCAATTGTTTCTAGGTTCCTTTTACTCGGGCCCTTCTACACATGACAACGGTTCCCCGTAATTATAAGTATGGGCGTCGGACGTTAGGTTTCGCGGTGCTGTTCATAACCGTACGGCGTATATAACGATTTCGTAGTTTTTTAAAAAAAATGAAATGTAAAACGGCAAAGCGAATAAAACAGTTTCAATCGATTTTTTTTATCGGACCTAATCTAATCACTGGCGAATAGAGGCAGCGCTGATCCGCGGATAGTGGAAAGCGAGGAAAACGATCGGAGGTGTTTCGAATGATCTTTAACGATCTACAAGAACAACCACGACGAACGCTGACGGCGTAACGTGGCGAAAACACGCGAGAGACGGGGACGGACGCACGACGACGGTCGAACACCGTCGGGCCGCGAACGGGGCAATCGCGTTCCGTCCACGTTGCGAAACGTTCGCCGACGGGCTCGAGCGGGAAGTTTTACGTGAACGGTGGTCGGCCGGCCGATGGTGACTTCCACCGTGATTACGAAAGCGACGGGAAGGTCGTTATCGGCCCGTGAACGCGAGATCAATGATCGTCGAGTTGGAAGACTGGACGGCCAGGAGTCGGGCGCTCGGATCCGGTCGGGAGAACACCCTCGGGAGGATACGGTGGTGTAGAGGTGCGTGCGATCAAACCGTAACGACGTGGCATGATGAACAGAGACGGTCGGAGGATTGGCTGTGAGACGGGATGGTGCTAGTGGACGGATAACCCCCCCTGCCTTCCCCTCCAAATAAAAAAAAAATCATCAAGTTTTACGTGTACAGTAAACACTTTTGTCACGAACCCGGTCGGAAGTTATTTCCGTTCGCGGCTTTGACCCGACTTCCACACCATTTGACGTTCGTTCGGCGAGTGGCGAGGAAATCGTCATGCGAACATTTCGACCGTGCCAAGTGCCGGCCGCGGTGACGAACGCGATGAAGTCTTTATTAGGCTTGAACGTGCACGCGGCTTATACGGTTCATGGCGAAAAGCAATGCTCGCGTTTCGACATCGGCCCCGGGCGACGGACGGAGAAATAATTAAGACGGAGACCGTACGGGCCCGCGGCACGGCCGGCAAGTACGTTCCGTTTAAACGATTTTTGTCGCTGTTGCCGTGTGATCGACCGGTGGGTGTAAACAAATTTGAAAATCCCGCCGCGCTCGAGTCGGTCACGGATGTCCGTCGTCGGACTCGTGAAGTCTTCGTTGCGCGACGACTTGTTACGGACTTGTTATGCTCCCCAGACGTCCGCTACGGGCCAGACCCAGTGATTTTCCGCGAGAGAAGCTGCGGACGTTCGTACGTTCGTACAAAACCGAAATGTCGAAATAATTGACCGGGAACTACGTAGACAATTCAGTGTGTGTTACTTGTTTCTGTCGCCGGACGGAACTTACTTTGTGGACGCGTACAATCACCTAACCGGTCGGTCTGCGGGCGGAGAGAGAGACAGAGCGCGTACGTTGTAAACGTGTAAACGTAGAGCGGGGTACCGAGTCGTACGTGACGACGGCCGGACGGAGGAAGAGTAGCGAGCGAGCGAGCGAGGATGCTGCGGGTGTAACGCGTCGCGCGGTTACATCACGTCTCTCTATCACTGTCTGACAACACTCGTCATGAATCGCGAGAACCCAACACGTCCGTCCCGACGATTGCGGAGCCTCTCCACCTGCAAAACATCGCGAACGTCGGTTGGGTCAGGTTAACAGGGCGACAGGGTTTATTCGCAGACGAACAATTTTGCGGAAACGGCCGTCCCCACGCGTTGCGCGTTTGGACCGTTTCGAGTACGCTCGACAGGCTGTCGACGACGGGTTTCCCGTTAGGCGCGAAAAGTCCGCTCGGGCCGGGCCGCCGCGAAAAGTCGCCGGCGCGCCGCCGCCCGAACGGGTTCCCCGCCGCGACCGACGCGGTAGGACTGGTTCGCCCCCCCCCCCCCCCCGCACCGCACCGCACCGCACCACGCGGCCCGGCCGCTGCGCCGAGAGCGTGTACTCCCACCCCGCGGAGACACACCACGCCCCCGTACAAAACCGGCATGCGCGCGCGCGCGATCGACCTGCCGCCACCGACCGTCGGACGAGATACACGAGCGAGAGAGGAGTGGGGTGAGTGGGAGCGAGAGGGACCTTCGGCCGTTCGAACCGTTCGGCCACCGCGCGACCGGTCGTCTCGCCGCCGCCCGGCCACCAGTTTCAGCTTCGCCGTCGGACCGTACGCACGTCGTCTCGCGCCGTCGCACCCGTCGTAGCGCGCGCGCGTCCGTTGTGTGCCAGTCGGAGAAAAACCAACGCCGCCCGTCCGTCGTTGTCGTCGTCGTCGTCGTTGTGGTTTTCTCTCGATTCTTCCGACCGCGCCACCGAACGTCCCAATCGCCAACCCTAACCCGGTCGCCATGCCTTCGACGCGGTGGCGGACGTGTCGCCGTGCTGCCCTGTACGCCCCGTACCGGCGCGGTTGACGGTTTTCCGCGCGCCGTTCGGTTGTGTTTTGCGATTTTTTTTTTTTGTTTTGCGATTTGTTTAAATCTATTTAAATTTTTTTTCGTTTTCCGTTTCGCGCGAACAGACGCGTCTGAACTCGCCGCGCTTCCGATCCCGTACCGGCCGCAAACATGCCGAAGATATTCCTCATCAAGAACCGGTTGCACCAGCAACAGCAAAAACTGCTGGAAACCCAAAAGGGCAACGGACACGTGTCGTCCGACCCGCTGGAACACTATCACGACCATCACGGACGGTTGACGTCTCCGTCGCCGCCCCCGCACGCCAAACAGCAAGTGCACTTCCAGTACCATCAGCAGCCGGCCAGGGACGTGCAACAGCCGCCGTCGCATCCGCCGCTGCCTCCGGTCAGGCACCACGATCACTTCCAGCAGCAGCAACCGCCGCCGGCGCGCCGTCTGCCGTTGCCGTCGCTGTCGTTGCCGCCGCTGTTCGTCCGCAAGCCGTCGCCGCCCGCCGCCCCGGAACCGTCGGACGGTAAGCATTCCGCATACATACAACATACATACATACATACATACGTACATACATAAATGTAGCCGGTCGACTCGCGTCAAGTCCCGCGTCCAAGCTCGCACGCTCTAGGAACCATACAGTAATCGATCAGACTTAGACGCGGCGGTTGCTTGCGGCGACGGCGCTCACCGTGTTTATTGCCGTGCTCGGCCGGCCCCGCCTCTCCGGGAAACTTGAACGCCCGGCACCGTGAACGCCGGTCGGGGAGGGTTTTCAAAAACGTGCTATCGGCGCTTTTCGACTATCCGGTCGGGCCGTTTGATCTCGTCGTATCGTCACGTGTCGGGCTACCCGCGTTTGTGCCCGAAAAGACGACCGATTCGAGCGTCGAGTAAACGAACGCGCGGTACGAACCACGGACGCGGTAGTGCACGTGTCCGTCCACGTTTGATTACGTCGGGCCAATTTTTTTCCTCTTTTTTTTTTCCGTCGTCGATCGTAAATTATCAATAATTGATCCGCCGGACGGTTCGAAAACGCCACGACGTTCCATCGTGGTGACGGACACATTGTGCGACGTTCGTGGCTCGGGGTACACGTCGCCCGGATCCCGCTGACGTCCCGGACGCGAGATAACAATACCCGATAACAATAACGTCATTGTGACGATATCTCGCGTGCGCGTTAGCTACTACAGGTATGCGACGCGTTCTCGCCCGGGCACACGGGTAGTAAAAACACGGGCCGTTCGACGGGTAGAGGATGTGACTTATCTAATTCCGTATTTTAAACGCTTACCGCGAAACCGTCCGGCCCCATTGTGACCGCGCCGACGATAATGAAATGGCACGTCCGCAACGGTCCACAATGGTCCCGCAGCACGAAGAA
This sequence comes from Schlechtendalia chinensis, assembly GCA_019022885.1. Classification (NCBI taxonomy): domain Eukaryota; kingdom Metazoa; phylum Arthropoda; class Insecta; order Hemiptera; family Aphididae; genus Schlechtendalia; species Schlechtendalia chinensis. The sequence continues at coordinate 3,865,937 of CM032350.1, read as the reverse complement.
AACGACGATTCTAGACGGTCTTCGAGAACGCGGCGTCAACGTTTTTCAACGTTGTTCAGCGCGCCATTGTGTGTTCCGTATACGTTTATCATCGCTATTATTATTATTATTATTATTATTATCACTATTATTATTATTATTATTATTATGTTCTGCGGGCCCGACCTGTCCTAAATGCCTGTGGCGCGATTCGGTCCGGGAACGCGCGCGTGTTCGACATTCGTTTTTTTTTTTTTAAATAGGCCGTTTCCGCACCGTTTTCTACGCGACAATAATGGTTTTTCGGTTTTGTTTTTTTCGTTTTCGACGAACAAAGGCGACGTCGCGTTCGAATTCCGTCCCAATCGCGTTCAATCGAAACGTTGACGTTATCAACTCGACGTCGTCGCGAATGTCCGTAACGATCCGTTGTTATACAACTCGCCGGCGTAATAAATATTTTCGATCGACTTTATCGGAACCTAAAACGCGCGCGTCGTTGTCTATTATTCTCTGTGTGTGTGTGTGTGTGTGGTTTTTTTTCGGAAACGAAAAAAGAAAGTACACGGCCAGTGCCGCGCGACACGGAATCACAACAAATGAATATCGGTAACGTGCGCGTCATAGGACCGCCGCGGTATAGAGCGTATTGGAACGAGATTATAAACTGGGATAACAGACGTTATTGTATCTGATGGCTACAACTGTTCGCGCGCTACGATACAATTGGTAAGCAAATTACGATTTCCATCTACGGACCGAAACCTGTTGTTCGGTGCCTAATCCGTATTGTGATAGACTTTCTTCGAATTTCTCGACGGAACGAAACGGGACGTTTTTCGAAATACTTACGCGCGACCGTCCGATTTAAATCCAACCCACGAAACCGTATTCCACGCGACATTTTTATCGTTTCAAACGGCGTTTCCGCGTTCAGTCGCCGCCGAAAACAATAATAATAATAATAATTATCCGGCGGCGGCGGCGCGCGTTCCGTTTCACGTGTAACGCAAACCGGTTGTCCGGCGTTCCCGTTACCGCCGCCGCCGCCGCCGCCGCCGTAGTAGTCGCGTGGGCGGTGGGGTAGGGGGAGAGGACGGCGATACCCGTACGGAGGGATCGTACCCGTAAAATCGCGGGCGAAAACTACAAACGAAACGGTTGGACGTGCGTTAGTAAAATCGATACGACGCGCAGGAGAACAAAACGAACAACAAGAAAATAAAAAAGAAACAAGGTCAATTTCGTTTCGCTTCACGGCTCGTTGTCGGACGGCGGCGGCGGCGGCGGCGGGTTCAACGTTCTGTAAGACGCGCTCGTCGTCCACGTTGGTCAGCAAACTGGCACAATGCGTTCTCCGACGATTCGCCCGTAATAACAATTATACCGACTCCGCGACGAGCGGTTCGCGCGCGCGCGCGTACGACGTTTGTGGCGGCGGACGGGGGGAGGGTGGGGGGGTGGGTAGAGCAGGTCGCGCGGCTTCTCTCGCGTTTCTTCTTCCCCCGCCCGCCCGCCCGCACGACTATCGTCGCTCTTCGTCCGGTTTTTTTTCTCTTTCTCTCTTTTTCCGCTCGTCTTGCACGCCGTCGTGATTTTTCCCCTTCCTCCTACCCCGCGACTTGATCGCAGTGTTCCATTGTTCCGCCGTTTTCTTCCGCCGCGCCGGTTTTCCCGTGCGTACGCGCGCCGCGGGAACCGCGCATACCTCGTTCGTTGTATTCGCACGGAAACCGCTGTTCACGGGCCCCCCCCCCCCCTCGACACGCCGCCGCAACAATACCCACCAACGTGCGTGCCGCCCGCCGTGTTATCGAACCTTATACGCCGGTTTACCGCGATCGCGTGTCGTCGTTACCATCGTTACCATCGTTACCATCGTTATTATTAACCGAACCGGGTTCTCGGGCGTGGGCGTTATAAAACGTGAGAGAGTCAATAAAAAATACGAATCCTTTAATCGTCGTCGTCGCCGCCGCGGGCGAGAAACCGCCGGCGGAACGGATAATAATAACATCGAAATTACATTTTACGTAACGGTTCGCCAAAAATTTCTTCATACCCGAACAACACGACTCGAACAGCGTTTCGGCTAAGATTTATTATTTTGTTATTTTCTTGCTGTCGTCCCGTCGCTTTCATGGTCACACGAAACGCGTTCGTGCGACGTGAATTTTTATTAGCGAGGTCCGTCGTTTCCGGAGACGAGCGGCCCCCGCGCTCCCGCCCGCTCTCGCCGGAACGTGTATTTTTTGAACAACGGGTTTTTTTATTTTTTCCTTCTTCTTCTTCTTCTTACCGCATAGAAAACGCGACGCTCGCGCATCACATTCCGTATACGTTTCATCCGTGTGCGCAGGTTTTTCGAATCACTGTCGTAAAACACATTTTTTGTTTTCTTTCTTTTTTTCCCTTTTTTCCCCCCTCGCACCACGCGACGTCCGCGATATTATATATTCCGCAGGAATACGCCGAAATGGTTTGCCCGAAAACGTCCCGTATGAATGGCACGGACACAATGAGACCGACGTTCCCCTCCGGGCCCTTTTTATTATTATCCGTGTCACACACGCGCGCGCGCTTATGATAAGCGAAAACGAGAAATATCCATACGCGCGCCGTATGTTAGGTTATCATATTGTTCGGAGGGCGCAACGGAATTCTTCGCTCGCGTTCCGTCCGGAGGGTGAACGGTGGCAACAGGTGAACGCGGGACACCGTCCGAACAGTTACAGGTGTCCCGACGAAATCAGTGCGTCTCTGTTGTCAGTGGTTCTCACGGGGGTTTTTTTTCTACGTGAATTCCGCTCGGTCGGACGGGGTGTTTTGGCGATAACGACGGTCGAGTCGACCAAATTGCGGCAAATAATTAACGGCCGCGAGCTTTCGGTTTCGTACACAATTAAAACCGTGCTACGATTACGTTGCGTACCGTTTATATTCGTTAGTTTTCTTTTTTTTTTCGTAACCAAAAACAACAAAATCATCAAACGTATCGAAGCGAAAAGGCTTTCACACGACGCCGCGGCTTTCACGTGCCGGCCGTAATCACGATTTTATATTCCAATGGGTTTACACAACGAATATTTGACGCATTTTTTTTTACCCATAGACCGTAAAAACGAAACGAAAATCCCGTCCCGTACGGTGTTTAAACACCGTTCGTTCCGATCGCGCCGGGTCCGTTTACGGTACCGAATTATTATCGTCATGAAACCGCGGCGTCGGAATATTCGTGGATAATTATCGTTTTTTTTTTTTTATACGATCGAATAGGAAACGCGAACGTATGACGGCCGCCGAGGAATAGTAGTGGTACTAGTAGTAGTAGTAGTGGTAGTAGTAGTATTAGTAGTAGTAGTAGTAGTAGTAGTAGTAGTAGTAGTAGTAGTAGTAATAGTAGTAGTAGTAGTAGTAGTATTAGTGATAGTAGTAGGAGGCGCGCTTATAAAAACCGTTCCGAATCACTGTTATAGCCGGTGGATTTCTTTTGTTCCCCCCCCGGCCGTATCACATACGATATTTTTATAGTACGCGTGTACTCTCCGCCGCCGTTTCCGCCCAAGTACACGTACGTACGTACGTATATATATATATATAATATTATATTATATCTCCGCGGCCGTTAGCCGGTCGCGTCGGTTCGTAATGAACCTGAAACGAGTTTTACCTTGAAGGTCTGTTGAGGTGTGCCGGACAAAACCCGACCGTAGAGAATAGAGCGTGCGCGGCGGCGGCGGCGGCGGCGTGCGTGAGACCGACCGCCGAACCGACCAATGCCACGACGACATCGACGTTATTATCGTTATTATGTGATTATCGTTCGCGTGCGTGTACTTCTGTCGCGGCCGCGTATCTCTCTTATTTTCCGTCACCCGGTCGCACGGAGAGGGAGAGGAGAACATTTTAATAGCGGTACACTTTCGGCGTGCGGCGACAGGTCTTTCTGGATTTTTTTTTTTTGTTATTCGTTCGTTTTCTCTCCATTCCGAACACGGAACGAAAAGCGGGTTTTTTTTTTTTTTTCGGTCGTTTTTCGTTACCCGCGAAAACGTACGCCACGTCGAGACGCGACGATCTCTTTTCGACTCTCCGGAACGCGTTCGTTTCCTTTTCCCGGATCGTTTTTCGCTCCGCCGTCGGCGGAGCGGGCGGTCCGTGTCCTTCGACGGGTCCGCGCGTCAATAGCGGTTTTTCGTACCTGCACGCGCGTGTGATGTGCGTACGTGACGGACTGGCCGACGGACGGGCGGGCGGGGGGACAGGACAATGGCACCGGGCGCATTTACGGACGAAACCGATTATTTATTTTATTCGTCGTAAAAAAACAAAACGCGTTCGATTTGCCCGCTCGAATACAATAGCCGATGGTTTCGCGGCGCGGTTTCCGCGTACGCGCTCGTCGGTTTCGACAACTATTATGACAACGGACGACGTGGTGAATCTTTAGTTTTTTTTGGTCTTTACTCGTTGTCGCGTTTATTAAAACACGGTAATTTTTTTTTCACGGGGAAAAAACCGATCGATCGATTCACTAGGCAACGCGTTATTTTTGGTCGGTGAAATCGCGAGAACCGTGCGCAATCGCGACCGAATAATAACGACCGGCCGCCCGGTGTGACCGCCGCTTCCCGTCCCGGCATTATTATTTTTCGCAGCGTTCTTACGCGCGCAACACGTTGCCGCACGACCGTACCGTTATTTCTGGTGAAAAGAGGCTAACCCGCCACCCCCCCCCCCCCACACACACACACACACACACACACACACACATGCCCGATGTTGGTTTCGGCGCGCGCGCGCTCGCGTTTTGTTCAAACGCGCACGGATATCGTCGTGCCGCGCCCCCACGCGCACGGTAAAACAACGGAGTAACATGACCGAAAAACAAAACAAAATAAATAATAATAAAAACAATCACGACGAGGCGAGAAACGCCCACCCGGCATTAGTATTCGTCTCGCGGATGAATGGCGTGGAATAACGTTACCGGCGAAAACCGTCGAAGGCCGTCGTTTTTTCCTTCCGTTCCGTCGGCAGACGGTGTCCGCGCGTCCGTCCGCGTTGACGACCGGCCAGAACGACAAAACGCGTTTGCCGACGACGCGCGCGCGTTGTCCCGCGAATGCGAAAAACATAAAAACAATAAAAAGAATAAAACACGCCGCGTCTCCCGATCGGTCTTCGATTCCGTACGACGATAACATTTAAATTACGCGCGCCGCCCGGCCGTTGTTAACGTCGTGTTGTCCTTGAGAGATTTTAACGACCGACCATTACGGGCAGACGTGAACTTTGCCTTGAACTTGCCTAATGATTGTCAGCGATTATTTCGCACGGCTATACCCGTGGCCGTCGTCGTGTATTGTGTATTATGATTGCGCGCACACAGCGTCGTGTCTCGATACAATAAATAAAAACAAAAAAAAAAAAAAAAAAATAAGAAACAAGTCTTTGCCACAGTCACGCTCCGCGATTCGTTCGCACGAAACCCGTCGGTGATACGAATTCGTGAAAAACCGACGACGGAATCGTAAATGTGATTTCGACGGACGCGAAAATCCGATTTTTTTTCTTTTTAATTGGCCGAGAACCGTATATGCACATATATATATATATATATAGATCTTCTCGGGCGTTGCCATGAATACAACCGTCAGCATTACGGTGAATAATCTTTGAGATAATTGTCGGTTAGACACGGTGTTTTTTTCCAGTGTACCAGATGGCCGAGAGTGCAACGACATTGATCGTTACGGTCGGTTTGAGTAAGAAAACGTTTTTTTTTTTTTTTTTTTTGCCTTCCGTGCCCAATGGCTTTATAGCGGAACGGGACGATAAATGCGTGACCCAGAATGTACAGCATGGTTTTCGCGTGAAATCCGTCAGAGTCGAAATCCCGTCGACGGTCGTCGTCGTTCCGTTTTTGTTTTCCTATTGATTTTTTTGCACACGTCACGAGTGGTATTATAACACTCTCACGATCATAATTTCGACGTTCGGATCGCGCCGTGAACGCAGCCTTATTATTATTATTAATGCTATACGCGAGAATCCGGTTAGAACCGTTCGTCCGGTAATCGTGACGCGGCCAAGCCACACGGTTTCATACACGTCCCACTTGCAACGCGGCCCGCGGAAAGAACGCGTACCACGAAAGTTCACAAAACTCAATTGGACGAGTAAAAAAAAAAAAAATAATTTTTTTAAAAAACTCGCCACCCGTAGACCGTACGTGTTCGACGGACGGCGTTTCGTAGTTTCGGTCTCAGATTTGGTTTAGTAACACGTTTTCGTGTCCATTGTCGAACGCCATTAGGACCCGTTGGTCGCAACAATAGCATTATTGTCCTTGAAGACGCCGTTATTTGTATGTATCCCGTTCTATGGATGGCGATTTAAATACTCTCTCCAACACCGGCACGTAGCCCGGTGAATTATGGTTCTCATTGTAATACGGCAAAGGGTTCGTTGTTTGGTAGTTAAACACTACCCCAAATAAACGTCTGACAAACGCACCGGTTATTCGTCTAAAGATAAACAACGTGACCTTGACAGTCGTTTTGTATGGTACGCCATAGACAATAATTATCCTTGGACTGTGCAAGAGGACGTGTAATACATAAAAACCGTACGGCGTATGGAAGGGGTCGGAATCGTATATTATCAGTAAAATAATAATAATAATAATGATAATGATAATAATACTGATAATTCGTTTGGATTTGGCCGCGCGTTTCCCGCGTTGACGACGACCACGCTAACGACCGTAACACTTGTTGTTTGCAGAAAAATACGTGTGCGAGAGAGACCTGTTGGACGAGAGAAATGACGACCGTGGTAACGGTGGCGCGGACCGCAAATCGCGTGACAGGTCCGTGTCGCCGGGCCGCCGCCGCGTCGTCGTCGCCCCGACGGCGTCCGCCGAGCAGTCCGCGTCGATCGCGTACCCGGCGTCGCCCGACTGGAACCCGCCGCCGAAAAGGCGGTTCATATCCACTCTGGACGGCGACAACATACCGTACGGCAGCAAGGACAGCTTACAGATAACGCGGCAAACGGAACCGCCGCCCGGCGTCAAGCTCGAAGTGGAAGCCGGGGTCGCGGCGCCGGAGGCCGAGCCGAAAACGTTGCGACTCCCGCCGCCGCCGCCGCCGCTGCCGCTGCCGCCGCCGCAGTCGACGACGACGACGCTGACGCCGCCGCCGCCGCCGCCGCCGCCGCCGCCGGTGACGACGACCACGCCGCCGAAATGTCGGCAGGTGTCCGTGATACAGAGAACGCCCGCGGCCGTCGTGTCGCCGCCGGTCGTGCGGCCGAACGCTCCCGAGCCGGGCAGGCCGCGGCCAGAGATCGGCGCGGCACGAGAGCCCGGCATCGTACGAAAGCCCGGCACGGCGCGCGAACCCGGCGCGGCACGCGAACCCGACACGGTACGCGAACCCGGCACGGTACAAGAGCCCGAGCAGGACGCGCCGATCGACTATCACGTGCCCAAAAAGAAATCGGACTTGGACTTGGAAATCGTGCGCGCCATCAAGAACAAGTTCAGCGTCACGTTGCGCGGACAACTGGTGTCCGCGCCCAACGGCATCATCACCGCTGCCGCGGGCCGCGGCAGGAGCAGCGGCGGCCAACAGGGAGGCGGCGGCGGCGGCGGCGGCGGAGGCGGTGGCGGAGGTGGTGGTGGCGGCGGCGGCGGTAGCGCCGGCGGCAACACGAACTCCGGCTCGAACCGCGGCTCGTCGTTACATTCGTCGTACACGCTCGGTGGAGGAGGCGGCGGCGGTCCCGCCGGGCTCCTCGGCGGCGGCGGAGGCGGCGGAGGCGGTATGGCACCGGGCGGAGGCGGCATGAACCCGGGCGGCAACGGCAAACATTTCGGCGGGCCCAACAGTCCCGTGTCGCTGCCGCCTTTCCACGAGAGCCTCATAATCAAATCCGGCGCCAATTGCTATTCCGCCCAGTACAACAATCAGTACCATTTGATGATGAACGAACAGCTGTGTTTCAACAACGACACCGGACAAAATCCGACGGCCGGCGGCGGCGGCGGTCCTTTCGCCATCGGCCTGGACGGTCCGCCGAAACAATATTCGCTGTTGCAAAACGCCTCGTCGCTGGGCATCGACATCAAGGATGACGACTGCGAAGACCTGTCCAGCTACGTGAAGGAATCCAACGGCTTCGACACGCTGATGGCCGACTCGGAGAACGGCACGTCCAACGACCCGATGCAGTTCACCGCCACGCTCACGTTCGCCGGTCCCACCGACCCGGACTTCCTGGACAGCCTCAACGACGCCGCCGAGCTGTTCTTCAAAGAGGTACGTGTTGTGTGAACAATCGCGACAATGATTTCCGAACGATTTGCATTGTACCGATTTTTTAGCCTCAGGAGTGCATACCGCCGTCACTGGTGGAACAACCGATGCACATGTTCAACGAACACCGGACCGGTTTCGCGGCCGACTCGCAGTCGGAAAAACGCAATTACATGCCGCAGAACAACAACAGCAACGGGCAACAACCGGCGTTGTGCCGTAACAATTACGGCGGTTACGACATGTCCAAGGACCGTTTATCGCACGGCGCTTTCGAAGAGTCCAACCAACAGCTGCAACAGTTGCAAGTGCAAGTGCAGTTGCAACAGCCGCAGAGCGTGGACGTGAGTGTTGTCCCGCGCCGACCCCGCGCCGCGCAATCGACGCTGCGCGCCCTCTACAGCTCTCGTTAACGTTTTCAGACTTGCGGACAGATGATGTTGTCTCCGGGGTTGTCGTCGCTTGAAATGGACTCCAACACCAGCATGTCGGCTCCGTCACCGGCTAGCGTCAGCATGGACGGTACCATGTCGTCGCTCACGCCGCCGCCGCACAACGGCAAAGACAACAGCAACTCCGCGCTAGACGTGAGGGTCCTACAACACAGGGTGAGAAAGACCACCCCACCCGTAAAGAAACCCAAATATTCTTCTTTCGCCAGTAAACTCACGGCAAAAGTACATGTTATTTGCACTCTTATTATTATTATTTTTTTTTTTTTTTAATCATTATCAAATTGTCCGCCCCGAACCTCACGCGTGCTAATAATCTCGTCTGTCTGTCCGCAGCTCGGCCTTCCCAACGACTTGCCGTTCGAGTTCGTCAACGGCGGCCACGGCATCAAGAACCCGCTGGCCAACCACGATCCGCTGCCACCGCCGGCCGCACTGGCCAGAGCCCCCGAACCGGAGAGGAACAACGTCGCCGCGCCGGCGCCCGTCGCCACTGTCGTGTCGTCCGTCAGCAGCGTTCCTACCGAGCCGCCGGAAACGCACAAGAACGGTTCCAAGTTCTGTTGCAACCTGTGCTCGAAGACGTTCAACCTGCAACGTTTGTTGAACAGACACATGAAATGCCACAGCGACGTCAAACGATATCTGTGCACGTTCTGCGGCAAGGGTTTCAACGACACGTTCGACTTGAAACGCCACACCAGAACACATACGGGTACACGATATATATATATATTTTTTTCTTTTTTTTCCCTTTTTTTCTTTTATTTTTTTTCGAAAAATCAGATTGACAACGCCTTCGACAATGCCGTATGTTTAATCGTGTGTACGTTTTTGATTTGAACAGGTGTCCGGCCCTACAAGTGCAATCTGTGCGAAAAATCGTTCACCCAACGTTGTTCACTCGAATCTCATTGTCTCAAAGTACACGGCGTACACCATCAGTACGCGTACAAGGAGAGAAGGACAAAGGTACGTTCGGTCGCGACGCACGCCGCCGCCATCGGCGCTTTAGTAGTGACATTTTTCTTGTACACCAATTGAAAAAATAAAAAATAAAACCATTAAAGGAACGCCGCTTTTAACCGTGCGCACCACCGTGTTGTTTTGTAGATGTACGTTTGCGAAGAGTGCGGTCACACGACCAACGAGCCCGAAGTACACTACATTCATCTGAAGGAGAAACACCCGTACAGCCCAGCGCTGCTCAAATTCTACGACAAAAGACACTTCAAATTCACCAACTCAAATTTTGCGAACATGTTGCTTCAAGTACGCACCTAATATTGGGTTCATTGCAATCATATTGCTAGACTGACCAAAACGTTATTGATTTAACAAATATTTTTAATTGCACTATATGTAAACATTTTTTTTTTTTTTTTTTTAAACAAATTAGGCTGTATCGTTGACAATTTACTATATATATATATATAGTAATATATATACATATATTTTTAAAACATAAACACATACTTGCCAACCGTAGGTCAGTTACAATGGTTAGGTACACAACAAAATATCTCCACTAGAATATCTCTTACACAAAATATTTCCAGCGCACTAATTTTTTCATACTCAGAATTGAAATATTTCAAAAGTTTAACTTAATGGACGACCAACTCAAAAAGATTACTTTTTCAAAACTAAAAATGCTAACTAACCCTAATTTGGTCTTCCCACTCGATTTCACGTTCGATTAAAAACAAAAGTGACATAACTCAGATAAAACATTCTTTATAAAAATATGTTAACAAACATTTTCATATGTCCTCTAAAAAATGGAAACCTTGCAACATTGTACAATAAGCTGAACTTTTTTAGTCTCTAATAATTATATACCTTATGATTTTTACACGAATGTTATATTTTACACCAATTTTTACATGCAGAATTTTAATGATTTGGACAATTTATAAAATCTATAATTTTCATTTCCAAAACCTAATCCAAAATTAATTATAAACACATCAATTTTATACCAATAAGAGGAATTATTAAGATAAATACAAACATTAATTCTTTAAATTTATAAAAAAATGCAATTGTATCGTGTATAAAAATATTAGGACATTAAATTAAATAAAACTATATTCATATAAATTTGTCTTTTTTCAAGACCTATTCAGTTCACTATCGCTAAATGAGAATAATTAACTATATTCTATTAATTTACTCTAATATTATTATTAATAATTTAATTAATGTTGTAATTCGATAGCAGACTTTTCAAGTGTTGATATTTAAAAAAAATTTAATGTAAAAATAATGTTTTATATTTTTAATAACGAATATATGCATAGAGACCACTGCAGGTCTATTAGACATATCCCCTAACTACCTCATTGAAATTTGTAAGTCTGTAGAAATCTATATTCTTGTTACCTCTTCTCTAGTGTTGTGTGCGCGGTTTCGCGTTGGCAGTTGATGAACTCTATTGTTAAGCGTCCAGTTTTATAATTTATATTTTGAAATGCGTTTTGAATTACTTTGAGTTGGTCATCCTTGTTATATTCTTACAATGTAACAGTCAAAGCAAGCCCTAACGACGTTTTTACATAACAATAATAATACTTTTACGTTGGCAATTCAAACTCGAGACATTTGTTAGTAATTGAAATTTTAAGACAATTTGATTTAAAAACCATTGTTTTGTTAAGTGCCGTTGCTTCTAACCAGTAATTAATACATCGACATACACTATTGTACAGAGATATTTTGATGGGCATAATTTTTTGGAAGTATTGTGACCCGTCGCCGTTTTAATACGGAGCAATCATGTTGATGTTTTGGGTTTCAGGAACATGAAGGACTTGTGTCCAGTTCTTTAAAACATTTATCGGAAGTATGTTGAAAGTTAACCGCATTTGAGTGTCTGTGGGACAAGTCATAGGCTCGACATCCGGTTTTTGAATTGTCATCTAACAGATGAATGTTATGGTATTATGTATTATCGATAGGGTTTTGTAAATAATCATTACTATATTTCTAAACGCCGTTTCGACGCGCGTTTAAATTATTATTATTATTAAGTTAATTATATTTACAAATCATCGTGGTAAATATTATTTGTATCATTATCAAATACCAGTAATATTTTCCCAATATTATTGTATTATCGTCATAGTCTTAGGTAATATAATGTGCGACTCAGGCAATCGTTATTTATAAATGCAGGTGTTTATTTGTACGAAAGCTCAGAGAGTATTACAAACAAACAAAACAAAAAAAAAATTTTTTTTTTCATATATAGTAAGCATCATTTAAGTATTAAACAATATTACAACATTTAAGAAGTACGTCGGATTAAGATTAAATTATACTTGCTATTATTATTTTTTTTTACGCATTATTATTATTATTATTATTATTATTATTATTATTCCAACGATATTAAACGTAGTAGAATGATGACATGTCGACATTTTTTCAATATCTCTGAAAATACTTCCATTATTCGAACATAAATACTAAATTATTATTATTTTTTATTTTTATTTTTATTTCCGAGCCTTCTGTATTGCGAACAATATTAACATACAGTAAAACCACACGTGATACACGTGTATACAAATATTTCGCTAAAAATTCCAACGGAACTATTCATACATAAAACAACAGGTACCAGCGAAAACATACCAAAATCGTCTGCGTTGTTATCTCGTGAACGGTGCTCGTGAAAAATTGATATATGTGCGACGGGAGTGTGCGCGGGCGAGACATGCTAGGGGAGGTACCTAACAACATAAAACTACCCGTCCCGTGAAGTTATAATACGTTGGAAAACTGGTACGGGAAAAAATCAACATCAGCCCAGTTCACGGCACTGCTTGTGGTGTGTGGGCCGTCATTAGAAAATTGATGAACGCATGTACATATTTTGATAATTATTAATTTTTTTTTGTGATTTATCGATGAATTAACGAATGGGAATAAACAATAAAGCCACTTTAGGGTCCGGGTATATCCTATAATATTTATAATCTCAACGAATGGAAAATAAATTATTAAAATATTTCTTAATATAAATTTAGGCTATCAAGTAAAATGAAATAATAATAACAATAAAAAAATTTTAAAATTTAAAAAAAAAAATGGTAGAGGATTTTTGATTTTTTCAAGGGAATTAGTATGTAATGTGAATACAAAACCTGTGATACATTTCATTTATTCTTACACATGTCCTAACTATATTTGTATTATTATTTTTACTTTAATAACATTGAGTAAAAAAAATATTATTTAGTTTGTACGCAATTTTTACATTTTTACATTGTACTATTAAGTTTAACTTAATGCATTTTTATATAAAAAAAATATAAATATATGTATGTATGTATTTATGAATTATTATTATTATTATTATTATTATTATTATTATTAATATTATTTTTTTTTTGTACTCATTAATAATCGAACAAAACAATTATGTAATAAGTATAAACGCAGCACAACTCTGTTTAAGAGGTTTCTATACAATTAAATTAAAACAGACACATCAGTACTCACCGTACAAATTATCCGCAACTTACAAACCTTTTATGTAAGATTCATATTTTATTTCCATTATCTTTATTTATTCATTAACTTATTAATTTATTTGTTACCAAATTTTCTTATAATTCATATGATTCAATTAGTACAATACTATAAAAACATTTTATAAACAGTATAAAAAAATAATAGGCAACTTGAATTGCAGTTGATAAAATTAGTCAATAAAAAATTAGTTAATTCAACACTTTTGTTTTTTTTTTTTTTTATCAACTTTGTATAATTTTTTATTCTGGTTTGTTTTTTATTTTTGTATTGATTTACAATTGTTTTATATGTAGTAAATTATGTGAAAGAATGGTTCCAAGAATTTAAACTAAATGTTAAAAAAAAAAAAATTGTAATAATGGTGTAGTGAGAGACAGAATACTATTAATACACATAACATAATGGTAAATTAGGTTTAATTTATTTTAAATATTTTTAACTCTTAATAAAAAAAAAAAAATAATATTAATAATAATAATTTACAGCTTGACATTCTGCATTGTAATCCTTATTATCATTATATATATTTATTGTAGATGATGCGTAATATTGTATTAGGATGTACATTATTTAAGCCTATATATGTTTAAGTTCTGTTAAAATTCTGTACAACTAATGTTTGTTGATTTTTTTTTTTACTTCATTTAATTTTTTTAATTTAATTAAGTTGGCATGCTACACAAATTGTAAAACCCCATTATAATTGGCTGATGAGATGTTTACTTCAAAATATTGTTGTTGTTTTTTTTTTTTTTTAAATCCTTTATTTCATAACCAGATACTCTTGCTACGGTACATCTACAATCGAACAAACTCTTGATTCGGAAAAAAATTAAACAGAGGGACGTTAAAAGGTAAAACAAATGTGTGTTCCTGAATGTCTTATTGACTTGTCGACAGCTACGGTGTCCTCGACTTCCCATTAAGAAAAACTAGGTGTACGTTAAAAAAAATTTTGAAAACAAGAGCACCCCCATTCCAAGCACTGCAGTCAAAATGTTTTTATTACACTATAAACCAGTAATTTTGGAACGATAAAACGATAGTTTATATTGAACTTACCTTATTTCCATGCGTACATACGATACGAAAGTTTACCTATAGGTATTGGATATTCGCTCATTTAAAATTGACACCAGTTGAACAGTTTAATAGTAATGCGCAATGGTAATATCAGTTATCGAATATTTGTCTTATGTTTGCATGAAATACAAAACAATAAATATTTGTTTTAGATTATCAGCGAAACGAAGAATATATTGTTTTTACAATGTTTTCTGTTTTATTTTACCTGTGACTTGTATTATTCAAGTCTACTTTTACAAGTTAACTATTAAAAATTATTTAATTGAATTTAATTTGAAAGAATTGAAAGAAATTAAGATCAATCTACGCCATTGTGTCTGCTTGGTTGACCAATGCAAATATCTTATCTTCATGTATTTTTATTTTGAGGGTGGAAGTGTAAATGTGTAATACATAAAATATAAACGATTGACCATGTCAAGATTAAAAACAAAAAAATTGTCCAATTCACATAAAATTCGAACTTTAAACGCTTAGAAATAAAAAACTACTTTCTATCAATCTTCAACATTTGTTCAGTGTTGTTAGAATATTATATGACAAACCTTGTATTAATTTTTCAAGACTATTTTTTCATGCTTTTTACCAAAAACACAAAATTTCTGGAGAAACTGCAGTATTTAAATTACTATATTATATAATAATTATAAAATAACCTAAAATACACACAAAAAAAAAACCAATCAACTAAATTATGACCAAAAGTCAAAACATTAATATTACACCTTGAAACATTAAAGGCTTGCGAGCCAATAAGCAGAACAAGTTTCTGCTATTTTGTGTACAGTAATAATTTATAAATAAGGTTGTATTTACCTTAGGTATGAGTCAATTGGGCAATACCATTAAGAAAACATCTGTATATCCATGTGCAAGATGATTATGTATCTATTCATATCTGAACTGAACCTGTCTGTTCATAAAGCTAAAATGTATTTTACATTTAAATATGTTAGTCGTATAACTCACATTTGTACGAATACATATTACAACTTGGAACTCGGTCGAAAATTCGTTAACTTATTGACAATAATTTCATAAATAGGACATTTGGTGTCTAAAACTTATTTTAATATTCTATGTAACATTGAAACTGGAATTTCATTTAAGTTTTTATAATTATTATAGATATTTTTATATCTCAGTGTAATATTTTCATAATAATTATATTTTTTAATAATTTTTCTATTCAAATAATTGTATAAATAGTATTTTGAACTAGAACACTTACAATTTTGATATTGAATAATCCCTGCAATTTTACATACATAATATTTATGATATTTTTAACTTTTTTTTTTTGTAAAATTTGTTGTGTTTAGTTATTAAAATTTGAATATAATACTATATAGTATACACTATGCAGTATGTATGTTTTATATTATTTTGAATTGAAATTGATTAAATTATAAATTATAGAACAGTGTATCTAAAAATTATATAATTATAATATAATAATACAATTAGGTTATTGTCATTATTGTTGGTACAGTATACACACACAATATAGTTATGAAAGTTGAATATGAAAATAATGTAAGTTGATAGGTAATCAGTAAAAATATCAACATTTATTGTATTGTACATTTTTTTTAAAATATGATTTTGTTTTTAAATTGTATTATAGTGCTAGGAAGTTAATGATAGGATATCGAATGATATAAATATCTGAACACTTGTCCATGAAAATTTAATTTTTTATTTCAATAAATTACATGTACCTCATATTACAGACAGAATTCATATAACTAATATATTCATAACTTACCATTACATTAAGTACTGAAATGTAATGTTGTTAAACTGGTGTTTTACTATACTTACGTATACCAATATTGTTTCAAATAAATGAAAACACATTTCTAAAACAAAAAACCATAGGAAATAAAGTGTTTTCAGTGAAAAAAAATATACAAACAATATTTTTAATATGCTTATGCATTGATGTTTTCATTTATTCTCAAAAATACAAATTTACATGACATTTGATAACATTAGATACATGCATGAAAAATAAAATTGTAAATATATTAAAAAGAAGTTTTAAACATATACTTTCTTTTCAATAATCATCCATACAATATACATAATCACATTAATTGATGTTAAGATTTTCATAAAAACATTTTAATATAAAACTGTACATTTATTATACATATTTATAATAATTATTAACTAAATAGATACAAGTTATTTATTTCTTTGTATATTAAAATACAAAATTAATAAAAAAAGCACACATATATCTGTAAAAACACACATATTTTAAAATAATATTTATAATGAATGATATTCTTGTTTATAATTTAAAATAGTAACAAAAATACTACATTTTTGTCATATAAATTTTTTTTTATTTTTTATAAATAATTAGTATGATTTGCTATAATGATGTATAGAATAAATAAATCCTGAAACCTTATAGTAAGATAATTAACCTAAAAAAATATATTTAAATTGCTTAATAATTGTATAGGAATCATGCACTTTAAAACTATTTGTGTTTTCAGGTTGTACTACTTGGAATTTTAACTGTAAATAATAAACACAGTCATAGTGTTCCAGCTGAAATTTATACCAGCAGACTTAAAATTAAAAAATACATTTCACTGAATACTTCAGTGACAACATGGAAGTTTCTGAAGCTCTGAATGTTTCATAAGATTGTTTTAAATTAAAAGACAATTTTTCAAAAGGAGGTTTAGAAAATGTAACTATTAATCCTACGTATAGAACGATTCAGTATTGGTACGACAAGTAAAGAATTAAGAGTTGGGGGCTACAATCTGGAATTGGAATAACTGAGGTACAACAATAGTCAATATATTATAACAAATAATATATTATATATTTTTTTTTTTTGCTTTTGTTTAAAAAAATATATTATATTACACATATTATTATTTTATTCTACTTTTTTTTTTTTTTTTAGCCTCAGACCGTTATTCTACTTTATTAGTTCAATATAGTTTCTAGTGTAATAATTGTGCAAAATATGTGGTCGGAGAGTGACTAATTATATAAATTATATATGCTTATATTTGTTTTAACTTAAAAATAATATGTAACAGAAAAAAATAATTATTTATTATATATTTTGATGTTTCGTTAAAATCTTACTTTAAAAAAACGAAAGAGATACTTTAATTTTATTTTATAAGATCTATCTAACCTAGCCACAGAGTTGTATAAAATACACTTGTGAAAAATTTATGTGTCTGTAATAAACATTGCTGAAAATTTAATGAATATTTTCTTAAGTAATCATTGATGTACGTTGTTACAACAATGTACATTCCTATTTAAATTTAAGACCTATACAATATTGTTATAGTTAAGTATTTATTTGTTTCCTCAGGAATTAAAAGAAAAATCGAATATATACTCCGAACAAAATGTAATCATTAAATCTACTGAACATCCATTTGCTTTTCTTATTAAGCAAAACGCTTGTGAATTAAGATTTTCAAGTGATATAATATTAATTGATAGTAATGCCCATGTGATGCTGAAAATCATTAAATAACGTTTTTGTGATGACTCCGGTACCACTAGCAATTTTAATAACAAACGATACATAAATTATACAGTGATTAATTTTTATTATTAAATGTATACAGCGTTATTATATATATGTATATTAATAAATTGTATGTTTAATTTATTTCTGACGGTCAACCTTTTTTATTCCTTTTTTTGTATAAATATTATGATGTAATTTCAAAAACGTTATGGCTGTTATTTTTTGAGACAGACATGAAATTGCTATTCTAGCATGATACCTATGGATAGGTTACATTAATTTTAAAAATATTAAAAAGCTTTATTTTTATTGTAAGTTTTAATAAAAATATATACTTATCTTATTATTACTATTTACAATTTAATAAAATCATAAGTAAAACAAATTTAATAATTTTAATTTCAGTAAAAATTAAAATTAGAAAATTAGAATATTTGTCATTCATTCGTCTTATGTACCAATTTATTATTATGCAGTCACAAGCTAATTGTAATTAAGCATATCTATGGATTTTAAACATTTTTGACAATTTTAATATTTAATTTTGCAGAAAATGAAAGAAAACAAACAAGTCTTGACGATATTCCATATAACATGAAAATTTCAAAAACTTTTTAGAAGGTGGAAAAATATTTTTGTCCAATAATCCAAAATACATAATTTTTACGAAAAATCTAATCGGGTACGAAATCTATGTAGAACTATGATGTCACCTGTATCCTAGAGACCGAAAATCTGACAAAACGTATGGATCGTGCCGTTTCGATTCGTCACCGTGACCAAAGTCGTAGTGTCGCGTCAAAGTTCCACTCAAAACATATTCCCGGTTTCATTTGTACGCGGAAATCAAATCGGATTCGTTTCGCGAGTTTTTACTTAGTAACCATATCGTTTCGACAAATCACTAGTCTCGTCAACCACCGCCGTCGGACTCGCTGATAGCCGTAAAACATTTCCTTTTTAATAAAACAAAACGCTACGTCCGCGGTTCCGTGATTACGACTGCGGCCGTGATAAGCGACCGTAGACAGTTCATTGGAAAACCGGCCAATGGGAAACGCGACGAACGTAGGCGGGCGGGCGGCAACGGAATGCGTCCGCAGGTGTCCGCGACGTAGAACCGCGGCGGCGGTCGAGCGCGCGAAACGAAAACATTATTATTCATATTGTTTTCTGAGCGGACGCCCCGCGCGAACGACCGCCGTAACCGGTACACGCGCGGTACCCGATCCCTCCCACGTCATCGTACGTCGTACTCCGCTACCCGCCGGCCGTAACGTCGATTCGCCGTCTTTCGTGGCAAAACGTAATGTCCCGCGCTACCCGCACCGAACGTGTAACGCCCCCGCCGCCGTTCCCACAATGACTATTATTATTATTATTATTATTACTATTATTATTATTCCCTGCGTGCAACCCTCGCGCCGACAACGGTTCGCCCGCGATATTCGCGTTACAACGGAAACGTATATATATATACACGGAGCTTAAGAGCAACAGCCGCGGCCGCCCGTCCGCCGACGCGTCGCGAACGAACGTGACGAGTACCGCGGGGAACGACAACGCGAAAAAGCGCTGGCCCGTGATTATTTTGTTTATACACGCGCACGTTCCGTGCATAATCCGTTACGTGCGTACACGTGTGCGCGAGCGTTTAAGGCCGTCCGAAATCCGAACTGCGCAGCGGTTAATAAGCGCAACAACAACAACAACAACAAAAAACAAAAAACAAAAAAAAAAAAAACAAAAAAAAAAAAAATTGATGAAATCGTGAAAAAAACCGTCCGATTTCGGGACGAGAGACACGCGCGACGGTCGTGTGTACTCGTGTTAAACAAATATCGCCGTCGTCGTTATCAGTCCTTTGTCGCGTACGACGACGACGACGATGGCGTTGATGATAAGCGTCGTACGACGATAAAAAAACAAAAAAAAAAAAAAACCATTTGTTGTTTTGCGATATTCGCTTGTTCCCGAGCCACTATAGCAGTAGACAAAAGTCCGCGTAGCGCCCGCGTCGATTTTCCGTCCTCTCCCTTCGACCCGCCCCTGCACACGTCACCTCCGCCCGACAAAACTTGTCGTCCACGCACGTACGCACGCACACGGTGTCGCGCGCCCACCGCTGCCGCCGCCGCCCGCAAGTTGCCGAAAAGGTCGAATCCCCCCCCGGTATGGTGACGGTTGCCGACGCCGTCGTCGTCGTCGTCGTCGTCGTCGCCGCCGCCGCCGCCGCCGCCGCCGCCTCAGTACTACTAGTAAGTGGTCGTCGTACGCCAGTACGCGCTGTCGCTGCCGTTTCCGCCGTCAGTGCTCGGCGCCGTCGCTGAATGCCGCCATCGTCGTCGGTGCTGCGCGGCCTACGTGTACCGGTGGACGGACAGTCAGTTGGCCACGCACGCTCCGTCGGCGACCCACCGAGAACGCCGTTCGCACTATTGGCTCCCGTCTTACGCCGTCGCCCGACAAACGCGAAATTCCTCGACGTTGACCGCGTTTGACTGAGCTATGCAAACACCATGGCTCGAACGCCGCCACATCCGACTTCCGGATACGACAGCGCGTTGGTCAATCGTCTGGTACGTGTCGGATACTACGAGTTGGAGAAGACGATCGGCAAAGGCAACTTTGCCGTCGTCAAACTGGCGAAACATGTCGTCACCAACTCCAAGGTGAGTGCACATCCCCGCCAACTTTTTTCTTATCGTTTTTGAGCCCTCTCATAGAATTGTGTATGGCGTTCCGTTCTTTTTCATTCCGTTCATTATAATTTAATCAGTAATTGACCAATATGTTCTCCGTTTTCCTACTTCACATGCCTACTTAATTATTGTGTGCTGTACAATGTACCCACGCATCGTTCTATTGAGCCAAATACTTAGGAACATTAACACCTACTTCATACTTAATACCTGACATGTCTAATCAAATAAAACTTAATAGGTATAAAAATGTTGACATAACGTACAAATTATTTCAAGTTCGTGGAGATATATGTACAAATCAATTATTTTCATAAATTATTCATCAATATGTATTGATAGTCAGTATATAAAAGTCTCTTATACGTTGAACATTAAATTCCTCAAATATTTAAAATCGTGTATTAATGTGTTAACTATTCAATTACTGATTGCAATTATCAAGCATCCACACATTTAAAATTTGGTTTATACCTAAACTTATACATTAGACTAAAATTCAATTTGTTTGATGATAAAAACTAGGTACGTCTTATTAAAAAATCTGGCTAGATTATTATTATGAAAAATGGTGTTTGGTAAACATCATATCTACATACTGATAAACACATTTACTTTTATCTATTTTGAATTTCACTTATTTTAATCTGAACTCAATAATCTATAGTACATATTTTATTGATAAATACTTAAGTGCGAGTTTGATTAGAATACCTATGAATAGTGATCAGTCACTTACACATCTTTAATATAATATATTGAACAGTTAAATAAGGTACAATATTATACATTTGGATTTTGTCATATACATCACAATATGAATTATCTAAAGGTATTAAAGGAATATTATTGAGATATATTGTTAAAGAATAATTATATTTTTATGATTGTTAGTAATTTTGAACTATTGTAGGTAGGTATGTAAATTTAAAATCATACCTACCTATATGGCAACATTTTAAGTCTATTGATAATAATAATGTTAATATTATTCGTAGGAATTTCAAATATAAATTAATAAATTTAATATTTGTTATATGGCCTAATTTGTAAATAGGTAAAATAAAGATTTAATTTCTAAAATGCAATCTTCTGTTGGTAATTAATGCGATTCATACAAATAATATTAAAAAACATCTAACATGTAGAATGACCTTCTATTGTGTTTAAATGGAATATAATTTATTAAAAAATGTGTTTACCTAATGCAGAAATAAAGTTTTGAATGAGTAATTTAAATTTTAAAATTTTTTGTCAAGGTTTTTGTATAAGATGTAAAAGGGCTGACTTTCAAAGTATACATTTTTATGAAAAATTCATAAATTGTTTGTCAATTATTTTTGTTACATAAACAATTTAAAAGTCGTTTCATCTTTATTAAGTACTAGTTGTCAGTACCCCAGATTTACTCGGGTTGAGGAAGTTATTTTGATAAAGTAATTCAATGTAGTTATGGTAGACTGTATACATTGGACCTCGTTGTTAAACAATTTAAATACAAATTAATTTATTTATAGAAAAGTGTTCTAAGCAATAAAAACACAAGTTGTGTAGATCGGCACTTGCTATATTTTCAGGGTTTGGTCTTACACTTTATTAATAGTGAGTGAAAAATAAAGTTTTTTAAACACACTCATTTAAAAGAATATTACTGATTTGTAATTAAAACAAAGAAAAATCGCTAGTGATTCGATGCATTCAAAAAATCCAACTTGCCACTTTCAACTTCTCAGCAAAATTTCAAACATCTCTTTTTAGAAAATTTACCTCTCTACACTATGTACTTGGTCTTTTTTAGTTATTAGTCTTATGTCCCAGTGATGAATTTCTGTTCAACATTTCAAATTCAAATAATTAATTTATTACCATGACAATTAAGATAATTTAAACATTTAAAACATTCAATTTTCAATTTTTATTACAAAACCATGTTTTCAAGAGTGTGCATGTTGCACTTCGGGGTTATATACTGAAACTATCCCAAGATCTGTCAAGATTTGTAAAAAAATAAGAAGTATAATTCAGCAGTTCTTGACTTTATGCTGATAATACAAATAATTCCTTACAGTTCTTTATATCAAATTATTTAAAAATATTAAATAGGTATATTATATTATTTTATTTTTAATAACAACTAATAAAATAAGTGCATTCAAAACTACATTAAATTATATTTTTATATTTTGATACTATTAGGTTTTGGAAAAAATATTTGAATACAATTAAAATGTTTCATTAACATAAAATTAATGTGTATATATATATATATATATAGTATTTATTTACTTTATAATAAATAAACAAGTAACCAAATCCACATCTTTAAGCCTGTCATATTTCTAGGTCTCTATATGTAATTAAGGAAATCATTAGTGTTTATTTTATATTAATAAATTAATGAATTGTTTATAAATTATCAATTGGTAACTATAACGACCATTTGGAGACCAACAGGTACAACTGAGATAAAAAGTTTTTATATGAAGTATGGAAACTTAAATTTTTTTATTATACTTTTAATTATTTTTCTTATTCGATGTAGGTATAATTATAGGTAAATTGTTTTTATTCAATGAATAAATGATTATCTAATATTAAAAAAAATATTGTTCATAAATTATTATAATATATGTACTTATAATACTTTCATAATATTAACTATCCTGTTAATGATTTCATAATATGATAGTACAGTCGCAAAGGTTAATTAAACTCTTGAATGACGTAATATATAATTAACAAACTAATACAAATTGCCTTCCAGTTTTTGATTGTTATTTAATATAATACAATAACATACACAAGGAAATGGGATTTTGGATTGAAACTCTCACAGGAGTAAAATTGAATTTTATCCCGTCTACGTGCTTAATCATAAATAAAACTTTTTTTAACCCAATGAATATGTCTACTAACTACTCATTATTAGTCTTATTTCTGTCATACTCTTATATCAGTTATTTAATGTAGTTTTAGATAATTAAAATTCCTATTTAATTAAAATATTTTATCTTTTATAATTTTTATCACAATTAAAATTAATTTAAAAAAACAATTATTCAAAACAAATGTATATTAAAAAATAATAATAATAAAATAAATACCCTTAAATGTAAATATCTTTATTATTTTGTTGATTACTATAAAATAAAAATTCATAATTTAGAGATATTATTTATTGAATAAAATGTATGTGCTATTATATTTAAGTATATTCCTTTAGTAATCAGTCTTTCAAAACTATATTTAAGTGAATTAAATTTTAGGTTTAACACATTTTTAATGCTCATTTAGTATTAATAATTTAAGCTATACCAAAGATCTGTAAATACTTAATTATTTATTTGTTATCGTTTACCAAAGATAGTATTTTTTCCTTTAAAATAAATTAATGTAAGATATTAATATTTATGATTTTAATTGAGTGTTCTAGAAAAAACTTCCATAATTATACTTTTGAAAAAATTGCATAAACTTTTAAGTATATATTAGATTTTATATGATTAGTTAATTAACGATTTCTGCATCAATAATAAGTAATAATAAAAAAAAAAACACGATTAAATAAAATTTGTTGTATTAAAATTTAGATTTTCAAGGGCTTTGAGACATTTTTACTATTTAATTTATGTTACTACATTATATTAAACATTTTTATAGCATCTTGAAATAAACACAAAGTTTACTTTAATTTTAAAATAAATTATAATGCAGTATTAGTAAAATATAAATTTAAATGAATTGTTTATGTATGTATATACATATATAAATCAAAATTGAAAATAAAAAATTATTAATAGTTTATATGTGTATGTAACTGTTGCACAGATAAACAAACATTATTTTTTTATAAATGTGTTATGTGTTTACATATATTTTTAATCAAACATGTCAATATATATATATATATCCTATTATAATTTTTTTTAATTTTATATAGTCATTAGTAGGTATAATTTTTTTAATATTGAAATTATATTATTCTGTTCGTGATACCAACTTTAAATTTATTACTGATAACATCAGCTTTATGGACTACATTCAACCTTTGAATATTACTTTTTTTTATCAAAAACTCTGACCTCTACATCTAATTTTTATGAGTATTTAAAAAAAATGTTCAGTGTTTGCATTATTTTTTACATTTTATTGCTAGGCAAGACAAAATCAATTAATTAAGATAAAATATTTAAAATTTCTAAATAATATTAAATATACATATCAAATTTGTTACTTAGTTAAAAATATTTTAATTTCACGTTTTACCTATTAATTATACATATGCCTAATAATTTTAGCTAAACTATACTAAGTAATCATTTAGCTATAGTAAAAAAAATTAAATAACCTTGTTTTATTATGTCTTTATTCATCTTCATATCTAAGATTTAATTGTATTAATTATTTGCTGTGTGATGACTGGTTGAAATTTATTATTTATAATGAAGATGTTGTGAATTTAAAATAGTAGTTAGTTGTACTACTAAATATGTAAAAATAAAATTTACTTGATATATTTATGATGGTCCTTATCATTATGATATTTCAAACACAGTTAAATAAAACATAGAAATAATTTATTTTTATTAAGTTTGAGTAGGTTTAAAGAAATGTCACTTAAAAGTAAATATGTGACAGTATATTAATTTTTATAAGGTTATTTTATTTGCATACAAAATATTA
Source organism: Schlechtendalia chinensis (assembly GCA_019022885.1). NCBI lineage: Eukaryota > Metazoa > Arthropoda > Insecta > Hemiptera > Aphididae > Schlechtendalia > Schlechtendalia chinensis. The sequence continues at coordinate 3,840,646 of CM032350.1, read as the reverse complement.
TATAGTATGTACTAGATATGTTATTTTTATTAAGCATATTTGAATTATATTTAACAAAATTTTAATAAGTATAATTTTGAAGATATTGACTTTTTTATTCCCATTATTCAGTACTTTATTTTATTTTATTTATTTTTTATTATACATTTAATTGTAAATAAAATTATTATCTTGAAAGGAACTTTAAACAATAATATTTTATCAGATATTAACAATTAATGACTTTTCTAAAAATTGAGGGTAAAACACAAATATATTTTATTTATGTGTACATTTTGATATAGAATATGTTAATACATATATTAAAAACTAGAAAAACCACAATAAAATATTTTATTTAGTTATGTACTTACTAATGTATTTAACTTAAAAATAATAAATCTTTTTTCTTAATTGCTTATGAGTATACTACAATAATAATGATAATGATATAATAATAATAATAATAATAAATAATAATAATAATAATAATAATAATAATAATAATATAGTACCTACTTATACATCAATTAATCATTTAAAAGATAATATATGAAATAAAAGAAAATTAAATTATTTTATGATTATTTTATTCCTGATCAAGTTGTGTATGTAAATTATAATTGTTAACCTGTAATCTGGTCTGAGTAACAAAATTATTAAATTTTATTTTATTTCAGTCATTTTATTATTTTATGGTCATTAATAAACTTTTTCCTTTTTAACAACCTACATTATAATAAATGATAATAATATAAATAAAAATAATTAATAATGAAATAAAATAAGTTTCTTTATTAAAAGTAATAATATGACTGTAATTTTAAATTTGAATATTAGTTTATGTTTTTAATATACATATGTATACTTGACAATATTTTAGTTACGAATAAATTATATATTAATATAATTTTGATTAACCTTGTTTTAAAACCATTTTATTTTTTTTTGCAGGTTGCTATTAAAATCATTGACAAAACACAATTAAATGAAGATAACTTAAAAAAAATATTTAGAGAAATTCAAATTATGTCAAAACTTAATCATCCTCATATAGTGAGATTATATCAGGTATACATCAGTTATTTTTCCTGTATAGTAAAATCTTAATCAAATGAAATATTTTACCTAGTAATAAATAAGATTTTAATATTGCAGTTCATAAATTCGTGATATTGTAATATTAATTTTAAAGATCTAAATGCACTAAAAAATGTGTATTTATATACATGTTTAACACAAATATGTACATTATGGTAAATGCTGATAGTCCACAGAGAATGTCTACTTACAAAATATGTTATTAGTGTATATACACTAATAATAAACATATACTCTATGAAATTGAGTTATTTATTTATTTATTTATTATTTTTAATCACAATTTGTGTTTTATTAAAAATTTGTTCAGTTCAAAAAAATATATTCAATTCAGTAAATAAACAAATAAGTTATAAATTATAAAGATTTCGTTGCCAATAGTTTTAATTATTGACATAAGTTCGGAATAGGTTAGACAAAGTAAGATGCTAACTTCACAGTTATAATATCATACAGTAGGTATTGAGTAATAACTATATAATAATAACTGCAACATTACATTCTAAACATGGTTTTTATCAAAACATAATAAAAGCTATCAAGAAGAGTGATAAAATTTATCAAAATTACTAACCAGTACAATAAATGAATAAACTACTACCAAATGGCAAATTGCACAGAATAATCCTTTTCTATGACAAATACTTTAAAATGATTTATTACTAATATTGCACACATTTATAAAAATTACGATATTAAATATATTTTCTTTTTATAAAAAATTGTTCAAATTTTAGAGATAACTACTATTTAAAACCTTTTTATAGTAATTGGTTTCACATTAAATTTTGAGCAAAAATCAGAAAAATTGTTTTAAATAATATATTATTATATTATATCTCACAAAATAATATATGGTATTGCAAAATGTTTATAAATTGTGTACATTTATTTTGTTTATCTTTGTATGTGTAAATTACAAAACTCAATTTTAAAAAAAAAATAAAAATTTTGGCATATGTTAATAAAATAATAAACATTTTAGTTTTAAAAAAATGATAATTTTTAATTGGTAAAAACACACCCTAACATAATATTGTTTCAATTAAAATTAGTTGGTAAATTGTTTTATATTTTATGCAAAGTAGTCATTTATTTTTTTAAATTATTATAGGTTCCTTGTTTCACTAATATTAATTATTCGTGTACATAAAATAAAATAAATTTAAATGGTCTTTTTTTGACAAAATTTGAAAACAACTAAAATGAAAGAAATCTATAAAAAAAAATGTTTGAATAATATGTATTAACTAATTATTTAAATATTACTTATTTTATAAATGTGATAATAAATTTGATTTTTAATAATAATACAACCACAAAATAATGTCATACATTCTTATTTAATATGTGAAAAATGTTGGTTTCTTTAATTTTAATTTTTTTATTATGTTGTTTTTTACCTATTTTCATAAACTAAAATAAATTAAAATTGCAGGTTATGGAAACCGAAAAAATGATTTATTTAGTAACCGAATATGCTGCTGGAGGTGAAATTTTTGGTAATTTTAGTTATAAACCACATTTTCTCACAAAATACAATACAATATAAATGTGTGTTACTTTGGATAATGTAACATAAAATATCTATAATATATTTTAGCCTAATCTTAATATACTATTTGTTTAATATTAAATAATATATCAAATATATAATATGTTATGAATTTAAATTTAGACTTTTTGGTCAAAAATGGAAATATGGATGAACCTGCTGCGTGTCATATTTTTAAACAAATTGTTGAAGCTGTTAGCTATTGCCATAACAAAAACATAGTACATAGAGATTTAAAAGCAGAAAATTTGCTTTTAGATTCCGATAACAACATCAAACTTGCAGGTACAATTTGTATTTAGTATATAATAATAAATATTAAATAAATTTATGCATAAATTATTACTCTCCATTTAAATCTTTTTTTTTTATTTAGATTTCGGATTTAGCAATCATTTTTATGAAGGGAAATTACTTTCTACTTGGTGTGGTTCCCCACCTTATGCAGCGCCAGAGCTATTTCAAGGACAAGAATACAACGGACCAAAAGCTGATATTTGGGTAATATTTATTGTTTATTCAATACTTATCGTATGGTAATTATTGAATTTTAAAATTTATTGTGTTTTTAATTTTCCTTGTTGTACTTGATAATATTACTGATTTGCAGAGTTTAGGAGTGGTACTTTATGTATTGGTTTGTGGTTCTCTTCCATTTGATGGAAACACTCTAAAAGAGATTCGAGCTAATGTTCTTTCTGGAATGTACCGTGTGCCATATTTCATGTCTGCTGGTAAATAATGCAATATTCTATTTTTTAATACACTTGAAAATTGTTAATAATTTTTTTAAGTTAATATTAAACATTCAGTACTATATGTTACATTTTATTTGAATTTATTCAGATTTAATTGAATTACTTTTTTTTTTTTTTTTGAGATTTTCTATATTAATGAAAACTCAACTAAGAAAAAAAATTTTATGATTAAATAATTATTTGTTTATATTTAATGTAAAATGTATTTTTTTTTCAATATTTTTGTTATATTTATATTTTATTAAATTAAATTTTTAAATTTTAAATGTATTATTCATTTATTTAATACTATATATTTGGATTTTATTATATAATATAAATTTAAAAATGTCATAAATTTGTTAATAATTTGCAATTAAAATTTCTTATAATAAATATTATATATAATATATATATATATATATATTTTTTTTAAATATCGCATATAATTATTATTATTATTTAAAAATTAGTATAACATTGGTATACAGATTAAAATTAAATGAAGATGGTTATATTATGTTTCTTTTGTTCAAATTGTTTGTCAATTGTTCAATTGTCAATAACTCATGAGATAATGTAAGTCTTTTTTTTTAGGTACCTTCTTATATATTAAATATTAATTTGAATTTATTGGGTCTAAATTAATTAATTAAATTTAATAATGGCTCTTTAATGTATATATAAATGATAAAAACATGTTATTTCATACTTCTTGAGACAGTAGCAGCTCATGAATTAAATAAATAGGTGGTGGTGCACATTCAAAAATATTGTCATAATAAACCTTATTTATATAAAAATGTTTTGATTGCAAAGCAACAAGGTGTCACTGAGGGTAGATATCCCCAAAATGTATAACATTCGAATTATCATAAGCATACAAGTAGGTAACATGTATCATGAATGCTGAAATAATAGCCTTTAACATTACCCCATTAATGGTATTAATGTTGACATCACTTATCCACATGCTAATATTTGGCACTTGGTATCCGTTAACAGATATGCACATACAACTGATAAAATGTATATAGCATTTTATTTTTTGGTGAAATCTGAAATGTGCAAATGCTAAATAAGCATATTTCAAGTATGCATCCAGTGTTAGAGTGATGCAAATAATAATACAAATGACAGAAAAACTCTATATATACATGAAATATATTATGAGATAATACATTTTAAATTAAGAAAACAAATCATTTATTTACTTACATTTAAGGTAGTACAAGATAGGAATGTTTATGTGTATATGTGATATTTAAAAAAAATTAATTTGCACGTAAATTGTCTGTTAACAATTAATGCATACTCAAAAATATTCATTAAAAAAAAAAATTGTTTATATCGATAATTAATTAAGTGATGTTATATGATTTATTTTAGCATGTGAACACTTGATAAGACATATGTTGGTCATTGAACCTGAAAAAAGACTAAGTCTGAATCAAATAATGTCACATAAATGGATAAAACAGGTAATAACAATTTTTTCTTTGTATATATGTAGCTAACATGTTTAACCCTTATTATTTTTAATTCTAGCTGTCTAAACCTACTACTGAAAGATTATTGGTGGATGTAAACCCAATGATAAACACTGCAGTTATAGAACTTATGTTACAGTTACCTGGTCTAGACAAAGATATGATAGTAAATGTAAGAATTGTTTGTACAAATATAATGTAATTCAATTAATTGTAAGATAATTTCTGTGAACTCGTATAAAATTTAATTAAGGGAAAAAAGAAGGAATACTTCATTTTAAAAAGACTCGTGGTTAAATTAGCATAGACCTTAAACTAAGTGCTACAACAATGTATGCCTTGCATGTTTTCCACCTTTTAGTATATATATATAAACTTTATATCATAAATTTTAAAACCAATGAAAATGATTCTCAATAGCTTTTGGTCAATATTATAAAAGTTTTCGTTTTTAATAATATAAAATATAATTATATATGATTAACTGCAACAATTTCATTATTTTTCACATAAAATAAAAAATATATACATTACAAATTATTAAAATAATGTTAATTTCCATATTTATTGTTAAACTATCATTATAATTTAGTTTAATGTAATTCTAATGAATGTTATACGTTGTAAATAAACTGTTTAAATAATTTTAAATTAAAGTTAAATAATGTTTTTTTTTTTTTTAGTCTGTTCAGCAAAAGAAATTTGACCACGTCAGTGCAATTTATCATTTACTTGTTGACAAACTTGATACCACTACCAATCAAAGCAACAATACCAACAAATTGTTTCCTAATGAGACTAGTAAATTCGTCTATATTCAAATGTATCTAATATTGTAGTAATGAACATAAATATAATATTTATAGAAGTTAATGGATCGGTTAACATAAATTCAAATTTAATTGAAAACTTGCCATTATATTCAATGTCACTTTATGCTCAAGATGGTTCAATTTATGACAGTCAGCAATTAGAAAAGGTATATTAATATTACTTGATTTTATGTGGTTAAAATATATATTATGCTTAATTATATTTTTATAGTATGGTGATGTTGATGTTGGAGAATCATCTCCAGGTTCAAGTAAAATTCAAGATAATCACCCAATAACTACTCGTCGCCATACTGTCGGGCCAGGAAACGGTTTAATGACTCAAGTAACAATATATTATTATTACAAATGTTTTAATTTTCATAATTGGAAAAATAAGCATGTGTTATATATTGTGCATTTATTTATAAATTATTTTAGGTAATGGAATCACATTACATAACACATCTTCAAACTGGATGTAATATAAACGTATTGCCAAATACAAATTTGCCTTTGAACATTCCATTAGTTGAATTTCAAGCTCCTAAAAATTTTACAATAAAAGACCAACATTTGTTAAAACCACCACAAGTTATGGGAGCAAGTAATATTTAATTAAGTTTTTATAAGATACATTTGTCATTTTTATTTTGATTTAAGATAATAATTTCGGAAGACGTGCATCGGATGGTGGTGCGAATTTACAAATGTCACAAAAAATGAATTGTACATTTAGTGAACCAAGTAGTAAAGAAGATTTGAAAAAGGTAATAGAAAACATTTTTCTTTTTAATTTGTTAAAATTTAAATATGCATTTAGAAAATATTCTATTTATATATAAATATATGTTTATCTAATAATTTATTTTATGCTTTTAATAGCAAGAAAAAATAGATCCAACTGATTTAAGAAATGCTATGATTGATCAATCTAGCAAAGGAAATTCATCATCTGAAGAAAATGCGACATCAGCTGGATCTAGGTACAGATGACTAAAAGTTATTTTTGGTTTCATAATAATAAATATGTTCATACACTATAATAAGAACAATAATGATATCATTGAATGCAATCTTACTAAGAACTTATGAACTGTATATAATGAATTAAAATGTACCACATAATTTGCCAATTTACATAATTATATTACATTTTTTATTAAATAGGATCGATTTAAAAAAAATATATATATATATATAGGATTATACTTTATTTTTATGAATTCGCTATTAATTCTTTTGTTTATTACTAATGTTCTATATCTTTCTTTGATAATGATTTTAGTTTAATAAAATTAATAGTCAGCTTTATTGCATATTATAACTTATAAGTAATGAATTGGACATTTAATATTAGATGATATATTTTTTCTACTAAACATTTAAAATAATACATATTTTACAAAAAATATAAAAATAAATCAATGTAATAACTAATATTTAGTAATTTAACCCATAATTAAAGTCCATTCACCTAAATAACTCATTGTCTTTTAACATAACTTTCCTAAAAAGATCTTTTTATTTAAATAACAGCAATTAAGAAACTAAATTGATTTTTGAGCACTCATTACTTTCAGAATTTAAAATACCATCTGAGGTAAAAAAAATTCTAGCATTTAACATATAATATAAATTATAAAGATGATGTTGAGTAGAGTAGATTAAAATTTTATTACTATTATACAAGTAAATTTGTAAAAATATGTAAAAATTTGTAAAAATATTCAGGATTTTTAAAATTTTTATATGCCCCAAAAAACATATTGTCATCTATTTACTAAGAAAGAAAAAAGTTAGCAAATACACAAATTTAAGATATATTATATTATGTAACGAACCAAGAATGTTATGCAAAAGTATCTGAGGCATGACCTATTTTAAAGTTTTATATGTTTGTGTAGATTTAATAAGTAAATTGTAATATTAATACATATACAAATATATGTTTTTTTATTACTAAAAAGTATAGCACATCAATTAGATAAAACATTGATCATATGCCAACAATACATTATAAAAAAAAACTGATTTATATGCTCAAAAAATCATTTTAATGTATATTAATTTGAAACGTAGTTTCGAAATATATATAACCGCGTTATATAATTTTTGTGATTTGGGTTTCAAACATTTTGTGTATAAAATAATCACAAGTTCTCTTATATATATTTTATTATATTAATTTGTTGAACTAATTTGCATGCAATTTAAATGTATTAAATATGATAAAGAAAAACAATTACACAAAATGTATCATTATTCAATCTTAACTTTAATGGGTTTTAAAATTAAATACATATTGACCAAAATATTTATTTATTATAAAATATAATTTTAATTTTCAAAACTACTAACAATTTAAAATAAAAAGATCAAACATCAATTTTCTCTAACTTTTTTTTAAATAAAACTTTAATATATTATAGATATAATATTTAGATTTTCTTAGACCAATTATTTTTTTCAGTTTTAATCATTTTTATTGTAATAATTATTGTTATATACTATATTATATTTTGTGCTTTTATTTTACTTATTAAATGCAAATATTTACAGTCGATACACAAAAGTAATGTGCAGTACCTCTAGACATGGGATTGGAGTTAAAGAGGATGTTCAAACCCAACAAACTAATTTACAAAACACAAGAACTAGACGCAGTGGAGTATTAACTGTAATGGATAGACCTCCAGGTATATATTGTTTTTACAAAATGTTTTTCATCTAAAGTCGATTTTAATTTGAATTGTTATTACTCTATCAACATACTACACCTACATTGTAAGTATTAATACTAAATAAAACTACAAAATTATTCTTTTAATAATAATACTAACTAAAAAAAGTTTAACACAATATTATATTCACTTTTACATATTTATAATTTGAATTTTAAAAATTTTGGGTCAAATACATAAAAAACAAATAATTAGATTTCATAATTATAATTATTTGTAAATAAAGCAACTTTTTAAATCAGAACAAAATATTATTTTATAAATGGACTTTATAAAGAAGTAAGTTACTTTGTAAAATACCTTTTCAACTGTAAGTAGTTTAGTTTCCATTATTATATGCTAATTAGTTACTACTATACTACTATCATTTAAAGGCATTTTCGAATATTTATCAATTTTATCATACATTTTATGTTTTAGCAATTTTTATCTTCGTTTTTAGCAATCCATTATTTGCATTTAATAAATAATTTGTCCCATTATTATTGTATTATTTAGCTGCTTCTTTTTCTTTTTAAAAATAAATAAAATCAGTGTTATTTTATTAATACCTGAACAATTTTTTTTTTCTGTTAAAAGTAACTTTATTAAATTCTGAATGTGTAGTTTGAATGCTTTTTTTATTTTAGTAGTAGTATTACTAGATGAAATTTTGAACAATGTTTTAGATTTGAATGTGTAATCAGTTTATTTTTTATTTTATTTTATTTTATAATTAACACATTTTGTTATATTTACTGAGTGGTTTGTTTGCATGGCTTATTATTTTGTTTTAAAGTCATTAGTCCTGAAGTGGTACGTGAAGTAGAAGCACGTATGAATCGAGAATATGTGCCACCACCATTACCACTGGTCAGCACTTCTAGACATAATCACCGTATATCTCAGGTTTCGGTTTTGCCAACAGTTCAAGAACTACATAGGCATTCAGGTATGGATTTTTTAATGACAAGTACTCTCCCCTGCAAAATTATTTTGTGTATGTTATTTTGTGATCTAATTTATAAAATTGATTTCATATACAGGTCGAGAAAGTTTAAAAGATGTCAGTGGTTATTTGCCATCTGAACGATATAGTCCAGTACGAAGAACAAGTGAACCAGTCGTTACATCTAGCGAACATCTGGAGCAACCGAATATACGAAATATACAACAAGAACATATTCAATTACAAGTAAGTTCTACGCCTGGAAAGAATATACAACATAAATCCAAATTAAAAAAAATATTTTTTTATTTAAAAATGTTAAATTATTATTATTAAACAGCAGAAATTGAGTGAAAACACATTGGACACCTGGGGTCATGCTGAATTACAAATGCTTCATACATATCACATGCAAAGTCTACAAACATTATCAGACAGGACTTCATTTTTAAATCCAACCACAAGTCATCAGGGTATAAGTCAAAACAATTGCTTTAATTACATTTTTATTCCACACTAAAAAAAAAACTATGTATTCTACAGGTAATTCAAATATTCTTAGTCAACATTTACAAAATTTAAATTTACATCAAGCACCTATAGTTAATGTTTCACAAACTCAAGGTAATGATATCCAGTATTTGTATTTGAATTATTAAAAAAATATTAGATAAATTAATCACCAAAAAACAAATATTTTGACAATTACAATAGGTAATTTGTCATATTAAAAATGTATTTAATTATTCATAGGTTCAATTACACAAGGAACTCCAAATATAGTACCCAATCATCAAATTCCAGTCCCACTGGACTTGCGAATGAATAATAAAATAAATCCCCAGCCAACTATTGTAATTGAAGATAAATCATTAGGTAAGTGTCATTAAATGCATATATATATATATATAAACATGTGAAATAGACAATAGAATGAATCCAGACAGTCATCAATGTTTTAAAGGACAACATTTTTTATTGTAGAATAGCTGACAATATTGCATTTTACTTGAAATCTTTAATTCAAATTAGGATTATCGTTCAGAGCAAAGAATATGCAATAATTACTAAATAATTATAATGTACCTATATCCTTATACCAAATAGAATAAATAAACTGGTCGATAGACCGTTTATCAAACTGAATAACTTAAAATCATCACACTTATACATTATGCCAGTACTTGTATAATATTGGTTTAGTGTTTTGTGTTAGTGGTAATTTTATTAAAAATAACATAATATGTTTTTAGGATTAATCATATTAATTCTATATAGAAATGAGAAGTCAAAACCATCAAATATAAATATTTACAATTTTAATTTATTTAAAAAAATTTATCATTTAATGATTTCGTTAAACAGTTTTTTTAAGAACGAAATCGGAGGTTTTAATTGTTAAATTATTGGCCGATATATACATATCAGTCATCGATTATCTGGTTGTCGACCAGACGCTAAATACTTTCCTATTGGTGTTAAACTATATTTTACTATATTTTTTTTATAATCTATGTAAATACAAATTATAACCCTTCTTTATAGTTAAAGTACTTATTAATAATGATTTTTGAATTGTAGAGAGCCTAAACATGCGCCTACCACCATGTTAATAAATATTTACTCAAATGATAAGTTTTTGGTAAAACAGAGTAAAAAATGTGTGCACGTTATGTGTCATTCGCAACATAAGACCAAGCCGCTAATGTTTTTGTAAAAGGGTAAAAAAAAAAAAATGTAGGTACTTACAATTGTCGACGTACATATTGCCGTTCGCTGCCCGTCAACGGTATCGTTCAAAGTGAAAACCGACTGTCGTGTTGGAGGAATGGTCTTACGGCCGTTGATATTCGCCGTTTCGTATGGGGTTAACTTTTACATTACGATTACAAAACCGAACATATCGCCATCTGCCGTTCGGTTTTCACGCATCGAGTCCCAAAACGCGGTAGTCCGTGATAAGGATACAGGTATCAGGTTTTCGGTAACCTCATCGTCAACCAACCGTCCGTGGTTGTTAAACGACGAAAACGTTTCTCGACCGTTCCGCGACACTGTCCCGAACGGCGGATTGAATGTGTAATAAAACAAACAAAAAAAATGCGAACGCGAATTAACCGGCAAACGATCGCGGCGACGTGTCAAGCAGGTGTGCGGGCGGAAAAAAAACGACTGCGTGATCGCGATTGTACATGAAATATAGATATTAATTAATCATCCGAGACGTGAATCGATTTCGACGAACGTGGACGAACGTGGCCGGACCGTTCGCGCGCGACGACTGGGCGAGACAGGGGCCGTACGAACTTCGGCGGCGTGATGATCGGTGACACCAGAGCGAGCGTGTCGTCCGTTTTCTTTCAGAAAAATAACAACCGTGCGGGGCGGACGGACCGCCTTGCGTTCGGTCCGCGTGTCGTTTCGCGTCTGTTCGATTATCGCCGCGGTGAGACCGGAGCGGGTTTTTTTTTTTTAATCTCTTTTTTCTCTTCTTTTTTTTTTTTCCGCTACGTGTGCCGTACACGTTTACGTGTAATATTTATTTACACGATGCACGCATTTCTTGCACTGTTCGATGATCCCGAGCTTATCGACAATTTTCCGTCGTCGTCGTCGTCGTTGTTGTTGTTGTTGTTGTTGTTGTTGTTGCGTTTTACCATCGGTAATCATTGCTGTACTACACACGTATAGAGGATACGTGCGAACGGGAAAAAAAACCGTGTTTGTCACTAACGCTTTGGCGAATCATTATTTCTTCATATCCGTTTTCGACCGGTTTGATTTCCGTCGTTCCGTTGAGATTCGGAACGAAAATCTCTTCTCTTTTTAAAATATGTTTATGGACAGCGACTGCCCGTCCGAAATCGATATAGCGGGAAATGTGTAACAAATACGCCTATTGGACGGAAAAACGCCCGTTTTCGAATGTTGACTTTATAAACTTCTTATCGAGATTTTGACCAAAACCATATTTTAAACCACGATCGCAATTCTGTTTCGTTGTTTTTATGGTCATGTTAGTAAGTACTTTACAATTATATAAATCATATTTCTGTTTTAGTGTCAGACGAACGCACGGTTTAGTGGATTTTGCATGGGCACATATCGTCCACAAAAGTCATATTTCGTTACAAAATCAAAAACTAAAAACAATTTTACTTACAACTGAATGATTTTGATTAAAACAACGTCTATTCATGTACACGTTTAAACGAAATATTATACTGTAAACAGGATTCAGTATTATAATGAAAAAGCTACGGAATTATTTGTGCACACACAAGCCCAAAAAGAATAATTAAAACAATACGATATTAAAACATTAACAATAGAACAGACGGGATTCACGTTTTTCACGTTTCACTCGTTAATCTCATTCGAGTGGGGAATAGCGAAACGGTTTCTATTTTAGTGGGTGACTGCAAACAATACGCGCGTATATGAAATGATTATAATTAGACGGACGTACCTACGTTATTGTTTGGAATTTTTCTTTTCTATATTTGTTTTCTTTGTCGAATTCTACGACGTGTATTTTCTTTCGTCATAACATTCAATCATATTCAAACTGATACATCGATTAGAAACAAAGTCGAAATGGGTTTTATCGTGTATTTATAAGTTGTCGGCGTATTCGGTGGGAAGTAAATCGGTGAACAAAACGATCGGCGGCACGTAGGTGCGTCATCGACTTTAAAAAGCCGTTTCAACTCGTGAAAATCACCACTAAAAGTTATGCTAAACGAATAAGTGATTCTTCGTGAGTGCGTACGCTGGAAAAAATATTGCGTGTGGTCATTGACCTTTAATTAATAAAGGATATAGGTTGTAATTATGCGATAACAGACTTTTGAAACTTATGATTGGCGACAAAATAATAATAAATAAACTATTAAAACTTATACATCACATATCACACGACTTTGAGCAAATAAAACGAGAAATCTGTGTTTTTTTAAAAAATAAAATTGCACATACGTATCATGCCTATCGTCGTCAAAGGGTTTTCGTCCGGTATTCGACTTCCCGTTCTAATTATAAAAATACTCACAAATAATGTTGAAATCGATATTTATTCAGAGGCGTGTTCAGTTTTCTGTGGTGGTGACATTTTTATTTATTGATTCTTGGGGGACGGTTAGGTTTAAATAAAATATTGGCAACGAAAATGAAAATAATTATATTTTATATTATTTTCCACATAAAAGATGATATATATTCGTATATAATATTTATTTTCCATGATATATAATGACTTTTTTTTAAGAACAAAATTTTCGAGATTTTTTGGCCAATTTATTAAGGACTCTCGCCGTTAATTGCACCTTCACATAAATGTTCATATATTTATATATATATATATGTTAAAATTGCTATAACTTTGTACGTAGGACAGTTCCGGGTGTTTAAACATTGCGTTTCGATTCAATTCAAACTAACGTCTTGTCTGTTTAGGGGTTTGCGAAGAAAAACTACTGCCGAATCCGGAAATATCACTTATGATTACCAACGAAGAAGGCGGCGTCATGATGGAAGTCGATACGCTACAGACCAACCCGATCATCAATTCCGTGGACACGGTCAATAGTCTTGTAAAGAAACAATATGCCGATCGACCGCCGATAGCCACTCACGACGATCACGAGGAAATCGATCATCGTCATCACGCGACCGCCGACAGAAACGATTTAGTAACAGACGTAGAGTCTTCGACGTGTTTGAAAAACGCTCCGCTTTTTTCCGATTATATTCTGAAGAGAACGGCCAGCGATGCGTTTGTCGTTGACTTGTCCGATTTCTATTCCAATTTCACGTCGGGCAATATACTCAACATCGTCAAATACTTGATATCGTCCAACATTCGGGCGTGGCCCGTGCTGGACAGACAGAACGTGTTACAGTTTTCCACCGGCCTGCAGATCGAGTTGGAAGTATGTTCCAGCAACACCGGAGCCAATTCATATTTGAGAATTCAACGGCTCTCTGGCGATTCGACCGAGTACAGTGACATCTGTCATCGACTGGTCGAAGACTATTTACCTTGTAACGATTGATATATATATATATATATATTAATCATTACGATGTTACTCGTTATCTTTTCATGGCTGTGCTACTTTTGTGAATGCAATTTGTTAATATTAGTCATTAGTTTTATTAAGCGTCATCTTTTATTTTAATTTTTACACAAAACGTTCAATTGTTCAGTTGTGAATTTTAACCGATCATCTTTATTATTTCATAAAGACTGATTTCACTGTAAATGATTTATTTTACCAAATCCGTATTTTAAAACTTTGAGAAAATATTTTATTTTATTTTAAATTTACACGCCAGTTTGTAAAAAACGACATCCAAATATATTCCCTACACTTACCTAATCACCATGTAATCAAACATATTGTATATTTTTAGCCGACGATTTAATGTTAATGCTGTAATTGCTTGGCATATATTTTAATTGTAATTGTTAATGTAATTTTATAATATTGTTAACTTGTTTTTTTCTTCTTCTTTTTTTATACAACCGACATGATATTTGACGGTAAAAAAATACATATAGAATAATTTTTATAGTTTTAGCGAAATTGTTATTAGAATAATTTATACATCAAGTAATCTTGATCAAAATCGTATTATACTTGCAATAAATGTTATCAAATTTGATTACTCGATCGGTTCAGAAGTATAAATTTGACTAAGTAAAAGAAAACTCCATCATTGTTAAATTTACACATAATTTCTTTAGTTAAATAATATATATTTTAGATTTTAAAAATACAAACTTCTGGACTGTACGAGTGTTTTTAATATTCCACTTATTGTTTCGTTAATATTTGTCCGATTATTTTTTTTACTTTTTTATTATTATTTTTTTAACTTCAAAAGATGTATTTAATTGTGATCATTATTGTTATTTTTTCCTCCTATTGTTCGAAATAATTGATCAGTAACTTGTGTTCGCGATCATATGCTATTAATAATAGTCTTACCACTTATTCTTTCTTGTAGAACATTATTTTTTATAGTCTATAATGCTCAATATCATTGTGTACATGTTTTATTATTTGTTATTATATTTATGTGTATTTCGATGTTTTATGAAAACTAAATTTCTAAGCTCAATGTCAATGTTGTGGACATGTAATTTGTTATTTATACATTCCATTATTATATTATAGTTTATGTAAATTACTACATTCTTTGATTTGTTTAATCTATTATTGTATAGAAAATTTGTATAGATTTAATGTCATTATATATTTATACATAAAAAAAATTATATAACGTATTATATATAAAAAAAAAACTTACCATTATGAATTTAATATTTAAATGTTTTTAATAACTATATATATTTAAATTGAGGACAATATACAAAAATAACCTATGCGCCAACAAACGGGTCGAAAATGTTAATATAAAAAAAAAAAAAAATTTGAAATGACTTCGTTTTGTTTTTCGTTACCAAAAAAAAACGTTTATTAACCATAACGATGTTCAAAAACATAACATTTTATTATCTTACACGTCACAAGAGATTTAACACGAAAACAAACGAGAACCGTTGACCGGTCGTCTTATACAGCCGCGAATAATTCGCTAATAAAAGCGTGCACAACGTTGTGCAACTCCACACGGAGTAACCGTTCGTCACAAGTGCACGCGTATCAACAACACCATTTTGGGTGCTGGGACGTCGAACAGATTTCGATTTACGGATAACGCGTGTCGGGCGCGAACGGACGAACAAAAATAAAAAAAAAGCGGCAAAAAGACGAATCGTTTAAATCGGATACAGTATTTTGCCGGTGCACGCGCGTTTCGTCAACGTCGTCCACGACACTGCCGGCGGCCTTTCGACCGATTCGAGATGATAGTGTTTGACGGTGGCCCACCACGAATCGGCCACGACCGTCGTGTTCAACACTACCGTGCTCGAGTTGGCGTTGCTGACGATGTTCATTTTGATTATACCTGTTCAAAAAATCGAACGCGCGCGCGATTATTGGAAACGTCGTGCGACACACGTTATTATTATTTTTATTTTAAATTCAAAATCTGACACGCCAGGATTTGACCGGAACGAATATAAGCACGACGGTGTCGTACGATTTCGGTCGACACACGAGAGAACAGTTCGTATTGTTCAGTTTCCGCGCGTTCTCGATGAAAAAAATTAATAAACGCGCGCCCAACCATTTTTTCAGGACACGAAGCACATTACACGTAGACAATTATCGGATACACGCATTCGCGTGAAACGGTATTCGGCAAACGAACATAAAATCGAAAACGAGAATGGAAATTGCCACAGCGACAAACATTCGAATGACTTCAGACGTCGGCTAATTCAAAAACACCCACACACATAAACTCGTTCAAGAACCATACACGCTTTGCCCACCAAATCCAAAATAAACGATTTATTCGATTGGAAATATTGGTTCGAAATTAGCTATGGGCGAGCTGTTAATTTGTACTATATCGATGCATATATCATTGCACAATTAAATACATCTAAATCTTATGATTTTGTAGACGTGCTCTACAATCTGCAAACATGCCAATGGCCAATCTATTAATTCAGCATTGACCGCGTGAAATTTAAATGTATTGTATTATTATTATTATTATTTATGACTTATACGTTTACACTGACCCGCGGAACTGCTGGGTTTAACGAGCCATATCAACGTCGTGTACACGGAAGAACTTGTAGCACGTACCGCAATCGGATCAATATCCCTCTGGCCATTACCATTATCGTTCGCATCTAACAAAAAAAAGTGATCAAATTTTATTCATTTTCAATCGAACACATCAGTACAGAAAGTGTCACACGAAGAGCTGACAAATACAATAACTTTTGTTCTATTCGGTATTTTTAAGTTTTTTTTTTATAATAACTAACAGAACATTACGCTAAAATTATTATATTCTTTTTTACAACTAAAAATATTTTTAAAAACAAATTTAGTGTTAGACATTCGTATAAACTTCAACAGTTTCAAAATTAAATCTTTAATACAAATTTCTAACACTAACATTTTGTTTGAAAATAGATTCATAAAATGGCTATTTTAGATGTTTCAAATGTAAAATAACATTAAACTTTTTGGGTCTTAGTTGTACAAAAAATTAATCTAAAATACAATAATTGCGGGTCTAACAATTATTGCATATATATATATATAAATATAAAAAAAACCTTTGCATTTGTCAATCTCCATAGGATATCTGTATAACGTGTCCCGTTTTTATCTCAGGTAAACAATTTACGTACAACCACAAACACGATGTAGTAGATCAGAGTGGTCGGTAACAGGAACAACAATATCGCAAACGATACAGTCCCGGCGTACAACTGTTGCGTGGTGTAAGACGTAGACCTGCCCAACTGTGGATTACAACTTCGGCCAATGAAAAGTTTCGCCAATATCATCAGACTTTTTCGTTGCAAGTTATACAGCCTGTTCAAAAATATCAGTTACTACTCTCAAGCAAATAATATTGTTGAAAGTGCCATGAAACTGTTGTAAACAGAATACAGTATAATAAGTGTGGTCATTCAATACAGTTTACGACACGGCTTGCCAGGTATTTCATGGCAAGTTTCTTTGATACGAGTAAAATATACATGCATACAAATTAACTATCAATGACGACTACATGAATATGATATAATAATATAAGTATAATGTAAATAATTATAATTGACAAATAATCGAATACAAAATATTGATAACAATGAATAACATGACAGTACTTTTAAAATTTGTGCTTACTGCCGATTACAATGTCTTAATGTTAATAACGTTTTAATAATGAACAAAAATGTAAAACATAGAAAATTGCTGATGGCAATATTACAAATAATGAAAACAAAAACAAAACGTGGTTTTACTCATATGGTTGTACACTAGAAATATAATGCATTACGAGAGGGTGACTGGAATGACGGACTTGACACAACGACGTACGTACGAAAAACAAAACATAAAAAAAAAAAATGAAAACGCGCACACAATACGAATATGAATCTAATTAATCAGTGTCGCCATAAACCGTTGAACTTTAAATCAAATTACTTTGAGAAAGGTACTGGCTATACTGTTCGACTGTTAATAACATGGTTACATACCATAACATGGTAACGCTACCACAACCAGCATACAGACGGGAAAATTAATAGTTTAAATTTACATTTGTAGCGCACGCAATGGTCTTAAAGAAATCAAATTGTCTGAAAATATTTAGTTTGTTATCTAGTCGCAGTAAACTTGTTTTTACAATGCATTTTATCTGTATGTTTTGTTGACACACAATATTTCAGGACGTTAAAGTTTTCCAAAACACAATACAATTTAAGGTAACGTCAACTATTTTAACTAAATTTTTGGATTTTAGTGCATTGAAGTTATCCAAAGGACTACTAATATAAAATGAAATGCCAGCCTGATCACTCCAACAGCAGTTCCAGTAATCGATGAAGAAACAAAAATCTAACTACAAAGTATAATAGAACATGTTATATTTAAGTTAATTTTACAATTATATTAAATTTTATGGGTATTTTTCAGCATATATTTTTAAAGTCCTACTCGATAATTTAGTGTAGAGTTAACTTTGCCCAATGCTTATATTTTGTATATTGTGTAATTCTTATCAATATTGAGTGTATTTTTAGCAATTCAGATACAGTAAACTATAAACCTTTTAAATTATTCAAATTTTAATAATGAATAAAATACTCTATATTAAATTTTTTATTCAATAATATATTTTTAAAAAAACATTGTTTTAATATTTTTTAATTTTGTTATATTATCAATAAAAATAGATTATTTTATAAACAAATTAAATATATGTCTAAATAAAGCAATTGTTTGTTTAATATAATAAGTTTTAGCCACCTAAAAAATTGATCAAGCTATACACTTGACTTTCACCAAACAAACATCGACTAATTAAGTATTAATGTAAACAGTAATCATTAAATTCAAACATGGAATTGGACAGAATGTCCTATTGATTTGTATAATTATGATTTTAGAATTCTATAATTGAAATTCATTCTTTTATTTACTTTATTAGCTTTTAATTAAGTAATATCTAAATGGAAAAAAATAAGTAACTCACCATGCTGCATAAACATAAATGCAATACACATGAAAACTGACAATCGCTAGCACATCTTCTAAAATAGCTATTTGGTAGGATAATCCACATATTCCAATGAACAGGTAAACTTGAAATGTCAACTCCAAAAACGGTCTACAAATTACTAAAAAAAAAATGTGTAATATTTTATTTTTCACATTTATACAAATGGTCCATAAATAATTATAATAATTTAATCTGTATACATTTTTCAATTATTATAAAGTTAATTAATTATATAATTATTGAATACACAAGTCATGTAAATCTTATAGAATTATTAAGAAATACATATTTTGTATTTAAAAATATTGTATTATAGTTTACGTTAATAATTATTAAATTATATTATATATTTTTTAACTTTTTATGTAATTTATAAATTAAAATACTAATTAAATATTAGTTATTGTATTTAATTTTTGATTAATAAATATTTTTATTCACAATAATAGTACTAATAAATAAGTATTACTTACTTAAAAAGACCACCAAAGATTTACCAAATAAAGAAAGCATGTTCCTAGTAAACTGTTCAGAGGATCATTAAGTTTTAATCCAGCTGGACTGCCCATTAGCCACTGCAATGTGCCCTGAAGAACTTTGATCACCAACTGTCAGTTAAAGTAACCATCATAAGTACAATTTAAAATTTAATGAATACATATAATTCATATTAAATTTGCTTACATGTGAAATATTTGAAATGTATGAAAATAATTCGTTTGATGATGTGAATGTGGTATTGAGTAGGTACAGAACTGTTATTCCAAGAACTGCATCACAAATGCAGGACATCAAATAATTGATAGCTTTTGATTTCAATAAACTTTGTTTTTATGCATGATATTCCGTAAAAGCCATTCAGAGTTTTTGATCATACCTAGTATGTGCTTAAACAATGTCAAACGCAATATTGTCAACTGTACAAGTTTTGTTTCAAAGATGCTTATGATTACATTAAGTATAATTAACAAATAATTAGTAAGCATTTGAAAACCAACAAATTCTGGTACATGAACATGTTTCTGCGCATGTCTAGTACTATTTAACCATTTTGACAGCATCGTAAAACAAATGAACTTCTGTGTATCACCTTCGTATTCGAGTAAAGTACCATAATCGTATAATCTCGACGAGTCATATATGACAAGCACGAAATTGTCAAGCTGTCTTGGTAATAAGCTGGCGTTCAAAATCCCGTTGATTTCAGTTATGCACAAAACATTAGTTACTTTTTGTTTGAAACAAGACAGACAGTTGGTTCTTGTAAAGTGACCAATCCTTTGCAATTTGCATTCCGTGTTTGCGTTCTTTTCAAAATTCGGTAGTATGAAATAGTACCTGACGTTTTTCATAAGCTTGGCGAATCCTAATAATTCAACAGTAACGTCACTTGTTTCCAATAACGTTTTAGGGAAAAAAATCACTTGTTTTTCCATTATTTTACTGTCCAACACTTTCGTTCGGGTAAAAGAAAACTAAAATATCACTAATGACACCACTACATTGTTAACCACGAATCAACTTCAGACGACTAAAAAAATTACGTTATTTTTAGGAACTAATAAATTAAGTATAAGAATTAAATAACAATCCGACATCGGCGACACCATTTCAAATCCATCGAAAACTGTTATCATATCTAAACCATGTTATCTATAAATATATAGAAAATTATCAGATTATAGAAATTCTTTGTTCGTAAACATTATTAATACATCGATTCGAATTTAATAATAAAATATAATACTCAATAATGGAGACTACGTCTTCAAATTATTTCCATAAATCGTTCAACATAAAAATTACATTTCGATTATACTGCTAATCGATCGGTTAACTTTATAGTTTGATCTTGTCTTATCATAATTATAATATTTTTGTCTTGTATCTTCAATGTTGTCCTTATCGTTTTCTTTACGATGTTACTCTGGTGTGATAAGTGTTATTGACATCTGACATGTCAGCAAGACGATGTAATGTAACATGTTTACCGTCGTGTTAAAAAAACATAATTTTTTTTTACTTAAGTAATAATAAACCCTAGATTAAATCTTGAATACATATCTACCATCAAGTAGAAACATATAATCAATTATGTACATAATTTAAGTACATCATACTTTATGTTGTTGCTTGTTAAGAACAAACAAACAAATTCAATCAACAACGATGGAAAAGCCAAATGATGACCGCTTAGTTAAGAACAAAAGTAAAAAACAAATAAAAAAGAAGAATAAAGCTGAAAGCGTTGAACTGCAGGTTTGTTCAAAATTATTGATAAATAATCCAAATTTCAAACAAAAAACAATGAAAATTAAAAATTTAATGTATAGGCTCAAGTTAACTACCTACATTATATTGAAACTTTTTGAGCTAATATAAAGTTTCTTTTAAAATAAATTCAGTTGTGTGTATTTATTTATCTTTGTATACCTACTAAACATTTAATATAAAACAACATATCGATAATCATAAAAGTATTAGTGTTAATGTTAAAACATCTATATTGATACATCTAATACTGATCATGTAGGACCTTAAATGCAACTATCTATTTCTATCCTTTATAATCTGTACTGTATTTTCAACATTTATTAATTTAAATATCGATATACATTATTGTGCCATTTTTGCCTTGGTTGTCCTAATAAACTATTCATTTGAGCTTTCATGTAGTTAATTGATTTATCGTTCTTTCTTCTGCTGCATGTTATATGTACCCTCTCCAGACAATTTTTTTTAATTTTTGGAATCACCATTATATCTGGTTCATTGAATAGAATAGCAAGTTCATTACCAATTTGTTTAATGTTTTTTTGGGGGAGTCTTTAAAATATAAATTATTTAAAAAAAAATGTTCACAAGGTATTTATTTATATTTTTATTTCTCTATTGTGATTATTATAATGTACATAATTAAAAATTTCTTTCTAATTTTCTAGAAGAAAGATGTAGAATGTATATTTAAAAACAATAAAACCAAGGAACAAAAATATATTATCGAACAACAAATGAACACTGAACAAAAACCTGATATATTTAATAATTTTAAAATAAGTATTGAAATAAATTTACTTGCAGTAATATTATTTGTGTCTGCTCTATCATCCAGATTTTTTAAACTAGATCAACCTAGAAATGTCGTGTAAGTTTAATATATTTTTTTACGTATAGATATACTTTGCATTAATAACATGTTTATTAATAATTTAGATTTGATGAGCTACATCATGGAAAGTATGTTAGTTTATATATGAAGCAAACGTTTTTCTTCGACACACATCCACCACTGGAAAGCAGTTAATAGCAGCTATAGCATATTTATGTAATTATGATGGTACGTTTCTTGAAAATAATATTTTTTTTTTTTTTTATATATTATTTTATGTAGGCAATTGTAAATAATACAACAATGTATTAAATTAAAATTGACTTATACTTTTAAAATGTTTCCCAAAATGTTTAGGACAATTTAAATTTGAAAGAATTGGAAGTGAATTTACTAACGATGTCCCTTTATTTGCATTACGTTTTGTACCAGCATTATGTGGCAGTTTAATTATTCCTGTTGCATACCAATTAATGTTGGAGCTTGGATGTCGACATTGGTGTGCAGCTCTTGCTGCATTTCTCCTTCTTTGTGGTAATATATTATTTATTTATTTTAATTTTATTTGTAGTAAAATTTTATCATTGATTTTTTTTTTTAGAAAACACATTATTAACACAATCTCGATTCATTTTGATGGAATCAATACTTATATTTTTTACATTATGTGGATTGTTGTTTGTATTAAAGTATAAAAGACTGAATATGAAAAAATCAAGTGCATTGATCTACTTAATTATTGCATCTATATGTCTAACTATGGCCACATGGTAAATTATTGTCTTTAGTATAAATGATAATAAATGTTATATCATATATTTATTTTTTACAGTGTCAAGTATGTTGGATTACTCTCGTGGGTTTTGAGCTTATGGATAATTTGTCGAGATTTTTGGGTTAATCATTTAGGTGACAAACGTCTATCTGATTTAACTGTTTTCTTGTGTGCAGTATTACGATTCGTTATTATATTTTTGGTATCGATTGCCATTTATTTTTCCATATTTTTCATCCACCTTGTTATTTTAAACAAGGCAGGCCCACATGATAGTGTTATGACTAGTGCTTTTCAAGCTAGCCTAGAGGTAATATTTATTTGCAATTTTATAATTTTTTTTCATTTCAAAAAAATATTATTTTTTTTAGGGTGGACTAGCATCAATTACAAAAGGTCAACCTTTGTATGTTTCACACGGATCACAAATAACATTAAGACATACACATGGAAGGACATGTTGGCTTCATTCTCATACTCATGTATATCCAATTAAATATGCAGACAAACGAGGAAGTTCTCATCAGCAACAAGTTACATGTTACACATTTAAGGTTGCTTTCATATTTATTATTCTTTTTGTAATAATTTTTAATGAACTATGTGGTATTAAATATTATTATTATTTTTGTACACAGGATGTAAATAATTGGTGGATAGTGAAACGGCCAGAGCGTAATACATTAGCTGTAGAAAATGTAAAAGAACCTGATGGTATAAAACATGGCGATATTATTCAGCTTGTACATGGAATGACAAGTCGTGCATTAAATTCTCACGACGTTGCAGCACCTGTATCACCACAAAATCAAGTATATTGATCATTTTTGTTTAAATTAAATTTTTGTTAATAAAAATTGCAATGCAAAAAAATGCGTTATTTGTTTTTTTCTTTTATATGATAGATATATTTTGAAATTATTGTAGGAAGTATCTTGTTACATTGATTACAATGTGTCAATGCCAGCTCAAAATCTGTGGAAAGTTGAAATAATTAATCGAGATCAATTTGGAGATGTCTGGCAAGCTATCAGTTCACAAGTACATTCAATTTTCATGTTATTATTAAAAATATAATTTTCATAACACTGGTTGTTTAAATGTTTTGTAGGTAATATTAATTCATTTTAATTCAACACAAGCTTTGAAATTCAGTGGTAGACAATTACCGGACTGGGGATTTAATCAACACGAAGTAGTTACAGATAAGACAATATCTCAAGATGATACAGTATGGAACGTTGAAGAACATCGTTATACTAAAAGTAATTAATTTCATTTAATAATAATTTCATATAATGTTTGACTGTAATACGAATCTGTTTGTAGGCGAAAATGAAAAGGAAAGGGAACGTGAGCTCGTCTCTGCTGAAATGATACCACCAAAGGGATCTAAACTGGGACTTTGGGAAAGATTTTGGGAATTGCAGTACAAAATTATTTTTTCTTCTCCCAACGCACAAAACGTCCATTCTCACATGTACAGCAGTGAACCTCTTGACTGGCCATTAATGGTTCGAGGAGTGGCCTATTGGTTGAGTGAACATGATAATGTTAGTAAATTTAAATTTAATAGTATAATTTTTAATGTATCAATAAACTGATTTTATTTGTACTGCAGGGACAAATTCATTTGCTGGGAAACATTGTCCTGTGGTATTCATCGACATTATGTTTATTTTTATATTTATCATTTCTTGTGTTTTATTTACTTCGACAAAGAAGACAAATTTACGACATAAGTATTGGTATGTATTTAAATATATGATAAACATATTCAATAAATTAATAATTCTTGTATTATTTCCTAGATGAATGGGAACAGTTTAAAATAATTGGAGAAGTTTTATTAGTTGGCTATGGCTTACATTATATCCCATATTTTTTCATTGATCGTACATTGTTTTTACATCATTACTTGCCTGCTCTTGTTTTTAAAATATTATTATGTGCTGCATTCATACAACATCTGGCAAACATTGTTAAGTATGTAGTACTAAATAAAAAAATTTTTAAATTAATATAAATTTTATTTTTTGACAGGTCAAAACTGATGTTAAGATTTATATTTCATTTAAGTCTTTGCATTTGGATTTTAAGTATCATGTATGTATTTAAAAAGTTCATCGTCTTCAGTTATGGAACAACTCCACTAACATCTAAAGACGTTTTTAAACTCCGCTGGAAAGATACATGGGATTTCATTATTCATAAACCGTAAGTTTATTACTTCGGTTTATGTTATTTCAAAAACAAAAGACAAGAGCCTATTTGATGGTAGACTGGCTTAATTATGCATATGTACATATGCATATTAGTTGGACTTTGTAAAGTTTCAGATAATCAGCCTATTGTTTAGCCAGTTAATTTTTTTTAATAAATGTGCTCTCTAATATTATAATTTCAGAAGATTATACTTTGAATACATTTCATGAGATTTATACTCATAGGTATCTGATGTATTTTGATACATTGATAGTATTCATATGTGTACTATAATTAATTAATATATATTATATATATATATATTACTGACTTCATCTTATGAAGTTATTTTCAACTTTATAGATCTTAAAATGAAACATTAAAAATAATCAATTATTTTTAGTTGTTTGGGGATATACAACAATTAGTTTATTTTTGTTTGATCTATGAAAATTTTATCTGTTAAAACTTATTATATACATATAGTATTTAAGTTATAAAAGTTTTTTGAAGTATGTACATAATAATATTACTATGATCATTGTTTTGATATCATGGATACAGGTATGGCTATCCATCCATAGCACTTATGTTTAAATGTAAAATGTACATTTACATACAAAATATGTCATGTTTATCTTAAAAAGGAACTTGTCACATAATATATATATAACCAGTGTAGCTTTATCTATATATGATCTAAGATATATTCCAACGAAATCCATATGTATCTAGATTATTGTTATATATTATATTTTTATTTATTAAACAAAATTACACAGGGTAATATAAGTTAAATGATATAGTATGAAATGTGCAGTATTATTAATTAGGTCTTATATTTTATTAAGTTATTGATATTTTTGTTTAAAATACTTTATACTTATTCCATTTGCATTATTATTTGTCAACAAATTATTTAATAGATCTGAACAAAATGAAATGTGCTGTGTTAACTGATTAGATCTTATATTTAAGTAAACTATTAATTTATTTTCTGACTACTTATATTCTACTTAATTACTACTTACTACTTACTATTGTCTATGATTATTAGTCAAATACACATTATGTTTAATGACCAATTTATAACATTAATATTTTGTTATTTATATATAAGTAATTGTTTTTTCTTTGGTTAAATTAAATTTCAAATAATAACTAATAATTAATATTGCTCAAATAAAATAACTTTTTTACTCTTGTAATTAATGAAAAGTGTTACATAAATAGATACTTTACAAAATTAACTTTACATAAATTATCGAGGATTGTTCCACCTAATTATTTTTCATTTCTGCTCTATTTTACTGTAGTTAATAAAATTGAATGTGATGTTTTTTTATCTTCTTTTTTTTAATGTTTTCTTTCTTGCAATATAATTATCATTTTTTTTCTTATGCACCTCAACATACTCTTTCACCAATATTAGTCGCTTAATGTAATTTTTCTTGTAATTTCATTCGTTTTTAAAGCTAGCTTTTTTATTTACCAAAACACTGACCAATAATGTTATATTTAAACTATTAATATTATATATAATTGTTGAACTGTAAACTGTACAGTTTTAAAAAATACAAAAATTACCATGATATTTTTATGTTGAAGTGAAACTTCTTTATAGAGGTTACAAAAAAAAGATTTTTGCGCATCACGGTCGGTCCGTCACGGCACTTTTTTCAAGATTAGTTGCGCGTGCGCGTTGTCTCATTTTAGTTGCTGTCAATAGCATGCGAGTAGACCACTCGACTGTGCCTACCCGTTTTCGCGTGCGCGTAAAGTTTCTGTTACAGCCAATAACAAGTGCAAGCAGACCGCTTGGCCGTCCCCACCAGTTTTACCGCAAATAATGTAAACGAAAGTGCCACGGCCGTCTTATCTGTGTTAACCACTTTTTGCGTGTTCTTTTCTTTTCTTTGCTTAATTTACATTACTACATACACTCAGGCTGGTCGGACTTAGGATTGGTAAACCAAGTAACCCGTTTCAAGCTATCTAGCGATGGTGACCGAGTAAGCATTTTAGTACAGTTCCTATATTTATCTATCTAACGGAATAGAGAATTTTTAGTAATTTCCATATACTTTTTTGTATGCAAACCTATTTTTCCAATACAAACCTAATACTGTATCGGTTGAACGACTCTGAAAGAAGTTTCACTTCACCTGCGCGTATTCGTAACACGCACAATTACACAATTATTTACACTGTTTCCCATAAATTAAATTTTTTTTACATCATGTGTATTTGGCTGATTGATATGTTTTACTTCCTTTTAAGTTGAGAGTTTGACAGTTATGTTAAAACTATATTTGCAATATTAAGATAAATTGTTTTTAAATATAGTATTAAATAATTTATTTTTGTTATAGCCATATCTATGTGTCACTATATAAAACTGTTATTGCTCTTTTATAATTATTTATTAAAATGTATACAGCTTTAGATCTGAAAATAAGTGTATATATTTTTTTTTTCTGCCAATGTTTTCAGATTTATCCACGTGTATATTTTTGGGCTGACGTTTCGGACTCATAGCGTAGTCGAATATTGTAACTCTACTGCCTGAAAAAAAATATACACGTGGATAAATCTGAAAACATTGGCAGAAAATTAACAATCCATGAAAGCTTCAACACATTCATAGTGTATATATTATTACAATATACAAAAGCACGACGATTGAATTAATATTATTATTATTTAAATGATGTGTTATTTTAATTGCTCGGAAATGAAAACTGAATGATTTATTTCAAATTAAAACCTCGCATTGTAACGTAACACTTACGAAATATATGACTATAGTCAAATATTAATTCTACGTTTAAATTCAAAAGTAGTGTACGCCACTATTTAAATGTCACACACACTAGTAATTGTTAAAACAAGTTTCATTTTTTTCATTTGAAATACTCCAATTGTTAGCCAATTTGTTTATTTTTAGTCTAATAAGTTATGAATGTAGACTCGTACAATTTGAATACACGGGAAACACTTAGTTTTTTCTTCTCGAATTTGCTACTCAATCTACGATAGCGTTATTGGCAAGTGACCTAAATGTTAGACTGGTGTACGATATCACAGATAAGTGGTTTTAAACTTCTTTACTAACAGAAATTACGACCTTCTGGTTGCGAATTCTTACTTTGGGTGAAAAAGCATTTCACACCATCGACAAACAACCCGAGTATCACACGCATGTGTAAACTAAACGTATACTGTATACGTAATGTGTGAACGGTTAAATTATGAATCGCAGTGGAAGAAAAACCTTACTCGTGTTGCCTAATTCCGCACAACTAACTTTACTCTCGTGCGCGTTTCAGGAATTTAGCAGATTGTCCGTATACAAAATAGCAATGGTTTTTTTCTTAAATGAACACGATTTCACATAGAAATCATTATGAAGTTGCCTGCAGTCGTTAAAATAGTTGGCCGCATATAATTCGAATACTCCTTTATCACAAAAAATTATAAACATTTAAAAATATAAAAATTGTATACATGATCAATCGAACAACTGTGTATTAAGACAGGTAGTAATAATGATCAATACAGCTTTAAGAGTTTTAGAAATTTAAAAAATATGTATGTACGAAAAAATATAAATATATTTTAGATTATTTAAAAGCCATAAGGTGTAAAATTAATCATTATAAATACAATGATATTATTATAAATTGTTCATCTATGATCGTATATATACTTAAAAATCTTAATGACGGTTTACAATAACAATATTTAATTAGCATATTCAGCGTATTTTGCATTATTTAAAATTCAATCAAAGTTACATAGATTTATAGCTTTTTTAACATTCGATATTTTGCGTTCGTAATTTTAAACAATTTAATAACCGATTTGAAAATAAATAAATTCATGTAAAGAATAATTTTTTTCATATGTAACTATTGTATTATATCTTCATTCGGTTTTCTCAAAGTGTTTATCTCCATCATATGATAATTCACTCACAAAGTGGACTCAAACATTAACATATTTTTAATTCAATTACGATTTAAGTAGCTGTAAGAAATTCTTCTCGGCAATTTGGCTTGTGTGAAACGTGCAATTGCGAACTTAATAGTATACATCAACTACGCCATGTTGTAGGTAAATGTAGTTTTATTATCCAATTCCACCAAAAATGAATAATTTTATTTCAGTAGGACCAACCAATTGAGTTTGTTCTCTACCCACATTTAGAGACACTCGTTTTTAAACCGAAGTAAATTCTAAATACTTATTACTTATAATAGTATGTAAGATATACACGTTCAATTAAATAACAATTTTAGACAATTAGAATCGTGATTTTTAACATATAAAGACATATCAAGTAAGACATAGTAAGACATGTCAAGGTACATGATATACTTTGAAAGTCAATAATTTCTATGAATTTGTAATTTGTATACTCAATACACAGCATATTTTTATACTGTCGCCAATCATATGACTTTTTAATAACATTATTAATAAAATGTATTTGGCATAACGTCGTCGAATGATAAAATAAAAAATTTAATTCAAATTAAATGTTCTTGAAAACATACTATAATAGAATAGAATTGAACAAAATTAATCGTTATTAGTAAAATATACTTATAATGATTTATAAAAATTTACTAGTTACTTGAAAAACATTTGTACCCTTAATTTATTTTGTTTTAAATATATCAACCAAATTTCAGGTTCATATAGTCATATCGCTTAATTGCATGGACATTTTTTGACGGATCGGAAAATCATCATCTCGTAATATACACGAAACAAGAAATAATCCGAAATTTGACACGGGTACGTACCAGAAACACGGTACTTTGTTTATTACTCGTTATTTTTATTTCGCTTAATTGGCATTAGACAATGTTTTTTCATTATTTTGTCTTATTCTTATTTATATTTAATTATACTTATTTGATTCGCCATATTTAATGGGTGTTCCTAGTTACTGTGGTCCACAATTATTTTTATTCAACCACTATACATTTGGTTTAAGGTAATATTGTATAATTTTTGAATTTAAAAATTAATTCCGAATGGAGCTTAGGACACTATTTAATGTCTTAATCAAACTTATATATGTGATTGAATTAATTTTTAAAATTTCAATTTCACAAGTACGTTCTAAACGATCAAACGTTATCGTTATAATATGAGGAATCGCATTTCATATGCGTGACGCATATAAAAACCAAATACACCTCGACTGTCAGTTTAATCAATTACGAAAACATTTTGGATATAGGTTTAGGTCTTTTTTTATTATTACATTATAGTCTGAAATATTAAATATCGCACACATTTTCCAGTAAATGATATTTCTACACGTCTGACGTGCAAACAATATGTAGCCATTTACATTAATATTAAAACGATTAAAAAAATTAATCAGTAATAATAATAATGTGATATATCTATAAATAACTATAGGCAATATTTTTAATCTAAACAAACACATAATATGCATAATATATTGTAGCTGGCAAGAACTAAGAACAACAGATAATATATCACAAAAACAAATAACACAAGGAAATTGATAATAGCGTTAATATATATAATATAAAAAATACTGCTTTTATTATTTTTATTCAGACTTGTTATTGTTAACTTAAATGATATTTCGTACTACCTATTGTTCGTTTTTCGTGGTTATTCTATTCTTTTGTGATTCGTAAACACGCTCACAATTTTTATCACTATTCATATTTTATCTACCAAATGAACACGTATCAAGAAGATAGTGTTTTTTAATACGAAAGTATTAATAAAACGTTATTATAAAATGTAATTATTGTAATTGAAAACATGGCTAATACCGAAGAGCGTAAAAACTCGTTTGAAAGAATTACTGTTCAAATATTTTAATACGCGACACACGAGTTTTGAAATACCTATAGGCATCTAATAGTATTTAATCGACCGGTGTAGATCTGTACATTTTCACTAGTGCAGACCGACTTTCTAATTTAATTATACACCGTAAAAAAATAATTTAAACGCTATAATTAATGGTTGGGCATTTAATGGTTTAATTAATATTTAAACACTCGGGCACCAACATTCCAACTATTCCCAACGATTCTCGTTTAATGTATTACTAGTTAATTATTTCAAACGAGTAAACCAAAGTGTGTGTGAAATGTTTGCGAGTGTATCTAGTATCGTAGTAAACCTAAAGGAAATCAATCGTATTTATATTACAAACGCAACGTAACCAGCTCGTTTAGATCACCGCGAAGGCGTTCAGAGCCTACGGGTTTCGACCCGACGGATGTTTTTTTTTAGGCAATTACCGTTTGAGCGTACGTCATTTCGTTCCCGTCGAACGGAATACAATTTTGATCGTTTCGTTCGTGTATAATGTCGGCATTGGGCACGCTCTCGGCGCGAGTTTTTGGTCAATCAAACCCGTTCCGAAATAACGGTGTGAAGCCGAAACGCG
Source organism: Schlechtendalia chinensis (assembly GCA_019022885.1). NCBI lineage: Eukaryota > Metazoa > Arthropoda > Insecta > Hemiptera > Aphididae > Schlechtendalia > Schlechtendalia chinensis. The sequence goes on along the minus strand of CM032350.1, from coordinate 3,808,587 downwards.
CACGCCTCCGTAAACCGTACCCGTCGACGACGGTGCGGATTTTCACGTCGCCCTCCTCCTCCTCGTCGTCGTTCGTGCGGCGCTGTGGTAACGACCGGACGGCCCCGCGACAACGGAACGCTCCGCCGGGCCGCGGCCGGAACGTCCGGGCCGTAACGTTGCGCCGGGTCGAAAAACGCCGCGGTCGTCGTTAGCCGTTATCAACCGATCTCCGCCGTCCCGTTCGCGTACCGAGATATTTTGTTTGTTACACACGCCCGTACGCGTACGTTTTGTTTATCGCACGTTTCCGTATCTCTCCTACGGTGGCGTTACGCGATTATTGCGTTTTCCGAATTCGTAATAACGTCGGCGGTGCCCGCCGGTCCCGGAGATGCACGGAAAAGTACGTATTCGCTTCGTTTTGGTTACCGGTCGGTGACGTCAGGCTTGTGGCGACGGAGCGTTTCGGATTTATCTGGCCGTTCGTTCACGGCGGATGGGTCCGTGCCGCGCGCGCGTACCGCCGAACGACGCGAATGGCCGCCGCCGCCGCCGCAGCCGCCGCAGCCGGTCGGCACATCGTTTTGTTGCGCTCGGGCGCGGTGTCGGGTGGTGTCTATGGTGACGAATGTCTTTCTTGCAGTTTTTTTGTTTTTTTACGAGAATTTGGTCTTATCCAACACTGTACACGGGTCGCTGGACGTACCTGCCATTACGAATCCGAACGTTTCGGTTTTTGACGTTGTGTTACAATTATAATCCGTGCCGTCCGACGTTCGTTCGAACGGTTTATCGTCGTTCAGCGTTTTGCTAGCGATCAGTGTTTGATTTCAATATCTTAAATGATCGGATCGGTTGTTAAAACAAATTATTGCTTGTATTTACATTACCTGTTATTAATATTTTTTGTTTATTTTGTATATGTTGTACGATTTAGCGAGTATTTGATTGAAGGGAATCCTGATTAAATTGCTATTGCTATTGCGTTACTCTTATTGATTCTGAACAAACCAACTGTTTTAAGGTTTGTGTTGTTGACTATTATTATGCGATGAGGCCAAATATTTAATAAACCATTTTCCATGTGTATCGCTCGAATCACTAGTTTATATCAGTCATGAAAGAAATGCTTGGTGGATGCAGTGTATGTTGTGATGATACAGGATGGACTGAAAACCCCTTGGTGTATTGTGATGGGCCTAATTGTAACGTTGCTGTACATCAAGGTAAGTTTGTTGATATTAGCATTTTTAGCACCCTAGATAGTTGTCAAAGTAAACTATTTGTTGACATCTATTTATTAATTTTCTATTTTGGTTACGTTTTCAAAATATTTATTTTGTTAAAATCTTAACAGCCTGTTATGGGATTCGTATTGTGCCAAAAGGAGAATGGTTTTGCAGGAAATGTGAAGCGTTTAAAGACAAAACTGTTAAAGTGGTTCGTTAAAAAAAAAAAAAATGAAAAAATTTCTTTTTGAACGTAAAGAAAACTTATAGCATTTATTTCAGAAATGTGAACTGTGCCCATTTAAAGATGGCGCTCTTAAACCTACTGAAAATGGGAACTGGGCTCATGTCGTATGCGCGTTGTATATACCAGAAGTTACATTTATGGATGTTACTACTATGGAACCAGTAAAATTGAGTGCAATTCCTCGAGACCGCTTTAACAGAGTAAATAATATTCATTTGCCACAAATCAATTATTATCATCTTAATATGGCTTGAACATTTATCATTAATTACTTTCCAATTTTTGGTCTCAAAAAGATATTTTTTTTAATCACCTCTTTGTAATTATTTTTATTGGATAACATAATTTGTTAGATATTTTCATTTAGTTGAAATTGTACTTGTATATGCTAATAATGTTTTGTAGTTATTTTTTTCAATCTTCAAAATACTAATAAATTATATTTTATATCAAATAAAAAACAAACTATCATCTTAATATTTTTTGTTTATAAATCACATACATTATTTCAAATTACCTAAATTAAACAATAAAATAATATTTATTCTAAACACTTTTATTAAATATTGTTAGCAAAACAAATTCTGTCTAAAATATCTTAAAAATCATTCAATTTAAATGACAAATCATAATTAATTAATATTTTAGTGTTATAGTTTATGGAAAAAATTAATTTATAATTATTATCATTATTTAAGATATACAATACAATTTCTTATCTATTGATATAATAGCAGCTAAACTTTTTCAGTGTTAAAAACAAAACAAAAAACAAAAAAGGAAAATATTTTGATTCCTATAGTGTTATGATATGAATGAAATAATAATTTAATTTAATTTAATTTCACCAAATGAGTACACTGTATAAATTTAAATATTTTACTTTGTTCTTTGTTAACTTGAGAAAGAAGAAGTACATTTTTGTTGTGCCTTATTAGTAATACCATCAGTAATTTTATTTGTATTTTATGGTTAGTATTTAGTGCACGAGTATACTTTGATTCATGGTACATTTTTTTTTAAATATAGTCAAAGCAACTAAACAATGGATAAACAATTTGTAAGATATATTATAAACAATTTTTGCATGACACATTGCTTAATTTTTCATGTCTATAACTTAGAATTATTTGGGAGGTTTCTTATTTTCTTGTTATATCCTAACCTATTTTCAGTTTCAAGCCCTATTAAAATCTGTACATAATTCTAAATTTTATATATTTTAATAATGTTTTAAAACCACAAGTATAATGATATGTGTATGTTTTTGATTCTGGTTACTAATATATGTTTTTCAGTTGTGTTACATATGTGAAGAAAAAAACAAAGCACCAAAAGTAACAACATATGGTGCCTGTATGTCATGCAATAAGGCTGGATGTAAATTAGGATTTCATGTAACATGTGCTCAGAATGCTGGTTTATTGTGTGAAGAAGCAGGAAATTATTATGATAATGTAAAATATGTTGGTTATTGTAAGCATCATTATTCCAAGCTGGCAAGTGTTTTTGATTAACTTTTTTCTTTGATAGTTTTACTGATGAAATCAATGGTTATAAACTATTTTATTACCATTTACCAGTGACTAATTGTATTGTTTTTCTTTCATAGAAAAAAAGCAACAATATTAAACCTATTGCACCCTATCGGCCTCAAAGTCAATCAGAAAATTCATCATCAGATTTATCTCCTGAAAAACCACCACAAAACATTAATGCAGATTCTCAAGCTTCAAAACAAAAACGAAAATTGACTATTATTAATAATTTTGGTAAGTTAAAGTAATTAGGTAGATACTAGATAATTATTTAGAATGTTATTATAATAAATTTATTAAAACAAAATGTATACACAATTCTTTCATATAATGTTTAATCCTTAAGTAGAAATAAATTGAAAAGCAGACGTATAGGTAATACATTAGGTATTTTATTATTCCTTCACTCATATTTATACAACATTTAAAAATTATAATTATATCAAAACCATAGGGTTTTTATTTATTAATCCTTTTGAATTACTCCTTAGTACATTTCATGATAGTCCCATGACCACCAAAATGCACAGAATTGTATTTTCTGAAGAAATAATTAATTATACTAAAAACTAACAAGTAGTCTGTTTGATATCAAGGATAAAAATATTACTTACAAACTATTTAAATAAATTATCAAATAGTAAATAGTAAAGTTAAATATTTAAATATTGCTACTGAATAATTTAATAAACGTGACCAAATGGGAGTTATAGTAACTAACCTTACTACATACAACTTTATTTATTATATTTTATTTTAGTTTCCTAAAATAATTGATTAACTACTAAACAATTTGAAATATTCAAGCAGTAAATGTATAATAAACATATAACTTATTATAGAATTTTGAATAATATTGACTATTCGATATTTTTATGAAAATATCAAATTATTTGTTACTTAAATATAATTGAACAGTTCAATAGTGATTATTTGGTATTGCTCATCACTAATATGGAGAATATCTAAAAATTATAATACCAACATTTGAATGGCTTCTAATGTGACATGATCGCAATGAGGTCTCGCATACTCATAATGAAAAATAATTTTTATACAAAAAAGTATGACATTTCTTTTTCTAATCCTTTAAAATTGTAATACATTATTCAGAATTTTTTGTGTTTTCTTTTCTCCAGTATTCGGTATGAATTACACCTTTGAGCTTATGACTTGAATCAGTCACCATTACCGGCCATTCAAATATTTTATTAGGATATTATTTTTTTTCTAAGTTCATCATAATGTGTAACACCCAACAATAAATATACTAATATTGAGAGTTTTCATTTTCATAAACCAGAAGTATATTTTCAATAATTTTAAATTCTGTTACAATTATATTATTTGAACTATAGATTTTAAGATGTCATCTTAAATACAAAAACCTTAAATTCAAAAACTACACAATTGTAACTTTACACAGGCTATGACAAATATATTGGAATTTTAATGGTATTAAAATATAATCTGTATCATTAGTATAAAAAAAGTTATGTATATCTCCAATTTTTATATAGCCTAATATTGCTAATTATCCCTTTATAACGTAACATATAAAAAGAAATACATAGATTATTTTAAACCTATATTATATTTCTTATACTTTGTTAGGTGATAAAATCGTTAATGACAAAAACGTGAAGGATTTAACAACTCAAAAAATATACAAAGTGAAGGATCAACGTTCCGGACCTCATATGGTATCTACCCATCCATCTGGAAACTTAATAATATCAATTGGAACAAAAATTGAAAATAAATCAGTAACTAACAAGAAACAGTATGTTGACGATTCTGATGGTGAATTGAAACATCCAGCTAAATATCAGAAAACCAAAAATGCAATGAATATGGTAAAGTCTGAAGACAATCAAAGTTCGACTCGCTTAAAAGTAATTGAAATACCAAACTTGCATCGAGTTGAAAACAAAAATACAAGTTTTAAGTCAAGTTAGTATGATTATTATATATATATATATTGTATAATATATTGTAATGTATAATTTCTTGACTTTTATGTCAAATTAATTTTTAATTTCTTTAGATGGGCCTGTCAATTTGATTCGGTTGCCTGATACAAATGCTTTGAAAAAGGAAACTAGCGTAATTAATTCTCCTTTACATAGTAAACATGTTTTTAAAACTGAAGCGGCTGACAGAAAAGAGTAAATAATAATTTGAATTAATATGTCATATACCTAAATAATTATATCTCATATCTTGTTAATTTAGATTTAAAAATAACACTCATGCTCCTCACATGTTGGGAAATGCATTAAACCCTTCGTCCAACGTGGCACAGAAAATGGCAGACTCTTTAAATAATGAAATTGAAATACATAAGAAGTTTAATCATGAACCAACTATGTCAACTAGTACATCAAAAAATGTTTTAATGGGCCCACAATTGCATCGTCGGAATAAAAAGCCTACTCAAAACCAACCGGTTTGTAGATCAAATTATACTTAACAATATTTAACTTAAAAATTATATTAATATTATTATTATTATTACCCATATTAATAATGTTACAGGAAACGTCACAGTCTCAAAAATCAGCATCATCATGGTCTTCAGTTACAAACGGAATAAATAACAATAACACTCAAGCTTTAGAGGATTTGCTTGAAAGACAATGGGAGCAGGGTGGAGCATTTATGTTGGAACAGGCCCAACACTTCGACAGTATGACATCCTTTAATATTAAAACTAGTTTGTATTTAATTCTAATGTTTATAAATATAGTTGCGTCATTGTTAACATGCTTATATCAGCTGAAGAATGAAAATGTTAACTTAGAAGATGAACTAGCAAATTATACAAAACGTCGCGATCACTTATTAGCTGTTAATGCGAGACTTGCGATTCCTCTTCCGCCACAAAGTAATTTTTTTATACAAATATATTACATTTATTTCCCATATTATGTTGTCAGGAAATATTGACTATTGATAAACATTTTATTTATTCATATATTATGTATTTAAGATAATAGAAATCGAACACCAGCTACTCCGACTACTAACAACCACTCTGAAGCTTCCATTTCCACTCAATCATCAAAATCAAATCATCAGCCCAATCCAGGAAACGTTGAGAGTTCATCGCAACACAGATATCGAAACCATTCAATAACCAACAGGTATCGAGTTTATTTAAAATACAAGTGTTTTAATATTAAACCTAAAATTATTAATTTATTTTCTAGACATTCGGCACATCATTCATCAAATAACATGCCTTCCCAGGTTGTCATCCGCGGAGGCGCAGTCTTTGAGCCAAAATCAGACAACAGAAGGCAACAAACCAATCATAATTCGGCAGCAATAAATTCTAATAACCCAATGTACCAAACTACTGCACAACAATCGTCGAATATGACTGTGAGTTTCTCAACTAATTTTAATATTTTTTAACAAATTAATTTTTTTAAAACAATTGCGGTCTCACAGTTACCGCGTCATCAGATGGGCATGGATGGTCAACCAAAGAATAGTTGAGAACACGCCAATTGCTCTTGTACAACTTGTACTTTTCTTCTGGCAGATTACATATGGAAACATATAACCTAATAATTCATTTTATATGTAACAATAATAATACTTTCCAACTGTTGTTTGTATATAGTTGAGAAAAATTTAAAAATGTAGTTATAAATTATTTATCTCGAATAAATATGTTTTTATTTGATAATCAGAAAGTTTAAATATAAATAAATATAAACATCAAAGATATATTTATTTATAATATAGTTTTTAAAATATAAAAAGCAACATGTATTTTATATAAAATTTTCCAAATGTTGAAATTTTTATTAATGGTTTAACTGTAATCAATATGCTATTGTATTTGGTTATGCTTATTTATGTATGCTACCTCTAAGATCTTATTTTAGATTTCGTTTAGAATATTATCTAGGTAGATATGTTTGATAACTAAAATGTACTTTCGACTTAAAAATTTTAAAACATTATTATTTGAATAACAGTTTATTAAACATATTTTACAATTTAAGTGAAAGTTAAAATAGTATATAATTACATTGAAAAATAAGGATATCAAAATAGGGACCTGTTTTTGTTATTATTATTTTAATGTTCTTGCCATGTTGGTTAAATATATTTGTTTTTAAGTTAATGATCTAATTTTGAAATTTGATATTTCACTATTTTTCCAAAACAATTTTTATTATTTAATGAGAATATTAAAAATGATGCATTTTAGTTATTATTAGTTATACATATAATTTTTTTCCTGTAATTTTATACATTTGTTTTGTTTTTGTTATGCTGAAAATAAGTTTGTACGAAAAAATTTAACAAGTAAATTCATTTCGATCTCTATCCATACTTTATAGACCAGCGGTTCCCAAACATTTTTTATTCAATCCTCCCTAAAAACAGAACAATTTTCTTATGTGTCCCATGAATAATAATATAAAATAAAATAGATTAACAATTATTTAATATTTAATACTTTATTATTTTTACATTTAAATTTGTATGGCAAAAGAAACAGTAGTTTATTTTATTTTTCATAGATATTACAAAATAATTAATGCAAACAATATGCTTGTTTTCCGTGTATTAATGTTTTAAAATTCAGAATCGGTATTGTTATTGCTACACGCACTTCTCTTTTCACGTTGAGTTTGGATCGATATTTTAATTTTAATGTTAAGTCTTCATGCAAAATAATCACGTATCTTATTCATCAATGTACCATGATTAGTATCTCAATAGTGTTTTAATTTATTGGGTACCATACCATATCAGCAGATAATACTTTCAAACAGTTTTAGTTTAAATTCAATATTGAGAAATTTGTCCATACTCAACGTTGAAGAAATAAAACGTCAGTAAAATATATTCTAGGCGTATGTACTAGGACAGTCAATGTAATACTAAAATTGTAAAAAATAAATTTTAATAACATAAATGTTTCAACAAAATTGTTATTGACCACTTAAATGGTCTAAAAATAACTATGTACAATATTCACTCCACGCCTCCCAAGGGTGGCCCTCCGCACAGTTTGGGAAACCGCTGTTGTAGACAATAAGTTATGTTATGGATGAAACAATGTCATTCTCCATTTTATATTTTTTTTCTGTTATATATGATAATTTACCAAATATTATTAATATTAATTATGAATATCTTTAAACTTAAATTGTGTTTAACTCGATTAACTGATATTTTATTTATAGTAGTGTTTATTTAAATTAATAGCTTTGTTCAAAGAAATATTTATTGGATTAAATTTATTGACATTTTTTCCATTCTAACATTATTTTAGGTGGATAAATTTAAAATCATAATCATATATTTGTGTGAAAGTAACAGATTATTGAATTTCTAAAAACGAGTTAACTTATTTTTAGCATTAAAATGTTATTAATTGAAATTTCCATTGTAAATTGTGTATTTAACAATAATATTGTTAAATATGTAATGTTTTTTTTTTTTTTTAGTTCACAGATACGATGTATTTTCTGTCATTGGAGAAATGAATTGAATGAATGTTTAAGTTATTTTTGTACATAATTTACCGTTTATTGTTAATGTTGCTATACAGCATCTTGGCTATTATGTTCATGTTCCACGTTGCATTCTTTTTGTTATATTATGTTTATGCCCATATGGCATATAGTTATTTAGTTTGTGACTATTTTGTTTTGTTTATATTTCTTGAATTATGCAACCTCATAAACTAATGTTTGCTGTGTAATAATTTATTATCAACACACACTGATGTAATTTTGTGTGCGGTTATTACAGTTGAAAAATATAAGAAGTTTATAAACTTTACAAACTAAAGAGTCATAAAATCATTGTTGTTAATTATTGTAATTCACATCTTTTCACCACAACTTGTATGATTAAATATTGAACTCGATTGCGCAATTATAGGTTGATTGTATTTTGAACATGTTCAAAATAGTGAATAGTTATTGAAGACTAAAAAGGTTATTATTAATTATCTTATACGGTTTTTCAAGTATGTCGTTTTCATAGAGAAAAAGCAACAAAATAACCACGTGTAAATTATAATTTAATGTGCATAAAATCTATGACCATATTTTCCACCTAACTGTGATTGGTATTTAGTAAGTGTATATCATAATATAAGTTTTTGCGAATATATTAATAAACATTAATTTTTACAAGGAGAATGAGGGAACAGTTGTATGCTGGGCATAGTCTGTCTATTAATTTGAAATGTTAATTTTACTCATTTCAATTCTAATTTTGTTGAATAGAAGAAAAATAATAATTTGTAATAAAACATATTGTTTTGATTGTTTTATATAGTAATACATCAATGTGTAAAAATTTAGAAAACTTATAAGATGCAAAGTACCAGTGTTGTACTTTTGGACTTTAGTAGTAATGTTATGGGTACATTGTTTTAAAAATATTATTTAGCTTTTGCTTTTAATGATTTGGAATATGTTAACATATGTTTTTCACTTAAATTTATGAAAAGTGGCTTCTTTCAATCATCAAAAAACAAAACAAAATAAAACATTCGAATTCTTTAGCTACAACGGAATATCTCGAGAGATCCCATAGACTTCAATTATTCAAACTTTAAACATTTTGACAAATCTTGTTTGATGATCTACAATAGTGAAGTAGGCAAGATTTTTTCAAGGGAGGTTCGAGTGATGGGAGTAAAAGTATGTATAGATTAAGTTAAAAACAAACAATGTGATTTCTTACTTTTTTCTTCTTTTATTTCTTTTTTTCTTTTTTTTTCTTTTTTAATTTAAAATTGCTGCAACCGGTTCAAAAGCTAGACAAAGAGTATGGTATATTTTGAGTTAAATTTTAAACAGAAATGTGAATATTTTATTTATCCGAAAAGATAAACGAAGACATTGAGTAATGTACGAGCATACGAAATAGTAACAAACTCGTTACTACTATTTTTTTAACTAGACATAGATAACGATAAATCGCCCAAAGTGAAACCCAGTCAAATCTATTTACAAAATTCAAATCCATTAAGCACAAGTCCTACGCTTTTGCGTTATTGTACGCGTCCCTTTTTGACCGACTGCAAACACCTCAATTAGTATAGTCATTCAGCTGCGATCGATCGATTTCAACGTCTGGAACGTCTTCGGTTAACGTCTGCGAAAGCATTGTTAAATTGACCGAACGTTATGCGATTTATAATTCAGTGTTGTCCAAACTGTTGTGGTTCACGATCCTATTTACAAATTCATATAAAATACCGCAAAGAAAAATTAAATTAAATTAAATTAAATTCTGTTATTCTCTACGTAATTATGGTTTTAATTATTTTTCAATGCACTTTTAAATACCTTAAAATTCGTGAAATTATTTCCTAAAACCCTTCAATATTATTATTAGGCTTTGTCCTTTACTTTGTGATTTTAAATTTTAAACACTTGATTGGCACGGCAAATCAGTGAGGTTAGGTACTTTAGGAACGTTATGCGTTGTAAAGTAAGAAATGAAAAAGTGCAGTAATGAAAACTTCTGAAAATAAATTTGAATTCGTCGTCTTATATTCTCGGTTTTAATCGAGGCGATTTTTAATATTATAGTTTATCGTTAAGATATTAACAATTTAAAAAAAAAATCATTAATCTTCATTACTTGTACACTTAACTACGTGTTCGATTGTTTAAATAAAAAAAAAAAAATTCTACCTCGATTAAACCCTAGGAGATTTGAAGACGAATTCAAATATGTTTTCAAAATTCAAATCCGTTATTCCCATGACCCACACTTGTGGCTACTTACGCTCTTTAATTGATTAAATCAATTAACATTCAAATCAATAGCGACAAGCAGGTGGACGGAGCAGATTATAACATGTCTGACATACGGAGATGAATAGAGTATTGATATTTTATCTTTTTTGGATAATGTATATTGTGTTTAAAAATAATCCGAAATATATCACCGAGAGAAAACCGTTAAAATTGTAAGCTGTCGCGAACGTGCACACTAAATATCGGTACGTAAATTGGTGTGTACAAATACTTACCCGGATATTGAAACCTCGGCGTTTTAAACATCTGCCAAACGGACATATGCTTTATACATTAAAAATAAATGTTTACAACACGAAAACGGTTTATTTTGTAGTTGTGCGAAACAGAGTAGGTTGTATTTGTCGAAAAAAAAAATACAATTTACATTCATTATACGCGTAGTATTCTTTTTCCGTGTAAATATATTTATATAAAAAAAAAAACATTAAAGATAATATAATATCGGTAATTTGTCCGGCAATAACGGGCATGTTCAGTGTTCGTATCACACGCGAAACTCGATTAGTTGACATAATATATAAATATAAAATATACGTATATAACTATCCGATACGTTTTTAATGTATTGCGACTACTCTATCCCGTATTAACACTAATAACTCTACAAAACAACGCTATTCACGAGTATAAAAACAAATGGTACTAACAATAATAGTATTACGATTAGATACAGTAAGATGGTGTGTGGAACAGTTCTTTTTATTCGTTTGAGCCGATAGTGGTTACATAGCGAACTATCATGGGTCATTGGCGGATTTAAGAGTTGTACGACGGTCGACAAATGTGTTGTCCATTTTTATGCAATTGTATGTTTTATGTACGTATACGAGATCTGTTCAAAAAATTTCCATTCCCAAAAACAGACAAATTATATTTATAGATTAAAATAAAATAGAGATGAGCAACTACGTTTTCAAATAAATCAGAAATGTTTATCGCTATCTAATATGTTTATTGTGCGCGTTTAATGTACGAGTAGACGAGTCGAGCGTGTTTGACGATTTTCAAGATGACTGATATACTGATAAACAACGTATCAACATTAAATGTTAAGTGTTAAACTCAGTAAATCATTTACCGAGACTCATAAATTGATGCGAAATGCTTATGACGATCCGCGTTCAGGACGTCCGTCGACGTCGACAGACGGTGTTCACGTGACAATTGTGCGATCTAATAGACGTTTATCTGTTCGCGGAAGATCGTAACATTTCGGTTGGTCCGCGCCATGAAATTTTGGTAGAAAAACTTGAAACGCACCGCGTTACAGCAACATTCGTCCCTCGGTTAATGTCGCAAGATCAGAAAGACGGTCGCGTCTGTCAAAAATTGTTGGACCGTGGTGAAATGGTGGTGAAATGTTCACGAAGCAAATCATTACGGACGATGAGACAGTGGGTCGGCAAGTATTCGTGAATATCGGTCATCTTAAAAATCGCACAACAAACACATTAAACGCGCACAATGACTGGTCAGATGGCGATAGACATTTCTGGTTTATTTGAAAATATAGTGGCTTGTCTCTATTTTATTTTAATCTAATTCTAATAGAATTTGTACTCGTATGGTTTAAGGAGAAGTGCGAACAAGTGAAAAAGTGTAATTTCAACTATAATCGGAGGGAAATCAAACCGTCGAACACTGTTTATACATTCATTTATGATCAATTCCCATCAATACGACAAAGATTGACGTTGAATACAGTTGTTACGGATAATACTTCCGGAAGTCAAAGTTGCGGGTGAACGAACGAATGTGTCATGAGTTTCCAGAGGACGGTTGAACGGTCGACCAGGTAAAACGTAAAACGTGCGAACCGGACGCGGGCACCGACGTTGTCATCCGAGACATCGGGCCACGAGCGCGGCGACGGCGGACACGCAGACAACGGCCCGGGCCGAAGGCCGGCCGGCGCGGGACGCGGATGTCTTGCTGACGAACGGCTCCACGTTCGACCTGTTGTAGTTGACGTAGTACCAGTCGCTGGCCGAGCTCGTCTTGAACGGCGTCGACTGAAACGAGTCCGTCGACCCGGTGGGCGCCGGCAGCTGGTACGCCTGCTGATGACTGTCGTGCACCGCGCTCTTCGGATGCTTGTGGTGGTGCGCCGTCGCGGGTGACGCGTGCGCCTGTTCCTCCGTCGACCTCGGACGGTGTTGCTGCTGTTGGTTCTGCTGCGCCGGCACCGGCGGGCTCAGGGTCACCTTGACGATGGACGGTTTGCCGGTGACCACCGCGGTCCCGACGTCCTTGTGCACCGGCAGCTGACCGCCGGGCGCCAAGAACCCGGTCAGCGACGACGGCGTGGACGCCGTAGCCGTGGACGCCGTGGCCGTCGTCGTCGTCGTCGTCGCCGTCGTCGTCGCCGTGCCCGCCAAAGTTGTCCCGGATCCGGACGACGCCGTGGACGACGGTCGTGTGACGACGGCGAACTGTTGCTGCTGCTGTTGTTGTTGTTGTTGTTGTTGGATCGGTCCCGCTGTCAAACACACGAATCACGGATGTAGAAACGCGCGCTCGCAATTATCGATCGAATATTTCGTACACGAGAAAAACCGTCGGTTCCTGATGTGTTATTTGCGAACGAACGAAAACCGTTCTCGCCGGAACTTAATGGTATTTTTTTTTTTCAAAATTCAAATACTCGAAAAAAGTATTTCAAATACGAATTTTTGAATACTGTTAAAATAGCACGTGTATCTAACCTTGTAATACGTTTTAAAATACGAAAATTATAAATGCAAGTAAATTGCACGGTAACAGTTTGACCAGATTTTTCTCAATTTTTTTGTTAATTTTCTCTCGAAAGAAAACTAATGATAAAATCGAAAAACTAGATACAGTTTTCTTCTGGAAAGTAACACGCGTACGGATCATTCGACCACTACACAAAAACGTGGAAAAATAAATAATAATGAAGCGTGGATGCTGTGGATGTCGATTCGAGTGGTTTGCACGATCGGATATTGTAAGACTCGTGTATTACTGTTTTTAATTTAAAAACCTCGATACATCGTCGCATTCGAAAAACGATTTTGAACGAATTTCTGTTTATTTATTGTACTTAATGTTTTTCGATTTTGAATGTATTGGATTTTTCAAAATCATTATTAAATAACTCCATATTGTATGTTGTAATGAATTAATATCCAAGCCATAACGTCACGAAAATACTAACATTTGAGAAAATTTAATTTTAATAATATTGTACCGTGTAGAATAATGGTCCTGTATTGAATTATTACACGCGACTGGTTTTCATTCGTGAAAGTTTTTAAAAAAACATTTAAAAAATTTTTTGTATTTTTGAGAAATCCATAAATTAATATATTAGATAATTTTACTTGAATTCAAACGATTGATGTTACCTGTTGACAATTTATGTAGACTTTCAGATTCGTCAATTGGATCAACATTTTGTACGCTGGTAGCTGAGGCCACATTTTGTTGCTGGTTGTTGTCTGTACTCGGTATAACGGTCGATCTAATGATCGAATTCATAGTGGCCGATTCAAATAAAGAATCGCGAGTGGTGGTATTTACAAACTTAGAATAACCGTAGTCACTGCTAGGAGATCTGTCATAATGAGATGAAGATTCTGTGGTGGAGCTAAAATGATATCGTGAAGGGTTACCGGAATCTATAATTTTATTTACAGATGTGGTCTTATTTCTATAAATAGTGTCGGCCACTTCTTCGCTGTCAACTTCTCCTCCGAAGAAAGTATTATCTGGAGTGGTCATCAATGGTTGAAAACCTCCAGTACCCGGTAACATTGGTATAAAACTATCGTGGTCTATAGTAGACGACTTTCTGGGTAGTGAATTTCGTCTGCTGTCCTTGAGTCTTTTTCCATTGTTTTTAGTTTGGCCCCAAATATTATTTAAATTCAACGGCGGTATTGGAACACCGAAAAAAGTGTATGAGGTACCGTCCAAATTTGCGTGCGTTCCGTGCTCGCCTGTGAAGGAAGAATTAGGTTTTGAGCTTGCATACAATGTCGGAGTATCGCCGGCTACGTAATGCGATAAGATCGCGGGAGATATTGTTGACATGGTTTTCTCAGTTGAAAAATCTCTTTGGAGTTCTATTTTGTCATTTAGATCAACGACATCCTCATAAAAATAATCGGTATCTTCTGGTAATGGCTTATTTTCTTCCGATTCCTCGCTGTTTGTCCACGAAGTTACTTTATTCGATGTCCCCGTATTTGCTAAAACGATTTAAAAAACGTAAGTGTAAAACGTTAAAAAAAAATCTATAATTTAAAGTTTTCATCGCTCTCCCTACCTATAATAATACATATGGTCATCTATATACATCTATATTTGTAATTAGTAAACGTATTCTATAATTCTTACCAATGTTGATTGGAATTGATTCAGGAACAGACGATTGGGGAACAGATTCAAATTCACAACCAGGAATGGTTTCCGTTAAATTATTATACGCTCTTTCGTCACAAGTTTTTGCTGTGAACGGCATTTCTCTGAGCAACGTTCCATCAGTGCACCTAGGACCAGAACTATCAGCTGTTGTTCTTAACCATGATTGCAACCACCTCATGTTACAGGAACAGTGTACCGGGTTACCTACGTAGAAAAATAATATGTTTAGTATAAGTGTAGGTCCGGGTCCGATTAAATTTTAAAAAATATTTCAAAGTTTTTCCAACAAATTTCTTGATTGTTAACAATAAATACATAAGTTAATTAAAATTAAAATGTATCTTGCCATCAACATCTAAACGTGATATCGTAGGTTTGATACTGTTGAACGCAGATTCAGAAAGGGAAGTCATTTTGTTGTCTTTCAGACTTAACACCCTTAGACGGCTCATTCCTTCAAATGGATTTCCAATGATATTACATAGTCTGTTGTTATCAAGCTAGAAAAGTTAAAACAATTATAGGATACAATAATAAATATAATAAATATTAATTTACTTTTAACATGATTAACGAGTGCATGTTTTGTATACTTCTGGTTGTTATCTGTTTTAACTTGTTATGGCTTAAATCAAGCACTTCTAAATTTTTTAGAGTGTTCAAACCTGATTTTTCCATACCGTTCAAATAATTATTGCTCAAATTCATCATAATTAAATTTGGTATACCAACAAACGCATCACTGGCTATCTCGTTGATTTGATTTTGTTGCAATTCGATAATTTGCAACATTGGTAGATTCACCATAGAAGCGCTTGGTAATGACATCATTTTATTTCTGGCCAATTTTATAACCATAAGATTTGGCAAATTTTGTATTCCATACGAAGGTAATGTATTAAGATTGTTGCCTTCCATTTCTAAAATGGTCAAATTTGGTAAATTTTGAAAGGCCCCTTCATTTAAAATGTTTAAGTTGTTTTCTGATAAGTACAACTCTTTTAAATATGGCATTGATGAGACCATTCCACTTTTCATTTGTTTAATCTCGTTATTTCGTAAATCAAGTATCTTTAAATTTGGATTCGTAGTTAATGACGATGGAAACTCCGATAAAGAATTATGAGAAATAGATAATTCTTCGAGTTCCCTAAATAAATTCATTAATCAAAATGAATCGAAATAACACAAGTAATATTTTTTTTCGACTTACTTATTCACAGAAAAATATGATTCATGGATTTCAGTTAGTCTATTATGACTTATATCGAGTTTTTTCAATTTTTCATTATTAGATAATAATTTTGGTTCTAAAATTTCTAATCTATTACCTTTTAAAGTTAATTCGGTCTAAAAAAAAAATACAAATTAAGTTAAGTGTATTATGTTTTATTCGTTTGATGTTTAACTTTAACTTACGAGAAGATGTAATTCCTTAAAAGTATTTGGATGGATACTTAATAATTTGTTGTCATTAAGTGTTAACGTTTCTAATTGGTTTAATCCACCAAATGCTCCACTGTCCAGTTGTTGCATTGAATTTCCTCCCAAGTAAAGCCATCGTAATAAAGTCAATGCAGTTAATGAATTTGATGGAACTCTATGGATACCATTTTCTGGGAAGGAAATACAGTTATTTATGATTTTATGTAAACTCGTTTAACATTCTATTAAAATTATTAATTACGTTACCTGAAACATCAAGAAGTTTCAAGGCGGGTAGATGTAAGTCCGCTGAACTGTCACTTGGTAAATTCATTATTTTGTTATGTGATAAGTATAAGTATTCGATGGCTCTTGGCATTCCACTAACAAACTACAAATAACATTTATTACAGGTAAATATAAAATACGCAATTAAATATTATTCTTTTATGAAATATCTAATTATCTAACCGTATTCATTTATTGCGTAATAAATAATAACCACTTAAAATCAAAAAAAATATTCATAACAACAAACGTTTAGTTAAAAATAGTAGATTATTTATTATGAAAAAGTGTAAATCGAGAAAATTACATTAAAAAGTAAAAAAGGAAGTTTAAATGTTCTTTTGAAGCAAAATCCAGGATACAAATTCCTGTAATAAATATTGCTAATATTTATTATCCACTGATTAAAATAAAATACATACATGATTAATCCTATTGTGACTTGCATCGAATTCATACAAATGGTATAAATTTGATAATGTCAAAGGGTTTATAGTAGCAATATTATTATGAGATATATTGATATGCTCCAAATTTGGAGTGTCGATGAAAGTGGTTGGATCCAACACACCAACGTTATTGTGACTGATATCGAAACGCCTTAAGGACGGCAATGTGGATAACATTCGTCGTTCAAGTCTGTCAAATTTATTGAATGATATATCAAGACCTTTTAGCATAGGCAAATTCCACAGAGGAATAGCTAGATAATTTGACAACGAATTATTTGCCAATCTCAATTCCCTCAACATCGGCATAGCGGTGAACGATTCTCTGCCAACTCTCTGTAGCTTATTATGATCTAAATACAACATTTCAAGTCTCGAATGGCCCTGTACTGATCCATAAACGATGTCCTGTAACTGATTCCTGCTGACATCCAAAAACCGGAGCTTGGGAAACATATCTAAAATCAACCTTAATGTCATCGCATTGTCGATCGAATTCTCGGACAACCATAATTCTTCTAAATTGTTATCACGGATGGGCGTGAACGATTCCGGATGGATATGGCGTAGTTGATTTTTACTCAAATCGATCGATTTTATATTCGGCATACGGTGGAACGCGCCCCGGCGTATATCACTTATTCTGTTGTTAGACAGATAAACATGACGTAATGACGGTATATCTACGAACGTAGCTTCATTAATGAACTCTAATTCGTTTCTATCGAGTCTGAGAGTTGTCAAAGAAGTTAAATCTCTAATTGCTCCTCCGATGTTTGACGCATCAGATAAATTGTTGCCGACTAATGATAGTTCGAGAAGTGATGGCAGGCGGGCGAAAGCTCTGATGTGCATCCAAGTGAGCCCGCAATCAGTAAAATTTAACAAAAAAAGTCGAGGCAAATCTTGTATAGTACCCATGTCCAATTTTTGCAATTTCGGAGAGCCAGTAATATGTAGTTGTTCTAAAAACGGTAGTCCTAAAAAATTACCGATTCCGACGTTTATCAGAGAAGAAGCTTCGATTTGGACATACCTCAGTCTGGCCAAACCAGATATAAGAGGTAGTCGCGTTAACGAGCCTGCGATTAAGGACAGTGCTTCTAATCTGGGCAACACCATTAAGCTCTCTTCGGGAAAACTTCTAAGCTCTGCTTCAACAATAAACAATTCTAATATGCTTGTTTCTTGGTCCGATAACCAGTTAGGGGCGACTTTTTGAATTCCATTTTCACGTAACATTAATCGCATTATTTTTAACGTCGAGAAAGCATTGGCAGGCATCGACGAAATGGCATTGTTCTCCAATATTAATTCGTCAATTGGATCAGTTACCGATGACGCAAGATGCTTTAATTCATCCAATATAGTTTTTGAATCTCCATGACTACACCTGAAATTTTATAACAAAAAACACCAATACACAATTAATGGATATTAAATAATAATACTGTCATTACATTTATTCGTCGGTAATATTTTAAAGAATAATTGTGTAAATAATTTGGCTGTTTGTTTTTAAACGTTAATATATATCTCATTATACAAAAAGAGAGAGGATTTTATAAAGATGTTATTCACACTTCATGATCTTCTCCTACAGGAAAGATAAATATAAATTCCTTTCACTATAATCCTTGATCGTATAATTTTAAAAAACCTACATACTTATATAACGACATAACATGAAATGATTATTTATTATGCATACGTTTAGATTTTAACAAGTGAATTACATAATTGTTTTTAAAAATATATTAAATAGTGAACAATGGTTTAATCTTAAAAATGTTTTATAATCGATCTGTCTTTAATTAAATATAAGATTTTACTGTTAAAAATTCTATAACATTATAAATATTTTTTTCCAAACAGTTTAAAATTAAAATAGTTTTAAAAAATTTCCAAAAATAAATTTATAGTAGAATAGTAAAATGTATTAAAACCATTAATATAAACAATAATTGAAGTGTGTAAAAAAATACAACATTAGTCATTACTATATTTTATTAACATTAAAATGTATTTTACATTGATTGAACCACTATTAAAATTAAAGATTCAAGTAACTCATTGTATTTAAATTTATAATAATAGCAATATGATTAAAGATTAAATATGTACTAATTACAATAATAAATGTTAACTATAAATAATTTACATTTCATAGAATATCTTTAAATTGTATATAAAATATTTAAGTTTTTATATAAAAATGTGTATTTGTTTATTATTATCCAGGTGTCATTGACAAAAAAGAAAAAAATCAAGCTTTGAATTTTAACGCGATTTAGATAAATTAAATGCGGAACACGTATAATCTGTGACAAAATATAATCGCGGGGGAAAAAAACTAATAATATTTGCAGACGAATTGAAATAAATCCTAATTAAATAATGGCGTATCGACAAAATCACGCGGCTGATAATTGAGTAAACTAACGTTTCTCGGTAAATTGTGACCGTGTTGCACGAGCACGATGAATAAATATTGCAAGTTCGTCGTCTGCACAGCGTCTTCTTATAAGCGCACGGAAACAAATAAAAAGGCATATTGCGATGTGTAAGATCAAACGTTTTAAAATTTCCGACGGACATTCATGGACGCTGCGAATGAAATTAACGTCCGATTCCCTTCGTCTGTGGGCGACACGCCGTCGGGTTTTTAGTAAGCCAACGGTTTCGCGCGCGTCACTGAAATACGCCAAGACGAAAAAAATGGAGTCCATACGTTATTTCGGAACGAAAACGTTTTCGCCGGACCGCATAAGTCGTCGCGACAAGCCGTGAGATCACGACGGCTCGGGCAAATCGTTAGGCAATTCGTCCCGCCGCGTCCTAGAGAAGTGGCCGGCCCACATGTACTCACCATATCTGTATCTCGTTGTCCCGGCCGGAACACTTGCACCGTCGGACGGCATCGCTGGGCTGCGGGCACGCGGCCGCTGCGGCACGCGGCGTCCTCGCCGTCAGTGCTACGGCTGCGATGGCCCACAGCAACGCCAGCAGACCGTCGGTGGACGACCGCATTGCGTCGTCATGACCTCAGCCGGCCACGGCCGTTCCCTGCCGACGATCAAACAACTAACGGTTAGGCGCGTTCGGGATACGGGGGGTTCCGGCGGGGTCGCGGCGTGTCTCATCGACTTTCCGATCGACTTTCGGATCGATTTTCGGATCGATTTTTTCGTACGGGTCAAAGCCACAAAATCACGATAATTAGTGACGTTATGGTCATTAGAACGCAGGACTTCGATCAAACGTATTTACGAGAACTATAGACGAGACGGGTTTGACCGTAAAACGTGCATAGTGGAAATGTCCATGTTTTGCGCGTGTGCAAACGGCGTGCAATTTGAACAATAGACGAGCATCGTTCAAATCAAATTATTTAAGAACCGCCTGTAAAAAAAAATTCACGAATTTCGTGAATGTGTACGGTGGTTTTTAATGGCATCATTTTTAACGTGCATACTGTAAATATTGTCGGAATAGAGAAAATTTAATTCTGGCGAGTAGGCAAATTTTATAGACTTTTTATAGCTCCGGTTTGAAAAAGACAAATTAATCGAAACCAATAAAAATGTTGATTAAGCCAAACGAAATGTATTGGATAAATGTGCGTATCATAATTTTTTTTCAGTGGTTAGTGTGAAACATATAACATATATTCATAAATATGAATTTATGTGCGCGCGTGTTCGTCCAGAATGATTATACATTTTTTTTTTCCAATAAAATTATATTCAGATCCAGACGGCAGACACGGGAAAAATAATAATAAAAACTCAAAGTAATGACCCGAAAAGCTACAGCAAGATATTAGTCATTTGTCGAGGTTTTCATAAAAAGTGCACATGAGAATACTTAGGACATTAGGTAATTTTTTTTTTTTTACTATACAAAAATTAATAACTTTCTCTTTTCCTTTTTTTTTAATTAGCTTTTTATCATTTAATATGTACGAGTATTATATATTACATCATCTCTGGCCATAAATCTTACCGTTCGAATATGAAAATCATAATAATAGTTATGTATTATACTAACATTTCCCTACGTACGTACAGGTAGCTTTTTTTGACGATACATCGTATGTAGACGTATACTAGTCTTTATTGTTTTAAGTCAGCAGCAAAATATTTAGGTACTGTCTATGAAACGATATAAGACTTAGAAATCCGTCTCTACTTTAATGATGAACTGTTGAAATTACAGA
Source organism: Schlechtendalia chinensis (assembly GCA_019022885.1). NCBI lineage: Eukaryota > Metazoa > Arthropoda > Insecta > Hemiptera > Aphididae > Schlechtendalia > Schlechtendalia chinensis. Next base: position 3,787,004 of record CM032350.1, on the reverse strand, counting down.
CGAAACTAACCAATTCAGATGCCATCAGTATAACACGGTTCAAACAATAAAGAATAATTATATTCGGTCTGATTATATTGATAGTAATAGCATTTTCAAATCGGTTAATTGTTTCTAATAAAATAGTTGAATAATAGTTAACATATTCTTCAGTTTAAGAGGTTGTGAAATAATCAAGCGAAAACAAATGAAAAGTAGTTAGTCTGTTCCAGATGAGTAGACTTAGATTTTTTTTTATGCTTAACATAGTAAATACCTGCAGCATACATTCTTTTAATTGTTCGACTGTCTACATATATATAGAAGATAATAAACATTATGCGTAAATTCATTTCGTTTATTTGTTCAAATAAATATAATAATATTACTATTATTTTTTTTTATAAAAACAAAATTATATATTTATTACGAAAATATGTGGATCTTAATCTTACGTCTCTATATGTCTCAGGTACCCGATAAATATATATATATGTTACTGTGTACAATGCCCGAACATTTTAGACAATGCGGAAACAATCATTTAAGCATTCCCATATTTCCTACACTTCCCTGTCGTTGTACGGTAACACCCAATTAAAGTATATTCTAGATTAAGTAAATAATTTAATAATTCAAAAATATTAAAAACCGTTCGATTGTGTCATTACGCGATTTCTTTTAAAACACGTTTATAGCCGTTAATTTGCCATAATTGTTTATACTCAATGATTGTCAACAATCAACCGTGATAAATCTATAAGCCACATTAATTTTCATTGCGAATAATTTTAATCAATTAAATATTAAACTACATTAATTTATAACAGTATCATAGTTAATGTGTATCTTGAAATGTTTAATCGTAATTCAATTTTAGGCACAATAGCCAAATAGCTTTATCGTATAAGTATTATCATTTGCAAGAAAGTTTCGTTCACAAATTTTATATTAAATAACAAGTAGAAAGTCGTTAAAAATAAAGACACAATAACAATGAAATCACTGTAATCAACGGTAACTTATCCGAATATAATTACACACCTAACAAATCCGTTAATTAGTTGTCCGACTATCTCTTCGCATACGGGGTTAGTAGATCTTCTCGACAAGACAAACAGTCACACGTATTCTTTTAAATTTTTTTTCTATCGGTATAATTCCCTAATTACTGCTTTTTTTATATATGTATCTAATTGTAGTCATAAGTTATTTATTTCATGTGTCCTAATAACTATTGGCATATTTACTTCCACTAATTCCATATTCTTTTAACCTTTATTGATTTCAAGTTTTATTGTGTAAAACCGCATAATTTAATAATTACAAATATGGACCAAGACGATGGATAAAATTAACTACATAAAGTTAAGTTAATAAGAACAGTGTTTTAAATACTTAAAATTTAAGTTCCGAATTTAATTGACTTAACTCAGCTAATACAAAAATTACATTTTTTTATATTTTTAATTTCGTACATAAAAAATTACCTTTACATTAAAATTACAAAAATGATTATTTAGATAAAAATAGATAAGTACCTAAAACAAGATTTATTAATAATATATCATTAACATTTTTTTTTTGTTAGAAGCGTTTATAATTATGTTTATCATTTGTTTTTTAATTTACTTGATCTTAACTCTACATGGAAAAATTAAATAGAAACTTAAATTTTATACTATTTAGTTATTATACTTTTATAGTATTTAAAATTAACTAGATACTTATTCACAAATATCTCAACTACCTAATGTTATACATTAATAAGTTAAAATTGTACCAAATTAACTGGTTTAGTTAATATTAATTTTAATTTACCAACTAGTAATGTCCATCCTATACAATGCACATGAAAATAATATACGCTTTATTGGTGTAATTACTATATATGATTATTATATATTCTTCTTCTTCTTCTTCTTATCGTGTCCGAATTATTATATATTAATATATAAATATAGAGATTATTGAAAGTAATATTTTTTAAATTAATCGTTAACAAAATACGAGTTATTACAGATTGCGTGGACGAATCATTTCAAATGGAAATAAATAAATATTTTTCCCTCTAAAATTATTTTCATCTATAATAGTGTAGCGGCAATAACTGATACATTCAATGTGTCATAGAAAATATGAAACTGAGGCAATCGATGGAAATCATTTTACAGTATGTATGTTTAAACTGATAAAAATCATTGTTTCAAAAATTATAAAATGTTGCTATGGACAATTTTTAATTAACATTTTAAATATTTTATGTTGTAATAATAATATCGTAGTACAGAATATATATTCATTATATACGTATTATTCGCAGTGATAATTTTCAAACTTGACGTATTACACATAGATTAAAAGATTAGTACACATCTTTCAAAACTAAAATGTGAATGCAATATCAAAAATTACGTTTTTCTGACATAGTTCATATACTATATATGTATTCATGTTTTGTGCCAATTCGTATTTTGCTGCTAATTTAATTCAACTAAACCGTTATACGAGTACGACGACTTGTGCAGCCCAAGATTTAAACATCACGGTTGTTTATGATATTCCTACACGTTTCGTAATCATAATATTGCGATTTAATTCAATTCGGATTTATTGCACTTTTAATGAAATCATTGCAACAGAATAAATAACTAACGATCGATATGGGACCGGTGAGCGGGGGGGGGGGAGAATAACGCAAACTGATTTCGTCTTGTTCGCCGAATAACAAAAAGCTTAGTCCCGAAATACGACTGACATACATAATCAACACAGTTATCATTATCATCGACGAGGGAAAGTGTTGACGAGTGTTTTGAGCCGGAGTTCCTGCTATTCCTGCCCGTTGCATTGTCGGCGCTGTCTAATCAGTCTTCGGTCTTCGGCAAAACAATAATTGTTTTTGTGCGCGTTGTTTGCTGGTGTTTTAGAAATCGTCGGCGATAAAAAAAAAAAATAACCAAAGAAAAACAATGAACTCGTCCGGTTTTTCCATTATTTTCTTATTATTGTGGTAGTGGTTATCGCTTTGTGTGCTGTTGCGACAATTTTTTTAGTTATATTGTTAACGACGCAATCGCATTACCAAGACGACATATTATGTTTTGTCGTTGTATACAGTGGTTTGCGTGCGTTTAACACCCTCATTTTGTGTTTACGTACTGGTGTATTATAGTAGTATAGTTTTTTTTTTTTTAATAATATTTATCCGAAATAAATCGATGTCCCATCACGAACGTAACATTTAGCCCTCTTTTGGGAACGCATGTGGCCGTTTCTATTATTTGTTATTTGTTGTACGAGTGTTTTTTTTTTTCATAATTTCTTTAGTGATAGCTAATAGTGAAGGAAGATAATATATTAATATCAATAACATAGTTTAACATACTAAATACAAATGAGTAGTCTATGTTTAACTAGTTCTTGTGTTATTACCAATCAATTAATACGTCATTAAATAACAAATATACAGTACACAACAATTTCCGTGTACGCGATTGTCGAACGTATGGCGGGAATTCATTTTACATATAAAAAAAACTGTGTCTTGCACACATACAAACGTTTATTTTATATTATATACCTACAACTGCGGTTCCCTCCGCGCTCGGCTTATACCGACAGTATTAGAGAACGTGATTGTTTTTTTTTTTTTTTTTTTTTTAATATCCTTTGTCCCATTATTTTGAAATTAATACATCGAACAAATTTCGAAAATCACGAACATTCTCAAAAATATCCGGATTGCGTATGTTACATTACATTCCCAATAATATTGTACATGACGATTGACAAACCTCAATTTAAAATTTGGTAGGCTGAACCATATGGACGTCTACATAAACATAATAAATAGACTTTTATTTTTTGATTTTTTCGGATAACTACTGTACAGACAGTTACAATTTATACATTGACAATAACTTAGAATCTACAATTCGACACGGATATGTAAATCGTCTAAACCACAAATCTATCTAAATTGATGTCGATTGACGTTGTATTCGGAAAACATTCCAATAAACAGACAGACAGGCAGAATTTATTGTATACGTTTATTTGTTTTAAATTGTTGTTTTCATACGTTATTTCTCTCCAAGACACGAGATACGTTTTGAAACACACCGTCTTGGTCCATTGCGCCGATATTAATGGTTTTGTACGGCAAAACGAAAAACGTCGATTTTACTGTGGATCACGCACACGTGATCATTGCCCACCATTGTCAATACGAAATAATAGCCTCGGTAGCCTAATAAACGAAACGAACTCAAATAACCGTAACCAATCCATGCGCGTGGATGGGTATTGCCGCATTATCGCGCGTGGCCAAAAAACTATTCTCGATAAAATGATTTGAAATAAAACACGCGTAATAAACACAAATAACGTCACGACAAAGTGAGTGCATTACGTTAAAGACGTATTCCCCCGTTGAAAATATTTAGCGTCCCGAACGTTTTTTTTAACGTCGATCTGTTAAAACGTTTTGTTGTGAAAACGAACGTCGCGACAATTTCGAACAAGTGTCACCGCCGACGTCTTTTCGAAAATATCGAAAACGTTCGGTTTGTGGTGACGCGCGTTCGTCGTCGGTCAAACGGATTTCCAGCGACGGCGCGTGTAACACGGACAATGAACGCCACGTGCGCGCACCGGCATACCACCCGGCGGAGCGTATGCCGATTTAATGCCATTTTGATATGTAGGCTACGTCGTAGTTATCCTATTGTAACGTACGGTGCGTACGGTCCGCGGACGACAGAGACGGAACCCATTATGAACAACGGTGGTTATCAACTACTACTGGGTCACTGTTATCCGTGCCGAGGCGAAAACAAAAATGTACCGCAATAATAGTATCGCGCCGAGTGCCCGGACAGGTTCAGCGAATGGAACCCGCCGCCGGACGCGAACAGCGTTACCGCGTTGCGAGTGCCTACGCAGCCGTGGAAACGCGCACACACGCACACGCACGCCGCTTTGGCAACGTTATTACAACCAACATCACGCGCGTGCCAGCAGTACGTGTGTATCGCAATTTGCGAATGCGCTCGTGTAAATCACTCGTGTTTCGCATTGGTGTAAGTATGTCGTAAACATACATATTACATCCGTACGCGCGTTCGTCGACTCGAGTTATTAGTTTTGACGCTGAACTGCATGTATTCACGGTCAATTTGAAATTGATGTCAACACTGTTATGATACGCACGACGCATCGCACGTGTATAATTTCGGTTCTTGGCTTCTTACGCGTACCGATGTGCACATAGGCGTGCGCAGACCTTGCTGGCAGGGGGGGCAGAAAAGTGTTGCCGCTTATCTATATGCACTCGTTATAACCGCGGTATCGCTTGTGGTCTGCTTAAAGTCGGACTACACAAAATCATCGTGCACCGCGCACTCTATGTTTACATATTATTCATTATATAAAAATATAAAATTATATTATAATGTTTTTTTAAAACTATATTTGGAAGAAAACTTTAGCCCGCAGGAGGGGCAGTTGCCCACCCTGCCCCCCCCCCGTGCGCACGCATACGGATGTACACCCTACACGCCAAACAAAACGAAAACTGTTCGGCTGCAATATCGAATGTCTACGTATCGACTCCGGAATACGGAACGCGGCAGTGAAACTACAATAATAATTGTTGCGTTCTCTTCAAATTAATATTAATTAACTACTTAAAATTAACTGCTTCCGGCATTTATGACGCACGTTACCGTTATGGCTCAGCCATTCATCAAAAAGTCGAGAGAATAAGACAATTCGAAAATCAACCACTGCGAAATTTCATTTAATTGCCGACTTGTCGGTAAAACAAGAACGTTAAATAGATTTGGTTTCTGGTCCAAGTTTGGTGCGCTTAAGCGTTATAAAGAATTAATGCAATACGCTTGTCAAATTAAGTGTACAGGACTTGTTATCAAACGTAGTTTGCGTAGCTGAAAAATATACCTGTGTATATTTGAAAATACATTTTCGACAAAATTATACTGTTTGAATCAGACATTTGTTTTTAAAGCTTAATATATACATTATTTTATTCACAAAAATATCGTTGAATTAAACATATAAAATGATAAAAAAATTACTTATTTCGTTATATTTTGTTTATAACTAAAGTACTGGAAAATAATTAAATTTAATGAAAAGTAATATTTTTTAATTGAATCGAATTTATTATTATTATTTTGCTACAATATCAATTTTAAACTATAAAAAATACTTTTTCATCGGTACGGAATGAAAATTTGAAAATACAATGTATAATATGTTTTTAACATGATAACACATTAGTTAAATGTTAAATTAAACGATTAATGTTTGAAATGTGTTTACCAACTAATCGACCATGAACAGTGATTTAAGTGAAAATTACGTAAAATAAATAGTATTTTATTTTTAAATGATTTTTAGAGCAAATCGTCTTATAGTACAAATGTGATTTTCGTCAATTCGTTCAGGAAAAAATCAAAATAAATACATACTTATTTTAAATAACATTAATTGTTGAATGTGAATAATAACTTTTTCTTTCACTTATGATAGACAAATTCAAAAGCATAATAAAAATACATAAAATGATAAATGCTATTAATGCTAATGTTTTGCTCGATTTATATTATATTTAAATTGACGCCTTTAAAGAAAAATAATAAAATTAAGTACCTATGTACAATGTACATATTAAAATAAATGTTACATAGGTATATTAAATATTATCAACATACTTAAAACACAATATTTTCCAACTTAAAGATGGCTCAAATGATTTCTACGACAATGTTAAGCATCCAGATGTTTTTGGAGACAAGAACGCGATTTAGCTAAGTTTTGCAATCGGAAGAATAATTTTTGTTGAGGGATGCCTAAATTCGAAAAATATAAAAAATAAGAAAAATAAAATTATATTTTTGATAACTATTTGAAACGACTAATTAAACATTAAAGTAAACCGAGCAAAACTCAATTTTAAAAAGCCCGTACTATAATACACAATAATCCGTATACACATTTAATGCATTATATTAAATCGAATTAAACATTCAGAGTGAAACATAGATTTTTAATCAGGTATTATGTATCACCATACATACATAAATATATTTCATAGGTGGCTATAAAAATTTCTTTTTATTAGTACCGCATTATTTTTTACTTGAGTTAATCGATTATTAGCTAATGGTAGTATAATTTGTATCCCATCAGCTACATATATAAAAAATTTGTTTAGATAAAAATTTTAAAAGAAATCATTGAATTAGAATACAAATATTATGTGGAGCACTATAATGTAGAACGTTTTAAAAATTATAAGTGGTACAAAAGAAATTGTTAACATTTTTTAGATAATTTAGATATAGGTAAAATATAGTAGGTATAATTCAATATTTAAATCTTAACATTAAAATAACACTTTAAATCAAGAAACGTATATAATATATAACATATGTAATTATATTAATTAATTTACTTTAATTTAAACTGATTTTCCGGTTTTAAAAATACATAATAATAATAAGAAGAAGAAGAATAAAAAACAAATACATCCCTTTGTGGTGTTTTGCAATAATCAAAATCCTGAATTTTATAAAATAGAAATCAGAAAACAACAATAAGTTTTTACTTTAGCCAAATCATCAAAGACGTAAACAAATTCTGGAAAAAAATTAAACGATACTATAATCCACCACATGTATGTGTATAGTTACATTAATTTTGATATTTTATGTGCGGCTAAAATCAACAAATTTAAATTCAATACATGAAGGTTAAATATTATGTTAAATAATTAATCGAATATAATATCGTCTATCAAGTTTGTCTCTAAGAAAGACAATTACTAAATGTCTTAATATCATGCATAATTACAACGCAATAAGTGAAATATCGAAATGATTTATACGTAAAAATATCTCTATTACATACACATTATAATTACTTTAACAAAAAAAAAAAAAACTAAATCCAAATCACTTATTACACAACAAGAAAAACACATTCTTTCATTGTTCTGTTAAGGAAACTGTTAACTTCACAGACTCGATTGTATTTGTGACACCAGTCGAAACGAAACTTTCTTTATTTTATCATAACTCATAAGATGTCTACGTATAGCACATATAGACTTATTGTTTTCCAAATAATCTAAAGCTCGCGTTAAAAATACTTAATGGTTTTAAATGTAATTAGTATATGAATTAAAACATAAAAATATGTTGAAATAAATACATAATAATAACCACCTCGGATATTTTAATAATTATTATTATATATAAATATTAGGCTATCGCAAAAAAATTAATTCCTAAGATTTTACACCTAATAATCATCTGACAAAAACGAACGAACTAGGCTCGAGGTTGAATCGAGCAAAAGTTTGATAATATGTATTATATATACATATGTAGATAATAGGTATTTATTTTAAATGCAATTTAGTTATTTCATTTAATTGATCATTTTAAAAACATTCTTCAATTGAATGATGCATTTTTAAATTACAAATTGTGGTTTATATATTTAACCATCATTTGTTTTTTATTCGCTAAATGTTATGTTACACAAAAATGTAAAAAGCAAAATTCAAATACTAAGAAGTCTCACAAAATTAAACATTTTAATTAAATTGGATAGTTTATTACAAAAATACTTTGGTTACTTGAGAGGACAATTTTTTAATGTAAAGTTATTTCTATAGTCTAGTTAGTCTAATGATCTAATGATACTAAATTTAAAACATTTCTTATCATATTTTGATTAAGATGGTCGTGGTCTGTGTATAATGAAAAATATAGATTTTGTTTGTAGTTTAATAAATGAAATTAAAAAATAAGTAAAAATTGTTATATATTATATTTATATATTTAATATACAAATTTACATTTTTATTTTACTTAATTGTAGGTATTTATTATTTATACATAAACATAATACGTCATCATAGATGTAACATTGAAATATGTTGTTCCTACATTAAATTTATGTTTTTAATGTCCCACAATGGAATGTTCAATATCTTAGATCCATATATTTTTAGTAAATTGAAAAAATAATAATTTTGAGTAGAGACGGGCCTTAACTTATTTTGCGAAAAAATATGGATTATATACTTTCACTGGATAGGTAAATAATTTTTAAAATGTAGGCATATGTGGTATTCGTACAATTGTAGTCTGCACTTGATAAATTTGATAATTATTAAATTAAAAATGTACAATTATATCGTTACACATCGCATCATTATACTCGTAATTTGTATAAATATTAAATATGGCATTTAAATTGTTTAGATTTCATTATACTCGTAATTTGTATAAATATTAAATATGGCATTTAAATTGTTTAGATTTTATTTTTACTTTCCATTATAAAATGTAAAACATTTTATCGACCAATAATAAATTATTTTTCTCAATATTGAAAATGCTATTGTTTTTGTATTGTAGTCGATTTAATAATTAAATGTGTTCTAATGATTGATGTAACGAATTTATAATTTAAATATATACATACAACCGTGTTACATAAATATCATCGTGATGAATATGTCATAAATACGACCGAATTTGTGAGTTTTTTATTGTTTTAACGTGGGATGATACGCATGTTCAAATAGATAATTGAATGTAAATATCATTATATATATATATACCAATTTCATCGATAACCATTGCATTAGAAACATACATAAAAAATAGATACAATAAAAATATGTTTGAAAGTGTAATAATATAGATCTAAGTACCTATGTTACACTATAAACATGATTTAGTGATCACCAATTGTCTCCAGTAAATTAAAATAAATTTCTCGGTAAATTAATTATTAAAAATTAAACGCGAAATTCCCAAAATAAAAAATAATAAATAATAGAAAAAGTTATCACCGTCTTATATTTAAATTGTTATTCATTTAAATTCCTTTTTTTCTTCTTTAATGATTATTTTTTATCATTCTTAACTCTTTCAGTCATAAATATTGTAAAACTTGTATAGTCATAAGTCACGTGTAATGGTCGGGATGTAATGATATACCGTTTTGAAGTTCCATTAAAAAAAAAAAAAATAGATAATCGAAAAACTGTAAATAAATAATTGAATGTCGGTTTACCTGATACGGCATGGTTTTGATCGTCTTGCGCTTCAATACTTATTCATATCATTCAATATGTATATAAAATGAACAGTAGGTTTCTACGCGTGTCGTCAACCACACGTTATTTAAGCAATATTTAATAATAACAAACAATTAATAACAGTAAAATAAAATGAAATAAACAATTGTACGGATTACTTTATGCAGTCGACTGTGTAAGTAAACACGTTCGTGTGTGACCAAATAAAGAAGAGAAAACTTACGATTTCGGATGAAAAATTTAAAATTTCCAAAACAATAAAAAACCCGTGAGAATCGCGAGAAATGTGGTGAGCAACACGCGTTTTTTCGCTATAACGTATACACGAACAGCGCGCGTCTGGATTCGCATTCGAACACTGGTCCAAACCACCGGCACGCGACTGACTTCAATATCGTTATTTGCTTTATATGAGCCCGTCGTTTTCCACCGGGCGTGTATGCTTCACTGGACCGTGAAAGATTTCCCTACCGCCGCGGACCGTTCTAGTTTTTCGGAAGCGTCGCTCCGCGACAGATGATAACCGGATTTCGGCTGACGGGTTACGTGGCGGCAGACGCGAAAATGTCACCGAACAACAAAACGGTCTTAACAACAATAACGACGACAACAATAACGTGATTATTATAATAGAATGATTAAATTACGTTTACGTAAGACAACGTACAGACGCACAGAAACAATGGCGGTGCAACGTAAACGTATTGTTTCATATGCGCGCCGGCGTCGATGCAGGCAAATAAAATGCTCGCATTGTCTTACGGGGTTTTTCTTCTTTTAATTTCCCCCGCGACCGTCCGTTCGCAATTAACGTGTTACATGCTCTTCGGGACGAACTCGTCGAATAACGTACGAACGAAACGGCGAAAATTAACGGCAATTACGCACGCGGCAGCGTAGGAAATGCCGCGCGCGGACCGTTCGGAAACGTACAACGACACGCGTACGGCGGTTAGATAAGTGGTGTAACGCGTGACGTAACGTAACGTACTCGGGTGTGTTGGACGTCGAGGGCAAACACAATGGAAACGGTGATCGAGCGGCGAGCGGATCCTGCAAGCCGTGTACGGGTCGGAACGCACACGTCATGATCAACGAAAACACAGTACGGTATTACGAATATAATTACCGAACAGACGTGTAATGGACGAAATAAAAATTACCTCCTCGTCGGTAAACAATTTTTAGTCACAATCACGCGACAAGTGTTGTCACGACACGTCGCGGCCGCGGCCTTTTGCGTTTGTATTAAATCGGTCGAATTGGTCCGTCAAAAAAAAAAAATCAATCCGTTTCCCTCTTTTAACATCTTTGTATTTCATATTCTATCAATTATGATTTTTTTTTTTAACTTTTTGTTTCTGTCAAATGACGTTTTTAACGAACGATTTCCATAACTGAATTTCAGATTTTAGATAATTGACAGTATACTCGTTTAGTTAGGTAGGTCAGGTCCATTTGCGAGTATTTAGCAAAATGATACCCTTCATTACTAACATATAAATATATAAACATATTTTTGTTTTAATTTTTTTTCTCGATTATTTTGTTAAAAACGCATATTTAGTTTCGAACAGGACATACAATTGTATGTACTATGACGCACTACGAATATGAAAATTGTATAGTACGAAATTTGCAGGTATGCCATACATCCATTATATTATTCAAAGGTCATAAATTTAATTATTCATACGTCTAGTTTTCAATAACAGTATTGTTCCAAAACAAAAATTATTTTCGAAAAACAGTTAATAGTTATATTATAAAACTATATGTTTATATATATATGGTCTAGTCGTTGATTTTTATTATATTACTAAGTTTGTAATTTGTTTTTAATTAAAAATTGTGTATTAACAAAAAATCTTAAAATATAAATAGTCAATCTTTAAACTCAGTGAGTGTGCAATATGAAAAAAGAAAAATTTTAATTTCTGGTTTCGAAGTAAGATAATGCATTCTTTGCAGATTTTATATTATCGTCTCATTCGTTTGACATTCCTAATTTCGTTGCAGTTTTCTGCTCATAAAAATAGGCGTAAAACATCTTTTACAGTATTTATTATTTTATCATGTTTTGCCACGCCTAAGCGTTAAAAACAATGAGAAACAATCCGAAATATAAATGAAAATATACATTTCATTTATGTACCTACACAAAACTAAACTTATTTTATTTGGAATCGATTGAAACGTATTTTAACATTCATAATCATTTATCAAAACTAGGTGAATTGAAATACTTACTTCGTAAAAAAAAAAATACGTGTTCACATAAAACGAGTTCCAACATTAATAATATTCGAAGTCTCGTTTGGTGTTATTTTGTATAATTTTCCATTGCAGACACGTTATCGTCTGTGGAGGACACAGTCTATAACAATGTTATCTTCACAATCTGTTATCTCGTGATATCATTTCCCGCCAAATATAACATCGATACCGAACAAAAGTAATAAATGATGATAGTGGCATAAGGTGGTAAAAACTCGGCATCGTCAAGTTTCAATTATTATTCGCGTTTTAAAATCTGTAGTTTGTTACTTAAACACTAAATGACAGTATCGTTCGTTAGTATTTTTTTGTTTTTTACAATGAGTGTACGCATAACTTAACGTGCTACGTGTAATCGTTTTGTTTAAAGTATCGACGATTTTCGTCGTCGTTTGTATATAATAGTGTCATTCATTATAATAGTTCTCTACGCTTGTATACGTATATACTCGTATTAGGTGATTGGTTATTAAATATAATATTTGTATTAACTTATAATGTTTACACTTATTTTTTTTTGTTAAAGTAAAATAATTACAATCTATTCCAACAAACGTATTGGTTTTGTTGTTGATAAAACTATAACCAATTCATAACTTATCATCAAATATTTAATATTTGTAACTATTTTTGATAACAATAACAGTTTTAAATAATGTTTTATTATTCAAAAATGTCTATTGTGAACTATTGGTGTTGTCCATATTAATATATGATTGATATTATTTTTATTGTTTTAATGTAAAGATCAATCTTACACACAATGAATTTCACACCAAGTAGAAAAACTTTAGAAAAACTCGAAAAGTCATCATCAGATCAAGTTTTACAACTTTATCGTGAGATCCCCGATATGTATATAAACTTGGATGAGTTTGAAGAATGTGCTATTGAAAGACTAAAAGGTAAGAAATTATATCATTATTTCATTCAGACAATTTTAAATATCGATCTTGTTTTTAGTTTTACAAATATTGGAACAAATTAGTTTAAAAGGAAGTGTAAATAGTTATGAAGATTTTACTAGAACAGTAGTTAACGAAATAAAGAAAGAAGGATTAAAACATATGTATAAATTGGTATGTGAAACTATAGTATAAAATATTCTTTCTAGAACTTAAAATTGACATTTTTCTTCCCTAAATCTTTGGTTAATTGAATATTTAAACTTCTAAGGCATTTATAAACTATTTTATTTAGATAACGGGTAAGTATATGGATTATGAAGAAAACTATCAAGCCAAGAAAACAGATATATGTTCACATTTCATTCTTAGACTTGTTTATTGTAAAAGTGATGATTTGCGTAAATGGTTTATTAACAGAGAAATAGAACTTTTCAAATTACGTTGGTCATTTCTATCCAAAAATAACAAGTTAAAATTTTTATCATCTAACAATACCAACTATACAGCAGTAAGTAATAATATATCTTCAAACATTTTTTTTTAAATTTTAATTATCTTAAGTTACTACTTGATAGATATATTGTAACTTTTCAATATTCAAGCATCCATTAACATGTACACATATATTATATTATTGACAGTAAACTATTCATTTAAATATGAATGTAATTAAATTAATATACTAACAAATATATACATTCTTGATTAATGATAATATGAATTTATTTCATAAGTTACTTATAAAATGTCTTTAGGTTAGTGAAGAAGAACATAATTTTATGACTGAAAATATGAGTTCTTTCACCACAGCTGGAGGAAATAATGAGTACTTTAAGGTTCGTTGGACACAAGTATTGGAATTAGTTCGTAATAGAAAAGTTTTTCTTTGGGATGGATTTGCTTATGTGATTCAAACTGATGTTATTTCTGGTGTTTGTCAAATGTTTCGATCAGAACTTTCTTTTGAATTAACTGTAAGTTTATATTTTATATGTTGATATATTTTTTTCCTATAATATGACATTTTATGTTTTATTTATACTAAGTACATTGAAATATATAATTAAGTTAGCCTATTTATTACTGATTAGACTATGAACTATGATTTGTTTATATACCAGTAAACTACTAATATACATTTTATTTGTGTATAATATGTAAAATTATATGAATATAATTTTTAGAAATGTTTTCAAAAATTCAATGCCATTTGTGATGATGAAAGGTTTGGAGCTTTTGTTAAATATTTACATCAGTCGTACATGGGGAAAAATTACTCGGTTTCAGAAAATATGGCTACATTATCCATTAACAATATTGATCAAGTAAGTTAGTTTTACATTTTGTAAAATAAAATTCAATAACAAATATAAAATTATAAACAATGTTATATTTTTACCAATGAAAGTTTACTGTTTATTATTATTTATGTAATATTACTTAAAAACTATGTCAATACAAGTATAATTGATGGAAAATGTTTTTTTTCCACGTCAACATAATTTCTACTCACAGCAATAGTATAATTTATTGCTATCATTTGTTCTACGCATTTTGATCAAAGACCAAGTAGAAATTATTTTCTAACAAAAATTGTTACTGGGAATAAAACTCGGGTTTTTACTTGCAGTCTTTTAAAATCGTACACTATAATGTCACCAAAGCCAAAAATATGACAATTGAAAATTATATTGATTGTGTTTTTCGATAACAAAAGATCATTTAACCAAAAATTTGTGCCAAATGGGATAAACAGTTAATGCTGGTTTTTAAATTAACATTTTAAAACATTTAAAAGACTTGATTTGTTAAAAAATGTGAAAATATCTGGCTTTCGCAACACTACAATGCTTTGTGCCACACATTATTTGCAGTTTAGCAACTTTTACGGATAAAAAAATTCTGACAATTTTCTATAACTTGGACTAAATAGTGAACATTTTGTATCTACTGTACACATCAAAGTCACTGTAATGGCTACTCTCAGGGCCATATCAATATAAGTTATAAAATATACTACCAGTTGTTAGAAATTCATCAGAGTAAATGTGTCTGTGCTGGAAGACGATACATTGATGGAGATCAAGATAATTTAATTTTAAACTGTATATAAAAAAATTAACATTAATATGTCTGTGATTTTTTGATCCTACTATGAATTATTAGAAATTAATGATATTGAACTGAATGAAACACAATTTTATACACTGATTATAGACATCAAAAGATAATTTTCCTCTATGCATGAAGCGTTTACATGTGGTTTTGAGAAGTGAACACCATTTAAAGCATCAAGCTCGTCAACAGTATGGTTTATTTTTAAAAGGTGCCGGATTGCCACTCGACCAGGCTTTGGCGTTTTGGAGATCAGAATTTACCAAAAAAATTGATGCAGATAAGGTTAAAATGTTCTGTGATAATAATAAATAATTCTAGTAGTAATGGATGTCATTTTGCTTTCCAATTTAGTTTGATAAACAATATAGTTATAATATAAGACATAATTATGGTAAAGAAGGAAGAAAGACCAATTATACGCCCTACAGTTGTATGAAAATAATTATGGGTTCGGTGGCTATGGATGAATATCACGGATGTCCTTACAAACATACCAATAGTCAAGCATTGAAACAATTACTCGAAGTATCTAATATTTCTGCACAAAGTATGATTTTCAATAATTCTGCCATGTGTTTACATTGTGTTGTATTTGTAAAGTTGTTTAATAGATTATATCATCCTTTGCAGATGTTCAAGAAATTTTGACTCTTTCTCAAAATGGCCATTATCAAATTGCTTGCACAACATATTTTGAAGCAAAACATGGCACATCACCTTCATCTACCGCTATCAACCACCCAAATCAATTTTTTGAAGAGAGTCAAAAATTGAAAGGAAATTATCATGATACATCTAATTACAATGAGTGTGCGTTATTTTTCATTTGTATCACATTATATTTTTACTGTTGCCTAATTTAAGTATGTTAAATATGTTGTATTTACAGCTGAAGTAAATTCGTCGATGGTTGATGATATTAATAATACAGATTTTGATCATTCAATAGCTGAAATTGTGGATAAAATGGATTGCAATTAACTCGTGAAACAGAAAATGACATTTTAAAATGCACTTTTAGACAACACAATAATAATCCATTCCATTATTATTTTATAAGGTTACCATAATATATGGTCAATTCATTAATTTAAAATCATTTTGTTTTTATAATATTAAAAACAAAATATTTACTTATGCACAATTTACTTTTCATTTAAACAGATTATTCATATTTTATTTGAATTAAGATATATTCTTTATTGTATTTAATTATTACACAATTATTTAATAAAATGATATTTGAACAAATCTTGTTATTTTTAGATTCTACGCGAAAAATTTATTGGTTTAATAATGGTGTTTTTAGAGTGTAAAGAAAAATTACTGAAATTTTTCAAGAAAATGAAAAAATACTAATAAAATTGTTAACATATCCATTTTAGACATGAACAATTTTTGTATTAAAACTCTGAAAATACATTATAAGTTTAAACGATATTTTAACAATATTTAAAAAAAGATATAAAGTAAAGCTATTGTAATAACTTTTTCTTAAGTATGTGAATTTTAAAGGAAAACAACAAAAAATAATAATATAACCATCAACACCTGTTTAAGTAATGGACTTGAACTAACATCTACAACACTCACAGCTTGCTACCTATATTATTATTATTATTATTAATAGTAGTAATAATAGAAGTAGTATTAATAAACAAGTAGAATTTAAGACACAAAAATTAAAATAATTGTACATTCAAACATCATTAAAAGTTAAATGGAAAAATATATGATTAATATGTTTATGTTATCTATTTATCCATTACAGTTTAAAAATCTATTTACACTTGAATAAATGAAAACATACAAAATATTTAGGCTCCTTAAAAGTTATAAGTCAGAATAGTTATTTTTAAATAAAAATAAAATTAAATCAAGTTAAATAAATAAAAGTAAAATATAAATAATTAAATAAAAAAGTATTTTAATACTTTCATATGTGTTACTGCAAATGGTAATATTTATAGTCTACAAAAAGGTTATGTAAAACATATACATATAAACTTTAAGTAAAATAAAAAGTTTAAGTAAAATTTAGTTGATATTTCCTAAGAAACAAAACAATATATACATATATATTTTATCATCACACAATTCTCTTAAAATATTATTTTCAAGCTTCGAATATATTTAGAATAATACAAAATATTGTCTTGCATTTATCGAGAAAGAATGTTTTTTCTATTATACAGTATTTTAGGTACTCCAATAGGTAATCTAAATCGAACATTGTGGTTTCAATGTATTTCACTGTGAATATGAAACCCGAGTTATGGTTGCAATGTCGTTAATTAGTTAATACAGTCGAAACTACAAAATACGATGCAATAAAACTGTGGTAACTTAAATGAAATTAATCATATTTTTCATCACGCGGTTTATTGTAATCGCGGACACACAGATTTCTTTAATACACAATCGGAAAATAACAGCATGGTAACGTCTCCTCGATACTCGCCTTCGTCTAATATACTAACTAGTGTATAACTAATGTAATGTAACTAATATATCTATCCACACACATTTAACTACGTACAATAGATATACGAGTTAAAATCGTAGCAGGCACGCGATACACCAAAATAATCTCATGTAATCGAAAATACTGAAGCCTTGGGAACCGTACTGCGGCCGTTTTTATCGATCAACACTTAGTTGTCGGTATAATGTTTCTATAATATAGATATAATATAGTATAATTTTCTTAAATAAAACTTTGGCTTTATTATCTTGAAGATAATAGTTGATCTTTCGAACGACCAGCAAGTGTCTAACCCTTTCGAAGATGTTGACTTCATAATGTATTCAATTTGTTTAATAATTTTATATATTATAGATAGATGGTTATCATATATTTCATGAAATTATCATTGCCGTTTTCCAATAACCACGATAATGTATTATTGTGTAATCAACTTAAACACGATACGAGTCAGATGCATAAACCATTTAATTTTAATATTATATATATATATATATATATATATATAAATTTCGTGTTCGGATAAGTAGAAAATCGGTTGAGTTGTCTGAACAGTGATAGTGTTTCATTTGTTTATGTTAGGATTCTTCAAGAAAATAATATGTAATCGACCGCAATATCTTTTTCAATCGACTTGGGCGCCACCGTGTATTAATATAATATTTGACATTCGTGATGACAATCATTTCCCTGCGTTAAGAACAAAGATTTTTGATCCGTGTTTATAACACGGCCAGTGTTAATCCCTTAGAAAATGTTCGTTTGTGAAGTAAACCCGTCAGAAATTTTTTGTCAAGGCGAGTGTCGCTTCTATACTGTTTTGTATGAGCTGCGTCATATGTATATAAACCACTGTCTTAAAAGATATTATTATTCTAATGCTGTGATGTACCTAAAACATTCATGCCCGACGAGGGATATATATAAAGCGGTTTCAAACATCAACTTTCATTTCGATTTAAATAATAAATATAAAACATAACAATGAACATCCGAACTTGATACGAAATTATAATTTAATATACGTACATGGCGTAATTTTATAGTTAATTTTTCACCTTATTTAACTATAGGCCTTATATAACTATTTGTGTGTTTTGATTATTTATATTTTTCCAAGTGTTGTTGGTAAAATATTTGATTTTCATTCTATAATAAAATCACTAAAATTATATCGAGTGCTAGTTGTGATTTACATCAGCTGATTTTGTTAGACAAAATAACACGTAATCCATTGGACATCCAGTATACTTAAATACGAATATCCAGTATACGAATTTAAATTCGTGATATAAGTCCCACACTATGTACTGAAAAAAAAGATAACGATAGTCGTCGTGCGTTCGAGTTTGAAACTACGTTATTTTTTCATTAAACTCGCAATGCATTTGCATTGCGATTCACAAATTTGTAACTTATTCCGTACTAAAACGGTTATTTTATGTTCTTCACACTAGTTTAATACATTAGTTTAATAACTAATATATTATTTATACATAGTTCAATTTTAATTTTATAGGTGACTTGTGGCAATTGTAAAAAACAAATGATCTTTGAAGAATATTATTCCAAACACAAAATTGTAAAGTTTCTAAAAGTATATATAAAGTAATATAAAGTATATAAAGTATATGTAATAAAGTATATATATATATATATATATATATCTATATTAAAATATTAATTCTTTAAATATTATTTTATCTTTAGGATTTTACGGATACACTAAAAATATTAAATATTTTCTAGTAAAAATAAATCTACAATAGTGTGTAAATGTGATCAGTGTGATGAAATTAAACTGACTATGATTGGATTTGTAAAACATCTAAGTGTATGTAAGAGTAATATGTGTACAAAATGTTTAGAAATGTAAACCTATTTTATATTTAGATCATTTTTATCAACAAAAATAACAGAATTCATTGACTATTTACAATAACATTTTCCAGTGTGATTTAGAAACATTACAAATGAGAATTAAAATCAAAGTATTGCGACAACATTTAAATCTTAAGAAGGTAAATTATTGGATTATATTTTTGACATTTTATGTCTTTACTTTGGCACATTAAAATAAAAAACCGTCACGAAAAAGTGTCCACCAAAAAGTGTCCACTAAAAGCGTTACCTTGTGTGTGTGTGTGTGTGTGTGTGCGTGCATGTATGTTTTTTCCTTAAATTCTTATCAATTTTATTGAAAACAAATTTACATTAGGAAAATAAATCTAAACTTTTGACATTTTGTCTTTACTTTGGCACATTAAAATAAAAAAGCGTCACGAAAAAGTGTCCACCAAATAGTGTCCACGAAAAGCGTTACCTAAATTAAGATACCCACTGGGGACTGTCACGAAAAAGCGTTACAGAAAAAAAACCTAATCTAAAAAGACAAAATGTCTCACTTAACGCGGACTCATATGCGTTTATCATTTTTTTATTATTAATTTGTACTCATCAATAGAATCAAAAAATAATTTTTTTCTTCCTTTGATTTCTATTGTAATTAATTTTTGTATTTTTTAAATAATACTCTTCAATTCCAATACAGGCACTAGCTTAAAATAGTTACAATATTTACTATAAATATTGTTTTTAATTAATAATAATGGAAAATAAAATACTTACAGATCTTATCATAAATTTAAAGAAAACAATTTACTTAATAAAAACCTGATAAAAGAAAATATGTTGGCAATGATGTAGAAACTAATGTTGGTGCAAATTCAGAGCTTGCTACTGAAATTTTAGTATTTATGATTGTTAATTTAAACAAAATAGTTTAAATGTCAGTAGATATTTTTTTATGCTAATAAGATTGACTTAAATGTTGTACATTATTGTCAACTGTTATTATAAACTTCATGAACTAAGCATTTATGTAACTTGGGATGTTGCAATTGCTGATGTGCAATGTTTTAAAAAATTAGTTTGCAATTTTGAAAACTACTTAAATACAAAATTCATTGTACATAATATAAAAGTTTAATCGACAGTTGACTCTTACCATATGCTTAAATTAGTACGCTCTTATTAAACAGATAAACATATTTTTTCATAAGATAATGGTGGTCGTTGTGTGATTTCCAAAATGAATTTGAATTTGAACTTATCAATAAACTAACAGCATGACAAAAAAATTATGGGAATTCGGTGATGAATGTTAAAGCTGGCAGCAGTGGGCTAGCGGATACTATTGAACATCTGTGTAAAAGAGATGAACGAAACAAGTTGATCGCCTTTTATACGTATATTTTTTTAAATTTAAAGTTTTTAAAAATGAATGTTCATCGAATTAATTTTATCAAACAATTTTTAAAGGATATATTTGTTTTTGAAATGTATGTAAGTAAATAATATACGTACATAGATATTTTTAGTTCGTTGTACATTGTAATATAGGTTTACGATCGTAAGCGCGTTTTGAAAAAAGAAAAAAAACCGTTATTATCGGTACCTTTTGTCGTTCCCGTTTTCGAAAAAAAAACCGTTATTATCGGAACCATTCGTCGTTCCCGTTTTCGAAAAAAACCCGTGATAATATCTATCACAACTGATTTGATTCGTCTTATCGACGTGGGAGAACGGCGGCCCGTTTTTTCGTCGTACAGCCGTGCCAGTCCCCGGCCGCCGCACACAACGGTACGCGCGCGCACACACGTACGAAACGATACGCTTTTCGACAAGGTTGATACGTGTTGTTTGGTTATCGCGGTAACCGTTAGCACGCACGTGTTTTCGTTGAACGCGACCCCGCGGTTTCGCGCGAACCGTCGCATCGGCTCGTGATGACGTGCGCGCGATCGACTACTTCTCGTTCGGCCGTCCCAAGGGACGGCGAGTGAAAAACGGACGAACGGCCGCCGTCCGGTCTGTGCCTTCCGCGGTCCCTTAAAAGTGCGACTCTTGGCTCAGGACTAGCGTGGCCGAGATTTTTGCACACGCTTCACTCGGTTTTCAAACGTAACGGATTCCGCGACGCCCCTCCGTAGGCAATCAAATCGCATTGGAATGCGCGGCCAGTGTCACACTAGTTGGCACTTTTTTTTTGGTAAGTGTTTTTTCGGTAAGTTTACCATCCGTTGTTGAATATGATAGAAACAAGTGCTTACCTAAGCGCTAATGCTAGTTTTCCGGCCGGATTTATCGGTTCTCTGTGTCTATTGCACGCGTTTGATTTTAAACCGTCTATTATTAGATTTAGAATATATGTGCAATTCACGTCCGCAAAACTCTCTGAATTTACTGTGGCCTCCGAAACAAATGTTTTTCAATTAAAATACTGAAAAAACCTTCAGATTTTCTCGTTCGAAACATATGGACCTTTTTTTTTTTTTACGTATATAAGTATTTCTGTGTATGTTTTCTAAAAGAAGAAGTCATAGAAGTGTTTTCTTTTTCTGCAGTTTAAGTGACACGATACCCGTGCTATTTACTGCACCGTATATTATATTTTAGGTATTCACAATAATACTATTTACCAACCACTGTTAACTGATGAAACGTAGAAACGTAAGAAGTGAAGAGTGCTCCAATAAAATAAATAATAATAAAATATTTTTAACGAAAAATATGAGCCTCGCGTCTCTTACGGCCGCGTATTTAATTTCGTAAAAAACCTGGGCCGCACTAGCCGCGCGTTTCCGGACGCGTTCTAAGTTCTAATCGCACATCCTATTGTTTCGTCGTTCGGCCGTTGTCTATGGACACCAACGGCGGTCGTCGCGACAACGGTTCGCCGGACGTTTCGGTCTGTTGTAAAACAACTAACCCGCGGCGCGGGAACACGTTACCGGCGTAACGAACTAGATATGTATTCGCCGCGACCGCTCGTCGTCTCCGTCTAGACGAGTTATGGTCGGTGACCGATCGCAGCGACCGATTGGAAACGTGAGTGACCGACAAATATCAAATAATTGTTATTTCATATACAATTGTTGCTTCATAAAGCAACTATTATTTACGGTATTACATTGTATTGGAAAATGAAATCATTTTAAGTAATTTTTCCCTATTGAAGCTTTTATAATTGACGAACATTTACTGTACGAACGTAGACCACGACCAAAACCAAAATAACTTGGAACATAATAATGCAAGTGAGTTTTGTACAAAAAAAGTTGTTTTCTGACCTAAATAATTGGTTTTTTTTTTTTTCATCTACCATTTGTCTTGAAGTATTGTTCAATCAATTTAACCATTTTAAACACGCGCTTGAGATACTAGTTGGAAGACCTCGACGATTTTTCAAATTCGTCAAACGATTAAATGTCATTATGTTCACAACATGTGTTGTCACATTATTCTCCGAAATTCGCATTCTATAGTATCAAATATTAATCTTTCATTGATTATAAAGAGCTTGTGTTGATAAGATCACGGCACAAATAAAACATTGTCATGGATCAAACGGTAGAGGTTTAAAGATTTCACAACGATGGTGTTTCGTAACGTAAAATATTATCATTAGTTTTGCATCGGTATTATCAGTATATTGATATTTTGAAATGCACCTTGCTCATATCACGATATTTTCCATTCCGAGTTAATGATCTGTACATTGTACTATTCTTTCGTAGCGAATTATCACAAGCTACGTAATTCAGTAGTTTGTTTTATCAGTAGTCGTACTGTTTTCTCGTTCCTTAACAAACACTGTTCTATCGACGTGAAATTTCTTTATCGGATAACACGCGCACATTTTAACTCGATGATACCATGACAAATTCAAAAGTCCCTATTGCTCTGTCTTGTGTTTGTTACGTTTTAAACGCAGATTTAAGTAAGCATTACAACTATCTCTACTAAGTAACACTTTTTGTAGAACATTTCAATAAACCGATGTTCAGTATTGACGTAGTGTTTTTTGTTTTTTTATTGTAGCTACGTATCGACGATATGAAAATATTAGCGGAACTATAAAATTTAAACCGTAAGTACACTTAGTTATACGTACAAAAAAAAACCAATTTTCGTGAAAACAATGCATTTAAAATACGTGTTATGGCTTAATTTTATTAGACATTAAATTATTCATCATTTAACAATATTCGTACATTATATAAATATATTAAATTCGAACGAACGTTATTAATAGCTGAGTACTCAAGTACTAAGATTTCAACGATTTATTTATACATTCCGATGTATGCGAATCCTAACTTGCTAGTTATGATTAATGATTATGTTGAAAACTTATTGAATACAAACGCTTATATTAATTCCGTTTAGAGGATCTATTTTTTTACTGCTAATTATTATTAATTACACTCCATGGTTTTATCGAAAAAAACATTTTGATACTTTCGGGTGTGTTGCTCAAAATTGTACATTGAAAGTATAACTTCATACTTATAAATTAAAATTCATAATATATTTGTTTTTAATAATTATTCAAATAAAACTTACTGAAATATTTTAAATTTATATATACTTTACACAAATGTCAATAAAATAATCATCTTGTTCTTTGTTTATTGTATATGTAGACTCTCGTATACATTTATTAAAAGTCATATTGATTGTTGTTGCTATGTTAGTTTTAGTCGGCTACCAACTATGGTGTTATAAAATAAATGCACAAAAATTTTACATGATATTAATATTATTTAAAAATCCTTCATTAGTGTAGTCCATTAAACTACATGACATAACAGTATATTCATCTATAATTGTCGTTGATTTTGTTATTTATTAAAGTAATATCGTTTTATCTTAATACTTTTGATGAACAAAATATAACTTACTCATAATAGAGAATTTATAAAACAACTTATCATGCTTAAAGGCATGTAACTTGTAACAAAACATAGTATCATACATGATAATATTGCATTATATTCCATTAGTTGTCAGTCAATTTTGGTTACATCAAAGAATGTTGCTAGGTAGAGTTATGAATAGATTGTAACATTGTTGGATGTCTGTGTAGGTTTTTGTTTACTTTTGAAATTCAGCTTATAAACATAGTTAATTAATACAATATTTTAAGTAAAATTTG
This sequence comes from Schlechtendalia chinensis, assembly GCA_019022885.1. Lineage (NCBI taxonomy): Eukaryota > Metazoa > Arthropoda > Insecta > Hemiptera > Aphididae > Schlechtendalia > Schlechtendalia chinensis. The sequence continues at coordinate 3,762,090 of CM032350.1, read as the reverse complement.
ATTTTTAATATTTTTTGTGTCATACGCAATTGTTAAAATTAATTATTATCCCTTATGGAGTGGAATAAACAAAGGACAGTTCAATTCATTGATATATATCAAAATAAAATAATACTGTAGGATGCAAAACATATGCAAAATTAATATATATGTATACTATAGCACTTAATTGTACATTATTCATGATTGAGATATTTTTAAAGAATACAAATGACAAAAACAAAGTAAACATACAACCACTGTAAACCATGGTCAAAATAAAAGTGTAATCCATTTATGAAAGCACATTGTTTTATAACTGATGATACACTAAGCAATATTGTAACATCATGTTAATCGATGTTCATAAATGATCAATTATAATTATGATCATGTAACATTTTCAAGTTTGATACACAATTGCTTTACATGTATGTATGTACCATAACACAATACACATTATGTATTATTAAACTTTAGTTGATATATGGAATTGATAGTTATGAATAAACCAATCAATAAATATTATAGACAGCATTAATAGAACATGAATTTACTTCTACTGTAGTAGAATCAATTTTAAAACCATAAAATCCCAATTACAACCATTGTGTAAAGCAGTTAAGTACATTGCATGAAGATAAAGATAAGATGTTACATATAACTTTCATAGTCTAATAAATTTAGCAATTGATTGACATTTATCTTAAATAATTTTAATGCTTTTACATTTGAAAATAGTTTTCAAGCAATCAAACAGAAATTAAAAAAACAAAAAGATAATATTCTGTAATTGTTATAAATTAACATCATGTATTATTTTAAATTCTAACATTTATATGTATTTATTTTATATTATATATTTTTATAGTAAATAAAACATATTCTATGATTAAAAAAAAAAAGTATTTTTTATGGATTTTCATTAATGTCATATACTATGTTTTTCTTTTTGTATAGTTAAATTTAATCAAAATAATGAACCAATAGTAGATATTGTACCCACTATATGGTTACAACATTTTAGTAAAATTTCTTTTTGTGTTTGGCTATTATAAAAATGTACAAAGCTTTGAAATGACAAAATTAACCGTTTTACCTAACATGCAGTTAGAATATTTGTTAAATTAAAACTAATTTAATGTATACAATACACATTTAATGTATAATATCAATACTTACAAATTGCATTATTTATAGGAACATATGACCAAGCTGGGGCTAAGTTATCATATTTATTAAATAATGATTATATTAGAAGATCTAATGCTGAGGATCATCGAGGAAGTGGAAAATAAAAGAAAAACCAAGTACTTTGAACATAAATTACTCAAATTGTGATTGTCATTTGTTATCTTTTAATTCTTATAATTATGTTCATTACTAAAAATAATTTTTTTTTGCAGTGCAATGAAGAATCAAAAGTTCAAAATATTTGTTAGACAATATTGACTGTAACTATTATATTGTTAACTAATCTATTGCTGATATGATTGAAGGTGGAAAATATGTTAAAAATTGTAATTAGTCATTTTCCAACAATTAATGATATTAATGTATGTTACACTTCAAAGAGGATTTGAATAAACATTGATATAATAAACTAACCAACTCTACCAACTAACATGGGTAGGTAGGTACATAATTCAATTTCAACAACTATAGTTATATATAAAAGTTATACTTTGCTATATAATCATTTAAATTTGTTTTGATTATTTCAGGTTGGCAGATTATGGCAATGTGGTGAAAAATTACAAAATGGCATTACCATGTGTATATATATATAGTCAGTGTAGAATCAGAGGGAAGTATCAACCAAAACATTTTTTTAATGTACATCCACCAATTTTTTTTTTTTTATAAAATTTAGTTAAAACCGACATAATTCTTAATGTACAGAGGTCATTACATAAAAGATAATTGTTTTTTATTTCAAATTAAAATTTTCAAGGTCTTAATTTTTTAAAAAAAAATTAAATATTTTGTTATGCATAGCATTATAATTGATATAAGTATGCTAAGCATTTTAAACACAATGTAGAACAACGAATGTGAAAAATATGTTGAGCTTAATAAGCAATTCAAATTTATATTCTTACTTGTATTTAATCTTGTAGTTATAATAAATAATGTGCTGTCAGAAAACAAGTATATACTATTGGTCATTGATATCATATGTTTAAATTTTAAATTGTATTATTTTTTTGTCTACACTTTACACACCAAGTGTTTCTAGTGGAACATCAATGTTCATACAAAATGAACCAATACAAATGATTTTCCTGTATGTTGAGTTTTATTACTTGGAATGACAAGCTGTGTTCCTTTAAACGATAGCATCAAGGAACAAATTGAAATACAATCAATGTGGAACAACGAATGTGAAAAATATGTTGAGTTTAATAAGCAATTCAAATTTATATTCTTACTTGTATTTAATCTTGTAGTTATAATAAATAATGTGCTGTCAGAAAACAAGTATATACTATTGGTCATTGATATCATATGTTTAAATTTTAAATTGTATTATTTTTTTGTCTACACTTTACACACCAAGTGTTTCTAGTGGAACATCAATGTTCATACAAAATGAACCAATACAAATTGATTTTCCTGTATGTTGAGTTTTATTACTTGGAATGACAAGCTGTGTTCCTTTAAACGATAGCATCAAGGAACAAATTGAAATACAATCAATGTGGAACAACGAATGTGAAAAATATGTTGAGTTTAATAAGCAATTCAAATTTATATTCTTACTTGTATTTAATCTTGTAGTTATAATAAATAATGTGCTGTCAGAAAACAAGTATATACTATTGGTCATTGATATCATATGTTTAAATTTTAAATTGTATTATTTTTTTGTCTACACTTTACACACCAAGTGTTTCTAGTGGAACATCAATGTTCATACAAAATGAACCAATACAATTGATTTTCCTGTATGTTGAGTTTTATTACTTGGAATGACAAGCTGTGTTCCTTTAAACGATAGCATCAAGGAACAAATTGAAATACAATCAATGTGGAACAACGAATGTGAAAAATATGTTGAGTTTAATAAGCAATTCAAATTTATATTCTTACTTGTATTTAATCTTGTAGTTATAATAAATAATGTGCTGTCAGAAAACAAGTATATACTATTGGTCATTGATATCATATGTTTAAATTTTAAATTGTATTATTTTTTTGTCTGCACTTTACACACCAAGTGTTTCTAGTGGAACATCAATGTTCATACAAAATGAACCAATACAAATGGTTTTCCTGTATGTTGAGTTTTATTACTTGGAATGACAAGCTATGTTCCTTTAAACGATAGCATCAAGGAACAAATTGAAATACAATCAATGTGGAACAACGAATGTGAAAAATATGTTGAGTTTAATAAGCAATTCAAATTTATATTCTTACTTGTATTTAATCTTGTAGTTATAATAAATAATGTGCTGTCAGAAAACAAGTATATACTATTGGTCATTGATATCATATGTTTAAATTTTAAATTGTATTATTTTTTTGTCTGCACTTTACACACCAAGTGTTTCTAGTGGAACATCAATGTTCATACAAAATGAACCAATACAAATCTTTAAACGATAGCATCAAGGAACAAATTGAAATACAATCAATGTGTAATAACGAATGTGAAAAATCATGTTAAAAATATTACTGGAAATACTAAAAAAAAGATAGTGTTCAAAAACTTTCAACAGAAATAATACTGGATGTTCCATTAATTTGAACTACTTAATGTTTGATGTTGTATGATATTGTATACAAAGTGATATTGCGACGGCAGTCCCAGATAGTGGCCAAAACCAAACCTATAATATATACAAACTAGAAGTAGAAAACATCTTAATTAAAATAGGTCAACTAAACACATGGTGTTAATAATAATAAAAATGTTATTATTATTGTTTTTGTTTAATAGGCCTCTACTTGAAAAGTATTTGGTTTTAAGATTTAACACAAAAACATTCGTTTTAAAAATAAATGGAACCGTGAACAAAACAAACATGTTTTGTAAAAGATACCTTTGTTACCTTTGTTTTGCACATGTAGCCTAACGAAACGAATTCCCGTTATAGTTATCAGCACATTGTGTACAATGTAGCACATTGTGTATCATGTGAAATATTGGCTCACATAGTACAAATGTGATGTAGGTTTTCATTCATGTTATGCGTTTCAGTTTTATACCGACAGTTAGGTTTTCATATAATGAGTTTCCATTTTGTTTCGGTGATGATTATTTTTTCCAGTAACAACTACCGTTATTCGTGTTACGGTGATGGCCCGTCTTATGAATCTGGCTCACCATAACCACATCCATCGTTTGATATGTTGGTACACGGGTTGTAACCGATGACTACATCTGACGCATGTCATTCATGTTCGAAAACGATAACAAGTACGTTGTAACCAGTAACCAGTGTCGTACCATGACGTTATCTCATTGGCATTACAGTGGTGAACCACACGACATTAACCGATGTGTCGTTCGTTTAATGGATGGACAAATATTTGGCTGTCTACACTGTGCTAAAATAGTGACGTGGGTGATAAACGCTTGAATGTCCGATGTGGCCCGTCGGGCCTGCAATCCATATCGTGCATATGGAATACACGTATGCGCCACTCACCACGTTTGGCCAACATTTTCATTTTTCTTGTTGGTGTCCGTCGACTGGTTCGCGTGTTCTCGTCCTGTCTGGTACAACGGTGTTGGACGACAACTTCATCGTCATTATCATTGGTTTTTCAGGTAATTTGTTTCGACATGACAACTCAAAAATGGCTACGTACCACAATGGAATGTTAGTAAGCATCTCGGTCGTTGATCTGTTTGAGAATTTACATTGCGTAAACAATTGCTGTAATTACGTAACCATTGTTCTCATCGGAGCAATTCAACTGGCGTGTCATTATTACTGTATCGATTACAGATCGCAATTGCTGGTAATTAATATTTAAAATTAAAAATTTTTTTTTTTTTTCAAACCGTGCGTATTATTATTTTTTTTATTTTTTTATTTATTTTTTTTTTACTATTATTATTACTATTATTATTACTATTATTACTATTATTATTATTATTTTTATTATTATAATTTTTTTTTTTTTTTATTATTATTTATTTTTTTTTATTTTTTTATTTTTTTTTTAATTATTATTACTATTACTATTATTACTATTTTTATTATTTTTATTATTATTATTATTATTAGTTTTAGTATTATTATTATTATTATTATTATTATTATTATTACTATTATTACTATTATTATTAACTGGCGTGTACAGTATTTTAAATTCAATTTGATTTTGTGTTCCTCCTAGGTGAATCAGGTGGTTTTGAACAAACTTCATAGACATTACTGTTGCACAGAACGAACAATGTTAAGTGAAGAACACATTCTGTGTAAGCACATAGACTATGATGAATGTGTCATTAAATTTTCTGATGACAACGACGACGACAAAAAAAAAATACCAGTATCTGCGCAAAGTTCGAAAATCATTATTACATGTTCTATGAAACAACCTATTTCATTTTATCATAAATACGACGTAGAGGAACAGTGGAAATCATTTTTGAATAATGAACACAATATTAATCAATTAGAAAATAAAATGAGAATTGGAATAAAAACATTAAATCATCTCTTATATAATAATTTAAAACCAGAAATCACTTACAAAAATACTTTAGACACCATTGAACTAGATGAAAAGAAAGAAATGTACTATGACACCTACAAACAAAATACAATAGATATAGCCAAAAATGGCGATGTTATGGCTGTTAATGAAACTATTTATACTGCACCAGTTGATCTACCTGTAATTGGAAATTTAAAGTATCCCATTCTTAAAAATGGACAAATAATATATGCAAAAGATATTAATTCATTACATTCCTGGTTGAAATGTGAAGTTATAAATGTGGTCAATGGCAATTTTGCGCTTGTTAAGTTTGATGTTTATGAAAAATTAATGAGCACAAAATTAATTGCTTACTTTAAACCAAGTTCAATACAATTTCCTGTAGGCACCAGAGTGATTGGAAAGTTAAATAATACGAATTCTACAACAAATAATAATTTCTGTGCTGGTTTCATAGGTGAACCTCCAAAACTATTGAACAAATTCCGGTAAGATTAATTATATTTAATAACTAGTATAATTTTTTACATATAATGTATATTTATTTATGTTACTGTTAAAATCTTAAATCCATAATTTTATAGTTAGTAATTAGTAATGTATTTAAATGTTAAAAAAAAAATAAATATTCTATTTATATAATTAGTAGTTTTTAAAATATTTAATTTAAGTAATTTTAAAATATGTTTTGTTAAATATTTATATCATTAACTAGTGCAAAAATGTAAAATAATTTATTAATATTATTAGTTTAATTACATTATATAATTATGTTGTACATTACGAAAATATTTGTTTGATTTGTTAATGTACAGTTTTTAATAAATTTAACAACACAAATTTATGAACAAAATATAAAAATGGTATAATCATGACATGATACACTATTTAAAATAATGTCATATTTATGCCCATGGTTATATTTATGTATGGATAGTGTATTTATACTGAATCCGAGAAAAAACGTTCCACCAGTAAATAGAAAAAAAAAATTATACTTGTATATTAGATGTATATATTTTAAAAAATATTAACCTTCAGTGAATTCCACAAAATCAGTTTATAATCCTACACGAAATGAAAACTGGTATTGAACTTAACTGATATATGAATATATATATATATATATATATATATACATATATATATATATATACATAATATACAACAAGTATTTATTTTTATCTAATTTAAATTATTAATTTATTTTTATTTTACACGTGTTTAAAATACACCATAATAATATGATTCTATTTTGATACATGAGATACTATTACTTATTTCATAAAAATATTAATTAATAATAATTAAATAAACAATATTCAGTAATATTAAAAATAAATTTATATGGTAAATATCATCGTCTGTGTAGTAGTTAGAATATTTAATAAAAAAAAAATAGTGGTAGATAACTCATTGTACCACGCTATTGAAAAAATATAAACCGTGTTTTTGTATATTTAACTACAAAAATGGTTTTGATGTGTCAGCACGAACTCAATAATACATAAAATATATTGTATATATATATAAGTAATTAAAGTGACTTTTCAAAAATGGTGCAATTCTTTTTATATTAAAATAATAATCGTATTTAATGTTTTATTATATATTTAAATAGACTATATATTATTACATGTGTCATATATTTATTGGGAATTTATAAAATACCTAGTTAAATTTTTAATTATGTACTTGTTTTTTTTTTGTTAGTTAGTGAACTATGTATTATTTATAAATAACACCATCTAATATATGTATATATATATATGTGTATATATATATATATATATTATTTTTTTTCATAGATATTTGATATTTTTCGACAACAATTGTGTTCAATATTGCCAGCATACAGAAATTCGCTTAATAGCGAACAAGGCGAATGACATTCCAGTTGATATGCATTCTGATGATCAAGAATTTATTCAAAATTATTTAGTCAATTATCCTGACCGTAAGATGTTAAAATTAACTCAAAACCAATTCTTAAGAGCTAAACATAAAAACCTATGGCAACAAACAAAAGTGTTGGAAGTCGATGCATCTTTAGTTAAATTATTCTTTTTGGATATAAAGGAAAGTGATTGGGTGTATCGTGGTTCATTAAGATTATATAAACTCTTTATAGAAAAATTTCCTAAAAAAGTTATTCTACAATCTGGAATAGTCAATATAGAACTGAACAAACAATGTAATGAAAATAAGAATGCTGAACAAAAATCTTCCTTCGTTGTAAGTAGTAGAAATGTAGCTCTCAAAAGAACCAACAAGATGCCAAAAACTTTTGGTAAGAAGAATAAAAAACAATCGAAATATAATAAAAGTAATATCGTAGAATCAATAAGTTCTAACGACATGAGTACAAAACTTGGTAAAGATGTTGTAAGTGGCAACACTATATTATCCAATAATTATGCTTTACGTCCAAAAAAGTACGTTGTTCATAACTGTAATCGTAACTGCATTAGCTGGACTTCATACAGTTTCCAGAAGGCAATGAAAATCAATATGTTAGCCATACCGTTAAATTTTGGTTTTGTAAGATATTGGGCAACTATTGGTTGTGATGAGTATGTTTTATACAAAACCCCATGTGGACGTACTATTCGAAACATACAAGAAATGTACGATTATCTTCTTACAACCGAAAGCGAAATGACAATCGACTACTTTGATTTCGATGTTTGCATAAACCCATTGGGCAGTTATAAATTACCGTTTTCCTATATATTTGTACTAGATGTGTCTTTTGGTAAAGAGTGTATACCGATAACGTGCGTGAATGAAATAAACAACGAGGAACAACCAAAAATGCATTATATGACCACTAGACAACCAATGAAAGGTGTTAGTATGAATGTAGAAAACGATTTCTTATGTGGCTGTGACTGTACAGACAATTGTGCAAACAAGTCTAGATGTGCTTGTTGGAAGATGACTATTAATGAAGGCCAACGATTTTTACGCGATTACCATAAAAATCTAAACATCGGCTATAAATACCGACGATTATCTGAAAAAGTTTTTACAGGTATTTATGAATGCAACAGTAAATGCCAATGTTCCAGTACATGTTTAAATCGTGTTGTGCAATTCCCGATATCACAACGGTTACAATTATTCCGGACGGAGAAAAAAGGTTGGGGGGTACGTTGCTTGAATGACATAGCTCAAGGAAGTTTCATATGTAATTATGTTGGTAATTTGTTAACTGAATACGATGCCAATCAAGACGGAAAAAAATTTGGCGACGAATATTTGGCCGAGTTGGATTATATTGACACCTTAGAAAAATTCAAAGAAGATTATGAAGATAGTATACCTGAAAGTGATCAAGAGAACTACAATACTACTAATAATAATGATGAAAGCGGTGTAATCTCTATTTCGTCTGATGAAGAATTTCAATATATATACGAAGGTAATAATTATTGTTGTTTTTACTTATCAGCAAGATTTATTCGTTTTTATTAATGTTATTATTATTATTTATTTTGTATAAGTCATAATAGTATAACGATTTCAGGCGACCCGCAATCGTCCCAAAAGAGTAGAAGATGCAAAACTGTTATAAAGAAAACTAGCAATTATGAAAAATCCGCACATATTACGTCTAGGTTAAATAATACACATCACATTAAAAAAAACAATGATACTTTTCCAAAATCGTTGCGGAAATATTTTGGAAACAATGAAAGTGTGTACGTCATGGATGCAAAGGTTTCTGGTAACATCGGACGTTATCTAAACCACTCGTGTTCTCCAAATATATTTGTTCAAAACGTCTTTGTTGAAACGCATGATCCAAGATTTCCGTGGTTATCCTTTTTTGCATGCGAGAATATAGAAGCCGGAACAGAACTGTCTTGGGATTACAATTATGTTATTGGAAGCGTTCCTGGAAAAATATTAGAGTGCTATTGTAATTCTGATAATTGCAAAGGAAGATTACTTTAAATGCATAAGTCTTGAGTCATTAATAACTTGTTCAAGCACTTATGCAAGATTTATTTTTTTTGAATATTAAGTCCAATATACCTACATACACATTACAATTTTGATAGTTGTCTAAGAACTAGTAAAACCCTGTGGTGTTTTTATTTATGTCTTATTTTAATTAATTTAAAGAGCAATCCAAAATTGTATTGAATGCAATACAGAACAAATTTATAATTTATCTATAAGTATCTTATAAGGAAATAAAATATACTTAATCAAAATTGTAATTTTGACAATAAATATGAATTACGATATGAAATAATTGTAATATGGAAAAAAATTTTAAATATATATAATAATCTATTTAGATATACATTAAATTTTATACCCTTAAATTATTGTGAAAACTTTAATGTATTTATACGTTGAGACTATGTATTATTGTCTTCTAAATTCTTTTTTTTTACCTAAATAATTGTTCATATTTTTTCAATGAACTTATTTTTATCAAAATAAAAATATTCATTTTAACTATTTTATATGGTTTATCAAATTAAATCCACAATACTCTGGCCCACGTCGGTTTCATGGTTGATAACACAACCATTATATACGTAGTCTATCACAAAACATTCCATAACTTGGGTACGGATATCACAAAATATTTTAAAGTTCACAATGACCAAAATAGTTTTAAATCCGACTGAATTGTTGAGTATTTTCATAAAGAATCCTTGAAAGTAACTGGGTAAGCGATTTCCAAATAGTCGTCGGTGACATAAAAAAAGTCATATTATAGCACGATCCAAAGAAATTAAAGTTTACATCAACTTTTGTACTGAATACTTAATTATTACTTATTGAAGAATTACGTGATGTAATTTTATTTGTGTAAATTAAAGAAAACTATAGTTCACATTTGTGTATATAAAAAAAAATCACACAAATTTATCCTTGAATTATTTCAATTACGTATTATCATTTTTGTTGCATTATATTTTAATAAAATTTAAGGCAGATATGTATTTTTTGGAATGTTTGTGTTAGTTTAGTGTTAGTAGGAATTATGACTAGAGAAAAGTTTTATATTTTTTACATATCTTTACACACGACTTACAAAATCGTACCAATAAACTTTGTGCAGTTTTATATTGTAAAATAGATAATTTAGGTACTAGATTTAAATGTAATGCCAAGAGCTTCTTGCCCAGCGTCATATGTTTTTTCATTTTCAGGTTACCCAAAAGAGCGCTTTTTGACACGCGAAACAGTACACAACAAGATATTTTGTCGTCAATCGCATAAAACAGATGCACGCGGACAGACACGAATCATCGGTTGGCGAATAAAACGCAAAATCTAAACTATCGAACACATAATTCTTGAACACGCGTCGTGTGCTATGGACGAAAACAAGACCACTCGCGTGGTCATCCATACCGTTACCCGCGTGCAATACCGTATGTGACGTTCCCGCGTTCCCGCCGGCACACGACTGCGTGTGTTTTAGAGCGGCAACCTCTACGTGGACGCGTGAAACCGTTTCGACGTGGTCGACGGGGAAAACGATGGTCTCTCGACGTACACGGTTCTCCGTTCGTTCGAAAGAGATGAAACATCGTCGGTGCCGGTTCCACCGTCCATCGTGTGTACAAATACAAATACAAATGCCCGACGATACAAAAGCAAACGCGGACACGGGACACTTTTTGTCGCGCAACTATTTCGTCTTTTCCGCAATGTCCGTTCAGTGATATGTATATATAGGTGCGGGCACGGAGCGACGTAACTTTTCAGTTGCTCTGGCCGTTGACGAAAGGGTGACGAAACTGTCTTCGTTCCCACAGTTGTGTGCTACGTGCAAGTCGCAGTCTCATTGTAAAACGATTTATACAGCGTTACTTTCACAAAATAATAAGCAAGTTCTTTTACTTGCTTAAATTAAGTTATTTTTTTCATTACTTAAATAAAATTGTTTTAAAATTATTTACACTTCAATAAGAAAAGTAAAGACGTTACTTTTGAAAAAAAACAAGGCTGTTCAGGTGGGTAACAGTGTTAGTTACATATTACTAAGCAAAGTGCACTTGTCGAAAAACACGTGAAAATGAATTTACATTCGGGAAACCGTTGCTTACCGTATGCGTTCTCTCAAAAATCAAAGCAACTGGAGAGCAACGACGGCAAAATAATTACGCGACGAGAAGTCTTCCGTTTGCGCCCACCCTTACTTACTATGGTCCGACTAAATTGTGTATAGACTGTATAAATTGCGCAGTGTCTCGAGACATTTCATTGCCCGACTACGTGGTACACACTATTTCCGCAATGTCGGCAGTGTTACTTACATCCGACGTACAATTTATTTAAATTGTTTAGAAATCGAATGTACACGCACGTTCGCTCTTGTGAGCAGTACGACTATTAACTGAACACAATATAGTATATTATTGCTCGACGAAATAGTGATGTAATCATACGCCAAAAACACACGACGTATTAATTAAAAAATAATTTTCGAAATGTGATGACGAGTTAAATACGTAAACGTATGCATTATGCGACTTTTTATTTTTGTACATTCCGAGTGAATAATGTTTACCGTTGATGTGATTGTTTTGTTTTATCCGTGAACACCTTTTTCGTGTTGAAAGAGAGTACTCGGGATGATGTCGGAGATGAGTTACGTTCCGGTAGCAAATTCTATCTACAGTTAATACATTAACTAAACACGTATATTGATTTTCCCAGAAACGCGATTTAAAACAACGTGAAAGTCGCAGTATAAACCCGTTAAATCATTGTCGTTTTGGACACGGACATTTTTTTTTACATTTATTCAATATATAATACAAGCTCAGACACATTATACAATGTTTTAACAACATTAAATCGTATTTATAATATATATTATATATATATATATAATAACGGAATCGTTTTCGAAATCATTGATTTCGAATTAAAAATAATAATTAAACTAAGTAACTCATTTGAGTCAATATTCACCGCATTCGGTGTTTTTCTTTCATGTATAAATATTACACATTTCACGTATAATACTTGTAATACAATTGTCCTACGTTTTTTATTTATTCGTTTCCTTTTGTAAACTACTTAGGTACCCGTACCAAATAATTTGTAATCGAATTCTTCTGAATTCGTCGTTCTGCTTTTTCTATTAAAACCGAATTAAATTACGATTGGAAAAAGACACGCGGATTGCGTACCATGTCATGTCGAGTCGGCCTTTTTTCTTGTCGAAAAAGGCTTTAAATTTCAACGTTTAAAAAAATATACATCTGTAATCCGGTTTTTACCATGTGGTAGGCAATACCATATTCAACGAACTTAATCACGTGTTAACGTATTTTTTGCGCGCCAAAACGTATAAAAACGTGGCCGGAGAAATTGAAATCGCCTCTGCTCTCAAACGTCGTAAAACGGTTTTCGACAAACGGTCAAGATATCAAAGAACGTGTAAACACGCGTATTTGAAAACGCGTTCGTCGTAGTCGTCGGTACGGTAGTTGTGACGTCACACAACGACCGATACGATATTTCCGAAGGGGCGCGCCTTAGGCATTCTCGACGCACGTCATTGTCCGATAGTATTGTATGTAACCACCTCGCATCTCGGCGGCCTCAAAGAATGTTCTCGTCGGACGATGTTTTTTTTTTTTCCTCCGTGTCGGCGGGCCGCCATTTGACGGTGACCCGCGCAACAACGTAATCACACGATAATTGATAAGAGACGCTTGGTTTTAACCGTACCGATTTTCGTACGGGAACGATTGCGCGACGTTTCTCAATCACCGGTCGAACGCGGTTTCCGCCATTGTTCTCTCTCGCGTTCATTACGCCAGTCGTGAACTCGGTGTTTAACGTTAATTAGGTCGACCGTAATCGAGTACGTGTTATTATTGTATACGTGCTTATAATTGTTAGACGATACACATATTTATATAATAAAGCCATTTGATTTTATCGTGTTGAATTATTATTGCTACTGATTATTTTACTATTGTCTATTCGTCATGGTGAATTGTCTTGTGTCGAAATGCAATCGTTACCGTGAGAGAAAACAATGCAAGTTTTTCAGTTTTCCACCAGAGAAGATATTTAAACACCCCCCCCCCCCGCCCAACACCTCGATGAAATATATAAGATCGCTATTAGTCATCGTTATTGTATTTTGCACATATCTTAATTAATTAACTTTAAATCACCGGTGGACATTAACGAGTTAAAAGTTTAAATTAAGTTTCTTAATGCGTTTATTCGTTTACTTTTTTTTTATTTAATAAAATTGTTTCGTATATGAGTACTTACTACATTATAAATTGTATATATATATATGTATGTGTGTATGTATAATATTTCTGAATTAATATTTAATTCAATGTATATTTTACAACAGGATGTTGATTTTATTTTATTTAATGTCATTTTTTAATATTGTCGAATGTAAAACAATTTTTTACCATTTGCAATATTTATAAATGTACTAATAACTTTTAACAATACAACAATATCAAGTTTTTTTATTAAAATAATTCTATGATTTTTACATTAGTGCCTCTTTGGATTATGTGCTAGGAATTGCTATTTGCTAAAATTACAAAATAGAATAGAATACATATGCTTCCATAGTTGACAATATATTCAAAATGAATTGTTATTTTACACAATATCAAGTTTTTCTTTTAAATAATAAAATGTCTTGTAATTATTTTAATAGAGATATATATTAATTATATATATATACCTATATATTATGTATATAGGTTTAAGTTGTATATGCAACTTTAATTTTGTGTTTTATGGTTTATTTATAGGAAACTATAATTTCTATTGAAAAACCGACTGTTTCTGGTGCTAAAATTGAAGACATTTCTTTAGATGTGGAAACTTAAATAGAAGAATAGCAAGTCTTGCATCAATTTAAAAGGTCTTACCAATTTAAATATAAAGACTTTATAACAGTTTCAACAGTTTTAAATTTTAATCAGTTTAATACCTCTAATATTTCAACATTCATAATACCAATCAGAAAATGCCCCGTTCAAGATAGAGAAAATGTAAATTGAGAAGTTAATTGTTTCAAAAGTCAACCATTCGTATTTGAAGTATTCGAGGACAACAATATCTGATTACTTGTTATGAAGAAATACTTAATAAAGCAACAATGAATTTAATATTTGGTACTTTTAGGAATGTACACATAATTTATTTTTGTTAATTTTGTTGAAATAAACAGAAAATAAATATAAATTCTCAAATATTGACATTAATGAACTTAATTTTTTTGATTTCAATGAATTGAGTGGAATCATAGAACCATAACCTAACCAATATTATATTTGAATGTGTTGAAGCTTTCATGGATTGTTAATTTCCTGACATTATTTTCAGATATATCCATGTGTGTAGTTTTGGGCTGACGTTTTGGACTCCTTTCAGAGTCCATCTTCAGAGCGTAGTTACTTGGTTGAGTGTTATAACTATACTCTCAGCTTATTATATCAGCTCAATATTATATTGACTTAGCTATAAAGAAATATAATGTTCTGTTCAGTATATTAAGCAGTCCTTGAACTTCAACATAGTAGTCATATTCATCATAAAGTATTCTATATAAAACTATCATTTCCTAAAAAAGTCTTAGTTAGTTTCAATATTGATACAGATATTTTACTTCAATAATCAAGTCATTACCGACTAAACCATCTGGCTTAATCAAATCACATAATTTTGTAGATGTACTTTTTTGCCTATTCATTTTGTTCAAAAGTTATGGTATATATTTTTTATGTTTAACAGCATTTCAAATTTAAATCTTGCCCAACAGTTTATGAAGCTAATATTTTAAAATTTTATCATCATTCATAGGAACTTTGTTTTATACAACACATTTCTGAAACTATAATGATTTTATTATATTGTCCAATCTAACTGCTGATACACAGTAGGGTTTTATGGGTTTTAGTTGATTGACGCAGTAGGGTTCATCAATTGTTTTTGTTGTCACAAGACTTAAAGAAATTCGTTTGAACAACTAGTCTATATGAAAAATTATAATATAATATTTTATAACTAGATAAAATGGTTATGTATTAATCGAGTCATTTACTTGCACTTTTAACAAACATTTGTATAAATAAAATAATGATGACATCATACTTGGCTTGTTATAATTGACATTGCATATCTATGTCACCATTATCGGCATTAAATTTATAATAGTAATTTTAAAATACAAGATATTAACAGGTTATACGAATAGTTCAGCCATACAGGTGTTCAGACAAAAGTGTATAAGTATATTGGAACTCGAATATGCCGAAAAGTTTAATTTGAGAATTGTTATTATTGGAAAACAGGTACTTCTTCATATTAATTTAATAGTAGAACAGTTTGACCCAGTACATATCCATATTTATAGGTTTTTACGTTTACTTGAACGTTATTCGTTTGATTTCTGATACTTTCACACCATTTTTGGTCGTAAATTATTATCAACAATAAACACTGTTCGGACGCATTTACAATTATATGCGTTTTATTCTCTTTTTATCAATCTTGCATCTAAAAAAAATCCATACACGCTGCTACAACTTTCGCCAACTATCGACGTTCATATTCGCAATCATAATTACATTTATACAAAACCTTTTGAAATATTGTTAACATAAAACCGTTTGTGAATAAGTAGACATCGAGAACTATACCGTTTATCGATCGAAACAAAACGTCTAAAAACTAATGAATGACGTTCAACAACACTTGTCGGTTGAAAACGTTCCAACGAATATCGACGTTTGAAATGTTTTCAGTGACGTCAGACGTACGAAATAATTATTATCGTTATCAGGATTTTATGACCGAGACGCCGCCGTGTCTCGTAACAGTCGCGCTGCGCACGGCGTGGGCAAAAACCCGGGAGACGTTGTGACGGTTTGTGAGACAATGTTTATCGCGCGGTGGTTGGGTGTTGGTAACGGTTGTGATGACGGCCACCGCGATTACGGCGCGATAACGTGTTGATACGGGAAAGGCCACAACGCTGGTACCGGTCGGCGGACGGGCGGCCCGTCGATTATCGTTATTTGTTGTGGCCGTCGGTGATAACAGTCGCGGTCGCGTTCTCGCCAGTTATCGTATTACGCCGTGTTTCCCCGTCGCCGAACGCCGCGCACCGGGTGTGACGATGTCGTCCGCGATTACGATACCAGTGCACCGTTCTCGCGGACACCCGTGAACGGACGCCGTCACCCGAACGCCGCGAGCACTACGCGTCGTCCTCGTCGACCGAATCGGACGACGAATCGCGCGATGACGGCGGCGGCGGCGACGGCGACGGCACGGCCGACGGCCATCGCGTACTACTACTGCGTCGCGCTGCTGTTGTGGCTGCGCGTGCACCGCGTGTCCGCCATCGCCGACGCGCTGTTGGCCGAGCCGTCCTGCGTCGACGGCCTGAAACTGAGGTGCGCGAATGCCGGCACCGCCGCCGCGTCGCAGCTCGACGTCCTGGAGTGCATACAGCTGTACGAGGTAATAATGATCGAAACGCCGTGTCTACGATCGTTCCCGCCGCCGTATCGTTTAACGCCGCCGCGACGGATGACCGATCGAACCGCGTCGTATCGTCCGTCTGTGCCGATACGATATTTTGTTTTCTTGAAACGTTTGTGCCCGTCGTACGGTGACAGATTCATGTCCGAAAATCGGTCATGTGACTTTTTTAGATTTAGTTTAAAAATCATCCTGCCGATCGATAGATATTATTGTAGTTGTTTTTTAAACCGTAATAAAATCGTCGATGAGTACATCGTATGGCGCTCATGTGTATATATTTATAATATTTTGTATGATAAATCCGAATAAACTATTGTTATGAAAATAAGCAGCCGAATAAATGTAATTATGTGATATAATTTAGAAATTATTCGTCTGTTTGTCGTACAAAATACATTTTGTACGTTTATTAATTTATGATTTAATCTTGTTAAGGACTCTGAGTTTTCGACCGAATGTCAAATAGCCATATGGACTCATTTAAAGAGATTCGTGGCAAAAGAAAATCTACGAGCTGTACTCAAGCCAAAATGTAGATATGAAATTGAAAGACTCAACTGCGAACGAGACAAGAATTGGTTCGGTTGTATAGTTGACAAAAAACAGAGCATTACCAAGAACAACGACTGCCTGCATTTGATATTGCGAATAGAAAACATAGCGTTTTCTGATTTTAGACTCATTTCGAATTTTTCAAATTCATGCAAAGACGATATAAAGAAATTCCATTGTTTAGATGATCGGGCCTCTGATGTGAGTATAAGTAATTTAATATGTTTTAGAGTTTATTCGTTATGTTATTTTCTTTTTCTTTTAGACATTGTATCGAGGACATATATTGGAGTGTCTTCAATCTAACATAGACAAACTTTCCACAAAACAGTGTTTGCCACTAGTCTACAGACTGTCCGAGTGGCAAGCGGATAATATCAAATTTGATTATTCTCTTCATATGGCCTGTCTGAAAGACAAAGAAAAATTGTGCGCCGACATTCCAACCGGTAGCGGTCTTATTTACAACTGTCTTTCCAGACATATTGGTAGCGGACAGATGTCACAACCCGTAATTTTGTTCATTGCTTTGTTAACGTTTGAATACATTTTTACTATTTTTTTTTTTTTAATGTTCTAGTGTCAAAATCAATTGTGGAGAAGAGAGAAATTGATCACTGGAAATATTAGGGTCAGTAAAGGATTGACAAGAGCATGCAGAGAAGATATTCGTAAATATCACTGTCGAAGATTAGTGTCTGATGATAAGGATGTACGCTTAGCACAACTTTTGTTGTGTTTAGAAAATGTTATACATAATGGTAAAACCGTTGTCACTGCTGCAGTTGTTAGACTATGTAATCAAAACGATTTTTAACAGGAACTGAAGTATCTTCGGATTGCCAATTCGAATTGATGGAACATCGGAAATTGTTACTCCAAAATTATCAGTTATCGCCAGAAGTCGTTTCAATGTGTTCGAATGATATTGAAAAATATTGTCAAAATAACGAAATCGGTCGGCGTACAATTCATTGTTTAATGGACCATTCCAAGCCATCACGTCAAAAAAACCGAATCGCAAAGTCGTGTCAAAAAGCTGTATGTGGTTGTTGAGTTATGAGTTTTGGATGTCAATGAAATATAATAAAAAAAATGTATTTGTTGATTAATTAGTTGCAAAAACTTATGCGCATCACAAATATCGGCGAAGACTGGAGAGTGGATCCTGTACTTCAAGAAATGTGTCAGTCTGAAGTGGATAAATATTGTTCCGATAGACCTCCCGGTTATAATAGGTGATTTCTATTTAATTGCCAACATAATGTAATATGAAATAAATTGTATACATATTCGTTAATGCTGTAGGGTAATGACTTGTATGTTGGAAAAATTATTTGAGGGACTAATACAAAACGAGTGCAAGAACGCATTAATGCCAGTTCAATATTTCATCAACCGCGATTTCACATTAGATCCTGCACTGTATCAAGCATGTTTTTCGGACGCGTCCAGGATATGCAAAGCGTCCAATGATTGGCTCAAAGAACCTAAGGAGAACTTGGT
This sequence comes from Schlechtendalia chinensis, assembly GCA_019022885.1. Lineage (NCBI taxonomy): Eukaryota > Metazoa > Arthropoda > Insecta > Hemiptera > Aphididae > Schlechtendalia > Schlechtendalia chinensis. Next base: position 3,742,848 of record CM032350.1, on the reverse strand, counting down.
TTTACCGTGTCTCGTTCAATATTACCGGCCCTTCACATCGTCGGCAACTGGAGCAAAATATAAGGTAATCGTGCCGAGCGGATTAAAAGTTATTTGTGGGCATTTATTTACAATTTTCGTTAATGTTTTAGCTAAAGCCAAAATGTAAAGATCAAGTTAGAAAAGTGATGATACAACGGGCTATTAGTGTAGACCTCAATCCAGAAATCGCCGAAGCGTGCATTAAAGATCTACCGAATTTTTGTCATAAAAAAACTGGCGTTGGAGAGGAAATGCTTTGTCTACAAGACAACTTCAATAAGTAAACGATTTGTGTTCATACATTATTGAATTTTCGAGTACATTTAATATCAATGAAATTATTATTCTAGTAAAAAAATGACTAAAGAGTGCAAGGAATCAATTAGTCGATGGACAGAAGCACAAGCAGAAGATATTCAGTTGAATCCTGTTATTAGATTACATTGTAAATCGTTTATTCAAAAATTTTGTTCGGTAAATATAATGTAGTAATTCGGTTTTTAAAATATGTTTTCAATATTATCCTAATGTCTTAGGCGGAACTTCTATCTAAAGAGGATATCGGTAAGAACGATGTAATGGACTGTCTGATAAAAAATAAAAACGATCCAGAAATGAAAACTGAATTGAAATGTCGTGCTGCTGTGGAACATTTTCAATTAATATCAATGAACGATTACCGTTTTACTTTATCGTTTAAAGAAGCTTGTCGTTCAACTGTAATTAGGTATTGTCCCAAGTCTCGCACAAAACCAGAGGTACGTAAGATCATAAGGACTCCCCATATAAATATTTTACTTACATTTTGATAAGAGCGTACATATATAATTTGGTTTTCTTTTCAGGTCGTTGCGTGTTTAAGTGAAGTAGTACGAAATGATACTATTACCGACTCAAAGCATAAAGTAACAAAACCGTGTCGACAACAACTCAGAGCGCAATTATTACAACAACGCGAATATCTCGAATTAGACCCGGTTCTGAAGAATGCTTGTCAAAGCGATATTGTAAAACACTGTTCCGGCATGGAATCTGGTTCAGCACAAGTAAAACGAATTGTTAAAACTTATTTTTTAACGTTTATATATAATTTAAATTTAAAACGTTAGGTTTTAGTATGTCTTGAAATGAACAAAAGTTTGCTGTCAGATCAATGTCACCGTGTAATATTTTTGATCCAGAGACAAGATTTGACGGACAGTTCGTCAGATTACGTGCTGTTGACAAAATGTCATAAAATGTTACAACTGTATTGTAAAGAAGAAAATTCTTCTAGAGCATTAAGCTGTTTAAAGGTAAATTTTTCGCATTATTATTCTCTATATATTTCACAACGAATACAAATTATTTCGTTGTTTTCATGTTTCATAATTTAATTTATCTGCTTATAGAAATTTAAACACGACTCGGCATTTGAAAAACCTTGCCAGTCACTTGTCATTCAACGTATGATAGAACAAAGCGATGATTATAGACTAGATCCAGCACTCCATCACAGTTGTCAAGCAGATATCAATCTATATTGTAGTCAAATTTTAGCTAAATTACGACCCGAATCCGAGTATAATGGAAAAGTGCTACACTGTTTGAAAAGTCCGAGTTCTATTACCTATTTTATTTTATTGTGAAATTAACAATGAAAATTAAATTTACAGGAAAAGTTTCGGCAGAGAAAACTAAAACCAGAATGCGAGAAACAAGTGTCAGTGACTTTGCGTGAATCTGCATTAAATTACAAATTGAATCCGTTATTACGTAGTCTTTGTACGATTGAGGTATTTCGATAAATATTTTTTGAAGTTTTATTAATTTCATAACATAAATTGCGTACGTAAAATTGTTATGAAATTGAACAAATATAAATTTTGATGCGTTTCGTGTAAGCAGATTAAAGAACTTTGTCGAAAAGAGGAAAACAGTGAAGGCAACGGTGGTGTAGAAAATTCTGGACAAGTGGAAGAATGTTTAAAACAAGCCTTGAGTCATGGGTTAATCGAAAGCCGCGCTTGCCGTTTAGAAGTGGCCGGGTTAATTGAAGAATCAAAGGCTGATATAAACGTAGACCCGTTGTTGCAACGAGCATGTCTATTGGACATCACAAAATACTGTGACGAAGTCCCACAGGGTGCTGGTAGACGTACGTTCACGTTTGTTTCTTGTTATGGTTTTGTCCGGCCACATTACAGAGACGATTATTTTATTTTTACTTAAATACAGATCTACAATGTCTACAAGCTGTTGTCCAATCAAAAACTAAAACGCTTCACGTTAAATGCCGTGACATGCTTTTGCAGAGAATGGAAATGTTTAAAAACGCTAAAGCATTGGTTAGCACGATATTATTAATATTTTATTTGTTACTTTATTCTCTACTTGATCGAATCAAATTGGAATAATGTTTTTATATTTATGTTGTGTGCAAGCTTGTGGATTATATGTATTATTTTAATTAAATATTGCAGATTTACCCCGAGAGTTTACAACAATTGTATGGACAAGTCTCTAAATCGCCTTCCAAAAAATACCTAATAGTTGTTATGATAACTATTATGGGATTAATATTCATAATTGGTTTGTTTTGTGGCCGCGTCAGTCGGAGAACTGCGATTTCTAAAAAAAAATAGATGTTATCATCAACCAATTACTGATATTATTGTCTACTACTACTTACTATAATTAATGTTTAATAATTACTATAATTAATAGTTAATGTTTTATTAATGAACAATTGTGTTATTTTTAATTTGAACAATGGAAATCGGCTTTAATAAAATATTATATACTGTTCTTTCCCTCCCCCCGTACAACGTTATTAGTCAACGTACAACGTTATTAGTCCTGGTTTGAATCCTAAATTACACGATAATATAATAAACCGATGTCCCCATGAATATTGTTGTAACCGATTTCTGCTGTACATTAAAACATGCTGTCTAATGTTTGATACATTACTGTTGATTATTAGAATTGTTAGTAAAGATACAACGAACAAATGATGATACAATTCATTGTAAATTGTAAATTTGTGTACTTTTATAAACATAATGTTGTGCTCGAGTCCGTCTAAAGTGTATCTGATGGATAAGACTTGTATACATTTAACAAATGATCTATTCACAAACATATATGAGGCTCAAAACTTTATATTATGATTTTGTTCTATAGTTTATTTATTATGTATAAACATATTCATTTTTTAGCTTTTTTTCTTTATGTTTACCTATTTCTATTTGTGAATCCAAATTGTACTTATGTGTTTTTTGACAGGACCATATTATATTAATTTTTGTCTGATATTAATATTAAATGTGTTGTCTTTTATGTTGACTGATATTGGGGACCAAACATATTATAATATTACAAGGAGTCAAATTTATGAAATATATACATGTATTATATTCTAAATCTTCCTTCCGTCATAACACTACGGGACGACCAAAGAAGCGATTGATGGGTGAAACAAGACATAGAGAAGTCGGGCGTATAGTGCATTAGCAAGAGAGAGAGAGAGAGAGTGAGTACGCGAACGGCAAATCAGCGTCGACAAAATATACGAAATTCCCGTCGCGTTAAAATCTATAAATATAGATGTGATCGTCGGTTTTCCCATGAATACGCGTGTACGATTTTACCCGCCACCGTGTCAGTGTGTGTGTGTGCGCGTGTGATACGGACATATACGATATTGACAACGTCGTTTCGCCGTTTTTCAGTATTCGGTCGACGGTCGTCGTCATCGTGTAACGATCGTGTAGATCAACAATCCGCGTGCTGTGTGTGTTATACTGTGTTAACGCGTTGCAACATACTTCAAACGTTGTCTTATGGTCGTGGGCACGGACCGATCACGACAGAAAATTGTTTTGTCCGTCAAGAAACCAAATGACGAGAACACGCGATAATTCGAATAGCGCTGTTGAATGCGTGTACTGATTATGACAACGTCGGTAGCACAATCTTCTTCTTCTCTTCAGCTCAACGGTCCATTTAGGACCAGCGCTGCCATCGAAATCCCTCTCCATCTATTCCTCTGATAACGCTGTCTCTAAAGTTGCGTTCTGGTCTATTATTGATAAATCTTTACGCAACTACGTCAATTCATCGGGTTTTGAGTCGTCCCAGGGGTCTTGTTCTATTTATTTTATTGACTAACACATTTTCAATCGGGTGCCCATCCGCTCTCCATGAATGTCCAAACCATTCTAGCCGCTTTCTCCTAATAAAAGGGAGAATGTCTGGTCTATTATATAAACCTTTTATGTTTTCATTATTTTTTCTTTCATATACTTGTATTTCTAGGTCGAAAATTGGTCCATGTATAGTTCGTAACACTTTCCTTTTAAACGTTATAAGTCTTCTCCTATAACCTTTGGTCAAAGACCAGGTTTCGCACGCATACGTAATTACTGGTCGGAGATAGCTATATGTTAAATACCTTCATAGGGTCAAATATTACAATTATAGTGATTTGGATATCGGATACCTAATAACGGTTATCCAGCACGGCCAGTTGGAGCCAGATTTCGAGAAACCGTTTTCATTTCTTTAGCGAAACATTACCAAACATAATGAACCGACAAGAAAACAAGATAAGAAATACAAATTTAATGAATTTTGTTGATTTATTGGATATATATGAAATCATTTTTAATGAATCGTATAAAATGGCTAGAATCTCAATAATAATACCAGGTGTCAATGCGTGTGAAACAACATTGCTTAAGGGGACTTAAAACTTATATGCGAAAGAAGATGACAGATGAACGTCTTTCAGATTTATCAATGATGGGCAAAAAAAATAGGATTGCAAAATCCGTAGACTTGGAAGAAGTTGCTGTTAGTTGTCATAATAAAGTATGTTAATATTAAATCTTTTTTAAAGTTGTAATTTATATTCATTAGATCATACATGTTGTACATACTTCAATATAAAGGTGAAATTAATATTTTAATTTGTGTAATAACATTTAATATTTTTCTGAAATAATGTAAGTATTGCCACCCAATTTAAATGTTGGTCATAATTATGCTATCCCTGTTGGCTACGTACTTGCTCTTACACGTAACACAACTGAGGTGGCCCAGGTGAAATGGTTGAAACATATTTTAAAGTTTTCCTTTAGTATTGACTAGAAACATATTATAGAAACATCATATACTTAAAAGTACCAATTGTTTAGGATTACTGTTTATAGTTAGCAAAAGTTAGAACAATTTTTCTAATAGTGTAAAAAAATTATTACATGTTTATGATATACATACAATATAATTAAACAAATTATTTGTATATTAGTCAATACAAACGCATTTGTAGCCCAAGTAACCCAATACTGTTTTCCATACTTATTTGAATTTTCAAACACCGAAATAGTTATATTTTTTGGTTTTAAAACATATTTATGGAAATCCAAACATGTTAGTGATTTAAAATTAAATTGTAATCTCTTTTACACATTTTATTACTAGTCTATTTCTTACTTTAGTCCGTTGGGAAGTTATCAAAAATAATTTTCTATGATAAAATATTTTAGCATCATTAATTAATGATGTTTTGAAATATTCTTTTGTCAAATCGTTATTAAAACAATAAGACCTAAATTTACAACAATATTTTCTAGTTTACAAAAACTGTGCCATTTAAAAAAAAAACATCTTTTCATTTGAACTCATAAAGAAAACAAGACATCCTAACCATATTATTGTTTCAGTCCTTTCTGTTTTCATATTCATTGTCTATTCAATAAATAAATAATATTCTAATATAATAAGATTATTATTTAAATAATCTATTCAATTAAAATTTTGTTTTGTAATTTTTTAATAGACTATTGTATATTTTTTTATCATATTCTATATCTGCGAATTGTGTATTATATATATATCTCACATTATTCTTATAAAGGCATATATTGCTTGTATCAATCAGACCTTCATTAAACTTTTAATTCATAGTCTAACACCTTATATAAATCTATGTATTATAACTATCATGATATACATGCATGAAATAGTTCTCAAATGTATACTGGTTCGTACTTACATTATTGTCGAAGTAACAAATAATTAGTTAAAATATATTTATTTTGTTTACACAGTCCCAAGACAAACCATATAATGTAAGATTCATAATTCCAAAAATTCTGTCAGAATTATTTTTCTTTTCTTTTTCTACATTTTTGAAATAATAATAGTAATGATAACAATAATTGAAAAGTCCAATTTTAATAAGTATTAATTTTAATATAATGTTAATACAAATAAATGTACAAATAACAATGTAGGATTCAAACATGCCATATTTAAAAATATAAAGTGTTTTGTATTAAGTACATTGTAAAAACCTTCAATTCTAAATGCTGCTTCTATTTTACTTGTTGTTTCTTATATTTTCTTATATATGTAATATTTTTTTTTTTATATAATAATAATGGATATAAAGATTTAAAGTTGGTTTTTTTTTTAAAACAGTTTTCATATACATATTTTTTTTTATTAAAGGAGATTATTATAATAAGCATAATTCATCTTAACTGTTCATGTTATCACCGCTGGTAAGATCTAAACATATATTACCAAATATTTTGCATGTGAATATACTTTTCAGATGCCTGATTTGTTGAAATTTAGTAAAAAGTAACTTTTAGAGAACCACTTATTTACATTCCACATGATGTAAATCTTGAAACTTGTACATTAGCTAATAACAAGTTTATTGATGAATATACAATGCATGACTGTGAATTATTATATAAATTTGGTACTAATAATATTTTTGCAAGTAGTGTAAAATGCAAATTAATATTTGTGATTTCAAAAATTATTAAATTTATTGTCATTAGTAAGATGACTAAATAACTATAAGTATCTAAATCTTATTTAATAATTGTACACTTATGCATTTTTTTTTAAATATTTTTAGTACTAAAATACTTAAAATAAATAAAAATACTGAACAAAAAATACATCTTTCAATGTCATATCTAAATTATTATCTGAGGGTATTGATGTATTTCCAACATCATTTTCCAATGAAATCAAATTCAGAGCTACCATATGTATATGTTGACATATCTTGGACTTAATTTGATAATCAGGACAGGTGCAATGGAATGTATGAATACATAATTTGCAAGCAGAACATTTCATTGCACAACATACATCATCATTCATTTTTCTTATTTTATAAAATTGATTCGACATGTGTTCACTTTCAATACTCCAGTTATTAACATCATCCTGAATAATAATAGTATGATTTAGTAAAGTACTTTCCTTGTGTGTTTTTTCAATTTCTGTGATTAATGTTAGTCTTTCTTTAGTGATTTTAATTATTTGATTGTGTGTAAATTTTCTTAAAGTTGTTATAATTTTTGCCAGCTGTCCAGTTTTACAGCCCTTTAAGTAATGATGTGTAATTGTTCTATGTATAGATTCTAGATGGACATTGACTTTTTTATCTTTCCAGTAGCAATATGCCCATGTCTGAATTGTACTGCCATATGTTTGATAAAAGTATGTGACAAAGTCTTGAGTGTCTGGATCATTAATCAAAATATCATAAAATTCTTTCCAAGCCATATGAAATGTATTTTGATCATCCAATGACTGAATAATTTTTAATGATTTATATGCAGTATCTTGTTTTTCTTGGTGTTTATAGCCTACGATCTTGCAAATATTTTGCTTCCAAGCACTGTCAACATACCATGAGTATAAAGCAGTATTAGGAACTGGGCCCATTATATTTTCCCATGCTGAATAAATTTCTTCCACTTGATTAGTCAAAATAATTTCTGGATTTATGGCGCCAACATTATCTTTTATAATGGAAAACATTATGGAATACATTTTTGTATCATTTGAATTGATGAACATGAAACAACATGGAAATACCAATGATAAATCATCAGCAACCATTAAAGTTATTAAATTATGATCATTTGAATCACTGTGAATATTATCAATACACACTAGTTTTCCAGGTCCAAATTTTTTTATCATACGTACTTGGTCTGGGTACATTAATATAAGGCAAAAATCTGTTGAATCCAAGTTATTGGTTGTATCTACTTCACCTGTAATAATGTTTAAAAACCACTTTAATTTGTATTATTAATGTCTGCTATTTTCAAAATCAAAATCAAATTCATTATATTTTATATATGCAATTACATTTTTCTAAAAAAAAAAAATGTTTATATATATATATATAATATATATATATATATAAATATATATATATTAATATATACGAAATTAAATCAATGACTATTACAAAAACAAAATTGCGTTATATAAAATTTCTTTATTAATTACCTGTTTCCATTAAGATGTCATCTTCAGGTATAAAGTGAAAAGAAAATACAAGTTTTTCATTTTATACCTGAATTTGATTTTTAGTCGAAACCAGTACTAAATAAACAAATTGTATACATATTTTTTATTTTGTAATACTCATTGGCTTTATTTTGTAAATATACTTATATATACACACAAATGTTTTTATAATGAAAATTAGTTTTTAGTTTTTTCTTATTTTTTGTTTTTAATATTTTATTACATTTTTCTTTCAGATAAAATTATTTAATTTCAATATTATTGTATAATTTACCTTGCTTTTTATAATATATAACAGGGTTTTTTGTTCCTTTCTCTTTCATTACTTCTATCCAGCTGTTGAAATTTGTGATGTTCTCTTCCTCTTTTTGTATTTTTATATTATACTTCTTTATGAAGTTATGCAAATCACCTCTTGTGACTTTATCTATTCTATTTAAATCGGGCCCAATGTTGTCCTTAATTTCATGCAACAGTTCAGACACTTTTATGCCTTGTGACAATTTGGCAACAATTTCATTTTTTTTTATAATTGGTATACTGATGTGCTGAAGTTCATTTTCTTTGTGACCATAATGTTGTTTGTAAAAAGTTGCAGTACAATTACTTTGATTTAAGGGTTCAAATAATACAATATGACTTGTACAGTTAATATTCATTTTCTTGCTGCCTTGAGACTTAACTTTTCGTTTTGTGTTATGTGGTTTTTCATAAACACCAGTTCGACAACACTCATAGTAACTTCTATGACCACCGACACACTTTTTTTTACCGGTTTTCAGAACATACTCACATTTATGTTCTAATTCATATTCATTTAGCCAACTACGAAACTCTGAAAATTTAAACAAAAAATATGTATTAATTGATTGATCGAATATATAATATAAATAAATGCAATGTTCACCTGATGAATTTGAAAAGCTTAACATTTCTTCATTAATAGACATTCCATGCTGTGTATTCAAATGATCGATGAGTAAACTTCTTTTGGAGAATGTTATGTTATTCGTACAGGATATACATTTAGACAATTGTTTTGGTTTTGTTATTACCTCTAAAATATTATGTACTCTTTTCAAATGCCTTCTCAGTGTATAAGGAGTGGCAAAATTCATTTCACAATCTTCACAATTAAGTTCCATTTTCAATTAAAATGCAATTTCAACCTATGACGAAAAATAAGACAAATGAATTTATCAAATTATTGGTTGATTATTTTATCACACAAAAATATGAAATAAAAGTCCATATGGTAAACATTGTGATTAACTTCTTATCACTAGAACATTATCAATGGTTATCTATGTATTTCTTTTTCAAATTATATCTTTTATCTCAATGCATATGAAGGATTTAGAATATGTTAATTTGTTTTTACTTTTATGTATCGATTTTGTGTTGCCTTGAATGAATATATTATATTTAAATTATGTTACTTTACAAAATGGTTTTATGAATAGTCTAATTATTATATGAAATTGATTACTGCAATTATTAACATAGTAGCTGAATGTCAGGTAAATTTCAATAATATATTCTTTTTATAATAGTTTACGATTCAATTGGTGATTAATTATATATATATATATATTTTTTTAAGGGGAGGTTCTCATCAAGGGGTTTAAAAAAATCAATTTTTTTTTTTACTTTTTTTTATAGGAAATCATCTGAAGAATATGCTACTATAATCCGTTTTGCTCAAACTAATTTTAGTAAAAAGTTATAGCATAAAAACCGAACCCACTTTTTTGCTCAAACTAATTTTAGTAAAAAGTTATAGCATAAAAACCGAACCCACTTTTTTACGTAAAAACTGATTTTTCGCAGTATACGGAAATTTTAAACGCGTTTTTCTCGTTTTTAAACCATATTTTTTCAACTGGGCGACACGATATATCAGAAACTACTGAACATATCGCTGTGTACTTTTTTTTGTTTGAAAGTATATTAAATTTGCTGGATCTTATAGCAATAAAATTACAATATTTGTTATTATTTTTTATTGTTACAGCTCTTCAAAGAGCAAAAAAAAAAAACGAATAAGAAGCACTAAAATTTGCAAGTCCGCCATTTTGCAAATTTTTGACTTTTTATTGATTTTATTGGTATAGGATCCAACTACAGTAGTATATTTTCAAAAACTTTTTGGATTTTTGAATTCCGATAATATTTGCAGGAGCTATGATGGCGCCCGTCAAGACGACTTTTTTCGAGACAACCCTGCTTCCAACAGTGCCAACAGCGTATATTATATTATTTTTTAATAAAAAAAAATTTTTGTAAGCTTCAAAATATATTACATAAGTATCAAAAGCATTGAGTTGTTCATTTATTACTGTTTACGAGAAAAAAAATCGCTTTGAATTTCGGGTGCTAGATGAGAACCTCCCCTTAAATAAGGAATTACATTATTCAAACTACCTAAAGAAACATACTTAATTTGCTATCAAGACTGGTTTCAAATACAATGGCTTACAAGATTACACAAAGTGAATACATGAAGTGTATGAGAAAATATATGAGTTCAGCATTTGTTTTTTGTTTTTTTCTATGTGAATGATTTGTGTTCAATTATATTTATATTTTCTTGTATATCTAACATATAAATATATCAAGGAATATAAAGATTTTAAGTTGGCATAAAAATAAAATATAAAACAATTTTCATATACATTAATTGTATTCTTTATTAAAGGAGACTATTACAACAAGTATAATTAATTTTAGCTCATTGATTATCTCATTGCAGATAGTAGGATCCAAAAATGTATTGCTAAATATTTTGCATGTGAATATACTTTTTATACACCTGATTTGTTAAAATTTAATAAACAACTTCTAGAGAACAAGTTGTTTATATACCATTTGTAGTGGATTTATGAGGTGAATTATTATACAAATTTGGTTATTTGGTAAAAATTATTAAATTTATTGTCACTCGTGAGCTGTGCATTTGTACCTAAAACTTATTTCATGATTGTACACTTTTTTTTATTGTTTATAATACTTAAATTAAACGTTGTGTTATTTTGTATAGATTTATTATTGCATGTGTAAAAAGCTACAAATTATCAGATGTTTTATAAATAACAAGTATATGTGTATTCTATAAGCTATTGATAAGTAAATAAGCATATAAATATGTACTAAATTAAAATTAAATACATACGCTGCAATGTAATATTTATACCTACGTTTTTTAATGCTCTAAAAAATATATATCATCTTTTTATCCTTGTTTTAACATTTGATATTTTAATATTAAGAATTTTGTTTTATGTATTTGGTTGTAAGTATAAACTTCAAATAATGGATTACATTTTCTATAAACAAATCTAATATTTATAATGATATGAGAATTGAAGCTTTATTAAAATTGTGGGTTTACGAGAATTTTATTTTTTGTCTTGTGTTTTGAAAATCTTTCATAAGTTTATTAATAAAATCATAATAAAAAGGAATGACAAAAGAAAAACGAAAATAAGTTTTAGGAATTTTGGTATTCGCATTAATTATATTTTTTCATGACCACCAATTCTTGATATTTTTATTTTTATTTTTTCTTTACTGATGACGGATATAAATAATATAGTAATGAAAATAAAAGAAAAAATAAACAAAAGAGTAAAAAGGAAAAATAAAAAATAAAAAAATAAAGAAATAAAAAAGTAGAGTATAAAAGAATTAACGAATAGAAATAAAATAAAAATTATAAGTTAATACTTGTAAATAAAAAAAATATGTTTATATTTAAATTTAAATAAATAAATATATATATATATATATATATATATATATATATTATATATTTATAATTAAATATACAAAAAGCCAATGAGTATTACGATGATTAAAGAAAAAAATATAAAAGTTGTTGTATATGTGTGTTTATTATTACCAGTTTCAACAAAATGTCATCATCAGATTAATACAAATAAAATACAACTGAGGAATAAATTAAAAGTGAAACTAATAAGAAAATTTTGCATAGAAAAATAAGACAGAAATTACATAGAGAATATTATGAATATTACAATAAAAAGATGGAGTTTGAAAAAAAAATTATTGTACAACAAAAATATATCAAAAAGCAAAGAAATTGTGTATATAATGAAAGCAACTATGGTGTGATATTGATATTATCTAATATTATTGATATAGAATGTTATTTATAAAATCTGTTCGTATATTTAAATATAAAATATTTTTAAATTTATTGCGTTTAATTTCTTTATAAATTTGTAATTCTTCCAAAACGGAATTTATATAAATATTATGTTGTATATTTAAAATTTCTAAGTCATTATGTGTATTAAAAGTAATAAGATGATTATTTTCTAAAATATAATTTGCGAAATTTGAATTTGGATTAATTTTTTTAAATCTTAAATAATAAAATGTATTACACTTATTTCCTTTATGTAATAAATTTGTTTCGGCTTTGTTGACAAATATTGATGTTGAATTTATAATACTTGGTCGAAAAGTATGATTATGCTGTATATTATATGAATTACGTGTTTTCCTAGACAAAACATTAATTTTTTTCATTAACCCTGTTCCATTTGTCATGTTTTTTAAAATTTAATTTTTATAACATACGGTCTTTTAAAGAAAAAAAAATGATTATAAAAGTGATTTACTAAGTATTGATTTTCTAATTGTTTGATTTCATTATATACTGAGTGTTTCTTACTATATACAAATTTAATTTCAAAATTTGACCACAATTTCTTTTGCTTCGTTTTCTTCGCTGCTATTGAATTGTTCTTGATATGGATGTTGATGTAGTTCGAAACAATCCTCATTTTTTTTGCATGTCTTGTTAAAGTAAATATTCATATTTGTATTTATGAATTTTAAAGTTAAATATTCGTATCTATTAAACAAAAGAACATCGGTTTTAAATAAATAATTGTTCCGGTTTATTAAATATTTCTTTAAAATTTACATCAATGTGTTTCGTACAACGTACGTTCAGAAGTTCTCAAAAAAAAAAAATTGATAATACGAGTACATTTACGTTCTTTCGTTTATTCATTTTAAATAAGCAAAAAACATGAAATTATAAAACGTAAATGAATAGGTAACAACTATCGACATAGACATCACAGTCTCGTAACATAACCACCAGATGTTTATTTGATTGCATATTCTAATAAAAGTAATATTATATTCCCAAAATTATTTTTTTAAAGTATTGAAACGAATAATGGCATTAAAGATAGTTTAAATACTAATAGGCAGTATATTATTATTTATTATTTACAGTTTGCACAAATATTGTTGTCTGCCGTCGATCACCGTTGATATCCATCTACTATTAGAAAGCATAATAATTTAATTTTATCATGGTATAAAAAATTTAATTGAAATATAAAAACGACCATTGATGACTTTCGACATATTTATGTTGATGTCAAAAATCATTTTAAAAACGTGTAAAATGTTTAATGAATATCCGGCGTCCGGGGATTTACTAAAATTAAAACAATATAAGTTTATTGGCCAAAACGGTTTTTAGTCATCATTGGTAAACACGCGTACAGTGTAACGTAGTATAACCAACGGTTGTTTATTTCAAAGCGCATTAAGACTATTTGTAAATAACGTAAAGATCCGAACTAAGTAAATAGTGTTCTTTTAAAGTAAAAACATGTCGTTGAAGTATAACGAAGAGTTTAAATACGCATTGAAGGATATTGGAAACAACTCGTTCAAGTTGGAGAGTCAATTCGGTATTGTAGCAATTTATTCGTTACATTTTTGTTATTCTAAACCATTCCTGTTTTATTGAAATTAACGATATCGTACATTGTGACTCAAAAAAAAAAAAAAATTTAAAACACAGATAGAGTTCGTTGTACCGAATGGGTTCATAAGCTGGCAATGTTGTCGGACGATTCTCTAGAAAATATTAAAATTCGCAACGAGTACGCTCAGTATTTACGCATAATGATCAGAGCCGGTGTTCTGCACGGTCTATTCGCCAACAGTCCACCGAACATTTTGATGCCTTTCCCCGAAGCTATAGTGAGTCGAGAAATATAAATGAATAAAATAATTGCATACAACGAGAGTACTGCGTGTTTTATTGGACGACCGATATTAATTGTTGAAATTTTTTTGTTTTTTGATTGCCGTTATTTTTAAATATTTATCGAAATCAAAAGCATTTTTCTTTTTTTTTATCAGGGAAAACTGGTCGCGTCCAAAGTAAAGTCTCTGCCGCCTATGGGACCAATCAATGTGTATATGAAACACTGGTCTCCGGACGGAAGAGCCTACGTGGCCATAAAACCAATACCGGGAAAAGGTGTGTTGACTTATCTGTCGGTCACGACAACGCCCGACGGACCACACTGATGTTTTGAACATTAATAAAGTGAATTTTTAAAATGATATTGTTTTTCTTCTCTCGAGCCCGCCGCATTGCACTAGAAAACGAGAGCAACGCCGTAAACATTTGACGTATCATATTAGCCACGTCTATAGACGCCCCCGGCCGTCTGAAAGGAAACGGGAAATTACTGGCCGTGCGCGACGGAATGACGAAACAATTTCACATCTTCAGATTAACGAGTTCTATATTCTATTATTCTGTTTGTATAAATATCGAACACAAACTTCGCGCCACTACCGTACATCATACAACATACACATAAGTTATATATATATATATTATTCATGACCGCGCAATACGAAATACAAAAACGGAACAGGAATTTTAAATTAAAACACGGCTCCCCTACAGATAAGCTATTTTTGTTTAGCTTGCAACATCAACACATTAAAATTTTAAATAATCAATAACTTCCTTAATTTAATATAATATTAATAATCATACTTCAACCTAACGTACGACTGTATGTATAATGATTACGAATTTACGATCATTGACATTACAAACGATAATTTAAAACATTACGGTTTATACAGGTAAGTATGTACTTACGTAGCTATATGTTCGTTAACATTATTAAATGTAATAATATATAATTAGTGATTTTCTGAAATGCGATTATTCCGTTCCATAGTTAAAATTACTGCGTATATTATAACATGGATGGACGTTATTTTCGTTGAAACTAAATATACGATATTATATAATACATAATGTTTTGTCATTAAAATAATATTTAATCGTCTTGACGTATTATTGTTTATAGGATTTTGTCCACTCGCCTAACTTATATATATATGTATAAATATTATATAGGAGAAAAAGCGTCGTGATTACTGATACGAATATGTTTTAAACCATTACGTTTCACGGACACCGCGAATATCGACATCAAGAAATTAAGAGTTATGACGGAAGAAAAGCCGCAAGTACCTATACGCTTATACCACTAATTGAAATTGTCAACGAAACGTCCGTATGCGAATTGATTACAACGGGACACGCGTGTGACATGACTGGGCTACTCGGAGTCACGACGAAGAAAATCCGTGTTTAATCTCTCTAAAGTTTTGCTTCTCTTTTTCATTCATTTCCGGAGCACATCTTTTTCCTTAGCATCAGTTTGCCTACCTTGCATTGATTATATCCGAATTTGCATATTGAAACATGCTGGGCGTTCGGTGAAATGAGCCAGTTATTACGGTAACAGTAAATATATGACAGTAATAATAATAATAATAATAATAATAATAATAATAATAATAATAATAACAATAATAATATAGTCAATAAAAAATGTCGGACAGTGATTAATCATAATGAAAATCGCCAGATGAATGTTCTAGTTGTGGATTTATGACGGTAATTTTGTTCAAGCTTGAGTAATTATAAATACCTATTAAATAATTTTTTTTATTAATGTGCTCTAGTTTTACTTATTACCATTCATATATATATATATGACTTAAAAAAATTCTAACGTTTGTTTTTCTTTACATAAAAGGAGTAAACGCGATCGTTAGGGTTTCACTTAAAAACGATAAACAATACAACGATATAGTACTAAAATAAACTGGCTATGTTCTGTGTTTTGTAATGCATCAAAAAACTGAGAACAAAGCGAATGGTTTAGCGGCGTAATTGTCGACAACGTGTTGCAAGTTTAGTCGATCATCAATTCGAAGTGAACGGAACCCTCGCGGTTTTGCAAGCTACGTTTGTAAAATATGTTCTTGGCCCAAGCACGGCATTCCACGTTGATCAATGTGTGTCCTGGAAAAATAATAATCGATAACCGCTGGTCAGGTCGGTGAAATAAATAATTGAAGTATAAATTATATTTTAATTACAACCATTCGCTAGTGGTCAAAATGAAAGTATGTATATAGTTTTTAGGAGGAAGAGAAGATCACGCGCGTAAATCTATCGCGAATTTCGATTTTTCATCAATGTCTAAAACGTAGCCAAAATGACAAATTATGATTGATCTTATATTAAATCTTCAAGTAAGTTTGTGTACGTTTTGAATATATTAAAATAAGACGTAGTATATATAACACGAACTCACTTTTTGGATTTAGGAAATGTATGGCAATCAATGGACTGAGGTAGTCTTGCTTGTTTCTGTACGGGTAATAATAGCCGGGAAATCCGTCTTGTGGATACAACTTCAATGGTCCAATATTATCTCTGTCCGCCGGCGCTTCTCCGTCACAAGTCACCCAAATGGTATTTAACTACGAATAAACATAACCAAATTGTACGTATATACCGATTACATTTTACCGGTATTGGTCCGAAATAATTTTTTTTTTTTTTGTTACAACTTTATATTGTCATGATTACCTCTTGTTTCATTTTTTGTAAAATTGTATGTTTCAGTTCATCTGGCATATCTGATGGAATGTCAGTGCTATTGTTGTAGAATTCTGGTACCCAATCGAAAATCTACACAGTTAACACATTATAATGGTCGTAGAACTATACAAATTAATCAAATTATTATTATTATAAATTGACTTTATGGTTTCAGTTTTCAATGTTTACTACAAATAATACATTATAATTTTGAGATAAAATTAAATTTGGAAAAAATCGGAAAATGGAAAATTTCGCATTAAAACAATTTGTACACGATTTGGTGCGTTGATAAATAAAAACAATTTTGATGTACCTTGTTGAGCTTAATGAAAACGCAGGGCTGAGCTTTTGGATATTGATATTTGTGTTCAGATGAGCATGGTCCCATATTAGCTAGACTGACTTCACACACCTTGTCCTTTTGTGGTGGCATGTTGTAACCACATCTCTGCTGGTTATTACCTTTGTCTGGCAGTAAGGTTTTGTTCTTGTACACTGAAATCATTTTTACATATATTCTAGTTTCTACTCAAATTATTACATTATGCTGCATAATAAATAAATGTATATATATATACATATATGTATTTGCTTTATTTACCAGATAGGAATGTGTCCAATTCACTGGTCCACGCTTCTACGTTAGTCGCGTTATCCGCTGCATAATAAATGAGTGATCCATCTTCAACGTTTGGAGACATTGGTCGGAAACCGAGCCCTGTAAAACACAATCAGTACTCGTATATAATGAGAAATAAATGAATATTATGTGATATATTTTTTAACTATCGTATGGAAAATTAATTGGTGATACACGTTCAAATATGTTTCAAGAACTATTATTAGTTATTCGTATAATTTAGTGAATAATAATTAGTAAGTATTACTTTTAAATGTATAGTATGTTCAGATAAGTGTACGAAGAGTAAATTGTAATGCCTTAAATTTAACTTTCAGTGATAATTAATCTTACTTTTTCGAAAAAACATAATTACGTACCAGGGTTTGTGCCAATTATTGAGCTGGTCAATGTAAAATGAGGTGTATGATCATTTAACGTGGACAGCAGCACTTTCATACAGATGGCGAACATACATGCTAAACTCGAATAAAACACGGCATAGAACAGCAGAATACCTCCTGAAATAGTTATAAATGTTTATTAGTAACGCAAATATATAGCACATTAAATAATGATTATTTTTCTAATGAAAAATTGATTTATTCAATATGATTAGTATACATTAAAAATGTTAAAAACATTAGGTATATCGAATAATTTCATATCTATAATTTCATGATCATATTGCTATGTTCATCCAAATTAATTTTACATTGTTAAATGTGGATAGATAAATCAGTAACACAACTAAAATAGTGTAAAATGAGTGATAAAAATAAATTATATGTTTAATGTACACAAAAAGTATAAAAATAACTTTGTCAACAACGATGGCTTCTATTTAATTATACCTCTTTTTGCCTCATCACATTTCAACAAAATTAAAATCAAATCAAATATGAAAACTAATAGTTCCGTCAAACGTTTAGTTATAATTTGATCAAAGGTTAATAAATTGTTTTATCTCAAAGCAAATGTTTTGAAAACTAAATGAAACATTAAATTGTTTGTTAATATATATTTGACTATCAACATTCCTATTTTATTTATATTTGTGCCATTAGCGTATTTTAAAAACTTAAATTAAAATACACGAAATATGTTTATAAATTCATAATAATAATCAATAGACTATTAAATGAAATTATTCCATTCTTTAAAAACGACGTAGATCCTTACTACAATTATAATACAATAATATAATAAAATTGAAGCTTTGAAAACATTTGAACATATCATTTAATAGTTAAAAAACGTTTTATTATTTGTATGTTAATTTTTTTTTGTGTGTATATAGCACTATACAAATATAAAACTAATAAAACTCATTGGTGCATTTATAGGTATTTAATGTTTTTATTTTAAACTTGTGTCCGTTTCAAAATTTACCTACAAACAGTGGCATGGCATTTATATGAAAGAAGTAGAGGTTTCCGCCCTCCCAAGAGGATTTTTTTCAAGCCTACAAATTTGAAATGACGTCCATTTTACACTAATTATAAACGTAAGGATTAAACTATACGTGTAAGATATAATTATTAGTATATGTAATTAGTAGTATATAATAATTTTTAGTAGTATTAGAAAAATTATTACAATGATAATCATTATGAATGATATTTGATAATGAGAATAGTGAAATAAA
Organism: Schlechtendalia chinensis; assembly: GCA_019022885.1. Classification (NCBI taxonomy): domain Eukaryota; kingdom Metazoa; phylum Arthropoda; class Insecta; order Hemiptera; family Aphididae; genus Schlechtendalia; species Schlechtendalia chinensis. Next base: position 3,723,456 of record CM032350.1, on the reverse strand, counting down.
AATACAAATATCCTAAAGTAAGTAAATTCTATATTTTATAGAGTGATTGATAAATCTAAATCATTGAAGCTATCGATTTCAAATAACATATTATAATATGTGTTGTGTGATTAACACGTTGAAGTAATTGTATAATCTTTATAGACAAAAGTTTGCTGTACCGGTGATTTATTTTCATTGTAATAATATAATGTTATGTACTTCATTACATTATACTATATATACAGATTTCCACAAATATCATTACATTTTCGTCCATGTTTTTATATATGATCTACAAAAGTTGAAAGAAATTTAAAAAAACTTATTTCACCATTTTTTATTTTTTTATTTTGTTCTTTATTGTTATTTATTTGGTATGAAATGTACCAACATGCATAGATGTGGATTATTGCTATATTTAAAGAACAACGTTTCATATACATTTCTGGCAATAGAAGGGTGAAGGCCAGTGGGCAGACCGTAGAAAGGAGACACTAGACGTTGTACGCAGTCGTGAAAATACGAGGGCAAACAAGACACGAGTGGTGCGTTACTATGACACTGTATTCTATTCTATTCTATTATTTTATATTAATAATTTACCAGCTGAATATCCAGGGGAGGGGGTTTAGAGTTGTAACCCCCCCCCAAATTTATTGCTCAACAGTCAAATAATATTATTAATATCGAATATGTACAAATAAAATAAAATAAATATTAAAAATTTACGAGTAATAACTGAATTAGTATGTATCGGTGACTATTATGATTATCGAATAAAATCGTTTTCAGATAATAAAACTTGTTCCTCATTGCCCGTTTAAATTAAATTTAAAATCGGTTGGTGCGGCGCCCGGCGATAACTATTACATGTCAACAGTGGTTGATTTGGGGGGGCGCAGGGGACGGAGCTACTCTTCATTTTTTTCATACATAACAGCAATCCCCTTTATTTTATTCATCAAGGAACGCAGCGTCCTTTTCATTTTTATTTAATATTTTTTTAAACGTCAATTTAAAAATAAAAATTACAAAATAAATGTTTTATCATACACATCAGGATATAGGTACAAAAAAAAGAAGTCGCCGCCAGATAACTTGGCATAACGGCGACACGATAACCGCCTATTAGCCGCGGCCAGTTTCCAGCGAACGGCGTTGGTCATAATTGTATATTTTATGGTATAATGAGGAGGTGTAGGGGACGAAGTCCCCCACGGGTTATCTTTCCACTGATATGGTGGAAACGCTGATTTTTTAATGTAGTTCAGAGTCCGTCCTTATTTTTTTCCCAATTCAACCACTGCATGTCAAAAATAGAACTCTTATTTTCTAATGTATTTTTAGTACATTTTCGAATTTCGATAACGTTTTTCATTACAATATTGTCCGTGTTGAAATGTCAATGCTGTCAGTCTGTAGTGATTACACCGAACGCAAAACAACAATTTAATTTGTTATGTTTTATCTAACCCCCCTCCCCCCCCCAAAAAAAACAAAAATAATAATTACTACCGACGTTCGAGGAGTGCATATACAAAATTAAAATGTACAAAGTTAATGAATTTACCATTGACATTACAATTTATACTTACCTAATTTAACACGCATTCAGATAAATAGCATTAATTATAAATTAGTAAATATTTTAACAGAACAGTTGACAAAAATAATAATAATATTACAAAAAATTGTTTTTCGGACAAAATTGAGCTAAATTAATATATCCAGTGGTATTAAAAACAAATATAACTAATAGTTTATTTCTCATACTCACGATCTGCAATTCTATATAAAATCAAAAATGTGATGCTATATTTGATATATAATTACTATGCTCATTGACGTCTCGTTCAATTTTAATTATTTTAAATTTGCTGTGATCATTGGTGGTAAATAAGTTTTGTGCTTACGCAATGCAATTATTATTTTTCAAATGGAATTTCCCCATTTGGGTAATCAATTATATGTATATATATATATTTGAACAATTAAATCGATTTTTTAAGTTAAAAAATGACTATATTTTATCTATAATAATAATAATAGCAGTAATTGTTTTAACTTAAAAAGTAAATTCGACTATTAAAATTCATAAAAAAAATAATTTTCTGGAATATATTACCTATTATTATTTTTATTTATTTAGGTATCACCGAACCGGTTGATCAACAATGATAACAGTTAAATAACTAGTAGGTTTACCTGCTATTTTTTTGATAAACATTTAACGTTTGGAACGATGCCTTTGGTTTCTCGAAGCTTTTTAACCACTGGCATAGACGAAAAGAAGTTGGCAATTTTTTGTACTTGTATACGTTTTTCACTTTTATTTTCTATACTATATAGTTTTTAGATATATAGCGAACTGTGGTCATTTTAGTATCTGACTAATTAATGTATAAATAAAGAACTAATAATGCCGCGTAAATATAGCATTCGGCCGTCTGAAAGAGATATTATAGTCGTGTATTTGTGCAAAGAAACCGGGAAATCAATAATATTTTTCACTCGTGATAAAACAATTGTTTTTGGTAAGTCAAAATAATTGTTAAAAACCTATATGACAGATAATCGACGATAACTGATTACTGAATGATTCGGCGATATACGACTATACTCAAAATAAAATAGACATTTATTTTTAACTAAATATCCGCAATGAAATATTGTATGCATTATTTAGTGTATAGGAAACATTGATTAAAATTTGATTAAATCTTTAAATAAAAATAATTAGTCCAGAAGTGCCGACTGGCAAGTTATATTATTAGACGGAAAACTGCAACAATTTTAAATAGAATATAAACCACAGAATATACCATTACGTTAAAGTTAACACATTGAATTAAAAAAAATGTGACGCGTAAAACAACTTAATTTTAATTTTTAACTCGTTAATGCCCAGTACTGCTCATAAAAATGATCGTTATAAAAATTGATTTATTTCAACAAATAATCATAAGATCGTAAATGATTACATTTTAAAATATTATTTTAACCATGGTGTAAACGCGTAGTATAATATTTATCCGATAAAGACAAAATAATAATATTATTCCAGAACGTGTATGACAAACATATGTGCGTACAAAACAACGTATTTTTTAGCTCGAAGTGCATTGGGGAAAAAACTAGCCGTAATAAATCAATAAAAACATTTTTAATAAGCCATAGTAAAAACCATGCACATTTAACGATTAATTGTTGAAATGTATAACATTTATATTAAATTAATATAGGTTTAATATTTGTTTAACGATTATTTTTAAAGTCTTGGTTACCATCGGTCTCTTTGTAACAAGCCCAAAAGTAAGCCGGCCGTTTGCATGAAAAACAGATAAACTTGCAAAGTCTTTCTGTAAAAATACTAAATTCCCAAACGTCCCACGATAAATATTATATAGCCACAATATACACATTCTTTGATTCACCTAATAAAACTGATACGTTTGTCGTAATCTAAACTAGTAGTAATATTCGTATATTGTCGAACGGCGTGTGTATTTACTCGTTTTAAAATGCCGTAGAACATTGTTTTTTATTTTTTCGTTTTCGAATCGATTCGAACGAATTTTCGTTATTGTATACATTTTGCGAATATAAATCTGAACAGAACGATTTTCGTTGTGTTCCGTCAAAAAAACATTTGCTTCAGTAATTGCTGTGCGATTTCTACGGTGCTCATAACCACCACCAGGTCCATTAAAACGGTGTTACTAGCAAGACGACCCGCCAATAAAATCAATAATTACTGCCTATAAGGCAGGACGAAACCACAACACAGCCATGTGCGTACGTCTAATTTTCGCGTATTATGTCATCGACGTCGTTACACTCGCATCACTCGTTTTTATCCCCAAAGTCAATGTTATTATGTTGTTGACTATACTATGGAGACCACGGAAATCGCAACAACGGATAAAAATATACGGTTAATGTCGCGCAAGTCAATACGTATTCGTACGGGTATATTTAAAAACATCAACTCTACGTATAATATATTGCACGGCGCAGTAGTAAACTGTAAACGAGACAGTTGTAAAAAAATTAAAAACGTTTTATGTATATATATATATTATACATAACACATTATATACTCGTATATGTTTTAATATCTTCGTGTATTCCACGTAACGGATGGAGGTTATTCTAAACTTAGAAACGCTTTTAGCCACACAATTCGTGAAATCAAGGGAAGATGCACGCTGTTGCTCAACACGATTATAATATATATATATTATTTTTGTGTGTAAATTACGTCTGTGTGTGTGTGTGTAAGAGAGAGAGAGTGAGTGAGTGAGAGTATGTGAATGCGGCAAATGTGTGCGAGCGTGTGTGTATTTTTCTTCTATTCTTAGACGGTATTGGCAACGACGTTTATTCGTATATTAAAACGAACGAAAAACGCACGCACACCGCCGTCGCGAGCATACATCCCAATTTCATTGGAACGCGAACGATAAAATAAAAATCGTAACTCGTAAGTTATATCTTAACATCATTCGAGAATGGACAAATGTAAACAATTATTTTTGTTTCGACAAGAAAAAAAAACCGATCTATGCGTTTCATGTGTTCGTATATAAACGAAATTATCGATTATTAAAGATTAACAAATGGCCAACAAACCGGCGGCGTCGAGATCATCCTACCTACCCGGTTGTGTACGCATTGATCCAGCGCCACCTTTCGCATAAGCTTCACCAATTATATAACATCGCATCGTGACGTGTATAATATACGCTTTTGGCGTTTCGTTCTACAAACGAATTGATCGGGTGCTCGAGTGTAGAATTTTTAAGTTTTTTTTGTTTTATAAACAGCATACCCGTGCAAATTATGACCGCCTTTTTGTTGGCGATTCACAAACTTTATTATCGATTCATAAATGGGCAGGAGGCATTACGGTCGTGCATTACGTTTGGCAAGGACTGTTTATTCCATAAAAAGTGTAGTAAAATGTCATTTTATAAACTTTACTCGTGGCTTTTGCTGGAAATACCGAATCGTTAAGCCTGTCACGTGCACACTGTTTATTTACCACAAATCTCGACATTGAAACTCGCAAAAAAACACGACTAAGACTTTTAGGTGAAACACGATAAAAACAAAATATTATAACAGGTATTAAAAAAAAAAATCGTACGTACAATTATAAAAAAGAACGAATGATTTGAGTGAGGCAAATTGGAGGAGACCGAATTCTTAAAGTCGCCTGTGACGACTTAATATTAAGAATATACCTATGCTATATTTACTGCGTGATGCGTGTGCGTGATTGAGACTTGAGAGAGAGAGAAAGAATTTAACAATGCTAAAGCCTAAAACGGACGCAAAATAACAAACAAAACATCTCTAATAATCGAATAATATACGCACGACGTGACTTTCAGCTAATTGGCACACGTGGACGTTTTTGCGTGTAGACTATTGTAAACTGTTCGAGAAATGTTTGATTAGTGTTGTTAATTGCTCGAAAACAAATCGTCTCATTTTCGTGTCAGGTCCTCGCAGCCTCTAGTTATCATATTGAAAATGTAAAAGAAAAATCAGCGAAATACTCGCGGTTGGGGGGTTCACTTTGGATGGTCGTTTGAACTGGTCTGGACGATAAAAGAGCAAACCAAACATTATTTTCGATTTATTCTGTAGGATCTCGGGCCGTACCGCGTGGGCACGACGTGCGGAGCAATGACCCAAATACTATTAATGTTTATCGTGCGCACGACCGTATATCCGCCGGGTACGTGACGGCGAAGAAAATCGATCGTCAACCGGCCGTCGTTTAGCAATTTTTCACTCGTTCGCGACGGGCGCGGGGAAATACACGGGGAACGATCGCGCACTCGGATCACTTGGATCTACTACCGCGTACACGTCGTATGTTCGTCGCACGGCGGGACCGTGCGGATCCGCCGAAGTGAAAACGCGTCGGAAACAATAAATGACGTTGTCGTCGGACCTGACCGGTGTACATTACCCCAACTCCTGGCGGACCGGCCGAGGAACTCGTGCGAGCTCGGGTTGTATATGCCCATGACGATCTTCTGCCATATCGTCCGGTCGTCCTTCACCTTGGCGTACTCCCATTCGTACCCGACGCCGTTCGTGTCCGTGTTGTGTTTGACCATGGCGGCGGCGTGCAGACGGCCGTTCGGGGAGGGTCACGGACCGACGCGATCTCCACCTACTACTTCTACCGTCTCACAAGACACGTCGTCGTCGTCGTCGTCGCGAAAGCGATTTCGTCCTCGTCAGACTCCGGCGGCTTGGACGGCGAACGCGCGACGGTCGACTCTCGCGGGACCGGTGAAAATGGTCTCGGCCGAGGCGGCGGCGGCGGCGGCGATCGATGACGGGCGGCGCGAGCGCGCGCGCACACGCACAAGCACGCGCACGTCACACATATACTCTCTCGGTGCTCGATACCGCAGTGTTGCCGGCCGACGAGAAAACCTCCGGCCGTCTCGCCGTTTCCCGCTTTCCCCGTCCCTTCGCGCGTACAATAACGCAACGGCATACGGCGTGTGCCGAAACGACCGCGACGCGCGAGACCCGTTTTCGTCCACGTCCCTTCTCGTACGGTGTGAAAAACGGTCGTACGGTTCTCGTTACCGAGACCGCCGCAACAATAATTTTCCGGTCGTCGGGCGGCAAATACCGTTCGCCCGACGCACCGTATACGCGCGTGCGGGCGCGTGCGTGCCTTTCGCAATTATCGATTCAGCCCGGGCCGTACGACGTTCTCGTATATTTTTACACGCACTCACGCGCGCGCACGCACACACACACACACACACACATACATATATATGTCAACTCGACGTGATGCACATTGTATTGCGTACGGACTTACGGAGTTTTCGGGGTGTATAGACCGGCGTGCAGCCACTCTCCGCCTATTGTGTGTTCCCCTTACGTCGTGCGTATTTGTCCGGTCGTCAACCATGACTCGGTTCGCAAAACCTCGAAAGGTGTCCGGCAAATGGGCGGCCCCTCCTACCTGTACGCCGATATCGTCACGATATCGGTTAACGTTCTCGACGCGGAATCCAGATGCGAAAAACGCGTCCGGTTTCGTTCAGATCCCTGTAAACGGTTATCGAGACGCGTAAACCACGCAAAACGCGTGTTCGTACGTTTACGCAAATTCAAATAAATATGATAAAGAGGATAAAGAGGACGATATTCGTAACACTTTCGCACGCACGTAATATGTACGACGCACGGGCGGTCGTCGCGATTTTTTTCTCGTCTGTTATATCGAATGACGTTATATTCACTCATAAGCGGTGCTTGAATTGGAAAAAAAAAATCTGAAGAGTTAAAGGTTAAACGGTTAACGTGCGTTCCCGCACGAATTGACTTGTCGGCGTCCGTTAACAAAAATTAGAAGGGGTACGTTAAAAAAGATGAAATACTCCGTCCCGCCAATTCAAGCGCTGCCGACGATATATAAATATGATAAGATTATCGTTTTTATTCGTATTAATAAATGAACGAAATCAACGAATACGTCTGTTGCCGAACGGTCAACTGTGATTTAATAATTATCGTGCGGTAAAACCATTCGTTTATTCATTCAGGGAAGAAAAACACGACGTGTCGTTTGAGTTTTCTAACACGACGGCCACCGGACAACAGTTTATTTCGCTCCGAAACTCGAGACGAATCCGTGATTCGGGACAGTCATTCGTTCGCGGGTGGATTTCAATTATCATGACATTGTATTTAAATAAACGCAATTAAGGCGTTCTCTGTGTGGTATTCGTGTAAATATGGTTTATTTCGCCGCCCCGCGCGTAATGTAATCGCGACGGAAAAGTATTTTCGTCCGCGGAACGAGACGGACGGACGGTCGATCATGATCCGCTTGGTGACAGTCGTCGTACGAGTCTCGGTCGTCATACACGCGCTGTTACAATAAACATAACATTGGAACGGTAAAAAGCTACTCGATACGGGTTTTAATTCATTTTGTGCCTTCGTCGTACAATATAACCTGTACGAAAATTACGTTTTTATCGATGTTTCTGCGCAAATCGTTTCAATATAATTATGATTCGACGTTTGTACAGGAAATGAGTGTGTAGGACAGATACCAAAAAAAATCCGTTGTAATTGTGGTCTAGTCAATAGAATTGTTTAAAAAAAAACAAAAATCAAATTATTGACATTTGAAACATTTAGTTTATTTAGAGAAAAACACGAACCGAGTTTATATGAAAAAATTTATACTTTGTTACAAACTTCCTTCTGACGTCTGAAATTTAAATTAGCATGATTTACTATGTTAGGTATTTTTAATAAATTAACCATATAAATAAATACAAATATCATTGTACACTTCACAATTTTCTTCTTTTTGTTCGCAGATCTGCAGGTCAATTAGTTTTATACTTATATGTATGAAAACAAAATAATATAACAAGAATAATCATGTACAAAAATCAAATAGTTTTATTTTTAATTTTAAACATGTATCTGTTACAGTTTAAGTGGTTTGTGTTCAAAATGCAGCCAATATCAATTTTTATATTCCTCATAATTATAGTGTTTGATCGGAAGATCAAATTTAATTAATCCCCAATCTTTAGCTTTCTTTACAGCAACTATCAAGTTCTGATGCTGTTTTTGACAAATCCCTGTTAAACTACAAAAAATAAAATTAAAAAAAATTATTACATTATTCATATTAAATATAGATATAGATATTGGACACTACATGTGCCAATAATAATAATAATATTAATATTATATTATTATCAATAATAATATTATTATTATTTTTAATAATGAAAACTGATTATGAAAAAAAAAAAACAAGTTTTGGAAGTTAAATTTGATTACTGCCTATAGTTATGGTTGGTTAAAAATGATAAGTGGTGTCCCATATGTGTATTTTTTTCTAATAATTTTTTTAAAATTTTATGATTATATTTTATTTGAAAAAGGACGTGTCCAGCTTATTTCTAAGGGTTAAAAATAAAAAATTTAATTTACATTGATGGTATTTCAAGGAAATATATTAAGTATTTTTAAATATTGTAATAAAATGCATACTCAAATCAATAAATACTTTTAAAAATAGCTTGTTTTTATTATTTGATTTTATGTACATTAAAGTATAATAATTTAAATTTTATTTTAAATATATTCTAGATCTAATTTAATTTTGATAGAAAAATTTTCCCAATCAATTTTGTCTTTAACTCTCATTAGTTTACTAATAAAAATGTATTCGAAAACACACACACCCACAGACAATATATATACATATATTTTTAATCAAAGGAAACTATGAAAAGATAATATTTAAAAGCATAAAATGTAGTCAGCATAGTACTATCAAAACTGAGTGGTTAAAACCTACTGCGCTTTACTAGTAGTGTTCCAAATTTTTCACTGTACCAGTTATTACAGCTTAAGTGCCAATTACTCTCCTTTGGTATTTAAAATAAAAATGGTTTTTTAATATTGTTCTTATATTTGTATAATTTTAATGTTTTGTATATAATTACTAATATTAATATTATTGAAGTAAAAAAATATATATATATCAAATACTTAAAGTATTAATTGTATATCAAATATACATACGAGTAGGATAATAAGTTTCCAGAAAAAGGAGATATGAACTGTTTAAGCAAATCCACATTTCTATAGTGAAGTATCAAGTATTCATCACGACAAATTGGACAGGGGTTTCCAGTCGAAATCTTATCAGCTCTCTAAACACCGATACAATATTATATAACAATTAAGAAATACTATAATCTTAAATTAAACTCACAATGCACATTTTCCTAGTTTTTTTTGGTGGAATACTTCCTTTATGATTTCGACGATATTCTCTCCATACCTGATTTGTTCCATATGTAGTTTTATATGCTGTTGAGCAATAAACAAATGTTTATGTATTGATAATATACATAGACCATTTATTTTAAATTTGTAATCAATATAAATAAAAATAAATTTATTCGGCTTAAATAATATAACAATATTTTTAGTAAAACTTAAATAATTATCTGAACAAAATTATAATAAATCCTACAAAATTTGTAATTTTAGATACAATTAATAATTATAATTTTAATATTTAGAAATATATTTATTCATCAATTTTTGAATTTGAATACTCTTTGTAACAAGAATCATCAATTAAATAGCATAGTATTTGGCTAACACAACTATTATTTAGTTAAACATTACACATGTATTACATGTTGTTAATTGTTTATACATATTTTATTTTGACAAGTTATAATTTAAAATGTATAATGAAAAACAATATTATATATATATATATTAATTATAATAAAAATAAAATTTTAAATATTAACCTTTCTGACATCCAATTTTAATCATTTTGAATAAGGTCTAGGTATGATTATGATTGCCTACTCAAAATAATTATTGTCTGTAATGAGTAATGAATGATCACTGATATTTACATTAACATGCATATGTATAAATGCACATAATATACAGTTATTGTGTATATCACTTGTAGAATGATTTTACAGTGGATATTTTTACTGCTCTGATTAGACATGTTTAAACCCAATTATTTTTTTTGTTTATCTATCAAATGTTTTATATAATATATTACACATTTGAAAATATTTAAATTAATTATTTGAAGAAAAAAATAATGCATAATATTTTCTACATAATTATTTTTAGTTGTATAGAATAACATGAAAAATATGTAAGTGAACATTATTATATTATTCTAGATTCATACCTACTTTATAATTTACAAAGGTATATAATGTACTTTGTAATATATTTATATTAAAAAAAGGTGTTTTAGTATACCATTTTAACCAAAAAAAGATACTTATAAATATTGAATTCAAAATTAAAATCTTCCAATTTTTGAAATATTTAGCTCTTTTTGTTAATTAAATATATATTTTGTATTCATATGGCATAGTTTTACTATTGTAAAATTTGTGAAATATATACTAGATAAGTCAAAAGAAAAATCTTAATTCATAAACAATAATTGTAATAAACAGTTGTTGTGGGCTGATCGAAACATATGAATACTATTCAATGTAGTTAGAACTTTGTTCATTGAATTATAAATAAAATCTTATAAAAAATATCTTGACCAACACCTAAATTAGTTAACTTTTCTTTCAGTAAAATATGATTAATCAAAATGAACTACATCACCCTGACAATATGATTCTTTGAGTTTTATGTTTTAATTTATGGGTGCTTAAAAAAAAAGAACAATCAATTCAATCAGTATTCGAAGAATAAGTAAAAAATAATTTTTCTTACCATCGCTTTTCAAATATTCAATACTGGTTTCGAAAGAAACTATAGTCGATCTGTCCTTCAATGAATCTTTTTTCTCTTTATCTTCATTTGTTAATACTTTATTAAATTTGACCACGCTTGTGTATATATGTCTACAATTACTCTAAAAGAAGTAGTCCAATATATCAATAATAATTAGTGCGATTACAAGTATAAATACGTTGAAATACATTAAAGTATTTAATGTTAACTTACATGTATAATATTGCCTCTGGACGAAAGGCTACTTGATGTTTTGTATAATGTACGAATTGCATTCAACAACATATTTACTTATTGGATATCGAATTCAATAATATAATGGAAAACAATGAAAAACAACGATTGCTCATTAAAATTGTACAGAGTAAAAATGTGTTTAACTTTTAATCACATTAACACACAGATAAGGCCGGTAGCTTATTCATGATTCAGTGATTACAATATTTCGTCCCGGACGACATTACTTCTAAACTTCTATTTATCCAAAATTCTGTGTGATTTTCGATCGTATATTGTATCGTGGACATTATGTTAAAACTTAAAGCTCCAAATTGAAATTTTCGAAATTTGTACAAACGAGCAAAAACAAAATTTAATTTAACATGCATTCTCATTCTCTCTCTCACTCTCTCACTCTCTCACTCTCTCACTATCTCTCTCACTCTCTCTCTCTCTCTCTCTTTTTTAATTTAAATTTTATTCCTCCGTCTAATACATACACATAATAATAAAACCGGTATTAGGATAGCTCATTTTGTGATTTAATGATTAAGGTAGTCGAAACTATTAAATAGATAACTTACAAAATTTAGTGTCGTCGTACGTGAAAATTTCAAATACAATTTTTTTTTAAAGATACTTTATGAGTTGAATAATTGATATTTCAAACGACATTTAAATTCTGTATGTAAAAACTGTATGTGTACGTAAATAATTGAATGGTTGGTATAAATTGACAATAAAGACATGTTGCTTTTTCGGGTTTTATCAAAATAATGCTATTCGACGCTCGTTTATTATTAATTATTATTATTAATTAATATGAACCTACAATATTGATGTTTAATAGTAAAACGTATAATTAAATACCAAATATGATGCTAGAATATTGTAGTAATAAATGTACTGAATGAAAAAGATTTTTTTTTTTTTTGATTTCACTATTTCTTTTAACAACTTAAATTTCTATCTTTCGATTAATAATCGAATGTTTTTACGCCCCTTTGGAAGTGTCATGTCCACCGCATTGGATTATATTATGACTAATTACTAAGTAGGAAAAACGTTTTTTTGTTTCAAATTTTTGGTGCGATGGATTTTGTATTTCGAAAAATCCTACTTGTGATCATGTTGAATGTAGAGCTTAAAAATGAATTTTCTAATCATTGTGTCCAGCGCTGCTCAGAAAAAGTACGTATGTACGTATACCGCAGTCGCCGAATAGATGAAAGTATCGTTTACTTGCCGTGAATTTCAACGGGATATTCGATCGCGTATTGCGCGGTCAATGACACTCTGTCGCGGCGACGTAGTGTCGCGTGCGGGGAACGTGGCACCGTCGCGTAAACCGGTGATAACGCCGGTGATAATTGTCGGAATTCCATTCCGACGGTCGTATCACGTACGTTCGGATTGTTGTGTGCGTGTGCATGCGTGTGTGTGGGTGTGTAGCGCGTCGTGTTTACTCATAATCGTTTTTTCTATCAATCGTGTTTGGCGGCCGCCGCCGTCGTCGTGCGTTAATTGTTTTTTGGTTTTTTCGTCTGGGGCGGTTTTGCTATAGTCGCGAAAATGAATTACGGCAGCAAGACGTCGTTCATCGGTTTCGACCCGGACAAGCGCAAGTTGCCGCTGTCCAAACGGTTCGTCACGTACGCGTACGACAAAGATAGTGGCGAGATATTCGGGCGTACGCCGTCCAGTTGGGGTGAGTCAGCGTCGCGTTCGTTTACGGGCGAAATTCGCCAGGTTTAGAGAACGAAAGTACCCGCGGGCGCGGGTTCGTATTATTTTCGGCGCGTCTTATTAACCGAGCCTTCGATCGTACCTATGTACGTTGGCCAAAAGTAGTTTGGGCGTGTCAATGTTGTAGTGGTGGTTCGATGATGTTTGCTGGTTATTTTTTCCTAGCGACCCACCCGATCGTAAAATAAATCGTTGACGACGAACCGCTGATTGAATGCAATTCAAACGACGGTTCATACTTGCAGGAATAACAAATCGTTATTACTTTGAATTATTACTGGGAAAAAATCATTTATGGGACTACTACTTATACTGCTTATATATAAATATAAAAATTTATTTTCAATAATTAAGCAAATAATTTATTTTGTGAACTTGTTACCTTTCAATAATCTATTATCCCAACAATTAGGAATGTATAAAATACCTAATAAAATATAAAATAGTATATAAATAGGTGCTAACAGACATTCAATGAAATGAAATTTTCCCAAAATATTAAAATAAAAAATTAATGTTTGTCTTTTTGTGTTTCAGCCCAAATTGGATTTTTTTACACAGCATTTTATGTATCGCTTGTCGCCATGTTTGGAGTAGTCTTATGGGTTTTCTTTCAAACTCTTGATCCACGTACTCCGACCAGACAGCTTGAACATTCACTAATTGGAACAAATCCAGGTATTTTGATGAAATGACATGATTGGAAATTAAATATTAAAATACTTGTATTTTATTTTATAAGGTTTGGGATTTAGACCCATGTCCAATGAAACGCACAGTACTTTGATTCATATTAACAGCAAGTCTGTTCAAGAATATTCGGTTTGGATGCAGAGACTCGTCGAATTTTTAGACGGTAAAATTATTTTTGATTATAAGTGTGTAATAAAACGTTTACTGATTATTTTTTTATTTTAAAATGATTTAGTGTATAAGAAGCCCGGTTTGACACCAGGAAGAGGTCAAAACATTGCAACATGCAATTATGATAAACCTCCTGGTAAAGGAAAAGTTTGTGATGTTGATGTGAAAGCATTCGATTTGTGTACCGAAGAACATCGGTTTTATTTTGATCGTCAAGCGCCTTGCATTTTTCTCAAATTGAACAAGGTAACGTTTTTGAGTTCAAAAATTATTAATTTAAATATTTTCTTAATACGTAATACAACTTGGTAAGAATCCATAGTTTGGGTCAACGAAAACGAAATTATTTTTTTAAATTCAATTAGCATAAGATATTTCGAACATAATTGATATTGTGTTTTAAATATAGAAGAATAGAAATACTTAATGTCGTACTCCATTTGTTGTTGTTAGATTAGCAAAAACAAATGAAATTAATTTTACTGTAAGATGATTAAATACATCATATATATGTTACGAAGTAGTTGTGTAAAATATCGAAAAACGTAAAATGTACAATAAAACAAATCAACCAACCAAAAATGATAATGAATATGTTTCGTGACGGGACAACAGTGAATAATCGTACAAATCTGTATTTTGCGTTTCAGATTTATGGTTGGAATCCAATATTTTACGACGATCCCAACGAACTTCCTCGCGATATGCCCAAATATTTAAAAGACCACATAAAAAATATTACCAATCCTGACGAGGTATAGTATTCCAAATGCAATTCAATTTTTCTCTAAATAACATTAGTACCGAGCGAAACACATTTCTATGTACTTTCCGTGCAATAACTACTAAATGCGTAACTATGTTGGACGTGGTCGTTTTATTTAATTTTTTTTTTTCAGCTGAGAACCGTTTGGGTCTCGTGCGAGGGAGAAACCGTCTCGGACAAAGAGCTTATCGGACCAATATTATACTGGCCTATTCCAGGATTTCCTGGTTATTTCTTTCCGTTTGAAAACTCTGAAGGTTATTTGAGTCCTCTGGTTGCAATTCATTTCAAAAGACCAGCCAGTAAGTGTTCAGGTGAATTACAATAAAAACGACACATTAGATTAAATATATTTTTATATTCAAAATTCAGAGAGTATTGTGATCAACATATTGTGCAGAGCGTGGGCGAAAAATATTGTTCACAAAATAAAGGGCATCAACAAAGGGTCTGTGCACTTTGAATTGATGATAGACTAACCAAAATATTTTCCACAAGGTATACTAATCGTTATGGAACAATTTAAAATTTATATTCTTTTGTATTTATTTTTATATATCATCGTAATATTATTATCTTATATATTATTTATCATATTATCTACTTTCACATATCAAACATTGCCTAAATTACAATTAAATTTATTAATTAGGGTTTTTTTACATTTTATACTGTATACTAAATGATCTATTTTGATGTGTTTAAATAATACCGTTATCAATTTTTGTTGTAACTTGTTTTTTTTTTTGTCTCGACTTTCTCAAAACAAATTATACGGACAATGGTTTTTTGTTTTTAATTTAGTTTTGAAGACTGATCTTCTTTTAGATATAAACATGAATCGTATTGCTCATATTGTCATTCGATTTTCATGTTTTTTATACCTTGATCAGTTTAAATTAAATTGATAATAAAATGTAATACAACTGTGTTCAATATATCTCACATTTAGAATTTTTATTTTTATATTATACATACAAACATTTACTGTACGTATGTAGTTTTTAAACGTTTAAGAACATAATTTGTTTTCAATTTTTACAATGAATATTTAAAAATGAAATTAAGGTCGTTTTACCTAATTATAAGACTAAAAATATGTTGTGAATTATTTTTATTACAAACATTTTTTTTACCATTTAAATAAATTACAGATTATTTTATTTATTTGTTCACTGGCCGTTAATTGTCTATTTATTATATTGCACTAGTATTATGATTTTTATGTTAACAATATTCAGTTTTAAAGTATTATTTATACAGTTAATGTTACTAAGAAAAAAGCCAATTTTTAGTAACTATTTATGAAAATTGTTTCTTTTTTTTATATACTATATAATTAATTGATAAGATATCTCAATTTTCTGTTATTATTATTTTTTTCATCAATTTATGATTTTAAACAATAAACGATTAATGGATATCAAAATGGTCTTTTAGTTATTTAATTAAGTATGTATGTACATACATTATGTATGTATTTAACGAAATATTGAGGATTATGTAGTTCAATACTTCCACGATTGCGACTGTTCAACAATACTAATGGTTTTATTTAATTTTCTCTCTTGACATCTTTTTATAATTTGAGTTACAATTTATTTAAATCGATTACATTTTAATCACAACCAAACAAAGCGAATATAGTGGCACATTATTTTTACATTATATTTTATATTACGGTATATTCTAGTGTAACTCGGTATTACGTTTTAATATTTTCATTCCAAATAAATAATATTGACGCAACCAGTTAATTGGTCGTAGCTCGAGTTTTTAAGACTAACGACGACCAAACACGTATTGTTAACTTATTTATGAAATGTACTTTTATAATATTAATGACCTAGAAAAAACAAAAATTTAAAAAGTAGAAATAAGCCTTTAAAATGTATTAAATGATTGGAGTCATTGGTATGACCAGAGTGAGGATTATACACATTTTTTCAAAACTGTCTTTTCTATTAAAAATTAATTGTTGTATATTTATAACTGAAATAGTTACTGCACACTGTTAATGTTTGAACATACATTTATCAACCTAAATCCAACTAAGAAGAGTATCGTAACCAAAAATACACTAATTTATGTCGGTATTGATTTGTGAAATTATTTATTTATAAAATAAAGTATAATATTCTAATCATGGTTAATGTTGTGAATATAAAGCAATAGCAAAACTTAAAAAAATAACTAAAACTGTTTTAATGAATTTGTACTTTTTATTTTTCTTTCTTTCTTTTTTTCTTATCGAATTTTTATTTTTCCATAGATTTGTACATATTTAATTTTCTTCGTCGTTATCAATTACATTCACACGAAGCGGTTGTAGCTCATTTTGCTCGAGTTCATCATGTTCAATAGTTATTAAAGGAGTACACACGATATTGTTATGCATTTGTTGATAGTCTTTGTATTTTTTCGGGTTATTCAGATGAATTTCAGAAATGATCTACCACAACACATAAAACAATAACTAAAAAAATATCACTTACATCAAATAGCTTTTAAAAGGATTAAATAGTTTGCTTAACAATATAAATATATTGTTGTTCAATTATTGCTACACTATCCACCAAGTTACCAATAATAATTAATAATCATATTGATTTACCAATTTTATGTTAACATTCTATATAAAATTAATAAATCAAAATACCTGATTATGCACATGCCGAAAATTTGAAAGCTGTTCTTTAAACGATTTGTTTTCTAGAGTTAATATGGTGATTTTTGTTTTCAATTTGGACACTTGGTTATCATTCTATAATGAAAATAAGTATAGCGTTCGGTTATCGTTTTAAAATGCACATTGTGAACATTGAATTTACATTGCTTGAGTCCTGTTTAGCCAATTTTTGGTTCTGTAGCACAATCATTTTTTCAAGCTCGACAATTTTGTTTTGAAGTAGTGAATTATATTTAGCCAATTTATCTTGCAATTTAAAAACAAATATAATATATTTTAGTACAAACTATACAATTTTAGTACTTTAAAAAAATATTACTAAAGGTGTGAATTTCATTACTCGATTATTGTACTTATTTGTTCGTAATTTTTTGCATACCTACATTCGGTTGTTGTTCACTTTGAAGTAAAGTATTAGATGAGTTTTTCAATAATACATTTTGCTTAAACAAAAATATATAGTCGGTAGGGAACAATAAAATTAAAAATATTCTTTGGATAAATACCTGTTTGACATCATTCAATTCAATTTTTAGCAGCTTATTTTCATCTAGAAAATGATAAAGCAGTTTATAATGGTTTCAAAGTTGTCAATAAGAAAGTTAATAATATTTTATTGTTTTTACACGCTTCTTCACGATACGTTATCATTCTTACAATAGAACAACGATTCGTCTATTTATTTTTTTATTTTTCAAACCAGCACAAAGGATTTTCACGAAATTTAGCAAATATGATTTAAAAAATATCTTTGACTGAGAAATGATCTGGTCATGTCTCGAGTCTCAATTCTGAGAAATTTTATTTAGTCAGACGATGAAGTAAAGTAATAACATTTTTGAAATATTTTACCGTGGAAACATAATTAAAATTAATATTACTTTTGATGCATTTTGGTTGAAGGGTACCCCTCATTATTAATATTATTATTATTATTATTATTATTATTATTATTATTATTATTATTATTATTATTATTATTATTATTATTATTATTATTACCCTCACTATTATATTATAACCGACAATACATAATTAATAGAAATATGTATAATAGGTACATTAATATTACATTGAAATTTTTCACCAAAATTAATTTTAATAGTTTTGTTTTGTGCTATTTAAAACAAATCTTACAAACTATACAATTAACGTTATGAATTCGATTCATTTGACAATACCTACTTAGAGAGAATAAGTTTTAAATATGTTACGTTCCAAAATATTTACCGACAACGTTATAAATGTATTGCATTTTATGCATTTAAAGACTAATTGGATAATATTAATAAAACGATTTTAAATAATCAAATACTGTACAAATCTCAACATTCAAATTTAATAGGTACATGCGTGTCTATTAAAACGACATATGAACAGATTTGTGACGTAACGTAACGCAAGTTACAGATTTCTGTAACGAAGTTATTTGTTGCAATGGTAATTACTAGGGTTCGGATTTTGAGGCAATATAAATTATGAAAAAAGCACTTAAAATGTGAAAAAGGCAAAAAAGGCATTTAAAAGTTGTAAAAAGCAAAAAAAAGGCATTTAAAAAAAAGATGTATTGTTTAAAAATTAAAAACTTATTATTAAAAAAAAATCAACAACCATGTAAGTATTAAAAATAAAATAAGGCATTTAAAAAATATCGATTATTAAATATATAATGTATAAAAAAATTATTGTGTGTTAATAAAATAATTGACAACCATATATTTTGATAAACTGTCTTCCGTAAATTTTTGACGTTTCGGACTTAAAATATTTTTGTATATTGAAAACAATGACATGTGTGAAATGTCATGTGGGAACTTTATAGCTATTATCGGATAAGCTCTTATCAATTTGTACCATAGAATTATTAATAATTATTAAAATAATAATTGTAATAAATTGATAATTTAACAAAAAATATAAAAAAGGCAAAAATAATGTTTATCTATTAGCATAGAAATTAAATGAAACACATTTTTATATAAAAACTGTCTTTCTATCACTTCCCCAAAAAAAAAGGCATTTGCCACAAAATCCGAACCCTAGTAATTACATATTGTAATGATTGACTTATTAGTAATTAAGTCACTGTTTCATTGTAGTTTTTAGGAAAAACGCGTTACTTTTTTCTTTTTCTCTTTTAATGGGCGAGAGTGTTATCTTTTAATTTTCTTTTTTCGAAAACAATGATCCAAATCCAGTCGTCTAAAAGTCATGCGACTTCAAAAAAAAATTATTCTGAGTATTGATAATTTCGTTAGTTAATCACCGTTTTCAAATAAAGAGTAACGTAATTTTATTATTCATAAAACGTGATTTTCCAACGCTGCTCTCACGGACGTAAACGCACGTTTATCGAATGACTTCATCATACCTATTGATCGGTGAAAAGCGTCAATTATCGTTTGCTGCCTACTGTTCACGCCAATCAATCTGTTCACAGCACTGCGTAATGACGTGTTTGCATCGGCGAGCGCTTTGTTTTCGTTTCGCGATTTGGCTTGGACCCGTTCGTGGCGTTCCATGGTGTTTCTGATGTTGGCGAACAACTTCGCACAACGACAATTCGAGAAAAAAAAAAACGCGAAACATCACGTAGCATCCGTAAAGCGGATAGGAAGAACGTTCAACCGATCAAGAACCGTGTAGTCGGACAGGAACTCACCTCGTCGATGTTTGTGTAGTTTTCGTCAACCCGATTGAATTCGGACATGTCAGACGGTAAGTGAAACGATATTTGATCGTGTGCTTTGTTCGGTCTCGAATTACAGACCGACGTCGTCTGTGACTGGAAACCACGTTTCGTTCAAATCGTTGTCGACCGTGTCTACGGCTTGATCGCGTAGAGTAAAATGGACGACAAAAAAAAGAAAGAAAAACGATTGAAACGCTAGTCGAACGCACGCGATGTCACCGTGAACGGGTCGTGAAGATAGGGTTCGTTATTTATAGCACGATATTATGATAACAATTATGACGAAAGTTTCTCGACTTTCGTAGCGTTTGCGCCGTCGATAACCGTTACCCTGTTGCCAAGTGAACAGCAACAACCACGGTTCAGGTAGTACTATGGGAGATGTTGAAACAACGTTATTGTCCGCAATACCAAATACGTTAGTGTCACGTATGAAACACGATGAAACGAAATACACGACGGAACGAAGCCGATACTTCAAGCCGGTAGTCATTGGCGTTTCGGGCTACAGGTCTATTACGGATCCAGTGTTCATTCAAAATATCTCAAAAATCCACAGATGTATCGAACGCTAATAAGACCAGTCAGTACCTGGTGTGGTTCTGATCATAAATGGCCAGGTACGAATACGCCGGACGGTCATACCCGAACACCACAAAACTAGAACTGTCCTATAAATGAATTATATAATATTCTGTGATGTTATCTATCGTCTCTTATGTATCATTCGTTCTACCTAACGAATACTGGTGGCCAATTTAAATGTTTCCAGCTTGTTGAGGTGAAATCATTTCTAAACGTAATTAACCACCATTAGAGGGATGTTGTTGTTACAAACTTGTTTTCACAACAAATCGTTTAATGATTTGTTATTTCAAACAAACTTGGCACAGTTCGCAATTGATTGGACTTGATTGGCAAAACGTTTCCTTGACAATGTTCAATGGATAATTATTGAAAATGTTTTCGTCTCACTTGGTGTAACATTAATGAGAGCGCTATACCATATTTTTTAAGACCGTGTTGAATGAATGATTGAAAACTTGATTACTTGATCATGAATTAACATTTGTATTATGCATATCTTAGTGTATATAACAACAATAAATTTAAAACAATTGATCTTTTATTCAATGAATACATCGAAAAACTAACAACATGTTATATATGCGAGAAACATACAAAAAAATATATAAAAGTAGTTTATGTAAATACTCAAAATCCATCATAAGAAAAAAAAAATGAAAATTATAACCAAAAAAATATTGATCCATAAAATTGATCATTAAAGTCATTTAATCATAAATCACGATAAATCACGAGTGAATGATTTAGTTGTTATTTCATAGTTATAATACTTAAGCATGACCAGTACTTTTTCTGTACGGACAAAACTCTTTTCATCGTTTTTTGAGCATTTTTACATATGGGAAAATCTAATTTTAAAGGCGGTAGCGGGTCTCCGAGCAAGGCTTTAGTGCACATAGTCATACAATATGAGACAGCATCTATATTGTAACCTCCTTCCAAAGCGAGTATGACTTTTCCATTGGCCAACGATGACAGAAAATGAGTAAGATGTCCATAACACTCTGGCGTTACTTTACAACCTGGGGAAAAAACAACACGTATAAAGTAAAAATTTTACCAAGTGTGACTTCGAACATAGTTATAATAAGATCAAGATTGATTTGTCAAAACCACGCATTGTATCAAAAGAAATTTCCAAATAAATAAATTACTATTGTTTTTCTGAAATTTTAATTGAAACTGTTAAGAGAAATGACTTTAGTTATAGTTTAGATAGTTTTAGCGTGTTAAGTCTTCAATTTTCAACGGCTTAAAGTTTGATACTTTCCCTAAAAACCTCTAATTTCATTGTATTGAAATGATCGATGTAAATGTAACAAAAACTGTTCACCTCCAAGTGGATCACCTACGGCCGCATCAAATCCAGCCGATACTAATACCAGCTCGGGGCAAAATTGGTAAGCTACCGGTAAAATTATATTCTGCATAACCGATATGTATTCAGCATCGCCCATTCCGTTCTATGAAATTAAAAAATAAATAAATGAATAAATATACATATTGTTACAAACTTCGTTAAAATTTACTTTCAATAATGCTTACTTTGTTCCAGGGTATATTAATGGTAAATCCTTCTCCACTGTCCCAACCCGTTACTTTATGGGAGCCTTCTTCGGAACACGGGAAAAACTTGGCATTTTGATACCGATGAATTGATATGTATAAAACTCTTGGATCTGAACTGAACGCTCTCATTGTACCGTTGCCAAAATGTATATCCCAATCCAAAATCAATATCCTAAGTCATTCACACCATTACGCAATGTTGTATGTCACGGACGGTCAAATTAATATACGTGTCATCAGCATACCTTTTGAGGCCAAATTTGTTCAGTGCATAGTTCGCACCAATAGCAACGGAATTGAAAATACAAAACCCGCAAGCTATATCATTTTCCGCATGGTGTCCAGGTGGTCGGATCACAGCTATGCCCGACGCACTCTCGTTGTTCATTACGGAATCGATCACCTGTTGAATACAATTCGTTTCGGTTCATTATTCAAATATCAATACAACATTAGGCTTTTGTAAATACTTGCAACAAACACCCAGTTGCTATCGCTGAAACTTTAAATGTGTCCACTGTCAAATACACAGAATCGTAACGTTTTTCTTTTTCGCTTAATTCTAATAGTGACAATTTTTGTAAATTGAACATTTCATCCACGTGTTCTTTGGAATGTGCAAGCAGTAATTCGTTTTCTTCAGCTTCTCTTGACTAAAATATTGAAAAATATAGTTTTGAAAATCAACCAACATTTAATAATTACGAATAATAACGCATTTTCATACTGGCAAAACAAAAAGTCGAGATGTTAATTTGAACTCGTCGAACATATTTAAAATTGCACCTATTCTACCAGGGCACTCTGGATGTCCACTATAACAAAACAACTACATTATCAAACAGTAATTACTACAACTATTGAAATAAATAAATAAATTATCATTTCTTTTATTTGATTTATATGTATTTTAAAATTTAAATAATACTTTTTAGTAAGACTGATTAAAAGAAAATACAATTACATATATGATTAATTATTTTTTTTTAGTATAAATATTACTTTTTTAAAATAAAAAATTATATTCATTCAAATCTTTTTGATTTTGTTATTGAATAACAAATACTGTTAAAATATGTTACCAGTTACTAAAGGATTCAAAACTATGGGATACTATAAGAATTTAAAACTATGGTCTAACAATAATAACTTAAATATTCCTTTAAATGTTATAGCGAAGCATAGATAACAATATTGTTTAAATTATTAATATGTTATGTAAGGATGAAAAAATAAAATGCACTATCTGTCAACATTAATGCATGTTTATTTATATTAAATAATGATTAATTATTATGAAATACATAACATATATTTACAATACTATACAAACTATATATGTATACTTCACAAGAATTATACCTTTCACTGCTTTCATGCTTTCTGTCCATGATAAGATCAAATGAAACACAAACTTTATTATTAACATTTAACAATTGGGTCTCTATAAAAAAAATTAAACATTTAATATGATGAAATTAAATGTACAACAAATGTGTTCATACCAGAAATTAAATGTTGAAGAATAGAATTCTCATCTATTTTTGATTGATCTTGAGTAGGATAACAGTTATTAGTTGGAAAAACACTCAGAGGTTCTTCGTTGTAGGAATAAATAGACACTGGCTTTTGTGTAGGTAACAACAAAAAGTCTGTTTGAAAACATTTCCAATATTTTTGATGTGCAAAAATTACATTCTGTATCGTTTGTACAATACTGAAATTGAAATTAATTATTATTTGAAAGAAGTTGATAAAATATGTAATAATTAACCTATCACAAGGTTTGCTGGTCATATCGAGCAGTGGACATGGATCACCAAGTAATGATCTCAGTGTTAATGCAGCACCTTCTGCTAATGATTTCAGACAGTAGCCTCCCTTAAAATATTTTTGAAGTTAGAACAATTTAAATTTTTTAAAACAAATTAAATTTACTTCAAGTAAAACAGCAATTCGCCCACAAGCAAAACTCATAAGAGAATTCACTAAATGAGCATAACATGCAGGCGTGACCTCCATGTTTCCCTTAATAAAAATAAATATATATATATATGTACTTCAATAGATTATAATGTAAAAAACTGAATATATTTACCTCAGGACATCCTAAAGCAGCATCATAACCAGATGATATCAAAATGAGATCTGGTTGAAACTAAAATAAACAGTATTGATGTTCAAACTTAGAATGTAAATAACAATCATTAATTAACATACTTCTGAAACGACTGGTAACAAAATTTGATGAAAAATGGCAAGGTAATCAGTATCTTTCATACCGGTGCTATTAAGTGGTACATTTATATTGAAACCTTGACCATCACCAGTACCAGTAAAGTCCCAATCACTTTCCCTCAAATTTGGCCAGAACTGTCCATTTTCATAGCGATGAATAGAAAAATACAACACTCTGTGAAAAATATTACATTAATAATAATAATAATAATAATAATACAAACTTATGAGATAAATTAAAATCTTACCTAGAATCATCATAAAACATTTGTTGTGTAGATTGCCCATGATGAACATCCCAATCAACAATTAAAATTTTGGAAACTGAATATTGACGAAGAACAAATTCTGCAGCTATTGCCACATTGTTGAAAAAACAATAGCCACAAAATTCTGATTTCATAGCATGGTGTCCAGGAGGCCTTAATAAAAATACTCGCATCATATTGACAAACTGTATAAAGTAATTGAATACAATAACTATAAATACATGATATTTATTACCTGATAAAAGCCATTCCATTTTTTATTTTATTTTCACATATCAATTTAACGAGTTCTATTGAACTTCCTGTAGCTAACAAGGACTGTTTGTATGTTGACTGAAATATAAACACAACAAAATTAAATTCAAATAGTATAACACAAATATTAATAAATAAAAAATTATAACACCTAAAAATTGACTTTTAGTTAAAATTTACATACTGGATGGAAGTAAATTGCATCAAATTTTGATGACATATTCAGTAAAACGTCATTATCTTGTAAATCATCAGTAGATTTCAATATGTCTATAATTTTTTGAGAATGTTTCATTAATAATTCATTATTAGTAGCATGGCGACCTTCTATTTTTATACATCTTTCAATCAATCCCAACTCATTACACCTGTTAAAATTCAAATTTAAGACAAACACATAATATGTATAACACACATATATATATAACACATAACACTATTATGTTAATAAAATTAACAGTACATTCTATAAATATTCAACCCATGATGTGCCTACCTTTTTATGATCGATTCATATCGGTGTGGATTTTCTGGATAGTTAGGATCCCAAAGGCACAAATGGTTAGTAAACCGTTCATCATAGATAATTCCAGTATTTTTAATTGTTTTTTCAATACAACTTCTAGCCTGTAAAATAAATACATATTTGATACTCGATTTTATGAAATTAATGTAAATATTTATACTACATGTAAGATTAATATTATTTTAATATAGTTAAGAATAACATAACTAATCTCATATAATATTAAAAATAAGGTTATTTGACAATATGAATTTAAATAGTTCTACACATTCTGAATGTTTCTTTTGACAATGTGCATGCATAATATTTATTTATATTTGTACACGTTTTATTTATTTTAATATATTAAGATGAACTTATATAATTCAAATCATTTAATACAAATTAAATTATTTTTATGGTTGATACACAATTTATCAAACCATGCATTTAAATGAATACATATTTTTAAATATTTTTAATATATTTAATTTTTATTATATTTATATTGGCAGATAAATACATTTGTTTTAGATTTCAAGTGGTATACATCGAACAGAAATTCATATTAAGATGTTTTCAAAAAATTTGTATTATTATTTTCTTTTAAATAACATTTGTAATTTTAGAAAAATATAATTAATGATACTTTATTTAATATAGTATATCAAACGAATTCCAAGCATCATTATTGACAAAGTTATTTTAATAAGAATTTCACCATAAATCATAATAATATAAATTGTGTAGCATGATTTTACATGATATAAACAAGCTCTTTGTATTTTATAAAAATAATATTTACATTATGCCTATTATATTTAACATAATTTGTTAGGCAATAGCTAATGTGAATTATGAATCCATACATATTCAAGTTAAAATGTACTATTTACTATTAAATAGTAATAAGCAATAACATAACTCACATTTTTAAAATCATCATGTACATGATCGTACAATTTACAATCTTTCATATTAGTTTCCAAAAATTCCTTCTTCTTTGCGGCAATAAGAGCACTGGTTGTGAGTTTGATTTTTATTTGATTTTCCTGAAATACATCAATAGTTACTTAAACAATACTTTGCTTCTAGAAATCGCTGTTCACAGCGTTTTACTAAATGCTAAGTTATACGCTATAAATTCGAATAAACTAATATTACGGTTTTATGAATGGATACACTATACACATTTACAGTAAAATTACAGTAAGACACTGATTGCAAATCTCTAGACAATAACACAAATATATTACTAGGTACAACAAATTCAAAAATCAATTTATTCCTTAGGCGGCGGACATAGTGACAGAATTTCCTACACGCCAAGTGAATAGCAGCAAATATTTTTTTATTGACATGTGTAGGTAATATTATTTGCGTATGATGTTTTCGACTGAATAATCATTTTTCGCCGCTGAAACATGTAAAAACTTATTACAGAAGTAACGTCATAAGAGTTGGAACGTTTAAACGCATTGGCTGTATTATCAATCAAAACGAAACTCCTCGTGGACGATATAGATTTCAATTTGTCATCCGAAAATCGACACGTACCATTGATTTATTACATTTATTTGAGTGAATTTTCATTTCAATATCATGTTTTTTCGTGGTTTGACGTGGGCATTATTTAAAACATTATACACGTCAAACTTAAACGTTTTTTTAATTTGAAAAGAATTTATATTTCGTAAAAGACGTCATTACAGTTAAATGCGTCACGGGGTGTCGTCGAATCTACATAGTTACGCGTGTACGGTACGTCGTATCGCCATATTTGTTCGTTAGCACTTACCATTTTGGTCAAGTCAATCGCAAGAACGTCGAATCACAATTCAAATGTCATTAGACGAAGCGCGGACGAACACAGTCAACGATGCAACGTCAAAACGACGACGACGACTCGAGAAGAAACAAATGAACGCATATTACGAAACGACCACGCCGGAAAATCCTTCACGTTCGAAACGAATAATAACAATATCGTTCAAACGCCGCAGCGTCGAACAACCCACTTATCACACGGCGAACGCCCGAACGTCAGATAGCGGACTGTTCAGTGGTTCCAAAACACCGCCGCGATACAATAACACAAGGCGATCCGGTAGTCGATTTGTCCGGATTTGGCGGCAAACCATTGTCCCACACACACGTTCTATGGCGACACCACAACACACACACACACACACTGTATCGTCGCGCCCGCGACTTCGAACGATATACAACGTACACGGCCGCCGACGTCGTCCGCAGATATTTTGACGGTATTTCGTCGTGTCGAGTTTCCAAACGAATTATTTACACACTCGACGTTTCGATAAATTTGTTTTATTGATTATGTTTTAAAAAAAATTTTTTTTTTTTTTAATCTACGAACACGAGTAAAACGATGGAAACCGACCGGGACGCGAAACGAATTGAACGGGTTGGTTTCCTTTAGTTACGCAAATCGTTATTGTTGTTGTTTTTTCTGAATCCGGAACAACGGCGGCGAACGGAAATCCGATGTATATATGTATCAGTTTTGTCAATGTTGTTGAGCAAATAAACACGAATAGCGAGTATACCCCGTGGCCGTTTTCGCGCTCGTATTTGGTTTCAGATGCCGACCCGACAGCCGGTCTATATACACGCGGCTATTATTCCGCGAACGACGGCGGCGGTCGATAACACGTCAAATTACATAACGATCGCGATAACAATCGATTGAGTTGGGACGGGTTCGACGACCACCGGCGGTCAGTCATTCCACTCGGAACCGGACACGGAATACGACGCGCGTTAGGAGCGAGTTTTTTATTTTGTAGTAACCCAGCATTTTTTTTCCGCCCCCCCGAGGAAAACACGATAACGTGCCAAGTAGGAGGTCGTGCCTTTCTTCCGTACGGCATACAACCGAATTTACGTCGCAGCGAAACGCGGTCGTCCCGTCGACTTCGCCCGCACACGAGCGTGACGCGGATGTGTGTGTGTGGGTTTTTCACGCGTTTCCGTCGAGACAAAACACGACGCGTCGCGGGCGGCGTTACAAATATACGTATAAAAATTGCGTACACCGAAACGAGGCGTTTCCCACCGGCGAACGGTCCGGGACGGTATTTTTCGTCGACATTTATAAATCGGTAGCGCGAGACGCGCATAAACGCCTATGGCCGAATAACAACGGGATGCGACGAACACGAACGCGTGGAATGAATGAATTGCGTGGGTACTTACATTGGGCTTGGTGGTTTTTTTTTTGGTTTGTTTATTGTGTCTTTTTTCTACGACGTTGTCGGCGTCGGCCAACTGACGTTTGTACATAATCGCGACAAAACGCGGTCGGCGGGTCAGCCCGAGCGGTCGGCGCGACGGACCGCCGTCATCGGGGGGCACGGCGGGGTAACGGTTGGCGACGAGTCGATCGGTGACGACGGTGCGGACGACCGTCACGTCCCGAGGAACGCGATCGGGGTTTCGGTCGGGTACGACTTTCGTATTTGGAGTGGATACGACGCGACGTGCTCGTCCCGACGTTACGGACCGAACGAGAGAAGCGCGAGAAAAGGTGCGGAAATCGACGGCAGGCACCGGCTGTGGCTGTGGCGGCGGCGGCGGCGGCGGTGGTGATTAACACGAATCGGTCGGGAAATTTGTCGTTTGCTGCTTACGCGGGCGTTTATAAATAGACGAGGCCGTCGATTGCGATTACGCATTATCGTCAAACTTTGCTTACCGTCGACAACATTTTATTATTATTATTATTATTATTATATTACAATCTGTTTACAATAAAAACAATAAGCGACGAGGACGAGAGAGAACGAATAACACGAAGGAGGGGACCCCGCCCCCCACCCATCCGGTAACAGAACCTCGGAATTTTATACATACGTATGTTTTTGAACGTGTCTCTAGACCGATTTTTTTTCATTCGACGTGTTTTTTGGACGAGATGGTTTCCGGCGAGTTCGTTTACCGTTCGAATTTTCAGATCGTTATGGAAGGAGGCGGGCGACGACGAGTCTTGGACCAATGGACCGGACGAAGAAGGCTCGAACACGGGTCCTCAAACGCCCACTGCGTTACAATTAATGAATTGGACAGTAAAACAACAACAAAAAATAATGTCGATAGCGGTATTGTGGTCGACGGTTGGCGTCGCTTGTGCGTATAACGAGACGACGACCCGGTGCGTTCGTCGTGGAAAATCGCTGATCGAATGACGACGACGACGACGACAACGGTTGTTATTGTTAAAACAATCGAAACACCGACGTAACCGACACGGAATAACGGCTCTGTACGGTAGTAGATTGTACGCGTGGGACGGCGGGGACCGCGGGCTACCAAAAAAGGAATTAGTCGGTCCGGGCGACGACGTTTCCTCGACGAACGATAAACACGCGCGCGTCTCGTCACTACAATACCGTTTTTTTTTTTCCGTTCGTGTCGTTTTGAAAACCCGCGGAAGCGTAGCGTATCGTTCGTTCGTTTGTCGGTGTTTTTTTATCCGTCCGCGTAAGAATCGTCGACGACTCGGATGGTTAACGATGAAATACCGCCGTCAGATATAACATATTTTCAATAACAAACGTTACAGTGCGTTACCGTCGTCAACACGAATCGCGGAGACGAGACGAAAACGGTTTCGATCGATCGATCGGAGGCGCGCGCTAGTCGTCCAGTCTTGATCTGATCACGACGATTTCCGGACATTTTAATCGATGACCCAAACGAATCGATACGGAACTGTTACGATTGACAAAAAACAACATATTTATTTGTCTACGGGTTCGGGCAAATGAATTTTCGCCCATTCAATTGTTTTTAGTAAAATAAAATTCGCGTTATTACACTTATTGTACCGTATTTTGTACGGATTGTTTTTCTTTTTCTAATAAAATGAAAACATAATCGTAGCAGTAAGGTTTAACGGCTCATAATATATCAATAGATCGCGGCATGAATGTTGAGCGTTGACCAGTTCGTATTTAATGTCAATGTGACGTTAATTTAATACGATTGTTACGTAAGGTAACATAAATTTAATGACGTGTTAAATAATAAGTGCAATTATTGGAAACTCGGTCACTGATAAAATATAAACTAAATACAATCTTACGTGACTGACCGACATCTGAAACAGTCGAATAGTTGTTTTTTTAATATTTTCATACGACGATCGTATTTATGGAAATTTGATTTACGTGTTAACACGCAATTTTTGCTTTTTTTCGACGATACTAATAAGGACGCTTATCAATAATACAACGATAATTTGAATATAAATAAACGCAAACAGGTACAATGTCGTTGAATAACATAAAAAGGACTTTCGTCAAATTGTTAACATTTCATTTTGCTTTGGGTGTAAGTCGAAAATAATCTCTGTGTGTATAAAAAACTATTGATGTCCAGACTTTTACTTTGGACCATCGGCGGGTTTCGCCAATTGTTCGCGATTGCTATTACGTTTCGCATTTATTTTACACTGTTATATACAGTGACGGAACGAGGGGGTCGTGAGGATAATGACCTTCTCCCAGAAACTCAGACTTACGTCCTTTGATTGAAAAACTTGCTCTTTTTCATTTTTTGGAAAAATGTCTAAAACGTCTAACACTACAGCACACATATCATATATATATATATTTATTGTACATAAACTATATATTATTATAGAATATGGTAATAAGTGATAATAAATATTATTTTTAATTTAATCATTATTCATTGATCACCATGTCATAGAAATATCATTTAAAAAAAGGAAAATAACCGAAATTTCAACATGCGTAAGTGTGTAGTCAATTATTATACATAAAAACCTAAACTATTCTTTTAAATGTTACTAAAAACGAAAATTATTGATATTTATAATTTTAATCAAACTGAACGATATACCTCGGTAGATTGCTACAAAGTAATTTAATTTTTGAAAAGTAAGTACCTATTGTCTTTGATTGCAACAATATGGACGATAAGATGGTTCGTATAAAAAAATATTAGTATAATAATATAACGATTTTTTTTTATTTAACAATTAGCGGATACGTGAATGTGTACTTACGTCGACAAATACTCGGTTTTAATACGCAAATAACAAATCTATTTTAAGTGCACCGATTTGAGCCACACACAGACAGTAGGTAGATATTAAATACACGTTGACTGCAGTGTGAAATTGTTTGTTTGGAAATTAATCATTTTTATTTACTCGAATCTTCTTGATCGAGAAATCAACAATTATTACTATCTACAGCATTTATTGGTTACACACACCGACTTCAAGTCGCGAACAATTGACAAACATATTATAAACATAAACTATCGAACGGAATTTGCGAATGTCTTAAGGTATCCCAACGTGTACAAATAACGAAGTCGCTTATGTACGTTTTTCGCGATCAATTAGTATTATAATGTTTTGTTACAGGCGTTATAATTTTCGCTTTTGAATTTGTTTCAATCAATAATTGTGTAGATAAACGTGTTTCATTCCGTTTCATTTGTTTACAGTCCGTTCAAACAAATAGGTACGACTTATTGTCAAACAGCTACTAATAATTAAACGATCATAGTTCATATCTATTGTTCATACTTCAACGATCACGTTTGCCACGTCTGTTTATTTTGTGCGCAATCATAATTATTGTCGTTAATTGTAAACAAATATTAGTTATAAGTAAACACCGCGGATTCTCGTGCAATAGCATCTTTTTATTAAGTGTTCCAAAACCTATAAAAACAAGTTATAAATCCGAATCAAGTAAAGTAGAATAATTTAAAGTAAATTTTTTTTTTGTCCAACTTTTCAAGGTTTTTGCCTTTAACATACACGATTTCATATTTTCTCGATTTTTATTTCTCGTATTAATCTGATATTAGGATATTATACACATATAACTTATATATATACATATATGTTATTTTATCATTTTCACTGGACTCATATATCTGAAAATAATGTGGTGTAATAAAGATAACGACGATATACGACCGATATAAAGGGTACACTACGATAAAAAAACACGTCGGTTTTCATCGTCACAGTAAAACACGTCGGTTATCAATCGTGCAGCATCGTCAATTGCACACACTTTGTGTTGCAAAATCGGGTCGTGCTTCAGTTTTTATTAAGTTTATTTCGGCTGAGGTATTGCAAATTTTTTTTCGCATGCCATGAATTCGACGCAATTGATAGCAGTGGCTGTGGCAAGTGCTCTTTTATCAAAAAAAAAAAAAAAAAGACTAGAAAACGTTCGGTATGGACTAAAGAGTGGTTGTTAAAAATATATCGTAATCAAATAATGCACATTTAAAATTTATGTTGAAATTAAAAATTAATACTGTAGTTTATGCTGCATAACACAGTAAATAAACACGTCGGTTTTTATCGGAAAGCTCACACATTACGATTTGAAACGACAACCGGTAAACCCGTCGTGTTTAAAATCAAGACTTGACGATAATAAAAACCGTCGTGTTTCATCGTCGGATTTCGTCCACACGTTTCCGTTTTGATCGACGGTTTTTCTCGTAAAGATGAAAACCGTCGTGGGACCCTTTAGGGTGGCTATGGCACGTGCAGTTTATGGCTAGTAGGTACGGTCTTTCCGTGGCAGCCATAGCTAACATATACTCGTGTTTTTTGACGAATCAAGTATTTAGTCGATTCAATATCAAATCTAGAAGACGATGTCCAATGTGTCAAAAGAATTAAAACAATTCTGAGTACAACCATCTATCATATATCCGATTCGGTATTTATTCGATCGCGTTTATCACGTTTGTCAGATTCCATTAAACAACTCGAAAAAACAAAATTTAACCATAAATTATCGAATAGATATAGTCGAAAAAGTAGGAGATGAACAAGATTTCAAAACAAATTGAAAACGAAAAAGGACAAATACTCTATGAAAAATGTAAATCAATATTTGATAAAAATCACGGATTCGTTATTTTAAAACAATACAATGCTTCATTAAATGGAAACAACGTCAATTTAAAAGTAAATCCAGCTATTATAAGCTGTTACAAACAATGTCGAATAACAAGTGTCAATGTTGAACGCGTGTTTTCACAACTAAAACATATATTAAATGACGGAACAATTTGTGAAGACACAATTTCACAGAAAAAACTTGGAAATGTACATGATAAAATTTTTTAATAAAATGTTGTAAATCAGATTAAATACATATATATATATATATACCTCGAATACATCAAAAATGTAGTTTTGCACGTTTTTACACATTTCAACATTTTAATTGCATGTTTTTCAGGCGTTAGTTGCACACAAATCCGGTCTTTAGTTATAAGCATTTGTTTTGTGCTATTGTGTAAATTACTGATAATGTTATACACGTTTTGTGTATTTGAAATAAGTCATTAAAAACGAGTAATGGCACTAATACAACAAATATTATTTTGACGTAAAAAAACATTTTCCAATTGAACACAAATCGACCGCCAAATATGATATCAAAACGATCGAGCATATCTTATCTTATGGTCGTAGTACCTACGACTATGTTTCCATGCAACAAGCCACATGGTTTTTGATAACACACTGATAACTTTATCAGTGATAGGAAGACCACGATATTATATATTGTATAACGCCGAAATTTAACGTTTTGTTTTCGTAATATTTGTTTTCGTTTACGTTTACTTTTGAACGTTGAAAAAAATCGATTATTTTGTTTCGAGGATTAGTATAGTTTTTGTTTTCCCAAAAAGATGTCTTGGAACTACGACGCTATCATAGGGTTCAGCAATGGAATGTTAAAAGGTAATATATTTGCAATTTAGCTCTTTCGATTACAATTATAAATTACGCATTTCATTAGGACTGTCAACCGTTTCTTTCAATAAATACGCACATATTTATTTTAGCGTTTACTAATTATTTCTAAACACGCACAAGCCTCATAAACCATAAAACTCGTTAATTCACAGTGTATGTCAAAGTATTAAATGCAATTCATTAAGTCTAATGTAAGAACGGTCGGCCAGGTATAGACCAATCAGAGACTTTTAACATGCTTCCATCTGATTTGAAAATCCATACCTAGGATAACTTGATAATTAAAACGGTTGTTTGTTAAAAACGTAACAAAACATACGAGATCTTCCACCAGTCGACTGGCCCAATCTAACTTTTGGTTTAACGCTTTGTAGCTCATTGAATAACTGATAGACATATTTCTCGTTCGATTAGAATGAATAGATTTTTATACATTTGTGATTTAAAAAAATATTACTTTGATAGTTTTCCAAATAATTTGAAATTAGCATTTACTTTAAACTTAGAGAATGTTATATCCGAATTTGTTTTCTCTTGTCTATCCAACGAACAATATAGTAAAATGTTAAATAGCGATGATTGGGTTACACTTATAATTTAAACACTTATTATCAAATTTAAATGATAAAATGTTTTCATAGGTATAGTATTTTTGTAAGACATCTAACAAAGTAGTTACAATATTTAATGATTTTGATTTGTCAGTATTAAAAAATATTTTAGGTATTTTTTTTAAATTTACTAACAACAATAAATATATCAAAGTATAGAGTTTTTAAATGGTTTTATAATAATAATAAATGTGTTTTTAATGTTTCTTTAAATTTTATTGTTTAACAGGTGTAGAACTAAAAAAGAATAAGTTTAAATACACTAAGTTATTGGATGCAGCAGTTGGGCTAAATACTCTTAGTTACTATGATGAAAACAATATCATAGTATGTTCTAAGAAAAAAGTTTTATTATTCAATTTGAAAAACATGAAAATTTCTAAAACATACAATGTTGAAGAACCAGGAAGTATAATTGGTACTTTTAAAAAAAACAAGTGAGATTTTGTTTATACACATGACATTAAAAAAATAAAATGAAAATATTTAAAAACATAAAAGATTTCTGATGCATATTTTTGAGTATTAGATTTAAACAACTATTTTTTTTTTGTTTCAAGTCTTCTAATTACTGGAGTAGACAATGGAATGGTACTTGTTCAAACACTTCTTGATAAAGATATACCATTGCAAAAATTAAATACTGGCTCTCATTTATCATGCTTAAGAGAAAGTCTTAGTGTAAACAAATTTGCTACTGGAGGAAACGAAAATCCATTAAAAATATGGGATTTAGAAACAGAAACGATTGTCAGTAATTTTACAGCCAAACGTGTAAGTTTGAATTTCTAAATATTATTATGTTTGTTATTTGTTAATTTTACCATTAAGGTTAAAAATGATTATTTTAAAAAATATGATAAATGCTTTTGTTATTCAAATATAAAATGATTTGTTTTAGTTATTTAGTAATATTTAATTTGTTTCTTTACTTTCAGCCTAAACCAGATATGCTTCAACTCAAACAACCTTGTAATGTTTCTGATATTAGATTCTTTAACAACAACAAATTGGTAGTTTCTCACAGACATGGAGTGGTAAATATATATTTGTACTTAATTGATAATAATGAAATATTAAAAAATGTATTTTTATTAGAATAATTTGAATATTGTTTTCAATGAAGTTACAACACAACTGCGTACAATACTCACAATATTACCACAAATGCATTTTCATATTACCTGTTGAATTTTTAAGATAAATTTCACTACAAATTTAAATTATTATTTTCACTTAACACTTCATTGTATTAATTTTTTTAAATTTTACAAAAAATATATATATTAAATAAATTTAGTATAAAAAATATTTTGGTCATAAATCAAGCACTTAAAAGTAGAATGCATTTATGCAAGATCATGCAATAATGTCATGTATTTCAAAATTCTACACATATTTATAAAATATAAATATTTTTACTTTAAAATTTGTTGTTTTAAATTTAATATAAAAAATAAATCATGTTACCTATAGTAAAAATCATTGAAATTAAATCTTGTACAAACTAAAAACCAATAAAAAGGAATTAATTAAATTAATTATGAAATTTGTAAAAACAATTTATTTCACTATAAGAACACAAGTATACTCAATATTTTGAACACTGAATTAGTGTTTGATAGTTACGTTGAGCATTTTACAAGTTCTTAGTTGTATGAATTTTACAGTGACTGAATTGATTTTTGTGATAATATCCATAAGAGGTAGTGATGGTGTTGAATTTTTTTTTACGTTTTCGCTGTAGTTCTACTAGTTCATCTGATCTCCTCCCTCTTCCCTGTCTGCTATCAGTACCAACAAGCCAAAGTAAAACTGAGAGTTTTTCTCTAAAATCGGACAATGTAATGTGGTGCCATTTCATCTTTTTATACAACTGTCTATCTCTAATAAATAGTAGAATATTTTATAGTACTGCATGATAGTGCATAAATGCATGACAACAATTATGACGTATGCTACAAATCAATTCGTTATATCGTCTTTGCATAGATTAGATTGTTGGGAAGCCAAGAAAAATAATTTTCCCTTAATAATCTACAAAGTTGGATGCTACACCAATTTTTCCTGTGATGTTACATGGCAAACAATTTATTGTGCTCTGTCAATGATTTACTCTACTACAACTGTTATTTGTGTACAAGATAAAACTGTTAACACATCATTTCTATAATTTTTATTGATACCACAGTTGATTTAATACAATGCATTTATGCACTACTATGTAGTGAAGGGTTAATTAATTTTATAGTCTTATTATTATTTTATATGTATATATCTATCCCGCTTACTTTATAGTATTTATTACACAAGTTCAAGAAATCTGTCGTATACATTGGCCATCAAATTTTTTTTTTTACATAATAAATCAGTAATTGTATATATTGAATAACGCATTTTAAGGAAAATTAGAAAAATAATTAGAAAAAAATTTTTAATGTCAATACTGTAACAATACAGCAAATTTCATATGTAATCCTGTTGTTTTTAGGGATCTTCTGATCCACCAATCGTAAACGATCAAGTTCTATCATCTAAAACAATGTAATGTAAAATAAAATACATGTAAAATGTATTATTAATAATAGATGTTAAGATAATTGTTGATTGATGCTCATCATCTACTTTGATATTTTTCGCTGTGTGTTGATTCAACACAATTTTAATATTTAATTAGTTTAATATAAATTTGTATATGTCTACCTACATGATACATCTTATATGCTTATATAATTTTCAAAATATACTCACATTAATAATGTTTAATAAATACATGTTAATACTATTTTATTCAACATTAATTAAAACCAATACATTTTAAAATTCTATTACTTGACATGTAACAAAAAACAAAAATCATTTGCTAGTAAAATTAGTTTAATTGTTTCTTTGTACTTAAATAATATAATATTTAATATTATGTAATTTTGTTTTTTAGGTCGATTTACATGATCCACTATCTAGCCAAAGAAGACCAGTCGCAACTCGTAAAGCAGAAAAGACTGGCTTTGTTAGCTTGGCAACAATACCAGACTACAGTGATTAGTAAGTGGTGTATTAAAAAGTATTATTTTAAAATTGGACTTCATTTATCAGTACTTATATAACAAATACGAATATTATTTGTGATATGCATTTATTTTGTTCTATTTTACTTTTATACAAAAGTATATAGATTAAATTAAAATATAGAAAAATTACAATCACAATTGATTCTTATTAATAGTTTGCGAATTTAAATGTAAACGATTATTTTTTTAATTTGAAATGCTTGTTATCATTAATCATTGTTTTTGAATAGGTGTTATAATTTATATGCCTTATGCTAATAGACAAAACAGGTACATTTAAATAATAGAGAGTGTTTGTTCTTTATTCCTTTATTGGTTTATGGTAGTGTTATCACTTTTATGTAAAATCTCATGTAATAATAAGTATGCATGACTATTGTTCAGACAACTACATCATTATTGCTTTATTGTCATTTAACTCATTGAAATTTGTTATAATTTAATCATGTTATTTTGAAGCTTAATATGTTTACACACGTGTAGTGATAATATCTGACCTAATTTCACTGTTAATTATATTTCTTTTTTAATAATTCTAATAGACAGATTGAATGAACATTCATATAAATAGGGTGATGCAAATGATGCAAACATTTGTCTAATTTTTGTTGTTGACATTGGCAGTGCCCCTATTTTAATTTGCATATATTTAATGTACAACATTATAAATATATTTATTTAATATTTTAGCGAAGTGTTGGTGGGATCATCCAAAGGTTTCATATTTCATTACGATTTCCGTGGAAAATCGTCATTACCAGTGAAAACATTTAAAGGCAGTACAGGGTCTGTAAAATCGTTATCCAGTGTACTGTATTCAAATGAAATACACTTAATGAGTATAAGTTTGGACTGTCATATTAGAGTACACAATTTTAACACAGGAGACCTTAAAATTCAGGTAAAATACAATTTAACATTATTTTAAACTTGAAGTCGTATGAAAAAACATTGCGACGAAAGTAAGAAAATAAATTATTCTTATTTATAACACTTCACTACAAATGTGATTTTGAAGAATTTTAAATTTAAACGCATTTCTAAAATACTATATGTATACTATAAGTGATTTAATATTTTGATTATATAGTTACAGTCTTGAATAAAACATTTATTAATTTGTACAAGTTTATACATATAATAATACATATAATAATAATATAAATTTTAATATAATATATAATATATCTTTTTTCACAAATTTCTCTAAATCTGAAACATTTAAAAAAAATACTAGTGAATTATCACAATAAGTTCTTTTTATTGCTGTGTTAAATAGCATTTATTATCATAATATTGTCAAGAGAATTTATTTAATTGTTTTATATTTCTTGTTTGTTACAGGATTATATTGTGGCCAAGCCAACAGCACTATTGATTAAACCGGAGTAATGACAATTTAATTTATCTGTTACTATTTTTCTAATATAAAAATAAACAATTATGTTTTTATGTTTTTGAATATTAGTGTTTTATTTTGTGTAACTGTATATTAGTTGAGTATTAATTGTTCTGAACTATCTCTCAAAACAGGGCATGAATTAAATGATATATATGCAGTTATTTTTTTTTATTGGTGATAAGCCATTTATGAGTGGTGAAAATTAAATTGAAACATCAATAAAAAGTCCAAGGAAAATTCAGATATTAAATAAATAATAATATCACTGTTTGAATAAGAATTAAATAACTGCAGACTCAATGTTTTTATGAGGTTGCTTAATTGAAATATAACTAAATTACACTGGTTTTAATTTTTAAATTTATTTAATAAGAATTCGTATTCTACTGATTTGTACGATAACATTCTGACAACAAAAATTGCATAATAATACCCCTGAGATGTGTATAAAAATCATTAAATTATTTGCCAATAAAAGAACAATTTTATACCTAAATATTTACGTATATAATAAAATTACAGTTATTTCGAATTGTTCTGCTCTTTCTTTTTAACAAAAAAATTGTCTTTAGAGATAATATATTATATAGAATATTTTATGCAATATATACTGTATAAGTTAGCGATTTGGGTTATAGCCATAACTTCATCCAAAATCTAAAATAGTAATAGTGTAGTAGATGAGGTTACTGCAAATGAAATGACACAATAAATATATTGAAGTTGAATTTAAATTTTTTTGTTTTATCGAATGGGTATTTATTCATTTATATTATCCTAATCTAAGTAGAAAATGTTATTAATTATTCAATTTCTTCTTAAAAAAAAAGCAATGATTTTACAAGACACTAAAGTCTGTATATAATGTACAATGTTTAAAATAACCATACCTTTTTAACTGTTTATTTTTATTATTTTAGTTGACCACTAAAATATAGAAAGAGTAAAGAATATTTGAGTAAAAAATCACTTGCACATTTGAATACTTATATTTTCAAATATTCAATAATGCATTTTAAGTACAATTTGTTGACGTTGAATGTAACAAATACCAGTGTTGATTCTATACACGTATAAAACGTATTATTTATTTTTGTTTTCGAAATTCATTCTTCAAAAATTAAAAATACTTTATTGTTCAGACTTTAAGTAAGATTTAAAATTTTTATATTTAGTAAAAATATGTAAGTTATAAATTATTATAGGAATTATAAAAAAAAATCTATTCGTTTGCAATTCTCTTTTTTCATTCTTTTGGAATGCCTATCTAAAATAGAAAATAATAAAATATTGCTACAACAGAATATTTTACATGACAATATAAACCGTTTTTTTTCATTTCCTTCGAAACTTTAGTCTTTATTGAATAAATATATAAAAACAAGTAACATACGTATATAAATTACAAACATATAATTTATCCGTGTACAACAATTGTTTAAACTCAAACTAAAGATATTGACTAATAAATAATTAATACTCATTCGATGAACTTTGGGTTTTTTCGTTCAACTTGAACGAGTAGTGGGTATTCAATCTAAAAAACTTCGCACGACGAGAACAAGGCGCGCACACTAGTATATTACAATATATATATATCGTATACTCAAATTTTTCGTGTATAATTCAATTCAACTTATTAGCGCCCAGCATCGAATCTATTTATAATTTTTTTCCCCCCTCGAATATTATTTATATCTGAATTTTATTTTTACACGGTTTTGTACTACACCGTGTTGTCGTATGTTTCAAACCAGACAAAAACACTGTCGATAGTCTTGATTTACACGCAACCGTCGCGTAAGCATCGCAAACGTAAAACGAACATTGAAAACGGACGAAATCGTTTCAACGAAATCGATGAAGTTGGCGTTGAAAACCGCGACAACTCGCGCGTCGCACGTACTCAACCTGTTTGACAGGGACAACCGTTTGCTACTCGGGTTAGGGAGTAAAACGTGCGAATAAGCGCGTTCACAAGGAGTGGAATTCGGACAATATTGTCGTACACGCGCGCGCGTGTGATAACGGTTCACCCGCCGGGCGAGAGCGGTCGTTTGACGCGGTCGACGTGACGGGGTACGTTTTGTGGCGGGAAGTCGGTATAACCTCAAACACGAATGGCTTTTCGTCGTCTGCCCGTGACTCGCGCGAAGTCCCATTCGACGCGCGCGTTTATTATTATTATTATTATTGTTCCTCCGCTGTGCGATCTGGAAACGCGTTCGCGCCTCGCCCGTAACTACGAACACGACCCACAGACGGTCAAACGACGGTCGCGTTGTCAATTCGGTTGCCAAGCGGTCGGGCGCCCGATTCGTTAGGCACGGTCATTTTGTTCGCTCGTCCGCGAAACGTATAAACATTGTTGTGCGAATTCCGTTCCGTCGCGTTTACGGAGCCGTAGAGCGAAACGAAACACACTTACCGACTATCGATGTCTAAGACAACGCTGCTGACGTCGTCCAATAAGGAACGGAACTCGTTGGCCAAGATGGACGACGACGACGACGACGACGATGACGATGACAACGACGATTATGACGATTATGACGATTACGACGACGATGACGACGACGATGATGACGACGACGACGACGACGACGACGACGACGACGATGACGACGAAGACGACCACGATGACGATGACGACGAAGACGACGAAGACGATGACGACGAAGAAGACGAAGACGATGACGACTACGACGAAGAAGACGAAGACGACTTAGACGACGAAGATGACTTAGACGACGAAGATGACTTAGACGACGAAGATGACTTAGACGACGACATCGACGACGACGACGACAACGACGAAGACGACGACATCGACGAAAACGACTACGACAACGACTACGACAACGACGAAAACAACGACGAAGACGACGACAACGACGAAAACGACGACAACGACGAAAACGACGACAACGACAATAACGACGACGACAACGACAAAAACGACGACGACAACGACAAAAACGACGACGACAACGACGAAGACAACGACGAAGACGATGACGAAGACGACGACTACGAGGAGCAGACCGAGGATCTGTCTTCGATCCAGAATAACGGTCAGGCGTACCCACCGACGTG
The DNA here is from genome assembly GCA_019022885.1 of Schlechtendalia chinensis. NCBI lineage: Eukaryota > Metazoa > Arthropoda > Insecta > Hemiptera > Aphididae > Schlechtendalia > Schlechtendalia chinensis. The sequence goes on along the minus strand of CM032350.1, from coordinate 3,680,772 downwards.
ACGTACTTGTTTAATAGGCAAACGGTCTGTCGCGAAAAAACCCAACACGGGGTAACGGGCGTACACGCAGCACATTTAAGGTGTTTTCATCAGGCACGTCCGATCCGGGTCCGCGAACTCGTTGTTGTTGTTCGATGTGCCGCTGGGCCCCGACAATATCCATATCCATCGTACACGAACAGTGGTTATCGTTTGTAAATTCGACTTAGTTCATACCCGATATGGTTGGGAAACCGCAACGTAACACGCCGAACGCACTTCAATACCTCTCGTCACTCGTCGGATAAGTTGTGTGTCGGTCCGTTGTGTTTTTTTTTGTTCGCGATGTCCAAAGGCGGTAAAACGCAAGCATTTTTACGCTGAAAAATGCAGACATAATCAAATCAAAACTTGATCGGGGTACAAAAACATTAAGCGGAGTGTCGCGGTTAGATGAGATGAAAAGAAATAAGACCGTGAGATTCGTCAAACGTAAAACATACTACATGCTATCAGTGACCGGCGCGATATTACGGGGTGTTTCATGAGGTTAGGTTAGGCTATCGAACGGTGCGAGACGTACAACGTAGCTAACTCGTTAGACAATGCCATAACGGGTCCGGGGTTCGATACAATTTAGTCGGTGGTGGTTGCAGCAAAAATATTTATAAGTTGTCTCGTGATCGAAAATTGTTCGCGCCGCCGCTGCGCACGATAGATTTTCGCATTAATTTTTGTAGGTTTTTTTGTAGGATTTTTAATCGGACAACCTCCCTGGGTACCGTATAAGTCGGACCAGCTAGTCCCGGACCGATCAAAACAAATACCGTCGACATATACTGCCCCCGAGCTCGGGGAACGGTTAAACGCGGAACGGTGCCGGAGGAACTCGGACGCGTTTGAACGTCGGGCATCCATCCGCGTGCGCGTGTTCGTCGTCTAAGTTCATTAACCGAAGTGGTGTTTGCACGTTCATCATTTTATGCACGTTGTCAGTGTCTACTGCTCGTTTTCACTTAAAGAACTTCACCGTGGACAACCCAACTGAAAACCGATACATACGGGCAACAGACTCGTGTGTTGAATAACCGTGATAATACCGTTGACATCCGGATCGGACGTGCGTGGAAGGACACTTTGCCGTGACATTTAGAGATCGCGCGATTCTGACACGATTAGGTTAATAGGCTAACCAACCAAATAACGCGTTCGAACTTTTACGTCTTGCTCGACGTGCCGCAAATCATTCGAATTAATACGCGTGACTACGAAACGGGCCTTTGAAATTAGAAAACATCCTATGTACAATTGTTGCGTGATAAAATTAAGCCGACAAACAAGCGCGAAAAACAATTCATTATAAAAACAATCCTCAAAACTCGTCAAAAGTTTGGTTTTCGAAAATATGTTAAATAAATTAGATACGATCCAATATCGATAAGGTTTTCTAGAAAATAAAATTATTATTTAAATAACAATTGAACGCGTGTTTGATACGTACGTCGAACCATCTCGAATCACGTATCGCTAACATTTTATTATTTGTCTCCAAAAACTTGACCTATAGTTACTATTTTACCGGAGCACATTTTTTTTTTTTTACCAATTTATTCGCTAGTTACAAATAAATGTTTGCGTTTTTTTACCGGACGTCGACTTTCAAATGTACATTTCGACCGAAAATCACTGTCCCGCCCGCCCGGTCAATAATAATGATGTCGTTAACCGTTTGGAATCGACAGAGCGAAGTACGGTTCTCGAGGAAGATGTGATCACCGTGGACATACCGACTGATTTACACGAACATTTTGAATGCGTGGTGGGTAAACACGTGTTTCTGGACAAGCCGTGGACGAAAATCTCTCGTAAGAAAATCATTGACGACCTGCAGGCACGCAAGTTCAACTCGTGTTTTTGGCCGCATAGGAAAAAACTCGAGGTGAGTGCAAACGTTGTTGTTTTGGCGTACTATCAACGGTCGTTTCGTCAATTCGTCTTGCGCAGGCCATGAACGACGGCTACGTTCTAGTCGGCTACAGGCCATTCCGGGACACGGACGAGGAGTACGTGATATGCACCACGGACGGGGCCAACCGATACATCGAGGAGACGCGAGCGCAATCCGACCGCGAACTCGAGCAGAAAGTGGAACGGGCGATGTGTCGTGTGCCGGGCCGCTGGGAATCGGAAAACGGCGAGAACGGTGTCGACGAGGTCGTCAGACCCGCACGGACGCGTGACAAGGTGTGTACGGGGCGCGGGTGTTGTTTTACGTCTCGTCAAATACATCTCGTCGAATACGTTTCGACCGAATCGAACGAGACCGCGACCGCGTGTAGTACCGTCTTTGTTGTCGAACCTAACCTAACCTCTTTGCAGAGGGTACAAAAAAAAAAAAAAGAAGAAGATTTTTGCGCGTCGCCGTCGCTCGACTGGTCCCCGGCCAGTTTTCTTGAGATTCGTCGCGCACGCGCGTAATGTTGCTGTTGCAGCCGATGGCGCGCGAGCAGATCCCCCGCTTGGCCGTCCCCGCCGATTTCTAACCGCGTCCGATAGCATCCGTGCATCCGCACGCGCACGGGGGGGCAGGGTGGGCAACTGCCCCTCCTGCGGGCTAAAGTTTTCTTCCAAATATAGTTTTAAAAATACATTATAATATCATTTTATATTTTTATATAATGAATAATATGTAAATATAGAGTGCGCGGTGCACGATGATTTTGTGTAGTCCAACTTTAAACAGACCACAAGCGATACCGCGGTTATAACGAGTGTTTATAGATAAGCGGCAACACTTTTCTGCCCTCCCTGCCCAGCAAGGTCTGCGCACGCCTATGAGCATCCGTGCACCCGCACGCGCCGGGCCAACTGACGTAAACGAAAGTGTGCCACGGCCGTCTTAAACCGCTTTTTGTGCGTTCCGTCCTTTGCTCGATTTACATTAATACACATACGTCGGACTTGGGATTGGTAAACCAAGTGACCGATCTCAAAGTATCCAGCAGTGGTGACCAAGTAAGCGTTTTATCGATAAACGCCCTCGGCTCCTATATTTATTTACCTACCGGGATATTTAGTAACTTCCGTATACATTTTTGACGATCAATAAGATCAAACACGCGCCAGCATTAAACGTCGAACGTTGTCGGGAATACAGAGCACGACAGAAAGTAAAACAACCAATGTCGGTCAACAAACTCCAACGATTTCACGACAAACACGTCGAGGAGCATCTACGAATACATCAAATCATGGTGTCAATGAAAATAATTCCAATACAAACCTAATATTCTATCGGTTGAATGACTCCGAGAGAAGTTTCACTTCGTCCGCGCGTGGAAAACGCATAGCGGCGGTTTCGTGTTCATCTATATAAGCGCGCGAGACAAACGAACGACTTTGAACGTCGTAACTTATTTTGGTTTATAAGTTTTATGAAAAAAGAAATCTTAAATGGCGATAAACTTTTGAAATTACATTGGCGCGCGCACGTTCTGGCGTGTCATATACGCAATATACGAGTGGCAGAAGACAATAAACGGTTCGTTGTACGCTCACAGATAACGTACAAATGGAAACTTCCGGCCGGAAGAATAAACGCTAAAGCGGAATTTCAGGACTCGAATTCGAAGTCCGCGAAAAACGAATATGTGAAACTAGAACCGCGGCCGAAAGAGATGTTCAAGTGTAGTGATATATTGATAACGGACTCCAGTGTTCAAGTGAGCTTTACACGTGTTTTATGCGATTTCGATTATTTTACTTAGAGGCGCTGAACAAATTTGAGTCGAATAGATCCGCGGGGATCTTATTAACTTGAACAGTTCTTTAAACTTTAAACGACTTGTTATACTGATTTATTAACCCGAGAGGATTGTGGATACTCGCCTTTTTTTTGCCAAAACTTATCTTTAATCAAAACATTACCCATATACACATGTTCACATCGATTTCTATAATAACCTTAAAAAGAGGTTACTCAATGAAATTCGATCTACTTTATGTGATTAAAGTTTTATTTAATCAAATTTTTAAGTCATTATCGGGAGCTATAGCTATTTTTTTTTAAGAGGAGGAGGGCTAAGCTATCTATAGTCCTCTTTTTTACACTTATGATTTTGTACTTGGAATTTAAATATATCTAATTTTGTTAATTGTGTAGACTGTTGGAAAAATGATTGATACAGAAACTCAGACAATTTCGAAAATGTATGATAACAAATGCATTCAGTCTGTGGCAGTCGAAGAAGAAATGTTTCAATTACAACCTTTCACTGATTCAAACAAAGCTCTTAATGCCTTTTTAGAAAAACATGTTCCCAAGTAAAACGTTTTTAAATTTATTATAACATAGTAGCTACCTCAATATATTTTGAAATATTTATAATATTATTTATTTATTATTTTTTTAAAACGCATGATGAAATAATAAAACATATTAAACGCAATATAAATTATTGTAATTGGCTGATTGTAGTTGAAAATAATCAAATTTTGAATTTGCTATCTGTTTAGCATAGAGAAACAATTGCACTACAACGAGTTGTACGATTTATACCGTGATGATTACAAACTGTTAAAGAATGAAAACGAAAAACCGTTCGATCAAAATGTCAGTGCTATAAAGTTTCTTCCTGGATACCAAAATGTAGTAACTAATAAAAAATTCGTATCTTGTCATACATGGCATCCAATAATACCGGGTAAAACAATAATAATAATAGTAATAATAATAATAATAAATAAATAATAATAATCATATTGTATTATTATAATTATTTTTTAGGTATTTTCGCAGTATCTTACATGGCCAATAATAACGCGTTATATAAATCAGTGAGTCTAGAAACACCCGTTGAAGAAATTACAAAACCAACGGTTAAAGATAAAAAATACGATATCGTTTCCAACGAAGATGAAAAAAGCCAAGCGTCTTGGGATGTACGGCTAAATCTAAAGGATTCAAATTATAACGAAAAGATAATGTCTTTGCTAAACAAAGAATTCGTTCAGGTATATATCTACTTGTTTTATTTTGTTAATAAATAATAACTAAATGTTATTAGAGTTGAATATTGTAATTTATAGAGAATGAGGATAATTCAAGTAAATGACAATGAACAATTGGATGAACAATATAATCATGACATTATCAGACAATTGCGGTATTCTATCAATTATAATACCGAATCGAATTCTGTACAAAAAAGTCAACATAAAGCAACCAATTACACTATTCAAAATGAACATTCTTTTAACGAATTTGTTGATGAAACAATGATTGATGAAAGTGTTAATGAAGACTATAACGAATTGATGAACAGCGACAATATAGAAGAATGGAACGATAACGATTATTTGGATAACAAGTTCTCTACAAATGAAAAAGAATATGATATGCAAACTAAAGAAATTAAAAAAGAGAACAAATTTATGAATTCATTTACTTCCATTAATGTGGAAGATATTGGAAAAAAGATCGAAGTAGATCATCATGATTCCGACACAGAAAGTTTTTATAATATTTGGGGCAACGATGAAGAGTGGCTTTTTGGAAACAGATTAAGGAATGTTGTTAGAAATATACATAGGTTAAACATTTATTCGTATTACTTTAAAATATCATATTAAAACTAAAAACAATTAATTATTTTCAACAGGGAATTTAATAAAAAATATGATCGACAAGCAAGGGAACATAAATTGCTTACACATTTAAAGTCTGAAAAAATATATATAAAAAGAAACAAAGAGTAATTTTTAAAAATATGCATTGTTTGAAAAAATATTATTTATTGCTTTATTAAATAGTAGTGCTGATATGAATGAAGAGAAAATGAAATTAGCCCAAGACATGTTTAAAGCTGGTGACATGTTTAGTGAAAAGTACAATGTAAAAAGTCGTGTAGAATCTAAATCTAAGAATAAAAGAAAATCTACAGTACAACAAAAAAATAAATATAAAATATTTCAAAATGAGGATGAGTCGATGATAAAACGAGAAAAGACGCCATTAGTAGAAGAAAATAATAATTTAGTCATCATTTGGTCAATTAACGATAACATTTTCCCACAGGTATTATAGTCCGCTAATAGGTCAGCATGTTTTATAAATAATTAAATAACATATTATTTCGTTTACTAAATGATAGTTATTATATTATTATTATTTTTTCAATTCGTTTATAGTTAAGATTGGAAAGTCCCGAAGAAGTTTGTTGTGTTGAATTTAATCCGAGAAACGGTAACACCGTTGTAGGAGGATTAACAAATGGACAAATATGTGTATGGGACATTAAAGGAAAATTGGATAAGACCGATTCAAAAGAGTTACATTTGTCAGAAAAAGAAAAAATGCATTACAAACATCTGGTAAAAGATATACAAATCAATAATGATTGTTACAATTAAAATAAATGTATATTTCATATTTACTTACAGTGGACGCAGATGAGTTGGTCGATAGACGTAAACTTCACAACTAAAATCAGACCAGTAGCATTAAGTGCTATTTTAGAATCTCACGATTCAATGGTGACCGCAATCCAATGGATTCATCCAATGAACGAAGTTAGTCAGCTTAAATTTTGTAAAAAATAACGTATTGTATGTATAAAAGTACATTCAATAATATTGTGTATCGAGTTAAAAGCGAAAACTATAATTCACGATTTAAAAAAAATCTCGTTAAAAGATTATCTATTAAAGATATCGATTGAAGCAAAGAATATATTTTTAGAAACATTTTTACTCACAAAATGTTTTAAATAAATTAAGAGCACGTAACATTACATCTATTATAGAAACATAAAATAGAGTAACGTAAATATCGATTCGTAAAAAATACGATGATGATATTATTATAATTATTATTTGATGTTTATACCGCCACCATCATACCTCACGTATAATTAAATATTTATTAACTAAACAATTTTTCAAAATTAAAATATAAATTTTACTGTATATTTTTTTTAAGGAATAAAGTTTAAAATTCAAATATATACGTTAAGTGATCTGTCTAACCCATGTTTCCTCTATGCAAAATAAATGTAAATATTAACAGGCACACAGAATGTTTATGCAACGCCGGGTTAATGACAGCCAGTTAAACATAAAACTAAATTAATGTAGGAACAACTCTTCACCTTAATCTTGGTTGTATCTATATGTCAAATTTTAATTTAAAAATAAATATTTTAAGGTATCTATCTTACTTACGCAAGGTGTTAATTAATTTAATTAATTAAAATTAATGTTTTTTCTTGTTTTGTTTAGATAACAACACGAGGCAGATTCACCACTGTCAAAGATCATTTTTCAAATCAATTCTTTTCTGCTTCCATGGATGGCACCGTAAAATTTTGGGACTTGCACTCGATGCCGCTACGGAAATTAAAAGAAAAGGACGAAGTGACCAATCGGTTTGGGCGTCCAAAAAACTTAGAATATTATGAGTCGCCATTAAAAATTTACAACAATCGTCTGAAACCTTCGTATACGGTTAGTTAGCGTTATAAAATAGTACCCATGCGAATATATACAGTTTACAATATTATTCTCGAGATTTACGGTTCAGGTTAGATTTCATTTCAATCGCTGGTGCCGATTTCATTGTAGTAGAATTCAAATCCTCTTAAATGTGGAAAGACTAAACGGCAAACGACATAGAGCTTATTACATGTGGACCGTTTATTGTTTTACGTTTTTACTATTTATGATATTATTAGGGTAGCCAATTAGACAATAAGTATTAGATATATTTGTTGAACACGTTTATTCGTTTGTCTCTTTCCCCTCCTTTTAGTGAGAAGCAAGGCTCCCTCTCATATTAGTCTCAGGCCTTGCTCGGTTATGTCGGTTAATTTAAAACGTAATGAAAATAAATAGCAAACATAAAAATGTTTACCATATCAATCTAAAACTTAATCGTAACCCCTAAAATTATTATTATTCATTTTAAGAATTAACTCAATCACTGTATCGTACCAGAAGATTGTTAGATTCAATCAGCATTTTTATCAACATTTTTCAAATCGTTTTCAAAATAAAAATCTTTTTTTTTTATAACATATCATACACAACGGTAGTTGATTAGTCTCTTAATAGTGTAAGTATATATTTGTACGTGTGTTTTAGATACTAATCACGGAACCAGAGTCAGATACGCGCAGTCCTATAACAGCGATGTCTTTTCAGATTCCATCAATGCATTATAAATATACGTCCGATCAACCATTTGTAATTGGAAAACGACAGTTTGAATTCGGTAAACGGTGGTGATCTCTACATTAAAATCTAAAATATAGTGTATAAATGTCTTATATAATAGGTGTTTAATAGACGATTTTTTGTAAAATTATATTCATACATAAGTGCATGATGTTCTGTTGCAGTGCCGACGACGCCGAATGAAATGAACCGTCTTCTGGTCGTCGGTAATATTATGGGCCAAATTGGAGTCGTCACTTGGAACGGTTACGACGTAGACGAGAAGAGTCGAAATGAAGAAGGTCTTGGTTTTATTACTAAATGAACGCGACCGTCCGACTTGAAACTAGCCCGTGTTATCAAACAAGTAATCGATATTTACAGACTGCAAACACATTTGGTGGGGACACGTGCACGATGGACCGATCAACTGCATTAAGAGAAATGTGTTCTTTCCAGACATTCATTTGGTCTGCGGTGGACACGTAATTTCCATGTGGAGTTTGGATTACAAAGTAAACGTAGAGAAATCTCTTTGAAAATTATATATTTACCCCGTAAATACATGGGTATATTCAAACATAAAAATTATATGTATAAAACGATAACCATTTTCGATGCAATTCCGTTAAATGCGTTCTCATCTAACATCAAATTGTGTAGTATTATAAAATTGATGTTCTTAACGGTTCTCTTCAATTATATGATAACTGAAGACAATGTATGGGGTAATTAATATTTAGGGTAAATTACGATTGCACACAGAGAAACCGGAACACCGTGCGACGTTTTATTGTTTTGATTTAGACGATTTATTCAGCCGCGTTATGTTCGATATCTTCCGTAATAGCATTTGACACAGGCTCGAGTTTTTGGATTATTGTGCGAGCTTATGTCCGAACAAATCTGAACGATTATCAATAACGGGTAATGAAATTAGGTCAGTTTTCCAAAAAAAAAAAATTACACATTTAATACATTTGGATTCTTAATAACACTTGCGTGAACGGGAAAAGTCATTGGGAAATAAATCCACGTAGCTCACAAAATAATAACAATAAACGATTAAGAAAATGAGTCACCGCTATCACCCGAATACCGTCTAGTCGCGCACAAACGTACGTTTATTTTGCGGCCTTGTCCTGTTCATGTAGCCCCTAATAAAACCCTCTCTGGTGAGAACCGGCAACGTTTTTTGTGCGCAATCGTTCACAATGTAAATATCCGTATCTATTGTTGTTTCACTAAAAAAAAAAATCCCCCCCAATCGCATTATAAACAAAAGTTTATTGTCTGCAAACGTATTTTACCGTGATACAGGGTTATCCGATTTGGTGGAAACGTTTCGACGATTTCACCAACAGCGTCTTATGGTCGACCGTTCATCCCGCGCAATTCCAAGCGTCATTCAACACTGGCGGCGTTCTACAATTTTGGGATTTCATGAAATGCACACACCAGCCTTACTTCACATCGGACATTTTGATCGGCGACGGTCTCATAGCGAGTAAGTGCATTTTCATCGCTGTACACCGACATTTTTAACGAAAATATGACGCGCGGTTAAATATATATATTTATAAAATATATAGTTAAAATATATCCGTATACGGTTGCATACAGACGGGAATTTTGTAGGTATCGAACAGTCGGTGTTGTGGGTCAAGCGGGAGATTAGGTGCAGCTGCACACCCCGTGCGCACGCTTATGGTGGACAATTTTAAGTTTTTTGTAATTGTTTGGTATAGTTTATCCGTGCGTTTATGAAAATTATTAAGAAAATCGAATAGAGTTCCAACTAGACACGATATATAATCACAGACAAAAAAAAACCACATTGAAAAAACCGATACAAAAAATGTATTATTTATAATATAATTTTAGTTTATTATTATTCGACTATAATATACGTTAATTACAAGATGAGATTAATTTCTCGATAATTTTTCATTAATTTATCTAAAAATTTTTCACGTGTGATGTCAATATCCATGTAAAAATTTAGAAGAACTAAAAAATGTAGACGATTGTGCTCAACGAAGAGTTCGACGATTAAATCAAAACCATTAATTTCATATTGTCTAATAAGTTATGTAATACAATACGTAAAAAAGCAAATACAAACTATTATGTGATAAAGTAATAACGGTAAATTTACGGTAAAAATATGAAAAAGATGGTTGGAACCCCTTAAATCCCCTCATATTCACGCCCATTTATCCATGCGAGTAAGGTGTTCGCCATTTTATGAACTTTCAGACCACGTGACCCCTCTCGCGCCATACGTTTTAATCTTAAGAATATTGCGTCAGAAGACTATGGAAAATATTATTGACTAATAGAATACAATTTGATTTTCAACGTTTCAATTTACGAATGACTGCCAAACCGTCACTGTAAACGCACTTGCAGCGTTGTCAACGCCGCACCCATTAACACGTTACAACAGCGTGAAACAATTCGAGTTCGCTGAAGGTATTGACGAAGTCATGAACCACGAGAAATACGAGTTGATCAGTTTCTCGGACTTCGTCGGGACAATAATAATGATCACCATAAACGCGACGCCGTTGAAATCGAACGAGATCGAAGACGTCAGGAACATGTTTCGGGATGAGGTGAACAGGCGGAAGGAACTGGACGAGTGGAACGATAAATACAAAGAACGGTTCGGAGCCATGGGCGAAAACAATGTGGATGACAATTACAGTCCGAGAGATGACGAATTGTCGACCCCGGACACGATTCCGACCAAGAACGACATGTTGGGCATGACGCAGGAGCAAATATCGAGACGAATTTGCGAAGAAAACTTCAAGTATTAACGATATTAGTATTACCGACAAATGGGAGACGCCTGTGTAAAAACGATAACTAGCGTATGAAACATATATTCAAAAATGATTACAGATGGTATTTGAATCGAAAAGGACCAGAGACGCGTTCCGGAAAAATGAGAGATGAATACTTGCAGAAGGAAGCTCAATATAGGGTGAACATCATGATGAAGAAAAAGAACGTCGATAAAAAACAATTGGCAGACTGTCTGAAAGGGACCAAAGAAAAAGACGACGACGACGAAAACGATCTGAAGAAGATAAGACTCGAAGCCAATGAAACCTATAAAGACGTGAAGAAGAAATTATTGGCCGCCGAGCAAAATAAGGAATATGTAAGTAAAGTCGTTTTTCATTTGTTCGCACGGACTTTCACTGTTTATTCATAATATACCGAGAGAGAGAAAAGTGATTGTAGTTTTGCGGAAAACGCGTTGAAGCGATTATTTCTAAATGTCCAATTATGTGTATTTTAAGGTGTTCGAAATCGATTCAAAAAAAAGTATCGACTCGCAAGACATAAAACAAATATTTGACAAGATCCACCGACTTTTGGTGACCGACTTCGTGGCGGAAAAGGAAAAGTTTAGAGACGACATAAAAAACGGGTACAAAGCCGAACAAGAAGACTGGGCTCGAGTGATCGAGAACGTACAAGATGACGTCCGAAACTATTTGGTCGATAAACATTGTTTCAAATTAGAAAACTTACGGTACACGAGTAAAATTAGTCGCGTCGACGACTATAACCGCATTAGACACGAGGGTAGGCCGAAAATTGCACGCTTGTAGAGAACGCGAACGAAAAGAAATAACAAGACGGGGCGAAAAGTGAATAAAAGAACAGTTCATCAGCTTCAAAATTATAGATTTATATTCAAAAACATAGTCACCGTTAAGTCTAACACAACACGTTTCTCCCAATGCGTAACACGTTTTTTTTTATCCCGTCACTGAAAAATTCACCCGACTTTTCTCGATCCAGGACGCTGCCGGGCGCGCTCCTGTAGGCTAACCCGTTAGGTCGTACAAGCTGCATCACTTTTCAGCCTACCCTCGTATGTATCCGATAACACTGATAGTCGTTGTCGTAACGTTTTAAGTGAGGCGCGCGCGAAATGGACGCGGACGTACGCGGACGACAACGAGAAGAGGCGCAAGGTCATGGAACGGCGCAAAATGAGAGTAGGAAAGGACAACCGACCGACGGAGGAAAACGACGATCCACCCGACCGGAACGACGTGAGGCTGCGGAAAACGGACGACGATCCGACCGGCGAACACAACGAGAAGCAGTCGTACTACAATTTCGAGGGGGAAAACGGTAACAACTGAAATCGTACACGCGACTATGAAAATAATCGGGGGCGGACTCTAGAAATGTTGTACTCGGGCCTCAAGCTACATTTTGTATTGTGGCCAATTGGCCTACCCCTGAATTTAACGTAATACCTAATATTTTAAATGAAAGCTATATTATGTTATTCATGTAAATTGTGTCAAACCGTTACAACTAAAAACTTGTAAATAAAAAAAAATTTTGGAAAAAAATAAAACCGAAAAATATGCACTAACGTGTGAAAAATAATTCACAAAACTCTTGCCGAAGTCAGCGTTATTTTTAAGTAACGCGTAATTGAAAATTAAAAATATAAAGTATCTTTAATATTTGGTCTGGGAGTGATCATAAGCAAGATACTATGTGTCAATTTGGAATTCGGTGTCGACTTCGACAAGATTTTTTTTATGTTATACATTAACAAGTCATTTATTTTGTTTAAAACTGAAAGTCGTAACATCAACTCGCTTGCCCGTGTTGATTACGTTAGCATAAGGACTACTAAAAACTTACCCACCTGGGACCTCAGGGTCTCGGTCTGTCTGCCTCTGATAATAATATACGTAATTTTGTTGGCAATGCGTTGTTGTTGTTGGACAGGAGAAGGATACGACCGTGGTTATTCGGAGTATTCGTCGTCGAAGGAAACGACCGCGTCTGGTTATCCCGCCGAAAGCGAACAGTCCGTGACGGACGAAGGCGAGTATAGCGATACGGAAACGGTCGACGGACGACTGGACGGAATGGAATGAATTTCAATTATTCCGAACGAGTTCGACGGGATCACAAAACACGGCTTTCACGTTATTTTTATAGCCATTCGCACGACGTGTTGTATTATTTAAATACGACGACGACAGTCGAAAAAGCTAAAACGAATATAATTTTTGTTTTGTATTTATTCGCTAGGTGTTTTAATTACGATCAAAAATTTGAACACCCGGGGAAAATTTAAAATATAAACGTCTATTATCCGGAGGTGAAAAACCAGTTGAAACAATATATTATAAATTACTAAGCCTACCTGTTACTTTAATAACGTAGCAGAGCGATTTACTTAACACGTCGTATTTACAATAACATTTATAAACATTTGAATAATTTCGGTTTTCACTATAAACAAATATTATAAATAATAGCTGTAAAAATACATAGAATTTTGAAAAAAATATTCAATAATAATTAATGACATCAGCTGTACAGAATTATATATATTAATAATTTTATCATTATTTCGACGGGCGTTATTTTAAATAAGTACATGTTTGAACTACTAGTCTGAATATGCAAATCGATTATTATATTATGATAATTAATTTTCAAGTGTTGTTCATGTAAATTCAACACACAATAATAATATTTAAAAATTAATTTAAATTAATATTTTTACACCACAAGTCCCAAATGAACAAATGAAGTATTATTTATTTCAACGTGATTTTTCTCCACAACTCGAAGAATTGCTTCCCGTCGCACGACGTTTTTTCTTTTTAATAACCTACAGGCGCCAATTAGATAAATCCGAGAGTATGCATGGTACATTTATCGTTTTCGTTTAGTTTCGAAAATCGCATAACTTTGGCCGTTAAACGTAAAAATGAGAAAAAATACAAACTTTCGATTGTACCTCAAGAACGTACATTTTAGTAAATAAATACTAAAAGATATCAATCGTTACACTTCGACATTCGTTAAAATACACGATTAAAAAAAAAGAAGAAAAAATGTTCAACTTATTTCTAACAAAACGATTCTACGTGCGATCATTAAAGCTATTTCATTGTTAACCACGTAAATATAATATCGTCATTGAACTCGGTTTACATACGTGTATTCGAGCTTGTTCGACGGGTTTGCAGCTTGTATGATTTGTCGTGTGATTTTATAGTGTCTATACTAATATATATTATATTATACTGTCGCAACTATTATTATTAAATAGCAATACAAACATATTTACCAGTGGGTCTTGTCACGTGAGTATATATATACATTTAGGAAAATGATTTTATTCATCCAATACTTCATCCGTGGCAGGGGCGAACGCAGGTCCCCTTTTTATTATTTAATAATATATTTAATTTTTATTATTTTTAAGAAATAGATAGTAAACGGCATACTATTAAAACTGATAAATAATAACAAAAAGATCATGTGGGGGGGGGAAATATATTTCTTCATGCCCCCCCCCCGTTTGATCCGCCACCGGAGGGTCTAACGGGACGAAGTGTACCAGGACAGTAATAGGCAACCCTATTCTAGTATAGTTTCGAATGGAGCCGATTATTTGAACACTAGTTCATGAAGACGGTGATTTCTTTGATGACGACGTCGAATACTCTGAACAATAAATAAAGAATAAATATACTTTCAAAATATTTGCACATCATTGTCAATAAATCTGAAGTTACAAACATTCTTACGGACGTACACAACATTTAGATAAACACTCGTTATCACTACACGGCTATAGTTATCAATGATTATCTACGGATTTCGTCGCCGATAAGAACAAGTCGGTTTATCTGGACACTGGTGATTGTCGCGAATATAAAACCTGCGAGGAAACTGTGTAAAATATATTTCTTGACGTTCGTTTACATTTATCATTAATACACGACAATCGAGCAATGTGGAACTGTTTTCAATTACTCGTCGACTGCCCATTTACTGACAGAAGAATTTGTAAAATATCATTGACAACGTCCACCGCTCGTATTAATTCGAAAAATGTATGTTTACATTTTCACATTTCGTCCAAAACGAGGAGGTATGTGAGTAGTTACACGAAAATATGTTTTTCTACCTTGATGTCATTGTCTTGTAAATGTTTTTCAGTTTTTCGACATGACCCACAATCTAGAATTCAACATAAAACCAGTGTTTACATCGGTCTAGATTGTTAATCATTCTTCGAAAAGTTGAAACGTTTTGGAAAACAATGAATATCGAATCTAGGTAAGTTGGTTCATTGAACATATGTTAGATATGAAAATAATACAGTAAATAACTTACATTGTTTTACCGGTTTCTTTTTCTTAGTCACTATTATACTCTGAAAGATTATTAATTGGAAAATCCACAGCAGAGATGCAACTACTATTTCTGTTTACTTATGGACTGCCAACACTAACAAAGTATTATTTCTGCTGTGTCAAGAAATCAACTACATCAATTCTGTTTTTATTTGAAAAATGTATGACTGCATTTTCACATTTTGTCTGATGTATGTATTATCAAGGTATGTGTGGAAGTTATTACAAAAAGTATTATAATCATGTAAATGTTTTTCAATTTTTTGACATTACCCAAAATACAGAAATCAACACAAAAATTGTGTTTGCCAGGGTTCATTGAATAATCATAACTCATCTTGTTAGAAAACAATATCAAACATAATAATTTTGATTCAAATATGTCAATATAGTTAGTGTAGCATTTTACCTTTATTATCTTTTCAGTGACTATTATAATTTGTAATATGTAATATTGTTTAGAATATGGGCTACAGTCACATAGCTACGTTCTTCATGTATGTATCTATACATATCATATGGACTGTTGTGGATACATTGAAAGAAATCTTCGTTCTTGCAGTTTTTTGTGGTATGTAAAATTGTTCATTTATTCGAAAAATATGTCTTTTATTTTAACCATGATAATTTTGTTATTTCTGTTATAATGTTCTCTCAGTTATGGAATCATTGGAAACCTTGATTGAGGCATTAAGCATATAATTTAGTATTAGTAATAACAATAACTTGTGTCATTTTATGTAAATATATAATTTTCTTATTCATTTAGTCATTAAAAATATACCCAATGGTATTATGTACAAATTCGGTAATGAGTGAGATAATAAAATAAAATACAGTAAATATTATTAATTTAACATAAACCTCAATGAATGGAAATATTTTGATATTATATTTGGATACAGAAATATTTTATTTTAACGTATCATTAGAAAAGATACATAATGTTATACATTTCTGCTTATCACAAATGTACGGTTTTTTTTTGTAAGTTACGCTAATACAATATATTAATCTTAAAAGTGGTTTAGTAATTTAAATTTTTAAATGAATTAATTTTAATAAGAAAACAAAATCTTTACTATTTGCTACAATTAAATAAATAACTGGTTTTAAATTTGCATTTCATATAATATATATGTCCTCAGTACCAATAGAAATTGTATTTTATAATGCGAATTCAACATGTATCGCGTTCAACTAATCTTAATGCATATGAAGGATTTAAAATATATTAATTTGTTTTTTACTTTTATGTTGTTATAAATTAATATATTATATTTAAATTATGTCATTTCACAGGGACGGTTCAATTACAATGCCAAATTGATAACAGCAGTTATTGACATAGTAGCTGAATATTTATGGTAAATTTTAATCTTATACTAATTATGATTCTAAATTCAATTAGTGATTAATTGTATATATTTTTTTTTCTAGACAAGATATAACAAATTACAATATTCAATCTACCCAAAGACACATATTTTGTTTGTTCGGAAGACTACTTTCAAGAAGAAACATTTCAACATTTCAACGCGCTTAGCTGTTAAGATCGGGATTAATTTTTTTTTATTTTCAATAAGAATGATTTCTGCCTTTTATAATATTTACATTTTTTAATATAATTAATATATTTTTTTTAAAATTCATATATTAATGGATGTACAAATTTTAAATAAG
The DNA here is from genome assembly GCA_019022885.1 of Schlechtendalia chinensis. Taxonomy (NCBI): domain Eukaryota; kingdom Metazoa; phylum Arthropoda; class Insecta; order Hemiptera; family Aphididae; genus Schlechtendalia; species Schlechtendalia chinensis. The sequence continues at coordinate 3,663,688 of CM032350.1, read as the reverse complement.
TATTTTCTATAAAAAAAAATTCATATATGTGAATTTATTTTCTTTATTACATATTAAGAAGTTATTATTATCACATGTATAATTCAACTTGGCCAGTCACAGTTAATGGGTTTTAAATATGTATTGTCAAATATACTATTCATACCCTGATTTATTGAGATTTAATGGTTGTCTTTAACCAAGACCCAATGGATTGTAAAAGGCCGTCCTCACACTAGAACTATGTGCGACAACTGCAGTCGAAGTCATCCGATAAGTATGCTAATGTGAAAGCTCGAGCCATATTACTAAGTCGTACATAGTTGACAATCACACATAGTCGGTTTTAGTGTGAGACTGGCGTAAAATTTCTTGAAAACAACCTGTTTAAATTCCATGTTTAGTACATCTTAAAACCCATACATAAACCTAATTAACACGTTTGTTCGTTATGTACAATGCATGACTGTAAATTATTATTCAAATCTGATAATGATAATTATTATATTTGCAAATATTGTAAAATGCAATTTATGATTTGTAATTTAAAATAAAAATCATTTAATTTATTATGACTTTTAGGATGTAATAATTTAAATCTATAACTAATCTAATGGTTATGGCATTTGTATACTATTGCATATCTTTAAAAATATGGACTGTATACTATGACTATAACTTGTTTTATTTTATATAGTTTCATTTCTTATGTCTGTTATTTTAATGATGTATTGTATATGTACTAAATAAATGTATTAAGTAAACTATAGATATGTAAACATATTGTATTAGTAGTACATATTTACCAACACTTAAATTTATAAACCCAAAATCACAAAATATTATACACTTTAACCGCGTTCATTCGCGCTGACGATAACGTAGTTGTTAAAATATCTACACGCAGTTAAAGTGTATAATATTTTGTGATTTTGAGCTTATAAATTTAAATATAAAACAGTCACAAGTACTCTATTATATTTTATCATATTTACCAAACTGTAATATAAAATAATATTTACAAAAATTGTTATACGATATAAAACTATGTATTATTCGTTTATTGATGTTTTTACGTTTGTTATTTTAGTATTAAGAATTCTGTTTACATATTTGGTTATACATTTAACGTAATAGATTACATTTTCAAAAATATAAAATCAAAAGCTTGTGATTATATAGTTAAGACTTATTAAAATTGCACACGTTAAGCAAAATGTCATTATTTGTGTAACATTCCAGTATTTAAGTTTATTAAAGCTTTCATGGATTGAGAATTTATTAACTATGTGATTTTCGGAAATATCCATGTGTATAATGTTTTTACTCTGACGTTTCGGAACCGTTGTAGGTTCCATCTTCGGAGTGATGTAGTACACGTCAGACTGTCAGACAGTCAGACGTGTACTACATCACTCCGAAGATGGAACCTACAACGGTTCCGAAACGTCAGAGTAAAAACATTATACACATGGATATTTCCGAAAATCACATAGTTAATAAATTCCAGTATTTGTCGAATCGTTGTCTCGTACAAATTTTTAGTTGGGTTATTGGATATGATCTTAATAAAAATTAGAAAATAATTGAAATAATCGGTAGTATGTACACCTTGACAATAAACTACGTACATTCAAAATCGGCAAATAGAATTATTCAGAATTTGCAAAAGACTATCACCAGATGATAGAAAATCGTTATAATTTGTAAATTCTGACTGCCGATTTCACCGTTCGTCTGTCGATATCGACCATCGGGGAATTTGTGACAATGTAGACAAGACAATATGTAATTGTTCGGCTTTTTCAAGAATCTCAGATGCGAATAACTCGGTGATATTAAAAAAATAAAAATAAATACCGAGGTGTGTGCTTATGACTACACTATAGAAATAAAAACTTATACGATTTGTTTAAAAAAATATATATATAATAATAATTACATTGAATTTTAGTTCGGCAAAATCAGGAACAAGGCGATATTATTATTGTAAAATAATATTATTCACTTTTATTTCTATACTCATAATGTAATATTAGTAACAAAATGTATAATTTTATTCGCGAGTTAATCATTTAGTGGAATTCCGTTCCGATTAGACTTCTAAGAATGAAACAATAGGTTCATGGAATCCGAAATACGTGATAAACACGTCGGATTCGAATTCGTTTAAACGTCTAACTAACGACTGGACACCGAGTATAGGCGTTTCAGCGTCACCGACCCGGGTCGAGCGCGTGAAGACGCAAACGGCGAAAGAACATTTCAAACCGACCTGTTCGGTTTTCTGTCCGGTCGTCTACGGTCGCGCAATAAGTCTCGTCGAAACGGTGACGGGGGCGTGTGGATTTGTCGTGATCGCCATCAACCGAGATGCGAGTAAATGGCGCGCGCGACGAAATAAAAATTCGAACAAAAACACGTACGTGCGGCGGCGCGAGCGGTCGCGGACGGACTGGCGGACGGACCGGATCGGGTGGATCGCGTTCGTCGCAATTACAGATACCGACGATTCCAACGCCGGCGGAAAGTCCTGATCACCGCGTTATTTATAAACACGGATGTCCCGTCTGCGGTCTAAAGGTTAGGAAAAAACATCCCGTTCCGGCCGTTTGACGGGCGCGCGCGGTTTTCGTGTGAAAAACGGCGAGGCGATCGCGTCCGCACCGAATTTCCCAACCCAAATAAAGACGTCCGTATTCGTTTTCGATGTTTTTGCCCGTCACTTCGAACGCCGGAAATGACCAACACCGTTATGTTTACGTGTTACTCTGGAAAACGGGAAGACCGAAATGAAATTTCACCGCCTGCCCGTCGTAAAAATATTCACACGTACAACGGAAATACCTACGTTATATTTATACACACGTATTTATGTCGTCAACGCGCTCGCCGACATGGGTTTACGTGTTTACGCGTTACCGTGTGTTTTTTTACCGGGCCGACGTTTAAATCAAACGTTTCTAATAATTAGACGGGCGCGTCGGTCTTTTTGACGATCGCGACCGAATCCCAACCCCCGCGACACGCGGTCGACGCCGCGAGCTGTATCCACGCGTCGTCGGAACGACGACCTCGAGAGCCCGGTGTCGCGGAGTCAATGGCGGTGGAAAACACGAACGACGCGATTGCCGCCAAAACCGGAAAACCCTGCGTTCACTATCCTTGGGTAAGACCGGTCCGTCCGACCCGTTACACTCGTGCGCGCGCGCGCGCAGCCGGCATTTAACGTTGACGCGCACGGACGCAGACCGCCTACGAGCGGAGCACGTTGGAAATTCGACCGTTCGTCGCTCGTCCGGACGACGAAACCCTGCCGGGCCGACGGCCGGGACGCGCGTTGACCGCCGTGGCTTGTGGCGTCCGTACGTAAATAGTCGGCCCGTCCCGGTGCCGGGGACGCTTGACCGTCGTTCGCATTTCCAGTGCCGGACGTCACGCAGGGTCTGATCGAAGAATTTTGCGAAAGAGGCGTGTCCATGGTCATGTTCGATTTTCACGGTTTGCCGTACGAACGGTGCCGGAAAATGGTCCGGGATATTCGCCAAGGGGTTTTCAGCTACAGTCTGCACAAGAACCACCGCGTGCCGTACTCGTTGGCTTTGGTGCTCGACGTCGTGGGAACGCGCATGGTGACGGGAACGGTGTCCAACACGCAGGTGCGCTTAACGACGGTCGCAACGCGCGGCATTTTCAAACCCGGCGTTTTCCGATCGACAGCCCGGCCAGTATCTGATCGAGTTGCCGGCGAACGGTCACGTCTACGTGACCAACGACGTCGCGTACAAAACCAAATGCACGGAACACCGTATTTACGTGAGCGCCGACTGCGTGCTGCGGCTCAAAGAACACGATCGCATTTTTTTGGACTACGAAAAAATCGAATTGGCCGTCGAACGAGTCGGTGGGCACTATTTAATTTTAACGATTCGTCCCGGGAAGACGCTGGCGCGGTTCGAAGACGTTTTTCGCGTGGGGGGAGGGGGGATTCGGGATGCACGGGATTCGCGTCCGCCGGACACGGGGACGAATAAACGCATACGTATCGTAACAGACGCGGATGAGGTGTACTGCGTGGTCAAACGGGGAGACTACTTGGGATCGGAGAAAGTGGTGAACATACCCGGGATTTCGAACGGCATGACCGCGCTCACCGGACAGGACGAGGAAGACATCCGTTCCGGGATCCAGTTGAAAGTCGACGCCATCGCGATTCCCGGCGTGCGGAACGCCGACTTCATCAACGACGTCAAACGTTTCGTCTGTAAGCGTGTTCGCGGCTTGGTCATCCTGTAACGAGCCTAGCGTATCGTTTTTTTTTTTTTTTTTTTTTTTAAGGTCAAGAGAACGGCAAACACGTCGACCTGTACGCGAAGGTCGACAACGCCGCGGGATTCGAGAACGTCGACGAGATCATACCGAACGTGGACGCCGTGTTCCTGCACCGGCCGAGCTTGGCCGTCGAAGTCGGGTTCGACAAAATACTTCTGGCGCAAAAGACCGTCTTGTCCAAATGCAACTTGGTGAGTTATTGATATTATCCGTTTATTGACCCGTTTCCGTCGGTCGCCACTTGTCGTAAAAACATTGACCCGTAATAGTCATTGACTAGTTCATAAAAACGTATTCAAAACGTAAAACGTACGCTAAAAGACTCTCGAGAAGTCTTCAATCACGTCTCAGAAAGATAAAGAGAGAGTGGAGGTATTGTTTTATCAACACGTCCGACACAAATGTACCCGAGGTTGATGGGGGTTTCGTTTTCGTCCAAAAGCAAGTAAACGTGTCCGACGCAGTTAGGCAAACCGATCGTGACTTACGGCGGATTTCTGAGCTCCATGGACTTCAGTTCGGTACCGTCGTGCGCCGAAGTGAACGACATCATCACCACCGTACTGGACGGGACCGATTGCATTTACCTAGACGTGACGACCCAGTCTACGCACAAAGAGCACTGCGTCCAGTACACGTCGTACATATGCCGTCAAGCCGAAGCCATGCTGTGGGACCAACAGTTGGTCACCGGCCCGCGTAACAAGGTGAGCGTAAATGAACGTCGCGGTTCGTTCGCAAAGCTCGCCGCGTATGATTTTATGAGTAATACGCGTTTTAATGAAAAAACGGGGACAAAAAAAAAAAGACGTTCTTAATACTGGCACGTGAAGTCGTGTATTCTTTCGTTAGATTTGACGTCGAAAAGGTCCATTACTTTTGTTATTGAAATCGGCCATATTCACGACGAAGTGTTTTTCAACGGATACTTGATAAATGTTTTGGTCCCCGTGTGATATTTCGTAAAAGGTTTTTATCGTTTTTTATGCTGAAAACGCCTTTCCGATTCCTCTGTGGACGTAGCTATTGCAATTATCATTTTTTATTAGTTTCGCACGATCAGTAAATAAACATCAACAGTGACGTTTTCAGATTTTAAAAACCGGCCATCGTTCTGAACTCCGATCTGTCATAAATGATTTTGTTTTTCAGCTTTTTGTTGTATAAATATGGATCGACATTTGTTGTTTGATTAAAATAATCTTCAAATTGATCATAAATCCATCAATATATTTCACGTAATCATTCCTAACGTTATCACTACAGCTTGAAGATGTAAATTAGCATAGACGAAATGATGAAGCATACCTCCATGTTATGACTCTCGTACACGATTTACGTCTTTACTCTGTGTTACATATTATTATAGCTGTCGGGCGTCCGCGACTCGTTTTACTCAAGTTCTTGTTTGCATCAAATTTTCGACTATTTTTCGTCCGTTATCTTACACGTACGCGTGCACAAAACTTGCACCGGCGAGAACGGGTTTTCTCGAATATATCGGTCGGGGCAGATCGTTCTCAACGTTTTAAAAAAAACTCGACAACAAACCGGAGTCGGCGAGTCGCCCCCCACGCAGTGGCACCGTGTGCGTCGGTAACTCGGGCGTCCGACTTGACGGGAGTGTGTTGTTGTGCCGGTCGTCGTGGTTTCCAGCCGAGCGCCGCGAACGCGGGTCCGGCTCACGCGATCAGTGTCGGCTGCGTGGACGTGTCGTCGAGGTGTCGCGCGGCCGCGATCATCGTGATCACGTCGTCCGGGTTGTCGGCCAAGACCGTCGCCCGGTACCGGCCCAAGTGTCCCGTTCTGGCGATCGTCCGGCACGGGAAATGCGCCCGGAAGCTGTCCGTGTGGCGCAACCTCACGTCGGTGCACTACGTGGGTAAATACGCGTCCCACTCGTGTCCGTAACCGTACGGTCGCTTTTTTTCTTTTTGACGTTGTACGTCTTTACTTTGGCGCGTTAAAAAACCGTCACGAAAAAGCGTCCACCAGAAAAGCGTTACCTAAATTAAGATACCCACTGGGGACTGTCACGAAAAAGCGTTACGGAAAAAAAATCGTTTCCATGGCGACCATTGTTTCGGGTTTGAAAAAAATTTTAATTTGAATTTGAAAAAAAAATTTCACACACAAGACAGAAAAATGTCTCACTTAACGCGGACTCGTATGCGTTAATCATTTTTTTTTTTTTTTTTGATGTTTTGATCGTACCCGCGACCATTTGTTTCGATGTTTGGCGCTGTCGGACCGTTCGAGAAATACTCGTTCTTTTACTCGAAACACTTTCGATCTTTACACGGCGACCTATACTTTTTCTCTACGCACAACCGAAATAAACGTACACGAACGTGCCTTTTCAATATTCCGTTTACGAATAAACGTTACGGTGTTGTCTGTCCGGCACGCTTTTAACGGCCCCTATGTAACAGTTTTGCCGCAAAAGCAAAAGCGCACAAAACAATTTTACGCTTCTGTCGTTTTACACGAAAATTATATGTTTTCGAATACATTACAAACGTTTCGACATCAGTATGCGTTGTGTAAAATACGTATTATTAATATAATTAAAAATAATAATAAATTAAAAAATTAAAAATTGTTTTTCTCGATATTTTTCGTAATTGTTTAAAATATTGCCGTAAAATTTTTTATTCCGTACATAAATTGTCGATAAAATCGGTTTTGTTGTTTTGTTATTGTATTCAGAGGAAAGAAATCCTAAAATTCGAAATTATTACCGAATGTTTATGACCAATACGGCTAAAATATTGTAAAAATAAATAATATCCTGTATACATTCAATGTACAAATAAACTATATCTCGATTATGCATATTCACGAAGTTTTTTTTTTGAGAAAATATATTAATTGAACTGAAAACAGAAACATAGTTTAAAGGAAAATACATATGATTTTTTTTTTTTAAATTATTATTTAAAAGCTAATTGTTTTCAGTATGTGATTGCAACAACATAAACGTAATAAAAAATAAATAATAAGGTATTTAGGTAACTGCAACAATAAACTTAATTAATAAAACAATAATATAAAAGCAAAATAATGTTTACAACAACATAATATAAAGAATGTAATCAATTTTTTCAGAAAAGAATTGTATATACATATATATATTTCTGTTCACACTATTACCGCTCGAATGTGTACAATGTACATTGACCATTATACATATTATTTAAACAATGCGTTTTTTGTAACATTATTTTAATTTTATTTTTATAAATATTCTAAAAGAAAGAACAAAACTCTGGACGAAGTAGACACAAAAATAATGATGTATGATTAAAACAGAATATTTTTCATATAATATTAATAGAACCAGCGGTTAAATTTATTTTAAAACCAAATCACAAAAATATGCATTTCGTTGGCGGAAAGATGTCTAAATATCCATGCGAATAGATACAAAATTAGATTTGTGATTTGTGACCTTACAGTGAAACCCCGCGCGAATATGAACTTTTTGGCACTATTCTCACACACACACACACATATATATGTTCGAAATGGGTCGGGAGATGTTTGAAGGAATGTCGATGTAATACTAATAACACTAGGACGACTTCTGCACAAACCTGTTCCGATCGATTGCCATGGATAATTTAATATATGTTTTACAGATCCAGTAGATCCCGTTTGGTCGAGAGACATGGCAAATCGTACACGGTTCGCGATGAACTTCGGAATGAAGATAGGCATATTGAACCCAGGGGATTTGGTGGTGCACATGAGCTGCTCCCAACAAAACTCGGGCTTCTCAAACTCCATGCGTCTGTTATATGTTAGTGCTAGGGACATCGTCGAAGCGTGATATCACTGATGTTTCGCGAGGAAGATAATATTAATAAACGTTGATTTCAATGTCGTATCTATTCAATTCCTCTCTACCCCCCCCCCCCACCAAAAAAAAAAACTTACCTCGTTAATGCGCATTTATTGTCCGTACCATTTATTTTATTTTAATCGAAAATAACAGTTACACAATAAGTGAACCACGACCATCAGCTGTAACCGTGGACCCCGAGGAGTATGTGTTTCCATTCCGCATACGATTCGATCGCCATAATACAAAAATGTACCGACCACATGCATATGATATTAAACTTGTCAGCGTTTGTGTTAGAAATATATTACGAGTAAAAGAAAAAAAAAATTACTCATACATTTGTTAAACGTACTGTTAAAACAAATCATTCGAGCACAGTATGATATCAACGGGTATACGCCTATTCTTCGCGGTGACCCTTCCCTCTTGGCTTTTCCTTAATCCTGGCACGCTGACGGAAAGTCTCCAGCGAAGAGTGGCGAGGGAAGGTAATAATAATACCTTATGTGCGGGCTGTTGGCGCAGGTCTCGGCTCGTATGAAAAAGCAAAAAGCCGAAACACGGCTTCGGGTGAAATAACACGCGGATTTAGACGGACAGGGAACGCCAATATGCATGGCGCCACGTCGTTCAGCAGTCACGACCGAGCACACGAAAAGTCGAGCGGGTCTCGCGGTGAAGAATGAAATAATTACCGCGCGTAACGGATCACGTTGTCGGCGTGGCCGTCTCCGCTGCGCTGGACTCGGACGTGGCCCGTCTTGCCCGTGTACCGCGTTAAAGTCTTGCGGCCCTCTGTGAGTTTTTCGGCGCAATCCCGTTTCGAAAACGACGTGTACGATCGTACCGTTCGGTCGTACGTCCACGTCGTCACGAAACGAGACGTAATTCGTCGTTTTTTTATGCCTTTCCCCCTTTTACGTTTTGTCACTAATTGTGTAGACGAAATAGTTTTTTAAACTGTTTGATTGTTAGTGCTATTGACACGATTTGTCTACGCCAGCGTGTTCCCCGAACCCACCAGACATCGTATTATTTTCAAACGGAACTACGTCGTTACGTTTTATAACGACGTTCGTACATCATGCAAATAATGTAGTGATTACAACCAAAGAGTCAACTGCATTTATCTGCCCCATAACAATGATACAACATAGTTTTTGTGGTATTTTTTTTTTTTTTTTTTTTTTACCAATTTATCTATGCGAGTATTACACGATATGGATTATTATGGTTATATTACTAATGTCCGCATTATCATATTTTTATAAATCCATTTTGTACTAAAAATCGATCGGACATAAAAAAAAATATATATATAATATTTGTGTTTGTATGTTACATATTCCATTATATTAAAAACAAAAAACAAGTTGTACAATACAATTTACAATAATACAGTTTTATTAATGTTCGTTCAATAAAAATGCATGGTTTTTTCATATTACAAAAACAAAAAAAAAAAAAAATGTAACCTATTGTGTCGTTTCGACAAGAGATTTGACCGATTATTATTTTGTGTCATAGATAATGTATTTTTGGTAATGACGTCATGAAAATGTTTAAGTATTTTTTTTTTTTTTCAAAAAAACATCTCGTCCAATAAATTAATACACCGATAAAATACGTACGAAGAAAAACGATACTTTTTTTGTATCTGTGAGATTTCCCATTAATGGCGCGCGACCATACGAACACGATTGTTGGTAAGGAATAGCGTCGAAAACAATAGACTCGAATAAACATTTAGTTAGTTACCGAGTACTACGACGACTCGAACCACCACTGATTTCGTCACACTACAATCGAAAACCCAATTAAATAATTGTTTTAAACGGTTTTTTTTATGTAATCTTTATTTGATCGTGTGTTTTTGGGATCGTTTTATATTTTATGACACTCGCAGCAAATTAATTTGATATTCTCGTTAAATCGACTATTTAGGTAACAACGATAAAATTATTTTATTCATTTGTATTATATACAGTACGACATAAATATATTCGAGATTTATTTTTAAATCGATTGCACACGCCAATAATTATTACTACTATTAATATATATATAATGTACACATCGCGCGTGCGTGTAATTTTGCTAATATTTTCTACCGCTGTCGTCACACGTTTGTTATGTATTATCATCGAAACAAAATCACGCGAATGGTTTAATAATAGAATATACGTTTTCTAGAAATGAACCCATAAAGTTAAATGTTTTATTTTCCAAATAAGACTTTTGATTATTTTTCTAACGCTTCGGACGAATATCTGAAGTGTTTGTTTTTTTTTTTTTTCGATATCGTGTTGATTTTTTAAACAAGAGACAAATTCGATTATATTTAATACGAAACGCACAGCGCGTGCGATTGAATATCGATCTAATTGAAATGGTCTCTTTTCTTTTTTTTAAAATTATTATTAATTTTTCGAAATCGATGAAACATATATATTTTTTTTCAGTCCTTAATTATTACAACGAGTGCTGCTATTGTATAGCGCGCGCGTTGAAAACCGTTGGTGAACGGTGAACGCGGGACGCCAATGCGGAAGTCACACGATTACGCGGTTTAACGTAAATTATACAAACAACAAAACAACAAAACAATAATAATTATATATTTTATAGGGTGGTGGTCGTCGATCACGTGCCGCCGTCGGTTTGAAAACGCACGTCCGTCGCCCTACGATATCGCACGTAAAAAAACCGTACGTACCTGCACGCGTGCGTGTGTGTACGTACGAGAACAGAACACGTCTTATCTCGACGTTGTGCAGCTGTATCGAATGACAAATGCGTATCAAAACAAACCAGCGACGCTAATGTTTTTAGGAGCGTATACGTATATATATATATATGCGCACACGTCAATACGAGTCGGAAATGAAGTCTCGAATATTAGAGATACGTGTGCGCAGTACACGTCCCGTAATCGCACTAACTAAGTATCTCCTTGGGGGCAAACGGCGCTTCACACGGCGTATTATATAGTAAGCGTATGAACATTTCTATTTTACGTGATAAACTACATAATTTTTTTTGGATTTTTTCGACTCGTGGAATAATTGAATTGCCGGACGTTTCTAAACAACCGGTTAACGTTGACTTTATCAGTTTCTCTTGAATTTAATATTTTGAAAACAATGCGTTTTTCCAAAGAGGCGAACTGTTTGGACCGCATTAGTTTTCAATTGTATTTAAAAATTAATTACACACAGAAATGAGAAAATCTATTTTCATTCGTGCCCTGTATTTTTCTATTTTTACTCGATTTCAATAATTTTTTGTTTTATTTGTTTGTTTTTTTTTTTTGAAATTCATGCTGTCGGATCGGGTAACACAGTTATAGACGACTGTTGGCGAGTTATAAAAAAAATATTTGTCTGTCTCGGAGATACTTACGTGGGTGTGTGACTGGATGTACCGTATAGGTTCGTTTTGCATAGGCCACTCGCAATATTTTTAGAACGTATCCTAATGACGATTATCGAAGTGACATTATGTCCCCCTCTTATTAAATGTGTGTGCCTATATGGGTCCACGTCGATGGCGACAACTGAAGAACAAAAAATACACAATTTTTTTTTTTTTTTCACTTTTTTTGTCGATCGTCCGTTAGTGGTGTCGCGACGGTAATAAGCGTCTGCGTTTATGAATGCGACACGGCCGAAGTCTGCTGCGCAACGGGCTGGAGCATCTGATGATGGTGATTGTGGTAGAGGTGACTGAGGTTGTTGCCGATGTTGCCGCCGTACGAGTGGTGGTGCTGGTGAGGATGATCGTGGTGATGGTGGTGGTGGTGGTGGAGATGGTGCGGGGGATAGTCGGACGAGTACATTTCCGCGTCGGACGTCGGATATCCGGCCGCCGCCGCCGCCGTGGACGCGGCCGACTTGGACGCCGCGGGACCCGTTTTGCCGGGGCCCGCGGCCGCGCCCTGATAGCACGTCGGCTTCGCGTTGTGCGCGTCGGCCATCTCGTAGTTTCTGCTGTCCGAACTGCCCACGCTCATCAGGTCGCTGAAAGAAACGGTCGGACGCGGTTAGTGTTTGGACACCGACGGCACGCGGGACGAACGGCCGCCGGCGTGGGTTCCGGTCGAGACCGGCCAGGAAACGGCGGGAGTTCGTCGTGCACGACCGGACGTAACAACGTCAGGTCTACCTCGCAACTCCGATAGCGGGTGGCGGATCGGTCGTTTATTTATTTATTTTTTCGGAAACGTTTGTCGACCGTCTCTACCATCTCACGGACTATGAATTTATCGGTTTGCGAGACCTAGGACTCTGTTTTTTTTCCACGCGAAATATCAAGTTTCACGCGTCGTGAATTCTTCGCGTTTGTCCGGACCGTATGCACAAACGGAATACTTCAAAAATCGATTCGGTGGAGGGATAGCTTCGGGACGTCTCATTCGTTAAATGTAATCTCACGGCGAAAGAGGGCGACAACAAATTGATTTGCATTTGGTTAGGATTTATTTCCGAACACGTTTAACATTCAAACTAAACCATTCGATTGTTTAGTCTCAGAACGGTTCAATTTTAGATTGAAATAACTTTTATTTTGACAACTTTACGAAATCGCCTAAATACTAAATGAATAGATTCGATTTGTTGTATGACAATTTATCATTTTGAAGTTTTTCATAAAATCGGTAATGAGTCTACCTACTCAACGTACACGAACATTGTGTTTACTTTTCCACAAAAACTATAAACGTTCGGTGAATAAATCAAATTATTATTATTTATTGTAATCGTTTGTTGAAAAGATTAGATGAACATCACACAGCGTTGTTAATTTATTGTCTGGACAAATCTATGCTAAATATACTCGAACATAACTCCAGTACCAAAAATATTCTTTTACTGAGAGTCAGCACCACGAAAAAAATCGAACGAAAAACATTATTGTTGATTATTATTATTATTATTGCAATATAACGTTTAATTTTTAGTTTAACTCTTCTGTTATTGAAGTAATGTGCAATACCACTCTGGTTCGAACAATAAGAACGAACGTAATATACCGTTTGTCGAACGATTAGAAGTATCAACTAAGATTACAACGACGTATCGCTTCTTATCGATCGTGCTCACAATTTTAAAACTAACTCGGTTCTGAATCCTGGCAGCCTGGTGATCACAAGCTAGTTGAATAACAGTTATCATAAAATATATTTAAATACGCGAATTAAAGAAACAATTGTCATTAACAGTGGCGATTTAAATGTACGAAAATCATCGGATTTCAAACTCTCGCCGCGACATTATTATTCGAAAAATACCTTTTATACCGATTAACAAGAAATTATACGACTAATCGTTATTAAATAATAAAAAAAAAAAACAAATACAACGATCGTGTAACGAAAATAATAATAATAATAATATATTATTATTATTAATTACCAACTCAGATAGAGTATCTAGGAATTTAACACGTGCAAATTAAAAGAAAAACATTTCGTTCGATGCAATTTCACACGTAATTGTTTCAGTCGCTTTTTAACGCGTTCAAAATATTATTACTTATTAGTGTAATGTGCATTAAAATGTTGCTATCTTAATATTTATCTCAATCTAACAGCATATAATTGGTGATACCGGCCGTGCAGTTTAATATTCGGTATACCGACCAATTATTATTATTATGCATACGCGAAACATATATATATATATATGCGTGTTTGTATTTACTGCGTAAAAGCATTTCAATCAACCCGTTGCTGACCTGTCGGTGGATCGCGTCCCGATCTGATTATAATTTACTGGAAAACATATACGTATGACGCGGCGCGTATGTTGACGACAAAACGTATGTAACACGTATTAACTCGCGGACCGTGAGTGCGCCGCACATACGTGTCCGATCGAATGTAGCCGGCCGAAGGATATCCGTAAAAACAAAGAAACCGTTCACGTTTCCGATACGTTTTTTTTGCTTTTTCGACCGTTTTGTTTTACGACCGTTTTACTACGCCCGACCCTAGTGCACGGCTTCCATTGATAATTTTGCGCTCGCGTTGAACACGAAAAATAGCGCACGGGATTCAAACGCTAAACGGGCGCGGTAAGAAGCACTTACGAACGACGATTTCACCGCCTATATAGAGGTTCGTATGACCGCGGTCGGTCGGTTACCGCTCGGCGACGCCAAACGTCGCTGGTTTCTATTTCCGAGATTCGTGTCCGTGACTTTGAAAAGGAGAACGCGTCGAGCGGCGCGGTCCACGCGACGTCAATGTTTCAGTTGCGTTCGAAAAGAACAGACGTGAGCCCGTTCTCCGTCGGACGCGGGATGGATACTGACGTAAACCGGTATTCGTTGAAATACAATTCGACGTTATTGTGCGATTTGCATTTAACGGTCCGCAATCGTTTTGGTTCCGGTTTGAACGACACGCGACGTCAACTCAAAAGCGTCTATCTCGCGCGCAGAACTCTTTAGTAAACGACCGAACCGATCGATACGAATTCGAGTCCCGGTCTCGTTTTCGTAGCGACCCGTCCGGACGATTGATAGCGACGTCGGGATATCCAAGGACGGACGCCGATCGCTCGAGATTGATCGCAACGTCCGTAGGCGTGCGCAGACCTTGCCGGCAGGGGGGGGCAGAAAAGTGTTGCCGCTTATCTATAAACACTCGTTATAACCGCGGTATCGCTTGTGGTTTGCTTAAAGTCGGACTACACAAAATCATCGTGTACCGCGCGCTCTATGTTTACATATTATTCATTGTATAAAAATATAAAAATATATTATAATGTTTTTTTAAAACTATATTTGGAAGAAAACTTTAGCCCGCAGGAGGGGCAGTTGACGGGGGGGGCCCCGTCCGGACGATTGTAGCGACGTCGACGGCCAAGAACCGTAAACCGTGCGTCGAACGCATAGCTGGACGGGTGGACGTCACGCGTACACGAGAACGACGAACGGACGAAAGACACGTTTCTTTCCCGTAATTTCGTCGCGTCGACGGTTTCCGTGTGTGTGTTTTTTTTTTTCCTCCGCGCACCGCACACGGCGTAGGGTCCGAAGGGTCGTATCAGTAGAAAACGTCCGGGACGATATTAAAATATATATATATACACGCGCACCACCAGAACCGGCCAGCAAACCCGAATTTCATTAATAACAATAAACCACCCTGCTTCCCCCGCCCGCCCACCCGTCGAAATTACCCGCACTCTCGCAGGTTTTCGGGTATTTATATTATTCCTCTCTCTCACACACACGCACACACGCCGATCAACACATTTTTATACACACACACACACACGTGTGTGTATTATACGAACATCGGAGGGGTGCCTTAATACGACAGCCGTCAGACTACCGGGTACGGGAGATCACTTCGTTTCGCGGTATTGCATTGGCGGTTCGCACGCGAGCCGCGCGTTTCTATCGCGAACATATTTATTCACGTTTGGTCGTCGCCTAATTACGGCCCTTATCCGTTGTCCCTTATCCGTCTCGGCGAACCGCCACGCGTTTACGTAGTCCGCGGAACGTGAACGTCGCCTCGCCCCGTCACCGGTAATCGTCGGGACGAACGCCGGCGCCAACGGAACGACGGAACGTTCCGATCCGCGGTCCCGTCAAAACCGACCGCGGCGCCTGATGACGGTGTTTCGCCTTTTTCGGAAAAAAAAAAACCCACGAAAGTGGCACCGCCGGCCGGATCGTGTTTTTGCGGAACGGTCGTCCCCAAGTAAGGCGACTCGTCCGGACCGACCGAAAACACGTTTTGCGAATTGTACAATGTTCATCGAAAAATTACTCACGCGGTGCCCGTGACGGTGACGGGTCGTTCGTCAACGACAAACGACAATAACGTTAAAGTCGTCCGAGAAGTGTGCACACCTTCGGGATAATGAATCGCGACGACTCATTGACGTTATCGGTACGACGCGTACCGTACGTGTTCGCACTAGAAATAATGTCAACGTAATCGATTATCTTATTCTTGACGTTTTCGTGATCATAAATGGAATTTCGCGGAGGACGACGGAAAAAGATATTCAACGTCTTACGACGACGTTTTTTTTGTTTTGTTTCGAGTAAATTTTTTGAAATATTCGTAAAGTCCGACGTGTTTTTTTTAACCGGCCGGCAATTGAAATGTTACAAAACAAAATCTCGCTTTGATATTTCGACATCAATATATATATATATATGTTACTCGTCGTATAGCGTTGTTAAATTCAAACACAGAGCGTTGAATCACAATATCACTTAACAGTACGGGAAAAAAAAAAACGTATGGTGAATGTCGATGAACGATGAACAATAACGTGTTTGTACACGGACAAGAAATGATCAAATTACGATTACTTTCAGTTCGTTCATTATTTTTCGTGTTGCACATTCTTTAAATGTAAATCGACACTAAATCCATTGTAGTTAAAAAGGCGATGGTTTTCAATGATTTTTTTTTCTCAATTCGTTCTCAACGCGTTTTCATCGTTATTTTTAAAAAATAACGAAAGTTCCGAATTTAATGTCAAATTATAATTATCAATTATGTATCGTATTTTTACCGTATAGTTTAATACACGGTTGTTTAAAATTTCAATTTTCGCGTTTTATATCCTGATCATTTCTTGTTTATAATGAAAAAACGAGTTAAAAACAACAAGTATGATCAAACAAAAGTAATAGTCGGTCGAACAGCGCGAGTAAAATCGATGTAAAACCGTCCCTCGCGCGTTATCGTCTGCGGCGGTCGAAGTCGCCGATAAAGATTTTTATTGTTCGGCCACTAAAACGTTACAATTTCGAATCGATAATGTACCCGAAATCCACTAACATTATGCGGAGAAATAAAATTTAAAAAAAAAGACGTGTTCCGGGTATTTTGACAAGTCTGCATCAAATTTGTGGGTCAAATCTCGTTGTTTGTAAAAAATATATTTACGGACGCTGATCGTAAATATCGTCGGCCGAACGTGTCGTGTGATAATTCTTCCGGTACAAATAAATAACGGTATTATGTATTACGCGTCTAATAACTAAAACGATTGCGATTTGTTTTCGCCAACTGCAACGACCGAACGTGTTTTGATTATTATCCTTTTCGTTTGCAATCGATTCGTTCAGATTTTTATACTGACGTCAGTCGTCCGTCCCGAGAGAGACACGCCGAACGTTTTTTTTTAGCGTAAGAACGAGCAAAAAAAAAAAAAAATTTCACGTTCGACCTATTAGTAAAACCGAATATTTCGACTTTTACCGGCAACACAAAAATGACGTCGTGACCCGATTCCGCGCGGGACGTGAATGTACGGTGCCGTTTATTCGATTACCGTTCGCGGCGCATAGGGATTCATGCGAACCGATTAAGAAATGAAATAATATTAACAAATCGGTCGACCAAACAAAATCCGTGGAGAAAAAAATTAAAAAAATACGAACTACAATGGATAACTAGACTGATAAAACACCACGCCGCGTGTTTGGTAAACACAGCGGCGTCGGCCGACCTTGTATGCAGTGCGCGATGCAAAATTTGTGCATCTCGTCTAACGTAAGTGTCCCGCAGTCGGGAATGCGCACAACGCACAACGTTATCGTCGTTTCGCACGCGTCTGTGTGTACACACATTTATTGTACGGTTTGAATGTCGAACCGAACGTAACGGAACGAAGAGCGTGTTTGTTTAATGGAAAAAACTGTTGTATACTAAACGCGATGAAAAACGTAAAGAAAAAAAATTGTATACGTATATATACGTGTAAAGCGGAGAGAAACGAACGGTCGGATATTTCAACGTACGGCGTCCAACAATAAATATTTATTATGTCGATCGGGATAACACCTAGTCTGACTTTATATGTGTCCGCGCACTTTGACTGTGAGTTCAATAAGTCGCGACCACCACCACAATAATAATAATAATAATAATATATATATACATGTTTTATAAAACCCGTTCCCCGCCGTCGTTCAATAGTTTTGAGGATCACTTAACGTGTATTTGGAAGATTCACTGGGGGGGGGGGGTTTAGAAAGTTCGGACGAATTTCACGCGTTTCAAAAAACTCAAATGCGCGGACATCGTATGGGAACAAAATAAAAACCCGATAAGTGAATCGCTACGAAAATCACGTCGAAACAATAACGTTTAAATTGATTTAAATCTTATGCAGTTTGATGTACTTAATTATTTGTAAAACTTTTTATAAAGAGATAATAAGAAATCATTCCAAAATCATACATATAAAACCTAACCTAACGTTGTCGTCTTTAAAACTGGCGACAAGCGTTGAAACTTGAAACTCTAAATTCAATCGAAACGTTACGCTCGAAAAATGCGTAGTGTGATTTTTTACAATTATATACTTCTGGTACGCATTACGGTGGTAACCTTCTTAAGTCGTATTTAATGTAAAAAACACTCGGAAAATCGATCGAATTCATTACCGCGAAATGGCGTTCACGTATCCCATACGGATCCAAATCGAAACCCACTCGCCAAAAACGTGTGTTTATTCAGGTATTTTACTGTTTGTTCTGGATCTACAGCAAATACATAATGTCGTTCGAAAACTACAATAAAAAAACCAATAAACATATTTGTACGTTTCGCGGAGCGTCGGACACGTTTATACGGAAACGGTTCCCAAAAAGCTGCAGTATTCTTTTCGCGAACCCACCACGCGATCCGGACCCGGCAACGTAGCCGACGTATCGACCCGGCCAGAAGTCCGGCCGTAGGACTCCGCCGCCTCCGGATCCTAACTGTAACTGTACGCGGCAGGGACCCGTTGTTCGGACGTAGATTGTCGCCAATCTCGAACCACTGGAATCCGCGGAAAAAATATACCCCCGTACACGTCGTATCGCGTGTTTCGAACACGACCGCCGAGACGACCCGTTGTCGAAACGTGCCCCCCCGGGGACGTGACGTATCCGACATCGATCGGGCTTGAAGCCGCGGGACAGAGCACGGCGGACGAACTCGATCGGAATACCGACCGGAACAAGTCGCCGCGTGTGATGCCGATCTGGATTAACCGAGGGCGGACGGTGCGAACGTACGGGGACCTAGGGTGTTTGTTTGTTTCCGGTCGATTATAATTTTCCGCCGGACACGCGCTTTTGTCGATGCGCGCGTGGTCGTCGGCACCGGGAACGGACGTCTAATCTAAATCCAAACGGTTCGAAATCGTTTCCGCGCGTAATGTTCGCGACGCGTTTCGCTGTCAACGCGGCATTCTCGAGTTGATACCTTTCGTCGTTTTCGTTTGTTGAGATATTCTGTGCACGCGAAAGTCGCGGACAACGTGGAAAAACGGCCGGCCGGTACCCGGAGTGCGACGACGTCGGCTCACCTATGGTTTCTAAGCACGTCTTCGCACGCGCGCGCGAACCGGAACGGTCGTCGGCTAATAAGCGCGCGTTCGTGTGCACCTGTAGGCGTGTACGCCGCCGCCGCGGGGAGCTTTCCGTCCGGGTCGTTGCGCGTGTACGCGCCCGTCGTCGTTAATCCCCCGGCGGCGTTTTAATAACAACGCGCGGGACAACGGCGATAGGTACACGCGGGCCGCGACGACGTATTGTCGGGAGATTTGGTTTTCGCGCGGGTACGGGACAACGTGATTAGAGCGCCGTATTATGTTGTTAACGCGCGCGTACCGGTCGCGGACGGTGGCGGGTGGAGGCGCGGAGGAGGCCGGTGCCGACCAGAGCGGAGAAGGGTGATTTGTCACGGACTCCGAAATACAAGAATGTGTGATTAGCAAACACGTGTTCCGTACCGAAAGGGACGTTCTCTCTCTCTCGCCCGCCCGACTATAATATTATGCGCGTCCGAAAATTAACGAGAGAGACGAACGGGATGGAGTGAGAGCAAACCGCGTCCCCGCGCAGTGCCCCCTCTCTCGCTCGGTCTCGTCGGTCTTCGAAACGCGTACATGTGCCACCGCGTACACGACAAACATCGTAAACCATGCACGCGCACCAACGCGCACGCACGCGTACTACCGGACTTGACCGCTGTTGCCGCCGACCGGCGGCCCTCTTGGTGCGTACGCGCGCGCGTTTAATGGCAAACATGACGGCGTGATTTTCTTTATGGAAACGTTATGCCGCCGCCGCCGCCGCCGTCTACGGAGATTTTTATTTGTTTTTATGTTTTTCGTCGCGTTCGCTAACGTTTCTTTATTTCGTACCAGCCGACGGCCGCTACACGCTGGCGACACGTCCCGCGAAATATCGGCTTGCGTCCGACCACACGTTTCAATGTCGCGAAACGTCCGCGTTCGCACGGTATAGTTCGCGGTATAGCACGCGGTTTCCCCAAGTCACACACACAGTCCATTTGAAAATAACGATTGAAAGACTGACCGTTGCGTTCCGACTGTTTCGGAATAGATCGATCACCCGAACTTCCGTGAACGTCGTCGTTCGCAACGAAAAACCCCGCCGGCCGTTCTAAAGCCAAGTCCGCCGGTTCGATATGATTGTCGAGTGAACGTCGCGTACCGCCGATAGGACATATTACGTAATTCTCTAAGCGACAACGGAAACGATGAATCGCGAACACGATCAGTTGGTTTAGTCTCAACACAGTCGCGTCGGTCGGTAATCAAAACACCAACGAATTTTATCGTTCGTAATATGTGCCGTTCGCATACCCGCGGTCTTTGTTCGCGAATCTAGGGAACGGTCGTGATCAGCCGTCCCCGGAGACGCGTAATAATCCGGCTTTTGAATCACGTTACGAACCGGCGCTTTTTCGATCGAAGGCCGTTATCATTTTGTTTTTAGTTTTAATATTCTACACGGTTATACGTCATGTGTGCGTGCGTGTGCACACGTTTCGTAAGAACGGGACGGGTCGGTGAATCGTTTCCGCGTTTTCGTGTGCATACGCGCAGGAGAAACACGTGCGCGATAAATTATTGTAACGCCGGGCGAATTATCGGCGACCCCGCGACGTTCGAACGTTCCGACCAACAACCCATTTGCAGGCGTCCGCCGGGCCCGTGTGCGCACGGCATCAATTAATGAGACGGAATTTTCGAGGAAAAAAAAATGTCTGGTCCGCACGCACTCGTAAGTACGAACACGAACACACACCGTACGGCAGGCACCGGGTAACGTCAGTTTTCACGTTACACGTGAGCCGCCCACGCGCGATGGACACGTTGACTAATCGCTTTTGTCGATCGTTTTTTTCTTTTTCGTATGCGGTAATTTCGGCGCGAAACAAACGGCGAAGTTTAGACGAAATTACGTTTCACGACGTCACGTCGTGCGCCACTCGACGACTTACCCAGGTATCGATGGTTTATCCATACATATATATATATATATATGATCGCCGTAATATTAAAACAATTAATTCGAGACCTTGAGATATGAAGAAATAATATTACTCGTATTGTTTTTTCAACTCTATATCTGTTCGTGTTTTCATTTCCTATACGATATAACCTATTCGTGTTATCAAGAAAAACGTATTATTTGAATGTTTTCATAATAATTTTGATTGTAAAAACTACTGACGAGACAATTCGTCGCGCAGACTATCGTTTTACCATTTTTCTGCGATTCGCGTCAAATAATAATCATAATAACAAGAATAATAATAATAATAATAATAATGGCGGGGGAAAAACGGAATTTTTTTCTACGCGGAAAGATTGAAATCTCGAAAATTTGTTTTTCAACACGTTTTATGTAGTGCACTATATAATAATAATACGGTCGTCGTCAATAACCTACGAAACGAAATCGTAAACAATTTATGTAAAAACTCGAAACGTTTTTGTTTAGTAGAAGAACACGAATGCGCGGGATGACGATATACACGTGTACGTTTTTCACCGTTTTCCGTGTTTAGACGTTGCTGTTTTGCAATTTTAGATTTTACCCGTTCCTTTGTAAACATTTGAAAAATCGTGCGAAGATTTTACGCACATCACGTGTTTGTCGCGATTATAACGGTATAAAATGTTTATCCGGATTGGTATATTTAAATGATTTATTTAAAACTTTTTTTTTTTTTTGTTTGTTTGTTCCCCTTGACACTGCTGAACAACATTATATAATACACACGTTCTTTCCAAGACTCGTCCATAACCCATTTTTTCAATATTTAATTTTTTTTACTTTTTCGACATTTTATTGTTTAAAGACCGAAAACAAAAAAAAAAAACATTCTTTTGTACACATCTGCACGTGCGTGTTTTAAAACACGAAAAATGAAAAAAAAACACGTTTTACGCTTGAATATGTTTTTGTTTATCCACGTTTTTTAAACTTCTTGATTTCTATAAACACTTTTTTGCATAAAACGAGTGCTCGGATGATTGTTTATACATGCGTTACTTTATCGGTAGCAAATTGTATCTAGTTGGTACTGCATTTGATACGTTGGGTTTTCAACATAATTTCGTTTGAGACACGGGCGATTTCCGTTTATTTTTTTAAATAGTCGAAATGTAATACAAACATAGACATATTTAATATTTTGACAATATTTACCGCACGTTCATTGATTATAATAGTCTACTAGCTTTGCTCAGGTTGTAACTGTTTTTCCAAATGTTTTATCATTGATTTCGGCAAATTTAAAATAACAACACAACTTCAAGCTCTCTGTTTTAGCCAACGTGTGTGTGTGTGTGGTGTGTGTACTACTACAATTGATTTTTTTTTAAATTCAATATGCGATTTATATTAACAGGCATGCAAAAAAGTTTGGTTTTTTCAAAATAAATACGAATTTGTCCGGTAATTACGTTCTCGTGTTCATTTGATGATTTAACTACGTTCACAAAACGTTGAAATTATTGATATCCGATTATTAAAAGGCTTAACAAAAAACAAGTTGACTTTACCGATACTGAACACACGATTCATTTTTCGTTCTTTCCGTTAAATATACGTTCACATTTGCCGAGGAGTTACGAACTATAAAGAAGAAAACCATCACGTACTTTGACGACCGTCCGAGCAATACTAGCGATTGAAACAAGTTTCAACGAAACTTTCGATCAAAACAAGTCTCGGATGTGTATATAGCGCACCAGTACCTGATGATAAATTCATATGTTCAATGGTATCAAAACGCTTTTAGGTGGCAATATAGTTTATTTTGTACATTGTTCCGCAAAATAGATTCCTTTCAACATTTCCTAATTACGCCTTATTGTCAATTTATTACCGTTATCATTTTTTTCGAGGTAACCTAACCCAACCCAACCCATACGTGTCGGGACGGCCGAAGTCACACTATATTTCGCTACCTCGCATTATAACGTCGTCAGCTGTGCACACATCGGCGTTGACCATAATTTGAATCATTATAATCATTATTTCGTCGTAATCACGACATGACAATGACAACAATAAACGACAACCGACCTGTGTTGCTGGGGCGTCCGGTCGCGTTGCCGCCGGTTCTTGAACCAGTTGCTGACCTGCGTGAGCGTCAAGCCCGTCCGCCTGGCCAGATCGCGTTTCTCGTCCGGCGTCGGATACCTGTTCTTATGGTAACAGTCTTTCAGTGCGTTCCGCGACTTCTCCTTGAAACAGTACACCGTCTCCTCGCCGTCCCATATGGTCTTCGGCAACGGGTACTTCTTGCGCAACCGGTACTTGTCCACGGCGCCCAGCAAACGGCCGCGGATCTTCTCGGCCTCCAGATAGTGCGCCTTGAACCACAGCTGTTGCAGCTGCACGTGATGTCGCGAATCGAAGCTTTGACTCTCCAGTATGGCGTACAGCTCGTGGAACGCGTTCCTGCGCCAAGAACACAGACAATACCGTACACAATATTATTAGATATGTTTACGATTATTATATAGATCGTTCCTTAACGTTTGATCTCAGATCAGTATTTTGATATTATCGATTCGACACACGGGTGAACGACATTAACGTTGAGTCAACCCGTGTCACAAGAACGTTGAAGTCGTCCGAATTACAATTTTTTATTTTTCGAAATCAACGTATATTTATTGTTTTTTTTTTTAAATTTTACAATACGCAAAAAATTATTTCATGCAAATGTGTTTACGTTATTCCAATGTTTATTCCACGTAGATGTACGCGCATCGCCCGGTTAAGTTTGTAAAGTAATTGCAAGATGGTAAACCGATATACTCGTAATAGAGACATTTACATTCGTATGATCCACCGGAACCGACATTAATAATCATATTATCGTACAAAGTCTTAGTAAAATAAACTAATACGTAATCATTGATGAAATAATATGAGTGACAAAGATTTATTTTTTAATATTTCTTTAAGGAATGATGAAAATTAATTTCAGAGTTAAAAATTCTTAGACATGAAATTCCTAAAGAATTTACAAAGTCAATCAAGCGTTGACATTTATAACAATATCTTTAAAATCATTTTCCAAATGCTCCAGTAGCGAATACAACACTATGAATTACTCCTATATTTGTGGCTGGTGTAGAACACCTTTGGCTAGAGCCAGTTAAACCCTATCTACGTTCGGTTCAATAAATACTAACTTCTCTGGCAATATTATCAATCGAAAAATGTCTCGGACACAATGTAATAAAATGTGTTCGAATTTGAACTATGCGACGGACAAAGCAGGAAAACTTGAACGCCGTGTAAATATTTATGTAACAAAATATCGTGTGACGATTTAAAAAATCGTTGTTCTATTGCATTTGTCCGCCGCACTTTTTATACTGATATGTACACTGAATACTCGTGCTAACAGTACGATTATTAATAGGCGTCACGTAAAAAATCGTCCCGGGCCTCGCATTCCCCTAAGGCTGCGTAAACTTGACGAGTACAATTGCACGGACATAACGAACGTAAATTTTTTTCGTTTGTGTTTTTTCCGGGAAAAAAACAAAATCGCGTTGGTGATATACGTACATATATATTTGCACGCGATGCAACCGATTATTGCTGACGCATAGCCCAAAACGCTCTAACGCCGTCAGCGAATGTGCAGTCGCTGTTACTATACGGCGCCTATGCAGTTGTCGTTTCCCAACCTGTTCGTACGCGAGCGAACGCGAAAATCACGTTATACCGCGGCGGCGGCGGCGGCGTTGTTGCTGAATCGATCTGTTGTAAATCACGTCCGGAAAATTTGTTCTTAACGTCATCAGAGAGAGGCGCGTACGATATCCACGTTTATTATTTATATGTATTTTTTTTTTTTTTGACTCCGCGTAAATTGTTTACACGACTAATTCGGGCAATTAGTCACGTATAGAATTGTATTGTTTCGGGTTAATATTATGTTTTGTCGAGATCGCCGGGCGTCAAGGTCTATCTATAAATCCAGTGAGTCGAATTGCATACACAACGTATTTGTTTGAATTGTTAATCTCGTCGCGCGTTCTGTTGAACTGATTCGTATCATATTTCATCCCGAAATAGATTATAGTGATATTGTCCGAACACATTTTATGTTTCGTAATGCGTACACGGTACTCGAAGACGTGTTCAATGACCGCGTCGTCGAAGGCGAAATATCTTAAACGATGAATTGGTGATTTCGTTTAATTATTGTGCATACACATTAGCCGTAGCATTAAAAAAAAAATTACGAGTCGTATAAACAACAAATTGAGGACTTCAGACCAACAGTTTATGCACTCGAAAACAATTAAATATGCTTGTATATGCACTTGTGCGCTAAAAATCGATGATAATTGAAAATTGAACACAGTATTCAAAACGTGGAATAATCGTTTAGCAAAAATGTAAAACTTTTTTTTTTTAGTATCACGGTTTATAGATCCGATTCCGTGTGGACGGGATTTCGCTGATCTCGCGAATTTATCATTAATTCGCGTACAGGGTGCCGTTCAAATAGACCGTCCTCGGTATAAATCGAATACGTTTTCCACTCGGTGAAAACCAATACGGTCGAATTACGGTCGAAACCGCAAAATTGACGGGCAACAGAGAATATTGCGACGGAGAACACCACGAGCACGCGAACGTAACGGTGTCGCGTTATATAATATACACGAGCACACGTTTGAGTGGCAGACGCGACAACTCGTTCGGCGGGGCGAATTATGATGTGGCGCGGGATTTCAAAAAAGAAAAAAAACCAGTCCGTCCGTCCGTCACGATCCGTATGCATTCCCGGCCGACACAATACCGCGTCCCGGTCGTCGTGCGCTGTCGACGGTCGGCGGTTACGGACGGGTAGGCCGCGCCGCACCCTTTTGTCGACCGCACGCGCATACACGTTACCCGGTGTCGTTACCTCATTTCGGGTTTCGACTGGTCCCGTACGACGCGGTACAACGCGGTCGCCTTTTTTCCCCCCGGTCTCCCGTTCGCGGGGATCTTTCGCCGTCGCGTCTCGATCCCATGCGCACACGCCGTCTCTCGCGCGTCTTCGTTCCGGTATTTTGTTCGTTCGCCGGGAAAAATTGCGCAATCACTCGCGTCTAACCGAAATCTAAAACGCAATCGCAGTTCCGGCGGCGGTGCGCGCGCGCTCGTACGGGTTTTTCTTGGTTTCCCCTTCCCCCCCTCGAGTGCACCGAGTGGATGCCGTTTGCCGGGCCAGTGTTTTCGCGAAATCTCGCGCGTAACGCGTGGTGGTTGATTCGGCGTGTTTTTGTTCGTTTTCGTTTTATGACGCGCGCGCATAATAAATCGTAGCCGAATACCGCTTATCGACGAGTTCTCGTACACACGTACATCAGCGGAATTCGAAAAGACGTGAGAATTGGAAACGAACAACAAAAAAAAAAAAAACGCTACGTCCGTAAGGAAATATACTCGTGTGCGAACACCTTCCACGTTTCCGTTGATATAAAAAAATAAAAAAAATACGCGCGCGTACGCTTAGAATTATAAATGTTTGACATTGAATAATAATAATAATAAAAAAAAATTAATAATAATAATAATAACCCGACGCGTTCTAATGAATCGTAAAAACGAAAAAAACCAACAAAAAATTACGCGGAAATATAATTTGATCTGTACGTCGCGTATACGATAATGCGCACGTGACCGGGCAAAGACAGAAATGTGGCCCCAAAACAGACTATCATACGCACATATGTTACGGATAAATACCGTGGCGCGTTGCGTGCGGCGTGTTTCCGATATATTCAAGAACCCTTCGGAGAAACACGTGAACGGTGTGCGTGCGTGTGTGGTGGCTACGGGGTCTTTCAGACGTTTCCGCGAAACTGCGCAGCGTGCGGGGGGACGAGTGCGAATGACGTTATGGATGCGCTTTTCCATAACGTCGTGATTGAAACGATAATGTCGTGCCAGTGCGGCACGGTGAGCGTTTTCGAGGCCCGATTCGCAAGTGCTCGGGGACTGATGTCTCTGGAGGCTAACGAACGTTGTTCGACGAGTCCCGACGGCGTGCTCTGCTCGTCGTAACCGTATCACGACGACCGTTATCACGCGCGGTGAGCGCCCGTGGGCCCGGCGTCGCCAATCGACGTCGTTTGCCGTTGTGCTCAAAAACGCTATCGATTGTCGTCTCCGGCTGTTTCGGCGGGATTTGCCGGCATTCCCGATCATACGTATCCGTAACAGAACCGTACGTGTGTACGGGGGGGGGGGACGATTTCGTTTTCGATCTGTCCGTTTGAACACGTGGAAGGTTCTCGTGACGTTTTCTCTTGTTTTTTTTTGGTTTTGACAAAATGAATTACGTTTTTGTTGTGTTGCGCGCGGGAAAAGCGCGAAAACAAAGTGATAAATAAAAACCCGCGCGACGGCGTCCGACAGACCTCGACTCTTGTGATAGACGATTTCCTCTCGTTCTTGCGTTCGCGGACAACTCGGTTACGCGCGGTTTACTTCGCCGGACCGGACCGCGAACATCGATTCGGTCGCACAGATTCGCGGTCCACGCATTTCAGACGCGTCGGTCGCCGCACACGGCCAACGATTATCGTTTCGTAATCGCGGATCGCCATTGCAGCACGCCGGCGTCCGGTTATCATTATTATTATCGTCGTCGTCGTCGTCGTTGTTGTTGCTGTTATTACTACTACTATTATTATCATACGACGTGAATTTAATTTTACGGAAACGCTATAGCGCATAACCTACGTACAAATCGAACGATAACGACAATCACGGCGAGCACTGCGCACGTGTATCAACATTGCGTTTCCAATAACACCTGTCGTTTGTTTACACGCCGAACGGATAAGTCACCGCGATAGTCGTTGCGGAATGAACGCGTACGTTTGAATGTACGTAGAATCTCCCCCACCCCCCGGTGCCGTGACGTTGTTTTTCGAGAATATTCCGACGAATTCGAACGCGCATTATCATTTATACCGGCGCCCACACCGCGTGCTCCGCGCACGTGTGCCGCTCAAATCGAAATGTAACAAACGCCGCGTTTTGTACACCACGGCCAACACATATATACGTGTATGTGTGATTCTTGAGCGTATTCCGTTTGTGTTCGTGTAACTTTCGAACGGCTCGGACACAGATTGTAGTCGTGTTCAAACAACGTATTTGCATAGTCGAGACGATGGTTTATAGCTTTGTTCGGACCCGCCGTGTAACGCCGTACTGGAGTTATTGACAAATCACGGTTTTGGTGCGCTTTTGTTTGGGGGTACGTGGGCCGGGTCTTAGGTGCGCCGCGTCGCGCATTTCAAGCAGAAAAACGTGGTCGTTCGCCGCGACTTTGTTGGACGGCGGATGGAACAGCACGTTCGGCTCTAAAGCTACCGTTAGACGCACGCAGTCCGACGAAAATGCCGTGTGTAATATTAGCAAACGGTCAACAAATGTCACGTTGACAACTCTGGAACGAGATTAGTTATTGATAATATCATGGGATGATAGACCACAGATGGAAAGTTCAGAGGAGACAATGTCTTGTTGCCAAGCGTTCCGATGATATGCGCCGACGCGCACCAGTTCAGCTCAAACGCTTACGATTTCCCAATACGTTTGGCGTTTGCGATGACTAACATCCACGTTTTTCACAAGACCATCAAACATTTTTATTTATGCGCCTGACAGACCAACAAGAAATATTGTTCATGATATAGCATTTAAGATGATTAAAAAAATAATAATTTCGTATTGAAATAAAAAGCTTATAATATCAAATAGACATATTTTTATTGTAAACTTATTTTGATTATTATCGACCGATACAGGCACCAATGACACCTACAGGCAGGACAACATCTGCCGAGTCAGCTAGTATATACATATATGTATATTGTAAAAATGTTTTGTAAAAAATCCGTAAAGCTCTCTGATCAATTGGAAATCAGATCGAGTAGGATGATAATTCGGAAAAATCGAAATTGTAAATTTGAACATGTAAAAATTAAAAACCTCGCAGCGGTGATTTTGTATTAGTGGCGAAAAATGCGTCTACTGGACTGACTACATCGGTTAATTGAATTGTATATAATTGGATGAATAACCAAAATATATAAATAGTAGTCGGCGTAATCGTTCCGTCGGTTTTGTTTCAAAAAATAATTAGTTGAACTTTGGAGTACATTTTCTTTTTCTTTTTTTTGATTGTCCGCGGTTGTGAAATACAAACATATCATGTGAAATACTGATATCTAATAAATAATAATGAATATTGATAATATTACACAGCCGAATTTCATTTTCTTGTTTTATTACAGTGTACATGTTATGTGTGTCTGATTTATTCTCGCCTCATTTACTCATTCGGCCAACGGACTCAAAAATGCTCGGGTCCCGAATTGAGGGGGATTCAATAAGCGGCGTTTACTGTATTTCGAATGCATCGAATGTTCGATTGCCATTTTTATCAATTCGAATTCAAAACGTCAGCTTAATAAACACTACACTTATAATGGTGCGAGCAATACAGCTCACAATAAGCGTCCAGAAATTGTCTTACACGATCCAAAAAAACAATAATTATTATCATACGGTTATATGTAAACAACATAGGATTCATCCACGTTTTATTTTGTATAATTTTTGTATTTTTTCTTAATTGTGTTCTCGATTATCGTTATGTGTTGTTGTTATCGATTACTGTACCGACATTAACACCTGTTACGTGAATCTAAGTCGCAAACACATACATTTGTAACATTTGTACAAACAAACCGACCTGTTGTGTACGTATACGTATGACGGCTATTACAATATGATATGAATATGTATTGAGCGTTGGGAATTCGAAGTTTTTCAAATCGGCCGTTTCATATGCGCGTTACCCCGGCAAAGTGATTGGACTCCATTAAACCCAAAGACGACGATCATAATGACGGTCGATGTCGATCTAATTGCGTCGATGTTACAGACATGCATAAGCGGTCGGACGACCAGTTAACAGCCGTCGTTTGTTGTGTGTTGTAGGGCAATATTGTCTTATCTATCAATCGAACATTATAGCAATAGCCTAATATGAATTTATTAAAACTTTCATGTACTAAACTACTATTATT
This sequence comes from Schlechtendalia chinensis, assembly GCA_019022885.1. Lineage (NCBI taxonomy): Eukaryota > Metazoa > Arthropoda > Insecta > Hemiptera > Aphididae > Schlechtendalia > Schlechtendalia chinensis. Next base: position 3,633,103 of record CM032350.1, on the reverse strand, counting down.
GATGCATTTCCGAAAAATACGTCAATAACAATAGCATAATAAATAATAGCGTAAAGAGCATTGGTGAAATACCTATGAGTAACAATATACTTGTAACCTATTATTAATTGACTCGTGATTTTGTAATATATATTTTTTTGTAAATATAGTTTTAAGATCTTTTAAAAGACTAAATGACCTATTGTTTGAAGTAAAAATATTGTATTTATTAAGACGTTAATCTCAGCTGATTGATTATGTTATATGTTATCCTTAATAAACAATTTATAGAAATTAAAAAGATTCAACATTGGCAATATGTATAATACTTAGATTAACTCGTAACACTTTACTCCTAACCCAGTTTAACGATGTACGTGAACTGTTCTTCAAAATCAAGTTTTATATATTTTTTTTAAAATTTGAAATGGACAAACCAAAAATTTGTTGAATGGCCTATAGCATTACCACTGATTAGAGTGATTACACATGTATAGAATAAGCATACAAGGACAAAGGCCGTGCAAAGGCATCTGCATTCCGGGCCTTTTCATCCCAGTGAGCCACTGTCTGTATGTAAAACATTTTTTAAACGTGTACAAAATATAAAGTTTATGATTATGTGAATGATATAGTACACTTTGTCATTCTACGTATGCGTGTGCGGCGCGCGGACTGCGGTAAACGCGTTATTATTTCAACACGGCGCCGACGGGGTCGTGTTTGACCGAAAACGAATCGGACTTCTGTACGATTTCGAGTAGACAAGTAGAAAGGAAAAACGAAAAATTTCGAAGAATACCGTTTTTGTTTTTGTTTTTTTTTTTTTATTTACGGCCGGGGAGTAATAATAATATATTGTGTGTCGCGTAGTGTTTATAGAAAATAATAATAATAATAATAATAATAATAAAAACTACGGCGTTTGAACAGTGCCGGAGATCGTACGAACGCGCGTCCATACGAAAACAATAAAAACACAATAATGTTATGTACGTACGAAAAGTATATAATATACTTTATATATAGTTATGAAATATAACGCGATCGTATGGAGAAACGGACGGAGACGAAAACAATAATCGGTTTCGGGCGGTGGTTTTATCGTTGTTGTATCGTATAAAAAACATTTATTTTATGATAGGCATACACGTCTAAAGGCGCCCGCCGCAATAATTATGTATACTAATGTATAAGTCGTGAGTTATGATTACGGCCGCGCCGAATCTCCGAAGACGTATATTTTGCTTTTAATAATATATATATAACGTGTACTAATAGTAAATATTATAGTCAGAAAAGCAAAGTCTGTTCTTCGTTTCGTTCGTATGCGCGCGCGCGTGTCATTTTTTTTTGTTTTGTTTTTAACTCGAAGTCAAAGTTCGCGTATAAGTTAGTGTTTTTTTTTTTTGTTCGTCATTAAAAAGTCGAAAACGAAATAATGCTACAACACCGGCCATATCGATACGGACAAAAACAACGTATACGATTAGATAATATTCGCGTACGATATTAATGATGACTCGCAGCATCATGAAACATAATTAGTCATCAGTAAACGCTGTTATATAAACAAAACATTGAACTTTTATTTTTTAATTTTCCCCCGATACGTGTTGTGCGTTTTTATATAAACCCGACACTGCACGACGTGTACGTGGTACGAAAAATACGAAGTGCGTGATATTTAAAACTGCAGGCAGCAATCACACGACCAAAGAGAACGTATTCAAACGAAATCGTGTCGTTTCGACGGATTGTTTTCATCATTGAAGTCGGTAACGCAAAACACAATCGCGATCGGACCGGACCGAACGCGTGAATATAATAAGATCGTCGGATCGGTTGTTCGTTTCCCGAAAATAACGTAAAATCGTAACTTGTTCTCCGTCTGCGGCCGATTCGCCTATTTGTTTTCACAAACGTCGAACAATTCGCCGTGCAACAACGCGGATGCGTTTAGCGACGAACGACATAAACATATTACGCGCCCCGCGCTGATATTACTTAACGATATCTCTTATCCGACTAGTTGTGTTTATGGGTTCGCCGCATAAGACACGAGCAGAAAAATGTACTCGCGGCGATCATACACGTTTCCGGTGATTTTCTCCGTTGGTTTCGCGCAAGACGTTATTTGACCGTGTGAGAAATAACACGATTTTCTTTCGGCGCGACAACAAAACGTATCCGTCGAAAAAAACGTTGTCACAAATGAATATCATAACCGTCAACGCGATTGTTGTTTGGATATTCGTTTCCAACATCCGTCACACGCGGTCGAAGAGACACCGCCGTTCCGTACCGAGTATTTTATAAATCGTTTTCAAACCCGTGTGTTTTTTTCTTTCTAAATTGATTCGGAACGAAACAAATCGTTGTTCGCGACGTTATTATCGTCGCGGGACGGGACGTAGCGATATCGTCGGCGCGGAATTATCTGTGTTGAAATCATCATTCGTCGACCGTGTTGATTGATTGCGCCGAAACGCGAGACGATCACGAAATTACTCGGTGCGACCGGCCGCGACGATCGGCGTACGATTTTTTCACGGGCGATCCGACCACGCGACTGTTAGTCGTCGGCAAAGAGTAACCGGCGTTGGCGGACCGCGAGCGTTCGTCCCGTCCGGGCTTTTATTCACGTCCGCTCGAGGCCGGAAACACTTGGTTCGGACGTCCTACGCGGCCGTAGCGTTAGAGGGTAAGACCGCTAAACTGACTGAATTACCCGGTCGTATTTATCAATAATGGTAGCTTAGGTAACATTTGGGTAAATTGTTCGTTACGCGCGCACGATAATAACAATAATGATAATAAAAACGCGCTTCTGAAATTTTCCTTGTGGATTACGGTATTGGTTTTGGAGAATTTGTGCGATTCGTTTTGAAATGAAATACCGTTGAACAAATACATCGAAATGCGTTTTTGTTTTGGTTATGCATTATCGGAACACGAGATTTTTGTCTGCGCGGTCGGACGGACTTCGATTTGAAAACACTCGGGACTTTAGGCGGCCCCAAAAGGGGTGGTTAAATGTTTTTTTTTCGGTCAAAAAACGCACAAACGAGTAAACAGTTATTTACAATAAACGAAGATAGACCGAATTGATAAAACCGCGTTCAATATCGAAAAAAAAATACTATACGTACATATAATTTTGCTATGCATAAAAAAAACAACAACGAATAATAATAACTATTGTGTTCACTGTCATCGGGGATACGTATTATTTGGTAGCGCGTTTTGCTCACCGGTGAAAAGCGACCAGAGCCCTGGCCCGGAGCACGGTCTCCTGGCCCCGGAGCAGCTCGCTGGGCGGCAGGTACCACAGGAACCGGGCCAGCCTGTCCACGTCGCCGGACTGTTGGAGGGCCTCGCACATGCACGACACCTGTTCGGAGGAGAACGACATGGTGCGCTTGGTCTGCAAGAAGTCGGACACGGTGACGGAGCCGGCGGCGACCGCGCCGCTGGACGCCGAGCTCTCGCTGAGCGCCTCCGCGCAGTTGCCGGGCGACGAGCTCATGCTTCCCGGGCCGCCGGCCGCGTCTCTGGACGACAGGTACGACATTTCGGGGCGCGCGACGGGCGAACGGTTACGACGGGGCCGGTCAGACGGGCGCGCGCGCCATGCCGTCGCGTGGCCCGGCGAACAGCGGAACGGGTGTCGTCTGTTCGGGCGGGCGGTCGCAACGAAACGCGATTCTGTCGGGACAAGACGAACGGACGACGCGTCGATAACGTGTGCGCGTATGACGACGGTAAGGGACGCGGTCGGGCACGCGGCGCATCGAGCCGAACGTCGTACGAACACTGAACGGCCGACGGCCGACGGACGGCGGCGGCGGCGGCGGGCGCGTCCGTCCGGTGGGAGGACCCGAACGCGACGGTCGCGCCCTCCCCGAGCGTTCCGTCCGGTGCCCATTGGTCGGCGGGCCGTCGAAGCCGCCGCCGCCGCCGCCGTCGACGTCGCTCGTGCGGTTGGGACGGTCGGTCACGCTGCGCGTCGCGACTTTCGACTTTGCGCGCGACTTCGGGACAATGTTTTCAACGCGGTTTGCGAACGTCGAACACGCCGCTTTCGGTAACACCGCAACTGTCGGAACGCAAACCTGTGGATCGCCAACCGAAAACACCGCCGCCGGCATACCCGAACGCGATATCGATATGTCACCCCGGCCACGACGACACAATTAATGTTCACGTTCGAGTCGAGTGACATATAATAATAATACGTGCCAAGGAGTCTTGTGATCGGGAATGTCAATATAATGTCTCGCACTGTCCGTTATCACACGACAGGCTGAAGCCTGAACACCAGCAAGTTTGTTGACGACGCGGACACGACAAAGACAATAATAATGTATTAAAAGACACGTCACGCGAATCATCTGCACACTGCACGCGGCCGGCTAAGAAATGTATAATTTACCTTCTCCGTTTTTTATCAGGAGCTAATAGTAGTAGTAGTAGTAGGTTAGGTAGGACAAAATTGGGGTTTTTTTTTTTTACAATCGATTGTCATCCGTACAATAATAGAAGAAACGAAAACAATTTAAACGCGCAAGCCAAGTCACCGATTACATTATCCGTTCACGGCGACGGACTTTTTTCAAAATGTTACCAAAAACTGCCCCGTAGAACGAAGTGCGTTCACGCAAATTCTGACGTCTGAACCTCATAGATTTCTATTAGGGTCGGACGAACCAACAGACTTTCGGAATTGTATATCGTACGACGATTTATGTTTCATTTTCATTTTTTTGTTCTTAAGAATATAATATACTTTCGCGTAAACTTATCGGGTTGAAAATTAGTCAACGAACCCGGTATCGTACGTAGTGATTAAAATGTATAAATCTATAAAATGTAAATTCGCCGATTGATTTCAACGGCGGTGGTCGTTTGTCTTGTCGTCGTGTGTATATCCCCGCGTGTACAACATGATGTACGAGTGCTATCATGAACATATTTAGAACATCGTCAACGGTAATGATAACAACGGACTGTTGGCCGGTCGTGAAATATATTTGGAATTTAATAGATCCATACGTAACGTAATAATAACAATATTATCGTCTTCCGGACATTTGAACACATATTGTTATATTCGATTTTTAAACAAAACGAAAAAAAAACCCAAAATAATAGTACGAATTATGCGTTAAATAAAATTAATACGTTTGTTTTCAAAATACCACATTTGTGTACAATTCGCGCACATAAAAACGATAATATTGTGAACATAATTCGTATCTATCACGTGTTTGAACAAATAAATTAAACGTTATTTAAAAAAAAAAAAAAAAACATTTTGATTACACTTTTTATTTATTTTTTTTTTTTGAATTCCTATAATAACGTCGTAGCTTTAAAATTTATTTGCGAACGACATCCCGTGCAAACGATTGTACGTAAATGATGGTTAGGTTAGGTTAGGTTTATATGTTTTTATATCTAAAATAAATACACATATACAAGTTCACAAAGAAAAGTTATTTACTTACTACTGACTATTTTGTCTGTATAATAATGTAAGTATATATATATATGTATTTTTTTTTTTTTTTTTGATAAAATGCAAACGCATACGACGTGGTGATTAAACTTTCTTGACGTCGAGTTTTTATACGTTTCAACGTATTATTTTTTCCCCTCTTTGATCAACTGATGTTCTATTGATAATATTTTTGTACGCGAAAATACATAAAAAAAAAAAATAATAATAATAAAAATGTTTTAAAACGGTTTCGCCGTCCCCGTAACCGCTACGTCACCGTGCGTGTTTAAAAAATATTCGCTATCGAACAACGACGAACGTATCGACGTACCGATCAATATGGAATAACGCGACGAGCAACGTACTTCTTAGGTGTTCGTGTGGGATGTCGTTTCGACACCGGTAACGGTATTCCAGACGGTAAAAAAACACGAATCATACGGAAAGCGAATTGCTGTTGACGATGTTTTAACAACCGTCAGAATGACGTTCACGTTCAATTGGTTTTCAAGACGCGCGTACACCGTTAACGTAAATAACCGTTGTGCTGTACATTTGGAATTGTACGGCGTCGACAATTTTTTTAGCGGTTTTTCACGATTTTCCAGTAGTCTCTTTTGTCAAAAATCAGGATTGTTCGTTCCGCACGAAACAAAACGTTCGCGGACGGAATACAAAACAAAAAATATTAACCCCCCCCCCCCACACACACACGCACGCGTCCTTCGCGCATGGTTTTCGTGTCGGGAATTTCACACGCACGCGAAAATGAATCCGACGCGTCAACCGCCGAGGTAAGCGTTTTGCACGCCGCCGGGGCACGTGCAATTGCGCGAACGTACACGTACGTCCCCCCAACGAGTGCGCGCATTACGTTTACAATCGATCGGCGTCCCCGGCGCACGTTTCGCGTACACGTAATTGTGCCGTCCGTCCGAAAACGATGGGAACCGCCGCGTCGTGCACAAACGACGTGATCGTCGTCGTCGTCGTCGCCGAGGGTCGTGCGTTTTTACAGCTTACCGCGTCATATTTGTTTACGGTGAAAAAAAAACCCGTGGTTTTTTTTCGTCTACTGAACGAAGTGGTCAAAAAAAATACGTCTTCGGACTGCGGTCGAAAAATTGCGAATACACTCATACGCTGGAAAAAACGAACAAAAATATCGCATTGACAATGACGAGAGAACAATAACGCGTGTCGCGCGTCTCGTTTTTTTGTTTTTTCGTTTTTTGTTTTCACGTAAAAAAAAAACGCCGCGGACGGGCCTTACTTCTTAAACGTCCCGTAAAACAATCTCGTGACGTGAACGTCACAAATGGAAGGGTCGACAACGCGACTTATCCACGGGGACACGCTAGTCAATCACAACGACCCCCGGTCCCGGCATCGACGAACGACGAAATCCGCGAGTTTGGTCATAATAACTACAACAGTTCAAAACAACGCGGCCGAGCGCGATATAAATAATAGTTGTATTTTGTTGACGTTGACGGCGCGATCTCGACGCGGTCCGCTCTAGTATACGGTTTCGTTTCGTATTTCGTTGTAATCGATCACGGCGCGTGTTGAAAAACCGAGTACTTTGCAGGTAGAACGTGAGCACAGCTGCCCGTATAAATTCAACGTGTTAACGTACGGACAAAAGTAAATTGTAGATTTGTTTAGAAAACTATATATATATATATATAATCATAGTACTCCGGGCAACATGATTAAATATGTTTTATATTTTTCTACTCTGTTTTATACACATGATGTGACCGAACGAACCGGTGCTGGGTAAAATGTTCAAACGTAGAGGTGGAAGAACGGGGACGAGCTACAAGTGCGGTGTCCACAAAGATGCGTCCGAGGCGGTTACGCGCCCAGTACAGTTAGGATTTTTTTTTTTTGATATCGAAAACCATAAAACAAAAGGAACGACGAAATGGATCGTGAACAATCTAATCGACGTGTGTCCGTTGCTGCCAATAATTAAAATTACCTTACACAACTTTGCACTTCCGGACCCGAGTACCACCGTCCCCTTTGGTTGGGCCGCTGGTACACACGTATCGGTGCGGGCGGCCGCTTTGGAAGCGTCAACGCGTAAACGTGTGCACATATATAATACATAATACACAATACAGTGTAGGAGAGGAGGCGTTATTATATCCGTCGGGCGTACAGCGGCGGCGGCGGCAGGGGAAGGACGACGACGAGGGTGGGGCGTGTTGTTCGATGGCCCTTCACGCAAACTCGCGCGCCGCCGCCGCCACCTTGCCGAGGGCGAATATTACGCGCGTTATAACGTGGCGCGCGTAGGGCGGCGGCGTCTCCTCTCCGCGCGCACGTACACAATATATATATATACGTGTATAAACTACCCCATCACTCGTCCCCGTAATACGACCCGCCCAAGGGTGTCATTCTACCTGTTCGCGTTTATTGTCTAACGAGCTCCCTTACACGAGTTCCCGTGCTTTCCGACGCCGCCTCCTCCTCGTGTCTTCGGCACTCTCTGCGCACAGCCCCCCCCCCACCACCCGCCGCGCACCCACCCGCCGCGCACCCATCACACACCTCGCGGACGTACCCGTCGTCACCGATCACCGCATTCCGCGTACCGTCTTCCTCGGTCACCCGCCTTCGCGCCAGGCCGTGTTATTATTATATTATACGTACCGTTATTATTGTTCTCCTGCGACGTCACACCGCCGCGTCTCCTCCGCCGCCACCGACCCACCACCAACTCCCCCCACCCCATAGCCAACTCACGCCCGTACGCGCCTTCCAATTATTATTCGCGTTTCGTTTTTACAATTCGTCCCCCTTTTTCATTTTACATTTTTCTCTTACACCTCCTCCGCGTCCCCGCCCCGCCCCGCCCCGCCACCACCCCGTTTTCTTCTTCTTTTTCGAGTTCTCCGGTTTTTTTCCGTCGTTTCTTTTTCGTGCCGTCCGCGCGTCTACGGCCCACGGATCGCCTCGTTAAATCCGTATTGTCGCCGAATACGGGGCGTTCACACAACCACAATGGAAACGAAACGCAGACCGGCGGCCCTCGGCAGATGGTACGGCGTAAAGCTCGTACGCGGAACGTCGACGCGGTAATATTTACTTCCCCCGGCTGAAGCATTCGCTGCACGCGGAACTTCGTTCCAAAGCGACTTTCCCTTGGAGCGGCACGTGAGTTTTTCTTCCAAAACGTACGGAAGAGATCGATAAACAGACAACCGAAAGTTCTCACGGAACAGATTGCCCGCGACTGCGCCGTGTCCGCGTCGATTATAAATTGAACGCGAACGTTGCACGTACACAGGCGCTAAGGTTAGGTCATGACACCACCCCACAAACATCAATATCAGGTCCTTTATGGTTTACCTGACGTACCGATATACGCGTAAGTCGCAATTTTTTTCACGCGGATTTTTTCACGCTCAAAACGTTCAAAACAATTAACAATCTACATGTTGTTAAACGGTTAATAGTTTGTTTTATACAACGCGCATAAAACGTGTACCCTTAAACAACGTAGCCACCATTTTTTACCCTCAGGCGCCTTGAGACGTGGCTTCGTGCAAATGTCTTGCGTTGCTCAATATTCACAAAGATATAACCATCAACGTTAGGATGACATTATTTCAAGATTTGCAAAAACAAAACAAAGAAGATTAAACCTTGTCATTTAGTTTAAAAAATGTACAATAATTAATAAGCTTCTAATTTAAGTTAATAAATTACTTAAAAATGTTTTTTTTCTATTATCTTTTGGTCCTTTTGAAAAAATGACCCCCCCACAAAAAAATTTTAGTTCTGGATCCGCGCCTGCACGTACGAACCCGATATTACCGAATGTAACGGCCGGACCATCGTAAACGGGACGTTTCGATGACGAAAACAAAACACAATAGAACACTCATGATTTGATTTCACGAAACGTTATATCCGATTGGTCGTTGTTATGACGTTTATATAACGATTTGTTATTTCGCCATCGAAACAACGGTCCGTTTCTATTTCGGCCCTCGCCAAGGCCGCCCGCAGAAAAATATTTCGGAGGGGCTGGGGACCGTCAAAAACCGTACACCCTAGTTTTTATTTTTTTAATATACTCTCAGTATGAAAACTAAAAATTATAAACCACAGATCACGGAGTCGGGAGTACAAATATAATTATCGTTCACATATAATTATTATAGTTAGCTGTGACTGTTACGGACGGGACTGGTAGAAATAATAATCGATTATTTTATCGCACGTAAAAAATAAAAAAAAAACACTGAAAATCATTTGACATTCAAAAAGAGTTATATCGTCAGCTTAAACAAATATCAAATAAAATAGGGGGGCACGGTGCCTCTCGCTACCCGCCCCCCCCCCTTGCAGGCGGCCTTGACCCTCGTCATAAAACGTATTTTTAGTTAAAATTTTTATTACAAATTATTTTACTTGTGTGCACAGAGGTAGACAGATGTACCATTATCAACCCGCAGGACGTTTTACATATCGTAACTAAATCTGCTGTCTTTGTACAACTTAAAATACGACAGTCGGAGCGTAGAGGTTTTAGCCGGAAGATTCGTAATTACCATGTGTTCGATTGTTTTCGAAAAACGTAGTTTACTGGTTAAAAACTTTTCGATTCCCATTCGCGCAACGCGTGACGTGATTCTCCAAACTGTCATCTCTACACGTCTGCTTAGTAAGTCCGTCAAAGGAAAAAAATTAATAACACTTACACAGTGATTGAAGCCCGTGTTCGAAATACGTATACGACGTTTAGACACGATCGTCACGGGTATACGTGTCAAACGCGATTCGACTAAAAGGCCGCGTGTCCATTGTAAAAGCAATAGGCGTGCGCGACGTGCGTTGTCGCCTACCTACCGGACGGAAGTCACGCGCGACTTAGCCGTCGATGCACTTCACGGACGATTCGAGTCAATCGATAAGGGACGATTCGGAATATTTGTTTTACGGTTTCCTGCGAAAACTCCCTCTCGCCCGCGTCGGCTTTTGCCACTTGGCGGACGCAGGTTTTTTAGGCCATGATCCGAGTCGTTGAGTTTTATTTTCAATAGACTCGTGTTCGCACCGGTCGCGTTGTTCAGGACCGCGGCCGCCGACCTGACCGTGTGACAAACACGCAAAACGACTTACCCGATATAAAAATCGGACATCGTCAGACGCGATATCCTTGAGCTATCGAACACAACGGTCAATGACATGTTCATATAGGTATTTCGTCTAGGTGCTTGACGATATGATATGATTAATTTTTCAACATTTTTATTTGTGTTACGATTAAAAAAAAAAAAAAAAAAATATATATAACTATAACTAGATAAACGATTACCTGGAAAACGTTAACACTTAGGTATACGTTTATCGTATACGTGATGAATTCATTAAACGTATTTTCGGATAACCGTATATTTTTTATTTTTTTTTTCGAATACTTAAAATTTAATTTAAATTTATGCTACGCCGCAATATCAGATTTATCTCAATAACTTTTATTTCCGCGAAAAATGCACACAAACGGGCGCGACACGCGTGTTGCTGCTGATTATCGTTTTTCGAGTGCAATAGTCGGACAAAGAAAAAAAAAACCGTCCAAAGACAGTCTTCGTAACAACAACGACGGAAATTCCACATAACATATTACTATAATTACACTTTAATTCTACAAAATCGTACGCGTATCGTTTTTCTTTACGACAGTATTGATATTACGTAGTTTTATTATTTTCAATAAACTTGTTGACATCGAGTGATTACATTTTTAAATCGTTTAGTTATCAAATCTTCTGGCGGGTCGCTATACGACGTTCTGTAATTGTCAACGTGTGCGACGACTTTAGGCCGCTACTGTGAAAATAAAGTCGTATTGTGTTCGTCTAGTGAAGTCCGATGGTACCTACGCGTGTATATTGTCAATCACGAACGAAGCGGAAATTTGAATTTTATGTGAGATTTCTACGTGTATATGAACATCGATCGGAATAATCATAAATGTGTTTACATTATGAAATGGTCAAATTTCTTGCGCACGATTTTCGTGTATAAATACAATTAAGATATTTGTTCGTTGTTATATCGAAATTATTCGTGTGTTGCGCGTGAAGTCAATGCGTAAATTAAATTAATAAACTGAACTTTAAATGCTAATGAAAAATATTTGTCCTAGTTGATTTGAACGGATTTCGGAACATCTGCAAGCTCTTATTACATTTTCCGCTCTCAAATACCGAAATTGCTCGTGTGATGGAATTGAAAAGGAAGCGAATCGACAATATTATATTTCAATCGACGTTTGGAGTTTAAACCGCTTTAAAGCGAATCACGTCCAACGTTTTTCGAAAATATTCAGAACCTCATATGCGAATTTCGGTCACGAAAAAACCCAGAAATTATTGACATTTTCCAGATGCAATGTTTTCAGGCAAAAGTTTTTTCATCCGCGTAAAACGTTGAAATAAACAACTGGCGAAAAGTCCACATGTTTACTATGTTTTTGTGATTGTGACGAAATTCGATTTTGTAAATGTTTCGACAACGTTTACAACAACGGTGGCTGTAGTTTTCGCGTAGTTTTACCGCGACGCCGAAGAAAACTACCGGGAGAATCGAAAACGTTTGTGTTCGCGTTACGTACTATTTAAACACCTAAATTTGTTTTCGCGTGTACCGCAAAAACGTTTTCGGTGCATTTATACTTGTACCGTGTCTTCAAATATTCGTGCGCGCGTGCGCGTATAGAAAATTTTTGCCGTTTATTCGCCGAGAACCGTTCGGACGTTGGTAACATATATCCAACATATTCACGGAAAAGAATTATCATTACGAACGGGGGGGAAAAAAAAAAAAACAGCTGCTGCAGCGCTCCTTATCATCGTGGGATTTCACATAACGACTCATCAGTTTACTGGGTGTTTTTTAAACGGTTTCACGCGAGAGGGGAAAAAAAACACAAATAAAAAGATGATTTTCGCTCGTTCGAATGTTGTTTTTTTCGTTTTTTTTTTTGCCGTCATACGCATAAAGCATCATTCACGTACGAATTTCCGATGACGCACATGACTTTCTTGCCACGCTGTCGTTCGTACGAAGCCGGTCCCGATTTCATCGGAACGTCTTCGCGGCAGTTTGTTCGCGGGGTTACAAGTGACGACCGGGCGGGGTGGTAAGCATCGTCGAACCTAACCCCGGTCGTCGTCGCGACCGTCATCGAGAAAACGGTACGACCAGTGGCGGCGCTAGAGGGGGGCAAGGTAGGGCAAGCGCCCTACCCAAATTTGGTTTTGCCCCACCTTTGCCCTACCCGTTGAAGAACAAACGAAAATTTAAATTTCAAGTATTCGTGTGTTTGCCGTTAGTTTCATATGTTTTTTTTAATTTGCATTCGTTTAGATAATACACCATTAATTTAATTTGAAATCGATTATATTTTATCGAAAAACGCTATTGATACAGTATTTTCCATGTGTATTCAAAATCGATTTATATTACACCCGTACAGGCGGGGGTTTTCACTAAATCCCGTGATCTTGCCCCCTCTAGAAAAAACGTCTGGTGCCGCCACCTGGGTACAACAGATCATTTCGTTTGACGTGGTTATTATCGATATCGTATAACGTTCTGCTGGAGCGAACCCACCGCGGACGGTTCACGACACACGTCGTGCCGGCTGGACCGTCAAAACGAGATTGACTCAGTGGCGCACCTAAGGGGGTGGACTCCGGGTCCGGACCCCCCCCCCCCCCTTGGCCTGTGTAATAGTTTTAAATTTATTAACGTTCATATTTTTCTGTCAAAATTTCATAATCTAACTGCCACTGGATTGACTAAAATCTAAACGCTGAATTCGACCGTGTGTTTTACGTGTAAACGAACCGACTCAAATGTATGTGTCGTTGTCAACAAACACCAACGGATTATTAGAGTCTAAATCGAACATGATTATTTTTTTAGCACAGTTGTGTAAAAGCGTCGTCGTTTCGGAATCGCTGCGCGCAAACGCGTGCGGTCTGTAACAGACACGGACGAATTTACATCGTACGTCCGAAACATGAAACGTCGTCGAGAACACCGTGTATTGGTAACGTTCATTTGATGGACTCCGACAATCTGGCGAATTACGGCAACGCGCCGGGAGAGTTGTTTTGTAATTTTATTTTTTCGCGATAATCAGAATAAACTGTTTGTGAATGACAAAAAACGTAACGCGTCGATCCCCGCCAAAGTCCGCGTCGTTGAAATGATCCGATAGAGTTTCTCGGTTCGACGCGCCGAATAAAATAATAAAAACTTTTATTCTCGTCCGTTCGCTTGGGGTTAAACAAAACATCGGACGGCCGTCGCGATAACTCATTTTTACGCGCGTTCGCCGCAAGTAATTGACAAGTCATAGCGAACGATGATGATAACAATAATAATAATGATAATAATAATTCGTCCCTCCGCCGGAAAAAAAAGAAAAAAACGTGTGATTGATGAGACGGCGGGGAGCCAATTACGTCCGCGTCGCCGTATCTCCGCGCGCGCGGTCCGTCTATATTAATTCGGCGCGGTTTTTTTTGTTTACACGGCGATGATGCCGGTCGATTATCGCTCGTTATTGTTATTGTCGAACAGCGGTGACGTCTAACCCGGTGCCGCGGACGGGACGGGACGATAAGTCCGCGGAACAGCCGCTTTTTCGTACGCGCCGACGGCAGTCCCGCCGACACCCTTTCGGTTTTCGATCGCGACGCGGAGGACGCTCGATCGAAACGCCTCGGGGTAATTCGACTCTCAAAGAACCAAGCGCGCGCGCGACAAAGGGACAGGCGGCAAAACAACAACAACGAACAATCCGTATTATTTCGATCGCACTGTATATCGTCCGTCCGTGGCCGTTTGAAATCGCCGGTCGCGTTAAGCGAGTGTACTCGAACGTACAGTAATAACAGGCGCGGCCGTTTCAACGCGGATCACAAAGAGATCGTACGTTAGGCAAAACTACCGAACACGTTAGAATACTAATTCTTTAATGCACGATCGCGTTTGTTCGCTCGAACGCAGTGGTTGAATTTGGCGGGGGGACACTTCTATTTTTTCAAATATTCGAACGTGCCTCTGCAATTTTTTTTTTTTGTTCACCGTCACAGTCACCGTAACACGCCGATTGTGGTCCACGGGTTTTCCCACAAACGCGACTGTCGGCCTACAAATTACCTATACTGGTATTTTATATTATCCGTTGAGTTCGGATAAGCTCCACGACGTTAGTCCGTCGCTCATTACCTCGTTTTCCACGCTCGAGTTATTGGCAAACGTGACAGACCGCGGTCTAGTACCCACGCCGTCTATAAAAACGTGTTGGGGACGCGACTATGCTGTAAGGCCTTCCAATCCAACCACTGCTCGAACGTGCAGCGTTATTTCGCGGTTAAAAATATACTGTATTTTTTTTTAGGTTTCAACTTACAACGATAATTGTGTGCACACCAAATACGTAAAAAACGTTTTGGAGCGAATGTCAGTGCAGCTCTTAAGAACCATCGTCACTCGATAAAAAACGAACGTTCTCACACTCGGCTCTACTAGCGACCACGGTATCGGTCATCATTAATGTTCCGGCGCTACCGAACACGAAAACGGACCGTTCGTCGTTGTTTTTTTTGTATGGAAAGCCAGCCCCCCCCACCTAGACACTCTGTAGTGATCCATATTCTAGTACCAAAAACACTACAAAACTTTTTTTATTGTAATATGACCCTCCCCCAGAAAAAACGGGAATCCCCGGCGTGTCGGCCACACACCCGGCCGGGGCCGGGGGGGGCAATAATAACGTATACGTCGTGGTACTACCGTGCGAGCCGAGGCCGATTACGGAGATTCGATCCGGACGTAAACACACGGGTGTGTGTACCAATATGTACAATGCGCGCGCACGTCAAGTACGGGGGTGGGCGCATTGTGCCGTGCACAATAAATAACATTACGGTACAACGTAGAATACGGTATACCGGCGGGCACAATGCGAATAATGGACCTGTTGACCTGCCGACGCGCGATGTCCATCACCGTCGCGAATCCCGAACGGCCGCGCGCGCGCGCGTGTACATGGGTATGCGGCGCAGGACGTTTGCGCCCGTTCGCGCACGACATAATGATTATGATGATGACGAATAATAACGCGGCCGTTTTGTCCGCGGTCCCATTGTAAAGCGGTCCCTTGTAAACAAGCTCGTTGCAAAAATAACAAAATCAGCAGTGGGTCCTCGCGTCGGCGGCGGCGGCGGCGTGTGGGGGCGGTTCGAGAAACCTTCTCGCGTACCAGACAGATGGTCGAAGACGCGTTTTCGCACCGTTTACATTATTATTATTATTTACTATAAACGTTGTGCGAACACAATGACGCGAAAGAAATAAAATGTCGAATTATTATTATTATTATTGTGTCGTCGTCGTAGTAGTCGTCGTCGTACGCGCGCACAGGTGGAGACTCTTTATTATGCTCCACGTGATGATAATAATTTTCTTTTTTTCTGTCCGCGTGGCACGCATGTTCGGAACGGCAGGGAAACTCAGCCGCCGCGTACATGTATACGCGTGTGCGTGCGGATCGTATAAGAAAAGACCATTGTACGTCCGAACTTGGATGCACGTGTAGTAAACGCGGCTCCCGGGGGATTCATTATACGAACTTGACATCGGTGGCTTAGAGGTTTATTTGTCCCGTACATGCACGACGACGCGTACAACAAACAGCGGCGTCGCAACAGACGCGCTGACAACACGTGCGATAAATGCACCGCGGCGACGCGCAGTTGCGATTTGACAAACGTATGAATAACGTACGACGGTTTTGGGTTTTTGGAAATGACGGGACAGATATTTTCGCGTATGTAATGTCGAACGTTTGGCGAACGATCTCCGAAACAAAACCAAATCTAATTCTATTCGATTGTTATGAATTCAATACAAGGTCCGTCGTACGACATCATCTACGAACATTTCATGAAATAAAAATCTATCGTGGGCCACGTTCTGATTATAAATAAAGCGTAACTTTTAGAAAATTATAAAAATCGACAGAACAATGTACACGACTGTTGAACTGTTTACAGTTCAAACGAGACCGTTTTTGATTCATTCTCATATTTTGTCCGAACAAGTCTTCATTTTTACATATTACACTAGTTTCCGTTCGTTATACGAACACTAGTTCGACATAATGTTCAGTGAAAATATTATTGAATATGAAATTATAATGTCGTGCACGTGATAAACGTGTTATTTGAAATAGTACAAATGCGTTTCTCGGATCCTCAGAAACTTTCGTAACCGTAACAGCGTGCGAAATGCACCGGGTTCGTAACATTCAGCCTTTGCGTCCGTTCCGGTCGGTTAAAATTAGAATTTAAGAGTACCGGATCGTAATAATATTGAGTAAAATATTGAAAAAAAAAAAAAATGAAGAAAATTGCCACTCGGTCAGACGTTTCCCTACAGTACCACGATCGACAGGGTTTAAAACGATTAACGATCGTTTTCATAGAAAATCGAGATTTCCCCAAATTTCGACCGCAGTCATTATCGTTAACGTAAACGAACGTTGTTTTCGAATGATCAACGTTCGACACACACGTTGCGTGCTCGTCGACATAGGCGTGCGCAGACTTTGCTGGCAGGGGGGGGCAGTAAAGTGTTGCCGCTTATCTATAAACACTCGTTATAACCGCGGTATCGCTTGTGGTTTGCTTAAAGTCGGACTACACAAAATCATCGTGCACCGCGCACTCTATGTTTACATATTATTCATTATATAAAAATATAAAATTATATTATAATGTTTTTTTAAAACTATATTTGGAAGAAAACTTTAGCCCGCAGGAGGGGCAGTTGCCCACCCTGCCCCCCCCCCCCGTGCGCACGCCTATGCTCGTCGATAATTTCGTCCCCGCGCTCGAGCCAGATAAATTAAATTAAACTTCTCGTGGAATGTGTACGGCTTTGCTTACGCTAATGTTCAATTAAACACACTCGCCCGCAGACGCTACGCAAACTTGGAACGCCAATCATAAAACTTCTCAGACTCTAACCGTTACTTTTTGGAATAGGTAACGCTCCTTAAAGGCGAGAACGGTTATTTTTGTACACAACCCGATTTTGAGAACTCTGTCTGTCTGATTATCTGATAATTTTGATATTGTAAAAGTCGTGTATGTGTGACGTGCGTGTTTTTTGATTTATTTATATAAATATATTAGTGGTATAATTTTTTTTGAACTTAAATATGTATTTAATTTATTGTAAACAGAAATCGAAATAGTTCAAATTACAAAATTAATATTTTTAGTTCGTTGAAAAACAAATGCAATAAATATAACAATTATTTAGCTTCAAACTTGCGTTGAAATTCAGCGAATATTTGCCATTAATCGTTATCGGTTTTCCGCAATTCATAAATCGCGTCTGAACACATCAATCACGTTAACTACAGGAACGCGATTTTGTTTGTTTAAACACAGAGCATAACACGCGTCTGTGTCGGTTATAATTGTACGGTTTCCGTTTTCGTTGACGTGAAGTCAGACGAAAAATCGTAAAAAAAAAAACTCGCCAATAATAGAATTTCGATTCGCAAATTCGTCGAATCAAACGTCCGATCATTTGCAATTAATTTGCTGAATCGAAGCGGATCGGACGGTTTGGACTTCACGGTCGACCGTTGTCGCGTGCGGACAACCGTCCACGCGCTCGCCATACCGGGCGAGACCGTTTTAATTATCTCGAAATCCGTTTCGTAACGCGCCGCGCAACCGAACGATCCCGTCCCGTCGATACCCGATACACGTACTCCGGCATATTTCGTCGGCCGACGCACACGCATACGACACATGCCCACCCGCTCCTTCGCCGCGAACACATTCAATAACGTAAACGCCGCGCGCGCGCGCGCGTGTAATCCGACGACCGCGCGCCCCGGACAGCCCCGTCTAATTCAAGACGAACGGCTGGTGGGGCGCGATTCATAAAGCGCGCGCAACAGTTTTATCTTATCGACTTTTTGCGGTGTGACGTTATCGCGTAACAGGGCCATCGCGACAAGGACGCCCCATCGCAATGTGGGCGCTAAACTTTTTTTAGTATGATAAGCAGCGGCGTAGATACGTAGGGGGGGGAGGGGTGCAAGGGGTTTACACCCCCCTCCCACCAGCATTCTAAAAAAGCTTGTTTTTTTCCTTTAAAATTTCGAAATATCATTTCATTGATTTTGTGGCACACGAAGCTAAAATTTAATATTCATAAAATATTTACTATTCATTTATTACGAATTTCGTTTATTCAATAGTTATTCACTAGTTTTTAAAAGTTCCTTTGAACTCCCCCCCCCCCCAGAAAAAAATCGTATCTACGCCGCCGATAATAAGTATCGAAAAAACATTTTTGCCGCCGCCGGGAGGGCGCACATATTGGAATTGCCTCAGGCGCCGGAAGAGCTACTTGAGTTCTCTACGGCTCCGTCGCGAAACGAACAAACGCTATACGATTCGACTTGGGGGGGAGTTTTTTTTTTCCGGTCGAGCTCCGTACGGGTCATCCGTGTCGACTTTACGGACGACACTGGTCGTCCGATGTTTTCGACACGATGCGCACCGCGCGACCGTGAACGGACGACACGCACAAACGTTGTTGTATTTAAACGCGTCCGATTATTTATTTTTTTTTTTAATACAATTGCATCGGGTTAGGCTTGTACGTTTATGCGTGTTACGTTTTCGATCGGAAGAGCTAAAAAAAAATTATACTATTTTTACATTTTATAATTTTATCCGTCGCACAGAAATCTCCTATTAATAGTAACGAGTACGGGCCGTTTTTGTAATCTATCAAATTTTTTTTTTTTTTTATCATTCCTGATGTTTCAAATAACGGGAAAAAAATATTTTAATTAGCACTTAAAACTGCTGAAACACATTTGTCATTTAAAACGAACTGAAAAATATGTGCAATAATTTTTTTTTTTCACTAATTCAAATTAATCTTTATTTACTTCTTATTTGTGGCAGTATATATATATATATTAAACATTATCGTTTAAAAAAATTATCTGCAATACAATTTGATTGTTACGTATAAATGTTATAAAAATATCATGTTTTTTGTAAGTATTTTTAGATGAAAGTATTTTTAATTTGAAATATATATAAAAAAACATATATCTCGCAATAATTTACTGCCAAAAAAAAAATTTGAAATATTCGAAAAAAAGTGTAAGAAAAACAAAAATATTATTATCTACATTTTAAGTCAATTACATGCATTATGTTGTAAAGCCCACGAAATATGCAAAATTCACTTTTAAAAAACCTGTATTCGATTCGTGCAATCGAAATAAGAAACTGCACGAATTTCCTCGACCTTATGTAGTGTTACAACTATCGTATTATATAAAATTGCAAAAATTATGCAGCGATAAATTTTATTGAAAATATATGTACGGGGCAACCCAAACAGGATAAGCTTAAACTAATTATTAAAATTATTAAGAACGCAGAATAGTACATATTATATTTACGGATAGTTTACGAACGTTGTGTTATTCCTTATTGGTTTTCTTTTTTTTTTCTGGTAAGTGTCAATATTATGAACAAACAGAATGTTCTGTAGAAAATAATTAAAGCGCATTAAAAACAAAGTAATAATGAATAGTATTTTTTTTCTGTGGATGTTGAATTTGATGACGGAATTGCTTATTTTTTTACCATACAGTTATTTACGGAAGTCAATCTACTAATTTCGAATTTAATTCACATTACACAGGATATATACATACCCACGGAGTACGGAGTAATAAACAACGAGTTTAATTTTGGTGTTTTGTACATTATTCGTTTTTTTTTTTTTGCTGTTAATGCATTTTTAGAAATGTAATATCTATACTTGCAATGTGTTCAAAATGGTAATGTCCTGGTATGTCTTTCCTCGAAATCAAAATAAAAAACTAAACAAAATATTTGTGTTTAAAACACTTACGAATAATCTATAGTTTAACAAAATAATAAACTACTCGTTACACAATATTATTTATAATTTCTTACGGGGTTAAACATTTAAAAAAAAAAAAAAAAGAAATCTTACCTGTGGCGAGCAAAGCCAATTCGAACTGGATCGTCCGTATACACAATTGTAACGAAGACACACAAAAAATAATAATAATAAGACAGGAAACGGTCGGATCCACTTGGCAGACGGGGCTCCTCCTCGTTTAGCCGGGCGCAATTCGTTTTATGTGAACGTATAAAAAAATTGTTACGCGGGTGCTTGACTCGCGTCGTTGTAATGCATACATATATATTCTGGCCACACGGCCGGCGGGGGTTTTTTTACGGACATTATTTTGAACGCCGCGATACGTGTGCTACGGATCGTTCCGTTTTTCCGGACGCCGACGTGTGTCGTTCGCACCGGACAATCATAACAAGCGAGTAAAAAAAAAAAACGAAAACACTTCGTTTCCGACGGTCCGCCCGGCCGCACGTCCGTCGGACGTAAACGTTATTAATAAACGTATTTGAAAAGTCGTTTTTCTCTATTGTTCGCCGTCGTCGTATTTTTTGTTTGAACCGTTCGGTTTATTTTTGTTCTCGGTCGCCCCGCCGCCCCGATTTCGCCGGGTATTTTTCCGCGCTGGACCGCATCCAAGAAGCGCGCGCGCGCGCGCGCCGACGGCCGATGACGAACGCCCGTCAAAGTCGTTGCTCGCGGCGCACGATCGGTCCGGGCAATCCGTCGACCGACGAAAGAGTAGTCGGCGGGCGCGGTAGAATCGTCAAAAAAAAAACCGTGTCTCTCTCTCTCCGCGTGTGTGTGTGTGTGTGTGTCCGTCTCCGTCAACCGTCTCGGTCTTCTTTTCCCGCGACGACCGTCACAAGAGGGCTGTTTATCGTTGCCCACGCGCTTAACGAGCTACGGCGGTGTCGGGTGTCCGTCCGCGTGTACAATAAAACGACGGGCGCGTGCACCCCGGCAATGACGTTCGCGAGTCGCGTAACGCACGTGTTCTGGTGGTAGTTTTTTTAAAAAAAAAAAATTTTCTTTTGTTTTTTTCCGACCGGCTCTCCCGGCGTACGTTTAACGGGTCCGGCACCGGACTTTTCCCGGCGCCTGCCGCGATTACACGCGCGCGGAAACGCGAGACAGCGCGTACGTCCGCGGACGGCCCCGATAAAAAAAAATAAACGAAATCGATATCCCCCGGTAACGTCCGTGTTTCCCCCCACCGCATTTCATTCCGTTATCGTCGTTCGACGTTACGCGAACAAACAAACAAATTATTATTATTGTTATCGAGAAAAAAAGATCGTTGTCGGAACGAACGGGTGTAGACGACGTCTACCTGCGTCTATAATCCAGTTCCCTACTCGGAGGACATTTCAGTTTCGAGAAGTGAAACGAGGTGTGCATGAGTACGGTTTTAGTGTTGAATAATTTGACTAACGAAACCAAATAAAATATACAATAATGATATAAGCGGATTATCGACCGTTACGTTTAAATGGTTCGTTGGGATAAACATTTTGGAAAGCGACTAGTCACGGCCGAACATCGCGCATTCAAGTATAATTTCCATGTTCCCCTGTAAAATCATGGTGCAGGTAAAAATACAATTCGAAGTGTACATTTGGAGGAACGAGGTAAATATATTTTTAGGTAAATATGTTACAAGTTTTATCGTCATAAAATTGTACTCATATGAGCGACCTAGTATTTTAAAATAAAATTGTATCAATAATAATAACTTATTTGTTCATTATTGTTGACCTACGTCGTTTGAAATGTTTAAATCAATTTAAATGATTAAAAGAAACATAACTTTAAAAAGTCTCTAAAATAATTTAAATTTAAACACATACGTAATCGTATAAAATAAACTTATTTAATATTACTATATTGCTTATCAGGTATGTAAAAAAATGAAGAAATAATTTGAAACGACGTCTTAGAGAACCTACTTTGCATATTTTCAAAAACTTATTTCGCCTTTTTGTTTTTACTTTTTCCGTGGCTAACAACTGTATAAGCAACCATTCCGGTTAACACGCGCCCACACAAATTACAAAAAATAAATACAAATAATAACTTCAACTTTTATAATCGTACCGAAAAAAATATTATCATATGTTAACATTACATACGTATATACATATGTACAGGCGTGTATGTAATACCGTAATAAGAACGTCGTAGTCGGAAATTCTTGACGAGGGAAGCTACTGATTTTCCTATTATCCGTTTTCAGAAGTGCTAAAAGTCCTTGTCGGACCGATCATCATCTTTTGTCCAAAACTACGACTTTTTCATTTGATAAAACTGTGTTAATGATATTCGTTAAGCATCTTTGTATCAATGAATAATAATTTAGAAATTTATGAGTACTGAACATAGTAATTTAAAGTCAAATACTATTATCGAGGCACATATAAATTCGAGCTCTAAAAACCTCATAGATAATGGAGATACGCGAGGAAATACATGTATTATTTTTTTAAAAAAAACACTATTTTATTTGAAACAACAGATAGAACTCTAGACACACACATTAAATTTTTTTATAAATCTGATATATTATTTTGACGAGTAAAAGAATCGTACGTTAATACTTAAACTAATCAACCTACAAGAAAACAATGTAAGTTTGACTGTTTCTGTATCACTTAGTGTTTAATCAAAAAATAGATTTTGATCCAACTATACTTCACAAAAATATTATTCGTACGTGATGTTTTCAATGTTAACACGTCATGTGCTGCATTTCGTACAGGAAATATTCTGTACCAAGTGCAATACGGAAAATGTACGGATATGACTGTTTTGACGAAAATTTAAATATTGAAGTTACGTTGCGGACGTCAATTGACTGTGTTATACATTAACCTAGCACCGAATGGAACCCGGCACGAATCCCACAAGTCCCCTCAGTCGACGTTCGTGTAATACATATCATCGTGCTGTATGAAGTCACCGTTGAAAAATTAAATTAAAAATGTCATAGCGAGGTTGCCCCCCTCCCCCCACCCCCACCACTCCAACCGCCGGCTACTGTATCGACGCTCGTCCGTTTCCACACTTGCACGTAACCGACGTTATCTACACGTATCTATGTGTGTTAAATGTCCGTCCCGTTCGTTCAAAACGACGGCGCGTCTCCGTAGCGAGTCGAGTTGTTCTTTCCGACGGGTCGCCTCAACGATGACTTTTCGTCTAATGCCTCTAAATACCGGCAGCGTCTTCGTCGTACGGATAAACAGTGTCGTTTAACAACACGCGACGGCCGGGAACACATGCTCTAATTAAACAGACCCGCGTAAAACGAATAAATCATAACCGCGTATACGCGATGGATGGATGGATGGATGGGTTGGTTGGATGGTATACGCGGTATACATGGTCCGTGTCGTACATGTGCTTGCACGTCCCACCTACGTCGGTCGAAATTCGCGTTGACGTCGTGTACGTTAATGCAGCCACGGCGGGGCGAGGGAAATATATTGCGTGTCATTAAACCGCCGAGGTCTCGTGTTCCATGTACGTAAACATGACCCAAACGAAAAGTAAAATATTACGTTATGACAATGAACGCGTTGAAAATGTGGAAACATACAGAAACGCACGCGCGCACGACTTTACGGTATAACCGTGAAAATCGCGAAAATTTTCTCGGCCAAAACCGATTTGTACATCGACCCGATATAGTTTGTTTCAGAAAAAACAACTGTGCCGACGCCGCCAAATGATATCATAAGTCACTGAAATAGGCGTGTGTGAATTGTGATATCGTAGAACGGATTTTCGTGCGTTTTGAACATTTTTCTTCGTCGATATTAAACGAATCTTTTAATGATCCGCTTGGATGTTAATTACCGACACCGGACCCGAGTACATTTTTCCAAACGTTCATAGCACATTTAACGACACCAAAATGTATTTTTATGTTTAAAACTCGACCGTTTACAATTATAATTTACATTTCTTAAAAAAGCTTCATCGTTGTTTGATAATTAGAGATATTCAACAGACAATGTTTTTCATTGAGGTTGGACAGCATTCAGGTTTCGTTAAACAACAAAGCCATTAGTTTGTTGGAAATAATAATAAATATTATAATAATACCATTCCATAATGCCTACGGATTAGGTTATGATTTTTAGTAAAGTCGAATGTAAACCAATATTATGATAAAAAAAACAAGCAAGGAAGATACATACTCTACAAACGCACTGGATTTCCAGTTTCAATTACACGAAACTGATGAATACGTTTATCGTACACCGACCAGGTTAGTCGCGTCCTCCATGACCGCGACCATTTTATTTCCCCCGAGAACGTTTTCACCTGTCCCTCGATTATAAAGAAAAAGACGAATACGGATTTTAGAATAAAGATCCAACAACATAATACAAACCAGATAAATATTTTTCATTAGGAACGATCGTACGGCCGATGCAACAAAACATTATAATACGTTAAATTGTTTGTTGTGCGGTTTGTTATCGTCAATCGTTAGTTCGTTTCGAACACACCGTGCCCGGGGCTAATAAAAAAGTTACGCCATTCTTCGGTCCACCCTCTTGTCGGTCACGAAAAATCTTTATTATTTTTCAAGTCAATACTTGTGCGGACTTGATAAATTCATTACAATTATAAATGATGATTCAAGTCAACATCGAAACAAGAACGGTCTATCGATTATTAAAAACCGGGCAACGACGAGGTCAATACGACGGATACGACGGTTCAATTGTTATCTCAAGTTTTTACTTATTGCTCTTTTTTCTGTTCGCGTTACTATTATACGATCAAATACACAATCGAAGCCGAACTCCGACTTGATCACGAACGTACGTTAATAATCGTTTTTTTTTTAAAAAAATTATGTTTCGGAAACATATCGTAGGCACGTAGATCTGCCGTTCGTCGGATCGATATGGAGGATATTCGGCGCGCGACAGCTTTTGTTTTACGAAAACCCACGCCCCGTGGTCGTCGACGAAAAATAGAGTTGAACACAAACGCGGCGCGCGCCTTCGACTTGAACGACATTTCTTCGCCTCTTCCCGTCCTCCGTAGAAAGCGATTACGTACATCGGACGTGGCGACGTGGTCGAATGAAGTTGTCTCGGTCTATTCTCACGTTGCATCGGCGGACGAAGAGAACGAGCGCCGTATTAAATGCGTTTAAGACCGATTTAAGTGACCGAGGTCCGTATACAAACTTTCCGATCCGGTTGACGGGCGTCGGGGGGAAAAACAAAAAAAAAAAAATGAAAATCCGTGACGCAATGACGCAATGACGTTTCCGAGAAAACGACGCACGCGAACGGCTGAAGGGCGGCAACGCGGCGGGCGGGAACGGACGGCATTGTGCGTTTCCGCGGAGTGGCGGCCGCCGACCGGAGCGGCTGCGCGACGCGAGCGACAGAAAAACGAAATCGTCGTCGTCGTCGTCGTCGTCGTCACCTGTCGGTAAGCGGATTACCTGTGTACGCGCGCGGCCCAACAACAACGGAGGGCGACGTCGGGGCAGATCGTCCGGAAAACCCCCTCGCCGCTCGATAACGAAACAATAAACGGACGTGCAATAATAGTAATAATAATAATGTTCGCCGTTGCACAATGGGGAGGAGGGGCGGGCGGGGCGGGGGACGTGCGCTAAACAATAATAACGTTACGGACGCGACGGATTGCGTGACGTGATAACGTCCTTTTCACACGCACAATACTCGATCGCTAATCCTCGTGACGTTTCCAGGACTCCTCTCTCTCTCTCTCTCTCTCTCGTCGATCGCGTCGTCGTACACGTGTAATACGGCCAATGACGTTATCGGGATCGATCCGCCATCCTCCCTCACCCCCCCCCCCCATACGCACGCACACCCACTCCACCCAAAACCCCCAAGCACCCGAAGTATCGCGTCGTGTCACGACGGTTTTCGGTTATTTTTCAATCCGACGCGATTGTTTTCACGTGTTTATCGGGTGGACCGTCGTCGTCTCGATCCCGAACACACACGGACGGACGGGACGAT
This sequence comes from Schlechtendalia chinensis, assembly GCA_019022885.1. Lineage (NCBI taxonomy): Eukaryota > Metazoa > Arthropoda > Insecta > Hemiptera > Aphididae > Schlechtendalia > Schlechtendalia chinensis. The sequence goes on along the minus strand of CM032350.1, from coordinate 3,606,553 downwards.
TCTTCAACTACCGAAATAAACTTACGACTGTAATCCTGATCGTCTGGGCCATCTAAACCGGATAACACGTTCCCCTCGCGCGTATCAATCGGATGAACGATAATCCGACAACGTTCGAATCGGATCAAATCAACACAAGATTACGTGTGTGTTGTACTACGTTCGCACGTGACGCGTGCTTGACGTTATGAAGTGCGTGCGGTTAGTGGCGAAAGTTCGAAATTCTCGACAAAATGCAATTACAGGCACCAGTGCGTGTGTCGTCACTCGCAAATTTTAACAATACCGCGCGAAACCGACAATCCACTTCGAGATTACAGTTTTTGCGAGTACAAGCTCCGGCGGGCCGAGTGACAGCGCGAGACGATGGAGACGAGAGCGACGACGAATTCAAAGCCACCGGTCAACTAGACGGACTCGATCAAAAATTAAAAGGGCACGTGGCGGTTAGGTTTTGACGGAAATTTACAAAACTTCCACTATGTCGTGTTCGAAAATTCGAACAGATTGCCTTTGTTTTTTTGCGACACGCGGTTTTCCACATTTTATCAAAAATCGCGCGAGAAACAATAAAAAAATGTAAAAAACCAATCCGCTTGCGATTTTTTATTTAAAACGTCACGTTTTCGGACGCCTGTGGTCGGGCTCGGCGGGCGGCGGCCGCGTGCACCCGACGTAGCCGACCACCTCGATCGGCGTCTCGGCGGTCGCGCCGCCCGGCTTGTCGCTGGTCGGCGGCGTGGTGTACGCCTTGGCGCCGATCCTGGCCGCGTCCTCCGCGTGCCTGGGCTCGTGCTGCGCCTGCGCGGCGATCTCGGCCGCGCGCACCGCGCCGCCGTGCTTGCACGCGGCCTCGGCCCGGAGCAGCGCGTCGGCCGCCTCCAGCAGCTCGCTGCGCTCCGGCGGCGGGCCCAGCACCGCGCGTTCCACGTCCAGCCCGTACAGCGACGCGTTGACGGTGCCGGGGCCGGGCGCGCGGCACCGGGTGAACAACTCCGGGTGCGGCACCGCCGCCTTGTCGTGCGCGGGGTCCGACGGCACCGCGGCCCGGCTCTCCAGCACGGACATCATCAGCTCGTCGAACCGCTTGAGCAGCGACAACGGCGCCGTCTCCCGGCACGCGGTCGCCCTGTCCACCGCCGGCTGCGGCGTCCGGTCGGCCGCCGGCCGGCCGCAGCCGTCAGCCGTCGTCGGGTCGCACGCGTCCTTGTCCAGCATGCGCTGGTACAGCGATTTCAGCGCGGCGCGCTCGTCGTCCGTCACCTCCGCGCACTCCGCCACTTCCGCGCACGGCCCGCAAAACGACGACGCCATCGCGTAAATTTCGTACCGTTCCGGTATATCGGCTAACCTCTTATCGTCTTAAAATAAAAAATCGTCCGTACACAACGGCGAATTTGTTTGCGGCGGTAGTGTTTCGCGCGTCCCGGTTCTCGGCCGTTTATTGCGCGTTCGTCTGTTTGCCGGACGCATCCGGTCGGTTGCCCATGGTTTCGTGCGGTCGACTTTTCTTCGACCCGCGTCCGTTTAAAAAAGCCAACAACAGTTTTTCTAACCAACACCGCGTTTCTCACAGACAGACATATACTTTAATTCGTTTCGTCCGATTAAATATTAATTGTCATACGATAAATACCATTTTACAAACATTCCTCTGTACAAAAACGTTTCACTTCGTTTCGATCAAATTCGTTGATGTTAGTCAAAGTTTTCAATTCGTATGGTATTCGTACAATTCAAACATGTCGATTGTTTTGAAATCGTCCAAGAGAATTTCAACAAACAATTTTTTGTTACAACGTTACGGTCTGCTGCAGTTATTCGCGATGAATGCGTTTGATACTCTTTTTTTTCTTTTATACGACCCTTTTAATCTTGAAGTCCCGCAACTTGTTGATCCGAAAATATATATTATTTTTCTTTCGATTACATCCACCCCTTTTTTTAAAAAAAAAAAAAAACCAAAATTACATAAATAACCAACGAATTATTTTAAATTGAAAACACACGCTAAGTGCATGTGACAATCACGAGGTCTTCAAAAATGAATACGTAAAATAAGAAAGCACATATCGTATGTAAAAGCTATAAGGAAATTCAACAAATGCATCGAATTACGAATCCGACTAATGTGTTTTACGTAAGTGTATACATGAAATATAATACTATTTGAATGTTCGAAACCTTTGCATTAGCTGATCGTACAACATTTCAGTAAACTCCCTCAAAACGGTTCTCGTGAAATGAAAAATAATTTATAATTTGTATAACTGCGTACATAAAATAAACTAAACCAAATGTAATCCCCATGACGCATGTGACGTACGTACGTGTGTGTAACGTTTTCCGACAAAAATAAATCATTAAGACTTGGGAATTTATAATCAAAAGCCAATATGAACGAGTTTCAATAATTTACCAATTACAAGGGTTATTACTCACACGTAACAATACCCAAACGACTTCGGTAGGTAATAATTTCGTTTAAACGAAAATCGTTCGTGTCCGAATTTATAATTCGTATTCGCTATTTTTACGTTTTCCACCAGTCACTCAGGAATGTTAATTTGTATAAATAACTGATGTAAAATGTCGATTCGTCACAATTGTGTATTTGATAATTGTGTCTTCTCTTATTTCGTGATTTTATACGCATAGCATTTATTTTTACAGGAGACAATTTAAAGTCGAGTAATTCAAATAAATTTCAATCGGACCACACTAAAATCGAATTCGTCAAACTACAATGAAATATATGTACACGTATTGCAAACGAAAATTCAACGGTATGTCACTAATCTGCAGTTAGTTAAGGAGCGTACGTAAATAGAAATACACAAATACATTTATATAATTATTATATATTGTAGTTATCAATCTTTTTATAAATGTCATCAACTTGTCCTGCGATGATTTAAGTTGTCTTTAAATTTTGTCGGGGGAAGACGTGCACGAGTTGCTTGAACAAATGACACAAACCACATGTCAGTGTCAATATCATAAAGACACTTTGATTATAATTATTTCCTGTTTATGATCAATGCGATTACATATATATATATATACAGTGATCGAGAAGTGGAGGGATACGGGGGAATGGCATCTCTTCAATCTAAATTTTTCATCCCTCCACTTATTTTGTCCAAAATAATACATCCCCCTTATAATTGTATACAAAGATTATCGATTTGTATTGGTGTTTTTCATGAAAATTGTATTAAATATATAGATAGATAGATATTAAATAGGTAGTAGTCACTAGTGATTTATTCACGAGAATATTACGAATATTTAGTGTATCGTGCATAATACAATTAATTATTTGCTATGTGTACAATTTTACCAAATTAAAGTTACAGTACTAGTGAACATGTCTTTATTAAATTGGTTAACTAAATCGAACTAAGTACAAATAATATTACGACTTCAGAATAAAAATGTATGCAATCACTCCACTTATTTCGAGCCATTTCAACCACTGTATACATATACGTGTACACTCGACGCGACAGTCGCGACAATAAATCCAAATCAATACCGATTGTTTGAAATTCGCAAAAATAAATTCCACCGATTTCAAATGACTATCGCGCAACATTATTCTGACCGGATCGTGTATCCGGCTGCGCCGGGGATGCGATTTCTACCGGGAAACGTGAAACCCAAACCAAAAAATATTCGGGCGCGAACACATGCAGCCTAAATAATTTACGAAAAGTGTCGTCTGACAATTATTATTGTTGTTATTACGTTGATTGTCACAAAGCGCCAACCTTTCGCCTACTAAAAAAAAAATCGTCCAGAAGTTTAAAAAAAAAAAAAAATTTAAAAAAACACATAATTTTCGCAGGAAGTTCTCATATTCGTAAAAACGCGTGGTGATTTATGTCGGCAAAAGGAAATACAGTCGTATGAGCATACTTTGGATAGGTTTTCCCCCGTAAACAAGAAGAATTATGGTAACGACGGTTAAGATGAAGGAAAAAAAACGACGTCAAAGGATACTCAAAACGCATCGAATCCGCAGTGGAGAGGAAGTCCTAATCACTACGCAAGGTAGACCTGAATCATATGTCGTTATTAATTATACACGAACAACGCAAAATTTAAACGGCGACGCACAATTAAATAATATACGAACTCCCCCCCCGCCGCCCATGTACAAAACATGAATACTGAGTGTGTGGATGATGGGATAACTCATCTCGAGTGTGACAGCCACAGGATATTGGTATAATCATTTTCGAACGCGCTGCCGCACGGTAGTCGCATTGGCAACAGATCTTATGTTACTCGTACACGCACGTTGTATTATTAATAAATCGTTATACATTCCGAAACAATGATATAAACCAGTGGTGTCCAACCTTTTTCTACGGCGGGCCAAATCTGAGATAAGCTTTGGCATCGCGGGCCAAAATTTCTTGGAGGAATAGAGAGGTATTGTATAATGGTATTGAAGTTTAGATAAGATTTATTTAGATTTGTGAAAAATGTAAATTAATTTTTATTTTTTTATAATTCAACATTTTCAATGTTTCAAAAGACCTTCCGTCTTTTGTTTAAACTCAAAATTCGCGTGTTTTACAACGATTGACGATTAACGACCGTCACCGTAAAAACGATAGCGAAATCGACGATGTTTTTGCTTTTTTTAGCTATTAAGAACAACAACTAACGAAAAACCATTTATTTTATTATTATAAATTTTATAATTTTTCTTTAAGTAGAAATACCATTGATAAACAAATAATATTGTCAAAACGTCAGTAAACTTGGCGGGCCGGTTTGAAAAGATTGACCGGCCGGAACCCGCCCGCGGGCCGTAGGTTGGAGACCTCTGATATAAACCATGGAACTATGCAACGCTGTGGACTGCACTCACTACAAACGCAATTTTTTAACTAAAACTCGTAATATTCTAACCCATAGCATCTGTTGTATATTAATTAGCATTGTATTCTGCCGGATACAATTGGATGATTCCGAAATCTACAATTAAACATTTAACACTCGTGTGTTTTTGAATCGTTTACGAGATCGTCAACAATTCATGAACAAAACGATACCTACGCATTAAGATATGTCCATTCATGTGTTAATAGCGTGACCTAAATTATTGTCTTTTGACATAATTTCTTTTTCCGATTCAACATTGATCTTTTTCAGTTGTGTTTGTGACGAACGATGCGTATCGTATTACTGCATTAATAAGCATATTGTTATTCGTTCATCTGGTCTCCAATATTTCGACACAAAACGACGAGAGGTAAACAATTATGTCTACTAGACGTAAACAAAATACGTGTTACGCACAATCTAGTCGTCTACGATTCTAGTCGAACGACATTAAAAATCAAAACAATGAAAAACGTTCTGTGAAACGAATCTAAGCATATTTATGAAAAAAAATGTATCAATTAATTCATAAACATATATATATATATCACTATCGTGATTTACACATCCTCGAAGAGAAATTTGAAAAGAAAAAACATTTCCACCAGGACCGTTTGTGCGTTTCTAATCCCAAAAAATTTTTCCCCGTGAAATCAATACCGATTTGTAAGTAAATAAAAAATTAAAATTCGAGCGGATCACTTGAAAGCGTGTAAAAAAAAAACCAAAGTGTCCGTAAGAAAATAATTCGTTAACAATTTCATTCTGCATATATTCCAAATGTTATTGATAAACGCGTATATTTAGTTATCCTTTGAGGTAATATGTGACATTTTCGGTATAAAAACACAAATTAATACGATTCATTCGATAGTACTAACATTTGTATTAGAATTAATTTTTATTTCTGCGTAACGGTTTATGTTTACGTCATCGAACGAAGACAAACAAACGACACGACGTTCATAATACGCGCGAGAAAACAAACGACACTGTTCGTGAAGTCAGTCGATCACGTTGTCAACGTTATGAACCGCATTTAACTCGTTCTTATTTAATTCCGCTGTTGTGCCGTTCGACGATTTCAAACATTGAAAAAACGCCCAAACGCTTTTTGTTGGCCGCGCGGACGGGCGTCGTTTTCGAGAAAAATCGGTCGTCTTTTTTGTTCGCCGTCCGCTTCTGCCGAAAGCGTCTGAGACGCGTCCCGTAATTCCGTGACGAGTCGCCATTGGGGTTGACGTTCGGACTCGTGTCGGACAAACCGCGGTCGACCGAATCCGCACAGCCGACACATCACGTTGTCGGGTAAACTCTCATTAAGTAAGTAAGTCGGTAAATCACGACGAAACATATTTTCACGCTAGCGGGTTTTTCTCGCCCCCGCCCGGGGACAAATCTCGGCCGCCGCTCACCGTCTCTCGCGATAATTGAAAGCGGCGGCGGTATCCTCTTCTCTTTTTACGCGCGCGTAAATTAAAATTTATCGCCGCCGACGCCGCACGCGGCCGGCCGCGCGACGCGTTTTTAACGAACCCGGAATTTATCGCCCGCGGCCGACGTAAACATTTTGTTTGCCCGCCGCCTTGTTCCCCGCGCGCGCGCGCGCGCTCGCTCTCACACGGACATTGACACATCGCCCGCGTATTAACCCCATTAAGGACACTCGGGTGACACCGCGCGACGACGACGACGATAGTAATAATAATGATAATACGTGCGCGTTATTCTTTCCGCGCCATTTAAGCGGTCCGACGCGTCCAGAGAAAACGTCCGTACTCTACAAAAAAAAAAAAACCGCCCCCGACGCGCGAAATCGTCATAAATCTGTTCGTTTTACCGGCGTCCTTTACGGGGTTTTTTTGCGTACGCCCAATTAAAAACGACATCCGAACGTTTCGCGCGGCGTGCGTTCACGTAAGTCCCGTGGCCGACGGGGGTCGCGAACGTTCCCCGACCGTTTGCGGGCAAGCCGGAAAACCCTTTTTCTGTTTTCGACTACGCTTCGAGTCCGGCCGTTATCGAACAAAACGCGTTTCGTCGGGGCACGATTGAGACCGTCGATGACGTCCTTTGCCTGCGAAACGTGTATTTCTCGCACGATTTAACTGTTCAGCCACGTTATCGTAAATGCATTTAATATGTGACGCGCACGTTACAGTACGATCACGGAATGAAAATACCTCGACGGTTTCGACACAAAACGATCGACGGATGATTACCGTTGTCTCGTGTGAATCATTGACAATATTGAATTTTCCTTTATTGTAACACTATTAGTGTTGTGGGTTACATTAAATTAGTTTATTTTATTTTGATATTCTTGTCATCAAATCTCACAAAGCAGTTTATTTTTATTTTTTATAAGGTGGAATAAATATTAAATTAGGCCGTGTTAGATACGTGGACAAGTCAAATATGAACGGGATTCCTCAGCATCTGTGGTTCGTAGGACTGGACCCGCGATTTCAATATGCTTGGTTGTTTACTTACAAGCTGTAAGTTACGACCAATTCGTCGGTGATGATCACGATGTCGAAACAATAGGTGCTGCCCTCTATTGTACAATGCGTTATTATAAAATTTCTCATGCTCATGAACGAGTTCAAAAGCGAGCGAAATCTTCAGAAGATCAACTGCACATTTCGAGGACCTAACATTGTCAAAGACTCGTGTATTTACCCGGCATAAAGAGTCCAAGAAAGGACGAGACCGAGTAGAAAATCAGAAACACGACCGCCGTCCTCGGACCAGCGTTACAGACGAACGCATTCACGCAGTTCGAGAAGCAGAAAACTATGTAGAAAAATAATTATACTTGTCAATAAATACATTTTTTTTAAAAAAAATAAAATCCCGTTTATATTTGATTTGTCTGATATTTGAACCGATACAATACACATAGTTATATATATTTTTATTATTACTATATAAATATGCAACGACTGACATCACTTCGGGTATTTATAAATCGTCTTTTTCTTTTTTATTTTTATAGTATGACAGTCAGAATTTAAAGTTCAGAATTTCTTTTTTTGTTTTATAAAATCTTGACATCTTATCGTCATCACGTTCGAGGCTAGAGTCAGTGTGGGGTCATATTCATTGCGCACGCGCATAGTACTACACGTTATAGTGTATTTATTTACGAAATTAACGATATCGTCTAGATGACTGATAAAACGCGTTATCATCACTTGTATTGAAAACATCGGGACAGTCAACCGTAAGCCGACGGAGGGTCGAAACGACTGGGTTCCCTATTACGAATTCGGTTGTGTAATTGGTCGGAAAAAGCGGTCGACAGTAGTTACAACAACTAATAATGTCGTTTGCGTTTCTCCATTCAAACGTCAATCGAAAAAAAAAAAAAAAAGAGCCACGCGATAACACGAAATCGTTTTCGCGTAATACAACGTGTACTTAAAGACCTCGCGAGCGAAAACGACCGATTATATTTAATTCGAAAAACCTTTATCTCATACACGAAACGTGATAAGATATGAATATATTTTCGAAACGTCCGGTAGTGTTTTTTTAATTTCAAATTTTCCGTTTGTACTACGGCCGGACGAGCGACTGCCGGATCCGTACGTTTGATGTAAAATACGTTTCGACATCGGTCTGATCTACCATATTCTGGTGAATCGTCACATCAAAACACATTCATAGTAGAATTTTGCCGTGCGCTTTCTTTCCTCGACGTTTTAAGTTTCAAAATCGACCGCAGACACTGGATCCCAAATGGTTGTTGGCGTCCAAACACACATTGATCGAGCCACGCGGACTGAAGCATCATATCCCGTGAACGCCGTCGGACGGGTCTCGGTCGATCGACGACAGTATCACGGACTGATCGTCGAACAGGTCGCCGTGTTGTGTTTAGATTGCAACCGTACGCAGAACGACCATAACGGCGTACGTCGATTTTTACGGGATTCGTCTTCCTATATTTGATCATTTGGGGTTAAATGACAGTCCAGCCTGCATTTTTTCTAATCGTTTGTGCCATTCGTGCGACTTCGACCATCTTCTTTCACACCGTCCGGCTATTATCAAGGAAAGGGAGACTTTACGTGATACTTGTGCGTCCTTTCATGTAGGTGTGTCCTCTCATAATGTATCCAATAATACCACCATCATTAAAGCCGTAATTTATTTTATTTTGTACTCTGGGCTTCAGATATAATTTTGAATTTTGTATAAATTGTTTAAGACTTAGATCCGTAATGGTAGAAATGTATAATTTATTGTTAAAATTTCATTTTTTTTTCTTCAATAAAAAAAAAAAAAATAATAATATATTTGATCTCCGGGGCTGGTAAAAAGCTCTGCCGGCGGTTAAGCCGCGTTTTCGTATTATTGGAACGATCGTCACACGCACACGCGCACGATCGGCGGCGGCGGCGGCGGCTCGACGAACAATAGACGCGCAGACACACACGGACAGACACAGACAGCCGGTTCGTCCCTCGCGTCGAACACCGCGAAAAACGCGAGCGCGTGTATTATTATTATTTATTTATTTTATTTTTTTTTTTTTTTTCCCGGTCTCGGTGTCCGATTTCAATTTCGTCGGGACCGCGGCCGCCTCTCTTCTCCTGCCGTTGACACGCACAATAAACGAGTGGCAACCGATTGTTGTCACATCCCAAAATAATAACGATGATAATAATAATGAACTACCTGACAGCGGCGGCGCAAGCCCCCGCCGAACAATATCGTTTCGTAACAAACATGCCACGTCCGCGTAACACGTACAATGTCGTATACAGCATTGCGCGCGCGTGACGCGGTCGGACGGTTTTTTCTCGGGAACGTCCGACGGACCGTCTACGACGCGTTTACGGTACTCGCGTGTTTTCCGAACGCTCGATGTGCCCCGCGTCCGTACGGAACTGTTTAATCGGTGTATTAGCGGCGCAAAATTTGAGTTTTCAACGCGCCGTTACAATGGCTATTGTATATTGTATAGCTGTACTATAATTCTATTTACACGATTGTCTAGGTCAGTGTCGACCGTGATTTTTGTAAAAAAAAAACGTCAAATAATTTTCTAAACATAATTATAACAATTGCATTTGCGGTTATGATTGAATGAACATACATCATTATACGAAAACCCTACGAAAATCACCGAGCGCTGAAATGGATTATTGTATTCACACACGCGCGTCGTCTGGTACTCGTATGAGCCGTATTTGCCATTTACGGTGATTATTATCGACTATAGAGATGTTGACAGTGAAAACCCAGAAAAATACGCGTTAATAAAAATAATAAGCTAAAAATAGTTTATTCGTTACGTATATTTATCGAAGACGCGACGTCAGTTCGTTTTAAAATAAATCTAGTCACGACCAATATTTTAATGAAACGACAATAGTAATAATAATACACCGAACATTATTTTGCATTTGTACATTTTTATTCGTAAAGCCAGGTCTGTAATATAAATGAATGTATATATATATATATTGAACATATTTTGAACGCAAGATAATTAATAATTACATCGATTAAAGTTACATGAATAAATAGTTTTTAATTGAACATCACATACATGCGTCAGTGAAAAACGATGTTTGTCTCACTTTTTTTTCGGTCTGTACGTTGGTAAGAACGGAACGGAATGTGTCCATTTCATGCTGAAAACCGTAAGACAAGATTTTTTTTTTAATACATACCGTTTTCTATAAATTATTTATTTAATTGCAAATGGCAAATTATTTTTTATAATCCCAAATGTACATACAATTAATAATAATTAGATTTTTCTACCTTTATTTGTAAATTCGCTAAAAATAAAATACTTTTTTTTATTTGATACGTCACTCTTAATTTAAATAACTGTTAAATCGGTCATTGCAGAAAAGATCTTTCATGGGTCGCTTTATCGATTATAATTCACGAATTGTCGGTAAAGTAAATGCAACACTAAAAATTGTTATGAGCACGTGGAAATGTACTTTCATCCAGTGGCGTATTTATGCAGGGAGCATGCAGGGATTCCAATCACTCCAGATAATATGTTTAAGACTACAAATTTACAATGACGTCTATAACACAGTAAAATTTTACAGTATTTACAAAACTTATATAAAACCCAAATTATTAAAATTATTATCTGATTTAATTTGAATCAGAAAATAAATGTATCATATTCTGTATATACCCGATAAGTACCAAATAGTTTCCAACGCATTAAAATGTATACAAGTTTTTATTGATATTGGGTCAAATCGGATACCAACCTTCTTAATAACTCCATGCCAATAGGAAAATCGTATGTACTCGACTCTTGGTCTGTTTTCGGTTCACTAGTAAGATTCATTTCCTTGCTCCAAGCGATGAGACCCCTTTCCTCCGGAGTACCTATTTACAAATAAACGATTCAAAACGATCCGTATGCAAATATTGAATGAAGTTCAACAGACAACGCGCAAAGCTTTCGTACCTGGTATGGTATTATCCAAAAAGCAGCCGAGTAAACCTCCGACTAATATACTCGTGCTGCAAATAACGGTGAACACGCTGTCCAACACTTCGTTTCCGGTTTGAATCACATTCGGATGAGCGACAATCCACTTCGGTAAAACCTGCAATTGTACATTCAAATCAAATATTTCATAAAACGGGTTTTTGCCTTAAACCTCTTAGTTAATGTTAAATAAAAAAAATTGACATTTGCAATTTCTTTATTGTACTCTTGAAAATGTGGCAAAATGCACTCATTTCAAACATTATTACAAAACAAATTCAATTTTAGTATTATCTACTTCATATAATTATACCGATAATTAATAAAAATAATAATTCTTGAAGAAAATTCTAACAGACGATTTTTCTAACAAATAACAAATCTAACCGTTTTCAATTAGTTCAAAAATATTTAACAATATTACCATTTTTTTATATTAAAAATGTATTCTCGTCTGCTTTTCTTAGTGACCAGGGTTCAGATCCATACAGTATTATTTGTTCTATCACTAAAATATAATCGTGTTGCTAACTATTTAATTATATAATAATTGAAATAGTGTATTTTTTTAAACTAAAATAGTTATTCATGTATTATAATATATTATTTATATTTATAATTTATTATTATATATATATAATTAAAGCAGATTTTGTTATTTTGATAATTTTATACGAGCCAAGTAGAAAATTAGTCATTAAAGTAAACAAATACAATGACCGGTTTATTTTTAAAATGTTCAATAAATATCACAAATATCGGTTTAACCAGTTTAAAAGGCATTGTGCGCATATTAACAGTCATTTTTTACAGTGATATTATATATATAAACATATAGACTGGGTTTTATAGTTTTACATACCAAAGAGAAAAACATTGAAAATCCGATAATGTATAAATTCCTCGAAGAATTCAAATGAACATATTGTAGAGCTGATAAACCTATAAAATCAAATAACCAATTAAAATTTACAAACTAAAAACAGAACTATACTAAATAATTACATTTTTCAAATCAACGTATATTAGTCATAATGTTCTCTAAGGTATTTTTTCACTGGTTTTGTTTAGTTATTTTAGATGTTAAACTATTAGAATTAGTTAAATGATTAGAACAACGAATTGTTTGATATCGTTAAAATACGTTTAGGTGATTTGAAAAATGCAAAATATATTAATTGTTACCAAATGCGCAAATCATTCCGAACATGACACAAAACATTCCTCCGACAATAGGTTCAGGAATAATTATGAAAACGGCCCCAAATTTATTGAAAATACCTTGAATAAACATCAGTGCACTAGCATACTGTATTACACGTCTGCTGCCGATCTAAATAAACAAAACGAAGATTCAAATTTCAAATTTTCTTTTTAATATTAATAACACACGTATAAAAGGTATACGTATAAGGTATTGTTCGTAATCAGTAATTCGATTTTAATATAATGTCAGCAAATATGACAAGTAAAATAACAAATTTAATTTAAAAGTGTTTATAATTTACTATAACAATAATTTTAAAAGTTTTAGATTTTTTGTAAACTCATTAGAGTTTTGAAATTTAGTAGTCAGTAAATACGATTATTAATAATATATACATATTATACTTAGTAATTAATAACGTTAAAATGAAACACATTCCTTGGTTTCTAAAAATAGTTGACATAACCAGTGTAACATTTAATTCTAAACATTCTGTACAGATACGTAATTTGAATTTTTTACCTTTATGGTGAACTAGAAAAGAAATTTCACGCATATTGATTATGCTTTACGCTTAGCATTTTTGGTCGTAAGTCTTAGTTGATTAAACACGTGTCTATAAACGAACATTTAAATGCGTCTGAAAGGATTATTGTATATTAACCTTTGTGACACCAATCGCTCCAACGTTTTCCCCGAACGTGTTTGTTCCATTTCCACTGCCCCAAAGTCCGGCTAGTACTGTCCCGAGGCCTTCGAATCCGATTCCTCTATTTATGGCGTGCACGGGTGGCGGTGGAGCTCCTGATGAAAACAACAGTGTGTAATTGAAAGAGATTCAAACCGAACGCGTTAAATTCGAGTCTACGTCACTGCGAGAGTCCGAAATCAGTGAATGTTGCCGTTCACCGGTGATTGTTGACATTTGCAAATAGCACTGGTTTATGTGCAAAATATTTTATAAGATATTTACAATCGTTTATACACCGGTAATCGTTTTCAATCATAAAAATGGGTTTGGCGAATGTTGAACATTATTAGTAAACGACTACATACATTTTTATAACTCGGTGCAATTATAGTTCACCACGTTGTAGCAAATAATTTTTTTAAGTATACTTCACACACTTTTAAATTTAATGTTTGGCTTTATGCTAACATTTTATTTCATTTCATTGGATATGTCACATATACAATTGCTTTTACATACATTCATACATTACATTTAGAAATACTATAATTTATTAATTGATATAATTAATAATAGGTTATAACAATATAGTTATTATTTTTCTTTTATTTATATGAATATATATTTAGTAATATTTCTATAAATAATATTTAATTATGTTGTAACTTTTTCGTTCATTAATCAACACATTTATCTACTACATTTTGTGTGTGTTTCGAATGATTCAAATGTATAAAAATTTCGCACATTCAGCAATTGGCTTGGTGAATATCGACAATCTTAGGTTTTTATTATTTTACCGGACCAATTTTACCTTATCGCTTGGTTTTGAAAGTTAATATTTTTTATAAACTGTTTTCATATTTCAAACGAAAGTTTGACTAAATACAATATGACGACTAACTGTTTAAGACCGATTCACTGGTATTCGTGAGTTTTTTTATCATACCCACCACACATTTTTGCTGTTGTCGGATAGTAGCTTATGGACTCGACGGTGCAAGCCAGTACGCCCGCCAACATGCCTACGACGCCAGCCACGCTGACAGTCGGCCAACCCCATTGACCTTTGCAAGCGTACAAAACGAATAAACACCATAAATTCGTGTACTCGAACATGTCTCGTGCCGTAATGATGTCTTACCGGGATATGGCACTCGAAACCACGACGAGTCTTCTAGAATCCGAATCTTGACGTCCGTTCTCGCTGGATGTCCGACCGGAAAGTAATCGTACACCGTAAGTAGAGCGCACAATATCCACATAATCATTATGGTCAATAGCACCTGTAGATGATCGAATGAGGAAATGCATAATGTGCCAGTCGTCCGTGTAAACACGATTTATGTTTGCACATATTATATTGTAATGCGATTCCGCTTACCGGAAACAATTGGAAAACGTTAAACTTAATCATGGAAAATCCTTTGGCTTTACTATAGTTAGGAACTGGACACCTGACATCTGTCAGGAACTGTGAAAACAGCGTCAACAGTATGATTGTTCTGTGGGCAAAATGGTTCGTCATCAATATTAGATATAATACTATAAACTATCACCGGAGAGTATAAAACTATTGATTTCGCATTCAAAATGAACGCAAACGTTTTCTTTTCGGAGTTCATAGGTTTTATACTCAACGACGGTCCTATTAAACTTCGCCCGCTTACCCCATCGATATGCCCCAGTGCTTGGAAGCTGATTCTCCTGCGTTTTCGAACAGCGACAGACCCACCAACGACACGGTCGGCACGATGGTGAGCGGCGTAATGTACTTGATCAGTTTGCCGATCAGACCTAGAAGTGTCATTTACAAACAAATACCGATTTCAAGTTGTAGTTATTATTGTGTATACTGTGTGATTTCAAGCAATACATTTCGTCATCCTTAGATTACTTGTTTTCTTTCTCATATCGACCTCGGAAGTAGGAAATATTACTCGCAACTCTTTGTAAAACTTTGTGTCCTCAGCATTCAATAACAAAATTATATACAACTATTTTTTTTTAACTACACGTCAAGCCATTTTTTTTTTTGTATTTTCTGTATTTTTTTCTTTTAAGTATAAAAATAAAGATAAAATGTTTGCTAAAACTCTGAGAACAAATTAGATACATTTTTTTTTATTTCTCTCCCTCCCACCACCAAACGTTTAAAAAAAAAACCTAATTTTCATATTGATAATCGTATCACGGAATTACCGTAACAGATTGTTTCTAAAGGTTATAGGTTTAGGTTTAGTAGTAATACTTATGACTTTTGAAAATATGTGCAAGAGCCAAATAAAATAAAAAAATGTAATTGTAAGAATAATTGATTCCCTGCGCCTGAATATATACAGCACTAACTTACCGGAATATCCAATGAACACTTGAAACAAAGCGGCTACGGCAATCGCACCCGATAGTTCTCTCATGCGCACTTGCCAAAGTTCTTCTTGTTCCTCACCGGTCATTTTGCTGATAACGTCCGCGTTAGGACATCTCCACTGCGGTAGTTTTAATATTGCCAGCGTCGGAACAAGAAATGAAATCGTTCCACCTTGTACGATCGGCAGCCTACCGGGAAATTAATAATATCAGAACGGATTCCGTAAATTAATTTAGTGTTGAGTCAGTAAAAAAATTATTATTGTTTCAATACGCGATCTTAGGTATTGTAAAATGTGAAGTATTATTAAACGGAAATTCCAACACGTTTGTGTCAATATTTATTATTATTATTTAAATTTATCATTAAAAATAATAAATAATGACCTTATAAATTAAATTATTATTTTTATTAAATTATTGAAAATTATTATTATATTAAATTATATTATTATTATTATTATATTATTATATTACTATTAAATTATTAAAAATAATAATAATGACCTTATCAAGTTATACTTCTATGCTTAAAGAAAATGTAAATAATTGCTATTTTTAAATTTATTTCCTTATGTCCACATATTAGCGTTATTATGTTTGGTCGTTTCTCTGACATGTGTAGATATAAAGTACGAAATTGAAAAATGTGTTATACACAATATTTACAATTAAATTATTGTCTTAATTTATAGTTTCAAATTGTTACAAAATTATTTGATGAGAAAAATAATAATTTTTCAAAAAGATGTGCTTAACATAACACTGAATTCGTTTATTTTCGGTTTTAATTATTATTGCGAAGCGTTATCGACTGTTTCTATACGAATTAAATAAGATTCCTCATACATATTTTTCTAGCGTTGTGTTCAGTTGAAAAAACCAATATTTGATGTCAATAAATTCACACTGGTGTAACTTTAAATCGAAAACAAACATTAATTGAAAACAAATATTTCCAAAAATCACACATAATTGTTTTTCTCATCTACGAGTTCAAAATACTTTGAACTTATTTGACATATAATATTGAAAAATAAAAATTACCTGCAGCCGAATGTGACTTGTGCGAACGTCACTATTGCTGTTACGAATATCATTGTCGATATGATGTGACCTCGAGCAGGATCGTCTTCTTGCATGCATAGCGCTGGCGTCAAAATGAACGGGATCGATACGATCGCGCCGATCATCGTAAGATAATGCTGTAAAATACACACCATGTAATAACAATAATAAAACAAATACTTGCTATTAGCAATATATTTATACGGTGTGACTTTTTTACCATGATCCAAATTCCAAACTATATCTCAGGAAGTATAAATAAATGTTAGTGATATTAACATATAAGCGATGTTAAAACATATTCAAGTGAATAAAACAATAAAATGTTTCTTTAAAGTTAAAATTAAATGAAATAAAATAATAATAATAATATGTAATAAAATAAAATTATTGTAATGCTAATAAAAATTGTATTGCATTGCGTTATGAGTGGTAGACCGCGTACGTATCGTATACCACATACGACAAGAATACCGAATAATATGTAAGTTGACATTTGAAAATCAAAAGTTTACATTTATTTAAGATATACGGAGAGGAGACATAATTTTGAAAATAGTCTATAAATATTCCATCAGTAGCGAATTTTCAAAAATTTTCTGAGGGTCCAAAAAAAAATAGTACATCAAATTAATACAAAAACAGTATTGTAGTATTTTTGGTACTGGAATATGGATCACTACAGAGTGTCTGGGAGGGGGTCCAATACCCATAGACCCCCCGTAAACCACTGTATTCCATAAATGATCCGATAATGAATAACAAACTTCGAAATAAAATTTGCTTAAAACCTTGGCAGATAATTGCTAGTTCGTGATAAAAAAAAATCACATTTATACCTTTACTATAGGATTACATTTTCAAAACTGCAATAGTTTAAATTTTATACTTTTTAAATATGATCACCAACACTTTTTTAACATACTTGTAAAGCCATGAAGATACACAAATACCATGGCGGATTATCGTCAATACCGTACGTTATAGACAGCCCATCAGTGTTTTTAGAATTTGAGATTCCAGTGGTATCAATAGTTTGAGTTGATACAATATCATTCCACTAAATATACAAATAAATATAATGAATTAGTCATGTCCGTTTAGTGTTTTACAAATGATTGATTAAAAACACAATTTACACGTGTTGGGTATTTTACTCGTATTATAATTTAGGTTAGATGTTTTTATTATTTTATGTTCAAATACATTTATTTTATATTTAAAATAAATATATTTATAAGGCATATAAATAAAAATATGCATTATTTGGCAAATGCACAATCAAAAATGTAAATTAAATGCAAATATCATTAAAGTAAAACGAATGGAAATAGCTTTAAAAGAAACAAAAACTATTCTTCGAATTATACATTTTATCTAGTAAAAATGAAAAGTATACATTTTAATTTTTTTATCCCAGTACAAATACAAAATATATCTACATAAACTTCATTCAAAATATATCGACATAGTTCTAACAATATTATAATCTAATAGATACTTAATTAGTTATTAGTTAGATAAAAATAATCTATATTTTATATTTTAATGTAGGTAAAACTACACTATCATGTATCTAATGATATAGGATTACATTTTTCAATATTAATTACCTATACTTTGTAGATACTTATTATTTAGAAAAACATTTTTTAACATTTGGTTCCTAGTTTAAAACATTTTATACCAACCATTCAGTAGAAATTAAGTTTTTAAAATAATTAAAGTTTTAAGTTGTCTTATAAAAAAAAAATTGTTTCAACTTTGTTTTCAGATAATGTGTCTACAAGGATGATTCATGCGAAAAATTACAGTAAAATAAAATATTCTAAACATTATAAACTACATCAGGATTGATAATTGATTTTTTTTTAAATATAATTTTAATAGATAATTGATTTATGTAATAATCTTAATTTAGACTTAATTAAAGTTATGTTAACATACGAAAAAACTCAATCAATGATTTAAACACAATTATATGTTTAAAATAGGTAATTTTTTTAATACAAATAAGTAATTAATAATTATACTTAAATCGTTTAATCTTATTGGAGAACATTTTGTACTTTGAGATTGAAAAATATAGTGTTTCCGCCAAGCGATTACACTTAATTGTTCAGCTGTACAAATTTGTGTGACTTAAATTCTGATTTTTTTTAAGTCAACATCGTATAATACTTGTATACGGTATGTGTAATTCCCAGAATATTTGTTACGGGAAAAATAAATGTGCATTTTAATTTCAAATTTGAATTGAAAATAAATTACATCATCAATGTATATATATGTATTGTAAAATAAAAATTAATCGTTATGTAAATTAATTGAAAAGAGCACATTCGTGACTAATAATTACAATACAATATTGACTTACGCTTAAACTGATGTTTACAAATCCTTTAGAGTCATCCATGCCGACGTGTACTTCGCGTTAAGTATTGGTAGATAGTAATTTTGACGGGTTACCGGATTCCGGTGGAAGTCGATTTATTGTAATGGAAACTAGAAATTAAAACAGCAAGACGCGTATGTAAATCATACCGAAATCATTGGAAATGGTCGATAATTACGATACATTGTTCAACAATAAAAGCCATAGAAGTCGGTAATCCAGCTCGTAAAATGTGTATGTTATCTTATCGGAGGGGGGGGGGGAAACAAAAAAGATTTAATCTATATTTATTTAAGCCTCAAGAAATAATGCGTTAACCACTTTGTTGGCGTATACAAACTACAGGCGGTATCTATGTTACATAATATTGGTTTAGCGGTCAATGTCGATGAAACGAGAGTTTCTGTGAACTATTTGCACTAGTCTGTCTTATCAAGTTATACATAAGTTGTACATAATATAAAATAACGTCGTACGGTTGAATATCAAACTAACTGAAACATTAAATACGTTCGATTATTATTCTGACGACTACCGTCGTTAAATTACTACGAATTTAAACAATAAAATAAAAATGTACACCAGAATATTGTCCAGTACGATATTTCTATGCGTTCAAAAAAACAATTACATAAAATATTTTGTCGGAAAATGATATAAAAAAATTATTTATTTTTTTTGTAGGTTTACTGATTATCTTATATTTCTGTTTGGTAAAAATTATTTCTCATGTTAAAAACGTATTCCGCTCTATGTTATTGATATTTTCATGAACCCATTGTACGATTAAACGAAACCTTTTATACAACTTAATGAAATAATGTCCAAGAACTGTGGTATACCGTGGTCGAAGTAATTTTTTCCATAAATACGTTCGGTAAAGACATTTTTTTTTGGTTTTATGTCTACTGCTATTTTTGTTATATTTCATTACTTTTTTATATCATATAATAACTTTTAAAATAAACAACTAGAATACAATTAAATAATAAAATTAAAGAAAATATAACTAAATAATCATTAAAAAAAAAAATTAAAGCTAATAAAATATCATCGACGTATATTTTAATAAAAAAAACATTCCGACAGGAAGAAATTGACAATGGACACGATAAAGAGGTTAGGAAAAGGGAAAGGAAACGGCGATTAAACTTCTCGATATTTCCGAATAACTTATACGTTTGTTATACCTGTTTTTGATGTTTCGATTCCCTCGTCGAGAACTTTAAAATTCTTGATCGTACGGTTAAATTGTCATATGAATTCATACGACGACGGCGACGACGGCGACGGCGACGACGACGACACACACTTCGATTCGATCGAACAATTTGACGACTAACATTCGCCGTCGGACGAGTAAACAAGTTCAACCGACATTGACCGCGTCATATTCAACAGTGGTGTCCGATTCGTGGCGTGCGATACGTTTTATAAAACGGATTGTCGAACGATGTTTTTATTCGTCAACCGATGAGCGATAACAGTAATCGTACGCATTCGTCGCGTCGTTTACCGGCGAAACATAGACATTGACTATATATATATATTACGTATACTCGTATACTGTGACGATCGGTTTGTTGTTTGTTTCGACGAGCAAAAATCTAGATAAAACCACAAAACTGTCTGGGAATGTCTGATATATATATATATATAAGGACCCGGAAACTATGGAGCGTCACTACTTACCACGTTTTACGAAACTATACGAACGAAACGACAGCGCCGAATATATTCTCAAATGTCCGGTGGAAATTCGAAAATATCATTACACCTCTCCGTATTCCGACCGAGTCAAAACGGAAACCATCATTTTCCAGCTGCACGGACGCACGCCCAATAATATTCCAAACAAATTCAAATTTATTTTGTAATATTAATAATAACGATTTCTAACGAAATTGACGTACACGATTGGTACAAACGAAAACTGTAAAATATAAGTCCGTCGGTATGTATTGTACGAGAACAATTTTGGGGTCCTATTTTTTATTTGTGCGCGTCTAAAATCATACGAAACGAATTAACGAAAAACACTCGCGACGATAATTATTATAATAACTGTCGAGTTATTAAAACGGATTTCTGAATTTGTATTTTGGTCATATCTAATTAACAGTGTCTAGTGATTTTTAACGTCCTATCATTTCCGTTTCTGTTCCTGAATTTCACCGAAAATAGCTCAAAAACATTATAAATAAAAAAAAAAGTATGGATTCTTCGTTGCTCGCGTTAACCGTTTCGCGCACTCACAAACTAATCGTTAATTAATTATTTTATGACTAAATGGAATTTAATTTATCGCGTCCTAAACAAAGAGTTGTTAAATAAAATTCAATAACAATGCGCATAGATCCATCCAATATGCGCACGATTACGGTAATAAAACACTACATGTTGTGCAAGTAAAACAACAAAGAAAAGAACACATTTTTCTCCATGTTATCGCGTCTGGTCTTTATATATTATGGCTACGTTAAACATCATATTATATTGTATATAAATAATTGCATTATATAACGCGCAAAACAATGATCTGTTACAGACTTATTAAACACCCTTATTTTTATTGTCGTATACCTTATAGGAAACGTCTTTATTCACATCGTTTTGATAAATTAGTGTAAGAACTTCGTATATTAAAATTGCAAGAGTAAATGAAAGTTCTTAACGCTGAAAATATTATTTACTTTGATAAAAATGTATGTTTTGTCACAAAACACAAAAACGTAAGTATTAATCGAGTTTCTACTGTATATAGCATTCGAAAATATCGAAATTTATTATTTTATTGTATATTTTATATTTGGCAATACAAAATTAAAAATAAATATATATTTACTAAAAACTGCAAAATAGTTTTTAAACAAAAGTTTTGTTGAAAATACTACGAGATTTTATTATTATTTAAATATATATATTTACAATCCGTAATAGATTATACAATGAGTAAACAGGTCGATATTACATTTACTAGACTGGATGACGAGATTGAAGGCGGTGTCACACGAATAGTGTAATTAAAAACATGTGTCCTATAGACAGGCCCGGCTCAAGGGGTATACAACATAGGAAAACGCTTAAGACGGCATTTCAAGATTCGATGTTATACGTGATTTTTATAAAAATGATTACATATTATATTGTGTAATAAAAAATACGAATCTATAAATTATTTTGTTATAATATTTATATCAAATGACATATTGAACTTGTATAATATGCTCTTTGATTTTATATTCTAATAATAAATTACTAGATGCCCCCTCCCTCATTTACGCCTAAGAGAAAATATTGTATTTATAAACACGTGAGAGGGCGGAATATCATAACTTCGCCTAGATGTGTTTAAACGCTCGAGCTGAGCCTGCCTGTAGATGAGATAAGGTGAAATGTTACGGACAGTGTCGAATGGGTAGTCTCATGGGTTATTTACTGGCAATGTGTTTTTGTACGATTCGATTGTTTTACCGTAAGACGACACGAACAGAGTAATTGTCGTTTCGTTTTGACGTTGGTTACTGCGCGTTGTGTCTATTTTGTAATTGAAAACGTGCAACGTGGATTTACTTCGAACGTGTGAACAATCCGACCGAAAGACACTGCGAACCGTGAACATAACCGATACGGTAAACAAATCGAATCGTGCAAACCGGGTTGTAATCCGTTTTTCAACAACCCATAATCCATATTTGCTATTGCACTTGAATGTACTTGAGAAATTGGAAGCCAACTTCAAATTGTTGGTGTCGGTTTCATTTACTAGTTATCAGCTTTCTGTCAAATAAAAAGTATGTACGCATTATATTATTTTGCTTTTAATACATAGTACATAATTATTGGTCGAATAACACATAGTTTCTGCTCTTTCATAACAATGATAGAAATTATGTTTACTTATTAGAAGAATAATAGTACACCAAGTACAAGATTTAGTCAGTGGGTTTTTACAAACAAACATCAATAATAATTGTTGTCGTTTAAAAAAAGCCGCAAAAAAATATTAACTTCAATAGAATATTTCAATATTTTCCTCTACTTGGTACATGACTTAAACCACATTGTATTCATGTAGGATCTAACAAAACATGACATCATTTAAATCTATATACTTTAAAAAAAATGTATATTTCAAATGTTTATGACTATATGAACATATACACATTACTATATAATAAATATCCGTCTATATTTGTGGTTATTAAATTTTGGATTAACATATCGAACTACTCTGCACTATAAAAATATATATATATATCATACGTTAGTCTCAGGTAGACTAGTTCTTCCATACTAAAATTTAATGCCAAATTTGTTTTAATCAATTTGTAAAAAATTAAATATGTACAAGTAATTGGTGTGCGAAAATATAAAAAATCGCGTTGAACTATGGATTAATTAAAATTTGTTTTAAAACAACTGCTTAGTGTTACTTCAAATAATTAAGTGTTACCTTAGCACAATAATGTAAAATTGTATTACGTAATCGGTTTTAAAAATTACCTATTTACTATTTAAGATCGTAAAATATAAGTCA
The DNA here is from genome assembly GCA_019022885.1 of Schlechtendalia chinensis. Lineage (NCBI taxonomy): Eukaryota > Metazoa > Arthropoda > Insecta > Hemiptera > Aphididae > Schlechtendalia > Schlechtendalia chinensis. The sequence continues at coordinate 3,582,902 of CM032350.1, read as the reverse complement.
GGTAGTAGTTGACTATTCTTAGCAGACACACAACTAACGATTTTAATTTGTTATTACTATGTACTTTAATAGTCCGCCTCATTTAATTTAATTTATGTAATCAATTTTTGTTTTTTTACAGTAGATTTTTTGATTAAAACTCTTTTAAAGTTTTCTAACAAAGAAATAATTTAGTGTTTAGTATGCATGAAATATTTGGAAATTTTGTTTTTATTCTATTCGTATACAAATATCAAGTACCTTAAAGATACATAAGAGATTAGGAAAAACATAACATATGAATGTGTTGAAGCTTTCATGGATTGTTAATTTTCTGCCAATGTTTTCAGATTTATCCACGTGTATATTTTTGGGCTGACGTTTCGGAAACGTTACGCTTGCCTGTATAGTTACAACATTCGACAAGGTAACTACGCTCTGAGGATGGACTCTGAAATGAGTCCGAAACGTCAGCCCAAAAATATACACGTGGATAAATCTGAAAACATTGGCAGAAAACATAACATATTTATCAAAAATATGATAAATGAGTGTCATACAATAAAATAATCATTAAAATCTAAACAAGGATTATTAAAAATCAATAATTGACTTATATAACTTAAATATGCTATTTAAAACCATTTATTTTATTTATTCAAAATAGTTTAGACATTTTTTAACAAAAAAGAGTAGGTACGTAATATTATATGTTCGTTTAAGTATGTCTTTATTTGTTCATACTATATATATATTTAGATATATACATAAATATATTTAACATACTACGTATATACATTTTGACTAACAGTTTTTTGACAAATTTAATCAAAATTAATTATATATACACTTCATATGATTGCAACTGTATCTTCTTACTTGCTACTACCTACAAACAACAAATGAATTAATTATTATTAAATAATTATTATTTATAGTTTATAAAATGTTTCTAGTAAAACTTTAATTTAATCAATGATAAAAGCTAAAGGTTGATTCTTTAAATTTTACTACATATTTAAGATTATTAATTAATGATTAAATAAATTTTTATGAAATTATTGATAGTGTAAAATTACATTAGATAAGATATTTAACTATATGTATACAAATATATTTATATTATTACAAATAAAACTATATCTTTAAGTTCATGAAGTATTTTCTTCTTATAATTAAGTTATTAAAATTTTGTTGCTGGAACAAATATTACTTGGTGACATTTATCTGATGGCAAACTTTTGTTTCTTTTAATATTGTTTTGTCAATACAAAATATTAACCTTTTTATTGCATTTTAGGAAAAATGCCTCTCAAACTTAAGCTTACCACAGGCCTCCTGATTTCTTAAAACTGCTGTTTCTAGTTGTTCTTGACATGGTTACAGCAATCTTCTCTTTTGATCAGTAATAAAATAGTACCTTACTGCTTTGCCGAAAACACAAACTAAAAAAAAAAAGAGAAAAATTTGTATCACATATAAGTTTTATTTATTTAACAAACTGATACACCCATATTTGTTGTCTTTCTCTAGCTAATGATAACAAAATCACATTGCCCAGTTCTTTGAGTTAATATTCTTGTGGAATTTAGATTATCAACACCTATTAACAGTTTTAAAGATGAGAGCATTATCTCTGCTTTATTATCGATTTTTTCCAAATTATAATTTTAATGTAAAATATATATATATATATATATATATAAAAATAATATTTTGTTGTATTGCTCCTTAGATAGACAGAAGCAATAAATCTGGATATATAGTATCATCTTAACAGTAATCCTTCATTAATATGTTTCAACAAGATTGTACATACCTCCAACACGATGAGAGGCTCAGGAAAACATCCGTTAACAGTTTTGCGATACATTTGTTTTAACAATAAAGTAAAATTATTTGTAGTTATCGGTCGAAAACATTCTATCACAGCACACGCCTGTTCTGGATGACCAGGACGTTGAAACGACAGAAGACAATAGATACCTAAAATACAATTTATTACAATATTGAACACGATTCGTTAAAATGATCAGAAGACAGTTACTCTAATTCTGATATCATAGTGAAAAGACAAAACGTTATTATTCCATAACGCTTATATCAATCAATCGCCGTCGTCGTCGTCTCAACAACACGCACCGATTGTACGAGAAACAGATATGGACATTTGCTCGTAGTAGTTGACGGCGTCATAAGAGTCGTCTGAGAGACACAGCACATATACCACTCGATGTCGCGTCTTATTTTCATAAAGATAAAATATTCACTGTAAGCAACGAAAGTGTGTATAAAGTAATGCGTTTTATAATTATAAAAACTAGTAGTAAAATAAACAACGATTACAGTCTCAGAAGATCGTACAAAACAGCTTCGTCTTCGATGATCGGTCGTCGCAACGTAACATCGTATCGTGATAATATTATCACCTCTAGTGTATGTTCTACGATAGCACGGTTAATAAATATTAACCGTGCCGCGGTAGTACCTACGATGGAAATGTGTTGGTATCATTTTCGCGGCTTTTTTGCCGTTTCAAACATTTATGCATATCATAATAATATATTATATATTATAAGTCTATGATATCATGGTTTACAATTGGCTATATGATTTTAATAGATGTCATTGTAGCCGGTTACTACAACTTTATGTCTAAATCTAAGACATACGATTCAACACTTGGGAAAAATAATAAAATTCCCTCCTTTTCAAATGTTTTTAAGGCGATTTCCAAACGGTTTAAAATAACATAATAACTTACTTTTTACCAAGCCCATCGTTTCGCACGCAATTTACTTTATTTCGCGTCGTACGTGAAATAAAACCTTAATCAATATAACAAATGTTTTTGGTCAACAAACGCATAAACACGGTACGATCACGTAGCACTGCGTTTCTCATCAATTTTGTTTCACTTGCGTGTAGCCCTTATCGATTTAAGTCGGCCGAAGTTTTATTCTCGTCCGTCCGTGTATTGATTCCATCACGGTTAATGTGTAGGTTAATTCGTTCGAGAAGCAACTATTGTTTGTGAATATTCATACGAACGTAAATCATCACTATTCGTGATAAAACGTAGTGCAGGTACATTTCGAAACAATCGACATTCCAACGAACGATGAATATTTATCGAGAAAGAAATCGATATCAAACGAACACGTTAAAAACAATCATTTTTTGCCGCGGTTGGACTGCGTGACCTACACTTTACATACGCTTAGGACCGGTCAAACTCTGCGACCAATGTTGTGGTAACGTCACGTCCGCGCGTCATTAACTATTGTGTTGTCTTGTCGTTTTTCGCGTACTCGCGTATTCTTTGATTGTCGTCGCGATATTTTGTGCTCCGAGCTCGCAGCCGAATTCATTCATTTGATCCGTAGAACGAAAAGCGAAATGGTCGTCAAGCCCAAAGAAGTAATATCGTAAATGATTGTAATGATTAATTCATTAATCAAGCTAACCACTTTTGACCTTGCCCGTTTAGAAGTTGGATTTGCGCGGTCCGAATTCCAAGCACGTGCAGCTCATTTCCGTAGACGATCACGTATTGATCGTCAAACGCGAGTACGCAATGGTGTTCAAAAGCCTCAAGAAATCGGTAGCGCAAAATTACTCAAAACACCGTTCGAACATCATACGTGTGAATTTAACGTAAGTGTTGTTATACATACTTAGGTGTCAACATTTTTTATATATGTTACTGTGAATTTGTATGTTACCACACATTCACAACCATGATTTGTTAATATTAACAATTATGTTGGATCCAAGAATCAGTGAACGGTTAATGGTTTTCAATGGAGACCTGGCTATTGAGCACAGTCGTTTGAGTGTTTTATTGAACGTTTGAGTAAAACGTTAGACTCAAAAGCAATCATTAGTTATGAATTCTGATGATGAGTTGTACACATTTGACATTAGTTTTGAGTATGTTGGACATTAGTCGATTCGACACATTTACTTAAATATAATATAACTATTACTTTTAATAAAACATTATCACTATAAAATGAAATTAATGATACATTTTATTTGCAAAATATTAAAAAACACCAATATGAATATTATAATATGGATTGGTTTTTGTGCTTCAAACATTCCTGTGCTCTTGATCATCATCACTCTTGTCGCCAAAGTCAAGTTATAAACACTATATACTGTGGCCAACTTAATGTTTAGTATACTAATGTTACAAATTTAACAAATGGTATGGGTTGATATCGGTTCCATTACATTACATATTGTACAACTACATACGTACACAACTTTTTCTATAATTTTATTACTACAGTTTTTCTGAAGGCATTTGAATAGATTACTTTATATATATATATATTATAATTAATTTATAAAATGTCAAAAATTTGTCAACATCACTTTGTTGGTTTTAACATTATTATATGTATTTACGTAAGTATATTGCAATTATTTTATTGTACAACTTCTTAACTGTTAGAACTTGAGTTTTGATGTGTTTTGTTTTCAACAGTTCAAATGTTGTTGACAAAGAATTGTTCTTTTTATTTTATCTTCTCTAAAAATACAGTAATTAGGTGCTTTGTTTTCTGTAAGCCCCAAAAAGAAAAAATTAGGTGATTTGTAAGTCTTAGATAGTATTATATAAATTAAAAAAATAATTGTAAATAGCATATTTATTTTATGAATAATTAACCATTTTAATAACATGAATTTTTGTTTTTATTTTTACAGTGCAAGACTATTGATAGTGATGTGTAGATTTTTTGAGCATTATTTTAGGTATGGACGTTATACAACAGCATTTAAATTACCAGATGATAATTTAATTGAAAATTTGCACAGTAATACACAAGCAGAATATGTATATCTTAAATTTTATTTTTACATTAGAACCAAACTAACTACTATACTACCCAATTAGTCTATTTAATAGTGTTAATCCGAAAATGAATTCAAATTGTATACATTTAACTATTATTATTAAATTGTAGTGTTGGTCAATTATATTAACAATGTTGTACAATATTCAATATGTTAGAATTTTTTTTGGTATTTTCACTATTAATTTCATGTAAAATTGTTGAAATAATTGTGATAAAATTTAGTTAGATGCATTCTATTCAATTATTAGTGAATGTTTAGCTTCAAAACTATATGGTAAAAGAAATAATACAAAAATTAAGAAAAGTAGTCGGTTTTTTTAATAGAAATATCCAGTGATTAAAACAAATAATTCAATGTTTATTTTAACTACTGCTTTTGTAGTATTAAATTTTGTTCTCAAAACACAGTAATGTCTAAATTAATGAATAGTTTATTTGTATTCATATCAATAATTCAAAATATATTATTGACTGATAGCATTGAATTGTATGTGCTTAAATGTAAGACTAATACTTTATTTTTTATATAATATTATACAAGTTTTTATTTCTTTTATTATAACTGTACTATTTGAATATTATGTATGTTATGATATAAATGTATTTTTCCACAAACATTCAGAATAAATACAATTTGACATACAGCTTTGTCTTCTTTTATTAGATTTATCATTATCTATATGTATTTATACCATGTGTATATTTGTTAAGTTAATTTTTTAAATTTTACATCTGTTTTTATAATTCAATTTTATGGTTGTTAAATCAAAAAATAAACTAGTTTGTGTACTATGTAAAAACTGAAGAATAAAAATGTTTTACTGAGTATAATAGACACTTTTTGGTTGTGAATACTCCTTTTTTCGCAATTGGATCTTTTCGGTTCTAAATAGGATTTGAATTATGATTTATCGAATGTTGCAAACCTTGTGAAGATTAAAATAACTGAAAATAACATTTTATTAAATCTATATCTAGAAAAAAATTCTGAACTGAAAAATATTAGTTGTATAATACTGTAATATGTATATAAAATAATAATCAATATATTATATTTTACGTTTAATTATCGTTAATGTTTTCTATAATATTGTGTTAGGTATCTATTACTGTTTGGACCATGCAATGATTTCAAACATGTTGGTTCTCACTAAATACTAATTCTATATACTACTGGTTCTATGTAATTCTTTTAATAATACTCCAAATAGTTATTCCAAGATTTGAATTATAAACCATTAATTAATGGTAAAAAATTGATTTAGAACATGTTGGTTTTTAGCTCACAAATAGATGCATTTTCTAGTTCTTTTCATTGTAGGTAATATTGGGTAGCCAACCAGAAATAATATTTTTAAGGAAAACTTCAACAATCATTTATGAACAGGAATGAGAATTAATGAGTTAAAAATTTAAGTTACATAAATTTATTGTTTTTCATAACATAACTCACACGAATTACTATTTTAAATGAATAACTAATTAACTTAAAAGATTTACTTTTTACTTCAATGTAACGTAATCTTAACAAGTTATCATTAAAAATTATAAAATGACTCTGAGAAATTTAATAAATCATATATAATCAAATTTGTCCAAGGTGTTCGTAAATGTTTTCATTGTCGTTCTATTGTTATTTATTGTGGTAAAAACCATATAAGTATATTTTATTACTTTTAATATAGATAATGACAGAAATTTTAAATGTACAACATAATATTTATATCAATTCCGTTTTAGAAGAATTACATATTTATAAAGAAATTTAACACAATAAATTTAAAAATATCTTAATATACAAACAGATTTTAAAAATAACATTCTATATCAATATATGTATTAGATAATATTAATATCACACCATAGTTGCAAACATTATATACACAATGTCTTTGCTTTTTGATATATTTTTATTTTATATTTATTTATTTATTTATTTTTTCTAACTCCATGTCTTTTTTGTAAATATTGTAATATTCATAATATTCTCTATGTAATTTCTATCTTATTTGTTTATAGAATTTTTTCTAATTAATTTAACTTTTAATTTATTCCTCAGTTGTATTTTATTTGTATTAACATGATGTCATCATTTTGTAAAAACCGATAGTAATAAACACACATATACAACAACTTTTATATTTTCTTTTTCTTTAATCAACGTAATACTCATTGGCTTTTTTGTATATTTAAGTACAAATATTTATATATATATATTGATTCATTTAAATATATATAGTTTTATTTTATTTCTATTCGTTAATTCTTTTATTTCTCTTATTTTTTATTTATTTATTTAATTTTTTGCATATCCTTTTTACTCTTTATTTATTTTTGTTTCGCTACTTTATTATTATATTTTATTATGGGTATATAAATCATTACTTCGACAAACACACTTCATAATCAAATAACATTTTTCCCTTGATTGCTTATCTAGTTGCTTATAACTTGAAATAGTTTTAAAGCATTTTTAAATTGAAATATGTATTATTATATTTTATTGAGTACTGGCTGTTAATTTCCCAGTAATTGAACATGTATTTTTAGTAAACTAAAACGTTTATATTATTATTGAGTTAAATTTAAAATTAAAAATTCTAAATCCTAATATTTTATATCAAACTGTACCTGGATATGTCTATATATCAATAAGTGTTTTCTTAGGCAAACCAACAAAAATGAATAGGTTTATCGTGTAACAATTAAATAAAACCAATTTTTAAATTATTAATTAACTCGACTTTTTGAAATATATATTATACTTTATAATAATATAAATGTTAATATAAAACAAAGCATGTAATTCCGAACTCGAAATTAGATTACTCTCTACGTGGCCATGTTCAGTCTAAGATAAAAACAATACATTAATTTAGGCACGTTATGTTCATTTGCTGGTATAACTCGTTTAATACCAAATCGTTATACATAACTTGTAATTCAAGTCATTATTTATTGCGGCAAAAAGGATAATGTACATTATATTTATGCAAACAACAACTCAATAATAAAGTGGTTGACGTGAAAATTCGTTTATTGTCGATGCGAGTTGCTCAGGTTAGACGGCGGTCTAAGTATGAGCCAAGACGCCGGACGTTTTGGGCAGGAGGAAGTGGAACTTATTGTTTAGATAGACGAGAGGGCAGTCTTTTATGAGCTAGTAGCCAACGATTGTAGTGTAGAGAAGTACTCGTTTTTAATCTACACCGGGAGGTCAATTGTTTCCGGCGCTCAAAAGTGTTATTAGCCGACGACAGTGTCGTATATATATATATGTAATGTACATGAAAATTTCAACAGTTACTTTCAAAATACATCTCGTTCATTTCTAAGCTCAACGTTACATAATTTATAATGATGAGATCGGAAACGACTTTCGAGATGGAGTCGATGTCATTTTATCGCAAACGCGTTACGACGTGCAAAGTACCGTTATCGGAAACGCCGAACGAAACGACAAACAGCTTGACAGATAACGCGGGACGAACCGTTTTAATTAGACGAGGTTTCGATGGCCCGAGAGATTATCGTGACGTCGGTCGGTAACGTCGCGAGTGTTATTTATACAGCGCTAGGCTATAGAGGCCACTTAACTGCGCGTACACATTTCGACGGAACGATCTATTCGACTGTATTCACGGACAGACGGAAAGATCGACTGGCGTTTGTACAGTGAACGTCTTGTCGGACAAGGGAAAACGTCGAAAACGTGTTTGAAAAAAAAAAAACATTCGGCGAAAAATGGAATAACGACGGCAAATTCTCAAATTCAATCCGGATAAGCAACGTGAATTTAATGGAAATTAAAAAAAAAAAAAATACTGGACTTTCGTGCGCATGTTTGGTTTATAACGACAATCAGTTGGTTTGCCGAACGTTGATTGCCGGTACGTTTTTCACGTCATTCACCGTAGTAAACATGTATATAAAAAATAATGATAATAATAATATCGATTTTCTCGTCCGTAGCAACGGGACCGACTGTTTACGATATCTGGAATGTACGAGGTAAAACATTTGGCCGATAATGTTTCTTTTTTTTCGTGCGATTGTGTTCGTTTATCGCGATATGATATGATAAGTTATAAATGATCCGTCTACAGCTCGCATTGTTGTAGGAGGAAACCGGTCACGCGGAAGGCGATCAAATGTCGCGCGTCAAACAGTTGCAGGACGACTTGTCCGTGGCCCAGGCACAAATAAAAGTGAGTTGACCCGACGAAAATCGATTTTGTAAAGAGTAACGCGGTCGTCAGACGAACCGTTAAACGTTTTTAACGCAATCAGAATCTGACGACGGAAAACCGATTGCTGAAAATCGCGGAGAGACGGCAGGGGAACGCGCTGTCCAAGTACGAGGGAACGCACGCTCAACTGCCGCAAGTGGTCATGTCGTACTCGGAGGACATGCGTTCGTTGCAGACCCGACTGCGGCGGATGAAGAAATCGTACCGAAACCTAGAGAACAGCTACCGGACGCAGACCGCCGAGCTGCTGGCCATACAGAAACAGCACAAGCACTTGCTGGACTTGACCAAGAACAAGCAGCTCGGCGAACGGGAGAAATTGTCCAATCAGCTGGAAGAGGCCGAAAACGTGATCAAAATGCAAGAGAAACAAAATCAGGTGATCACGATAATCAGTAATAATTATATTACGTTCATTACCATAGCCACGAATGGCTTCGTTTTAAAGCAGCTTAATAACATTTTATCATACTGATTTATTTCGTAACCTGCAGGTGATGATATATTGAACGTATGAAATCAACCTAATTTCGTTTATGTTTGAATTATTAGTTAAAGAGTTTGGGCGTTGAAAGAACGCAGAGTAAATAAATACATCACATTTTTTCAATAACGTCTATACTAAGTATATTTGTCTCAAAGTTCTTGCAAATTTTTATTGGCCTGAATGACGTTAATATTTTAACGAGCCTTTTGGTCTAGACTGTTTATGATATCTAAATGATCCTACGCCTACCTACTTTAAATTCAATGATAACGACGACGACGACGACGACAACGAAGAATAGTCATTAGTTTATTTAAACGAAACTTTCTTCCGACAACTGTACATCATAGTCTGAAGTACGGTCGAACCTACCCGTCAAAAAATATGCAATGCCCCAGTATATTTTTAAGTCCATTCTAGATAATTTCAAGTTTCAATGACATTGCTCTTTGAACACCAATACATATCATACTCCGAAACGGTTACCAACTTCAATGTACGTTACCTAACTTCAAATAAAATGTATAATATATTAATAATTAGTTAATATTGATATAGTAGCTATAATAGTTATTGAAACCATTAATTAATAAATAAATACAAACACAAATTAATACAATAAAAAATGGATTTTTTTAATAACGTTTAAAATAGTTTTCAGTGTATTTTTGCTTTTTTTAAATTATTTTTTTTTATAGTACTTTATAGTTTTGACATCGGAACTTAATGATGATCTGTAATGTAAATCCTGGTTGTTCTATACAAAAATTAATAATATTTTAAGTGTTTGGACAATGGCATTACAGAAATTTGGATAGTAGTTTTCTTCTATAGTCGTCACTATGTCGTAACACCATCCGTAGTATGCACAATTGAAATATCGGTTTTGTATGTTTTGTCGTATAGAATTTGATAAAAAAAATTGAGCTGCAAGACAAAAACTACCAGGTTCAAATAGTTACGGAAATTAGAAAAGCCAAGCAGTTACGGGCAGAATTGACGGACTTGAAGGAAACGAACATAAGACTCGAATTGAAAGTGGAAAAACTCAAGTACCAAAATTATGCCGGCAAGTACAGCTACGTATGGGGAGCGAGCAACAAATTTAGGACCCCATCAAAGTAACTATTTCGTCACGAATAGATGTTGTAATATTATATTGACTTTCGATTTCCGGTTGCCGTGTTACACTCGACTTAGACCGAAAGCACCGTCAAAGAATTCGTTGTTAAACGACGTGTGTCACAACAACCACGGCGATCACGTGGTAACGTTGCCGGACAGTGGAAAGGAATCGCTCGAACCGGAGTTGGTCCACAGCGATTCAGATATCAGTGATCACACTAAAGATTTGCAAAAGAACTTGATGAAGCAAATACACGAGGACATAATCAATAAACCGGACATGTTAACGGACGGCAGTTCGGATTTGTTTAAATCTTCCGACACCAAGTTGTGGTTGGATCACGAAATTTCTGAATCGATCCGGGTAATACACAGTAAATAGTTTTTATTATTTTCATTAAATCACATTCCTATTGTTTTATCACAGGGAAGAGACTTGTTGTCGGACGAGTGTAACGAAAATATTGCGGAAAAGTTCAACCCGATCGTTTCCGACAATCCGTTTACGTTGTACTCTACTTCTAGACTTGGGTCGATTGAAAATTTGCAGAAATATCCGCATAAATGTCTAATAGGACGATCGTCCGACGAAGATGAAGACGATAATGAAGATGAAGACGATAATGAAGATGAAGATGAAGTTAGTAGTATATCTTCCGTTAGTGATACCAGTTAACATATGTGTTCAAATTTTATTTTTAATTTCATTACTGATTTTTATCTTATATTCTAGCAAAGTGAAAAATGTATTATTATTACAATGATGTATTTTTAAAAAATAATTTTTATTTTTTATTTTGTCCATTATCAGTTTTTTGTGTCAGAGTTCTCAGATGATCTTTGTATACTTTAAACATTTTGGTAGTAAATTGTATCTAGTTGGTACTTCATTTGATATGTTTTTTTTTGTTTCCCCAATAGTTTCATTAAGGTAATGAAAAACTATCAAAAACTGTAAAAGCAGGCTAATTTTGATAAGAAATACTTTAGAATAAAAATCAAAGAGGAGATATTAAGCTATGCATTTGGTCGGACGATTTTACGAAATATCGATTTTACTCGATTTTATAGCTGTTGAAAAATGTGTAAAACCAAAAACTTAAGTAATTAATAGTTAATTTTTCAATCAGTGTTTCAGGAAATCGTCCGGTAAATGCAAAGTAGACACATCAACGAATTCATTTATGTTTCAAACATTAAAATCGTACTTAATTAACACTTTCAAAATATGGAAGTGCGGAAGGTCTATAATACACATATAAATATGAGTATTGCGGCCCTTTAACAAAATAATAAATCCGAAATACTTCCACATTGTATTCCGATCAGTATCAGTGAACTGATAGTAGTGATGACAGTGATTGTAGTGCAGCAGCGGTGGTATCAGTGAGAGTGGGTATGGCATAACGCAAAATCGATCACGAAAAAAAAAAGTTGTATCCAGCCCAAAAACCTAAATATGGCAATATAAGCTAAGCATATTAATCATAATCATTATTTATGATAAACTACTAGAGAATCGTTTTTTGAATACATTGATTTATCGTTGCTTTCAAATTTAAAATATTAATAAAATTCTAAAAATCACTGTTTAATTAACTGACTTATTTGACAAAAGCAATAAAAAAAATAAAAAAATAAATTAACTGACTTAATCTAATTCATATCACCTGCGACTCGCTACCATTTTTTTTTAATTTTGACTTTTATAAAAGATTTAGCCATTTTCAGTTTCATTAGTGAATATAAGTACTGTTGGGATTTTAATTACAAACTATTTTACAAAAGTAAAAAATAATAAATTAATCTAGTTTTTACTTTTTTAATATATATATAATATATATAAGTATAATTGTAACTAATTAAATTAATTAATTAATCGTAGAATAAGTTACACAATTTCATTTTAAATGTTAAACAAAAAATGTAATTTTAACTTAACTTAAATTTTATGACTAGTAAATAGATACTAGTATGTTTAGTTTACGTATTTATACGTGATATAAATATCACCCTTGATAATATATATACATATTTTTTAAATAATGCCAAAAGTATTATTTACTAAAAATATATTTAGCTATATATAATTACATTATATTATATTATTTTTAATGAGTTTTATGCTTTTATTCATATTTAAATTTCAATATGATTTGATAAGTTTTAAGGCTCGATCGTTTATGTGATACTCGGGTTTGTATTATATTGTTTTATCGATATTTTCGTTAAACAAAAGTTAGAACTGTCGTAAGTTTTGTTGTCAATCATTGTATAGGTACGGCTAGATTTTTCGGATATGATTGTATGTATTTACTATATTGTACTAATATAGTAAATAAATTCTTAAAACATTTTTATTATTATTAGTTTTTTTTTTAAATCATTTATTTACTATAATGTGATTGTTGTGTGACAATCAACTATCGGCAGTTTCAGCACTCATTGAAATTTTGGGATCAACAACAATGTTTAAGTTGTATCAGGTATCACTAAGTAAGTATGGTTGAGCACGTGTTCGTGTTTATGTAATACACCGGGACGGCAGTTTGTCATTTGTTAATAATAGTTGTCATGCAAAAGTAACACATATATATATAGATCTGAATTTTATTAAAACAAATATTGTCGTACATCGATTTTACTTATATTATATGCATATATATATATATGTGTGTGTGTGTATTTGATGGAGCATTCCGTGATAATATTAATGGCTGGTTCAGGAAATTATTGCACAATTTCAAAACATATGAATCATATGAACGTTTAAACATGATTCGGCGACAAATTTACCGACCATCTCGTGAATTTGTTTGTCGACGACACATATGCTGGCGAAAATCGTCAACCGATCCAACGTGTACGGATTCTGTAAATCAATAATAATCGTACACACGTTTCATTAGAACCAAAAACGTTCAAGAGCAAACACGTAACGAAAATGCGATTCGATGAATTCAAATATTTCATTGTTTACTTAATTTTAAGTTAATAACCGGAAATCGTGTAAATTCTCGCGCGGCTGTTATTATTATGTGCTTATAGCTACCGATCACGTGTTATCTACCTATAGATTATATAATATAACTATATAATCAAGTAATCAGCTCCGTTCCTCCCCGGGGACGTTGGTTCGGAAAACGAATGAATTCGTCCGTCCTCTGATATATCGATATTTTTTAATATAGTGAAATAAAATCGTGTAAAACTTGATTTGTGACGATGATTGAATAGAATTAAACACTTATTGCTGAATTTAAAGATAATAATATTTTCAAGTGCACTTCTGCTAGAACTGAAGTCACGAAATGCGATAAGTCATAAACCTGAATACTATTACATACATGTGTTACGCACAAAAGCCGAAATTGGACACGTCGCCAAGTGCTATTTCCCCGGACAAGCAATTTAAAGCCAATAATAATATTACAACGTATTGTTTTGAGCAACTCATAATTCTAAAATAAATAATAAATAAATAGAGCAAAGGTGGACTTTTTTCATTTGGGGAGGTGAATATGCATTTTAACATTTTATTATGTTTTATCATAGGCTTAATTTCTGAAAGTGCAAAATAAATCAATAGTTTTAACCGCCTTTACAAAATCACTCGAAATTTATAATCATATTTAAACTAATGTATGATGATATGCTAAATTATCTACGATAGAAAAATCTGAAAAAATGTTGATTTTTAGTGGAACGGGGATGTATTTAATGATCTACCATGGACATTTTTTAGAAAAATTAAACAATAAAATTGTCGAATACGTACTCGGGGCAAAGAAAAGCAGTTTTCCGTGATTTTATTCAAAATACTTCTGTAGCACGAAAAGACGTCTAAGTCTAACCCAAGTTCTAGATATTCGGGTTTGGCCATTTCGCCAATTTTGTCCTTGATGTCCGGTCTGATCTCCACAATCTTCAAATAAATGTCCTGGAATACACTATCGACGATCACTTTCATCTGTAACATATGTGCCATTACGGATTAACGTATACCACGTTATATATTACACAAAAATACTTCATTATTTAGACGTATTTCCATCGTCGATTTTTGTTTCTCGAGATCTGTAAACTCATCATCCGCTACTGATTGATGTTGTGTGGTGCGTTCGTGTGAATCCAGACTGGATACTGTTATCTATTTATTATATATTTGTATACATGCATAGAAACAAAGATAAAGACGTGTAAATATTTTAGGCTTTTGCAGGTCACCTCATCGCTAATATTCGTCATCGAGCGGTGAATGTTCTAAATATATAAATTACTTTTTCCTCCGTTACTTCCGACATTCCCATAACGGTCGAGGACTCATTATTCTCGCACATCCGGTTCCCGATAAAAACGGAAAGTTTTTCTTGACCAATTCTCAAATCGCCGTATACCATAACGTCACTTTGGTTGACGATTGTTCTAACAATATTGTAATTATTGAATATGGTTCTTTTCACCGCAGAACATTTCAACATCGTCTATAAAAACGATTAAAATTAAAAAGTATTTGATGATTTCCGCGCAAGCAAATAGTGAAATAAATAGAGTACACATATATACAACGTGTTAATGTATCAAGTGTATTGTTTAATTTGAACAAATTGGTTTCTTTTAAATGTATCGCTAAAGCATGAAATGCGCGACATACTGCGTCTAAGTCTTCCATCCACGTGGCACTAAACAAATCTGCTAGACATGTATTATATTGTCCGGATTGAGTTTCACAGTAGCAGCCGGATGATATTTGTCTTGGCCCAGTCGCAGTTACTGCCAAAACTAATTAAAATATGTATTATTCGGAATTTTACCATTGAGTAATTATTCAAATTACATTTTAAAATCTAATTATATCGACAAAAATTGTGTAGAAATATGAAAAATTACGAAGGATAATATTTAAATGATTAAATTGATAAACAGGTAGTAAATAGAAATATGAGATAAATAGATCAACGTAATGATTTATTAAAATAAAATAATTACACGCTTAAAATGTTATAAGCATAATTTTAAAATGTAAAATTTACTATTCGTTATTAGTTTTAAGTTAAAACATAATTTTAATTACGAATATAAATATTTTGCAAATTTAAACTTACCATCAATATTTTCACTAAGTATTCCATCAAACAAAGAACCCGACTTTGACGATTCGATGTACAACAATATCTTTTGAAAAAAATCATATTTTCATTGTTAAACATGCTTTTAACACGCATTCAGTAATAATTATTATTAACATTAACATAAAAAATTTCACCTGTTTATAACTTTTCGATTCATACATAGTATTGAGTGTGTTGTTCAGTCGATTGGCGTACAAAACGTCTTTTGGAAAATGTAATAATTTGCTCGATCCGTGACCAACAAAATTAATGAAAATTCTGTCGCCAGATCCTCTTCACATGAACAATTTCAAAACAACAAAATTATGTATGATATCTTTATAATGAATAATTAATTTGTCATTAAATAAAATTGTTTTATTGGCCTACTATCCGACCGCACACACATATTATTTATTGTATTCGTATACTTAATGATAACATTTGCATGCAATTTCTCTTAAACGACACAAAAAGTAAAACCATAATGGCAACGTATAAACAAAAATCTATCCTTAAAATGTTTTTTAGGTCGAATATTTAAAATGTTTATAATTTTTTCATGTTAGTATATATTTACGATCTAAAATAAACAATAATTCATCGACAAATGTTTATCATAAATTATTTAATGACTTGCAGACTATTGGCAGTAAAATAATTTGACAATGATATATTATAATATTGATAAACATTTTACGTTTATTTTGTAGTCAATGAAATTGAACTTTTGCTGTTTTTTTACTCATATGGAACACTATTATTATTATTAATATTATTTATACAATATACGTATATATAAATTGTATATTGCATTATATCGATTTTTATAATAAATGGTTAATAAATGTATTCAACAAATAATTATCTGATACAAATTTATTTCCAAAGTTGATATTTTCTTTTGCGTCGATTAATAGACAAATATTATATCGATGAAAAATTAATATAAAGGCTTTTTCATCGATCATCATTATTAAATAGCGAAAAAATTAATATTGAAGTAAGCATATCGAGGAACAGTAAATTATGAATAATATAATATTTTATCTGATTAAGTGGCAATTACAATATTATTTAATGTCTAATTTTTACATACCCTTCAACGACTTTTCCCGTTCCGATGGATTGCATTGCTTCTTTGTTTCCAGATATGATATTTAGAAAATTTATACTGTTCACGTCCTAATAAAACTTAAGCTAAGTATTCTATCGTTGTAGTATTGATAGTGATTAAATCAAAATTCAAATTCCAAACGAAGTCTTAGGATAATATGATGTGAATATAATAAATAATGAGGTTTCAACACCAAAACCATAAAGTAAAAAAAATTTGACATTATTGACGTTATTAAGTACACTAAATTTGTAAATATAATAATATGACTATTTCTTTATAATTAACACCGTATATTAAATTGTCAACGTTTAACATTAAAGTATCAAATGTTTTAAAAACAAAGAAATAAATATAGAAAATGGAATTTGAAAAAAAATATGATTCCCTTATCTAAGATTTTTTTTTTATATTATTAATTCCCTTTTTTTTTTTTTTTTAATGTCACCATGTCAACCTAATAGGTTTTTACCCAATAGGGTTTTTTAATAATAATAATAATAATATTAACAATAACAATTTTATTCAATTTTACTAGGTAAAAATTATAGAATTAAAAAATACACCTATAAATCGTTTTTGAAATCTGATTATATTTTTACGTTGATAATTTCTAGTATAAAAAAATAATGCTTTTATGTAATAATGCCATTTCCATTTTTACTGATATTTTAAAAGTTTTTTTAGTTATGTTTTTCATTTTAACAAGTATTCGTATTTGTTTGGGACATTAAAGTTCTTTTCCGCTGCGGCCTTGGATTGAAATGAAATTCATATAATCGTCCGTTGACGATCAATATCGTATTTTCCGTAACTATATTTGACGTTCTACAACAATATCGGTGTCGGGTATTTCCGATCATTTTAAGATTCTATTCCGTGTTTGGAATATTTGGAATTTTCAGTCGTTCGCTTTCCGTATTTTCAACAATAGAACGGTTTACCCTTTATGATTTATTGCATTTAAACCACGGTGCTTATTAGCAACTGTCGGAATGTATATGTTTATTTTTGGAATGTATGCAATTAGTGAATGTATTGATGTCAAAAATTATCTCACGTCTCCCTTGTAGTCGATTACGACTCCTGCGTACACGTCTGTTCCGTTCGGCTTGTTGACAATCGTTCCTGGCGTTGGATTCCTTCCGCGAAAACACACAAACCGTATTAAAAACCAAACCGTGCGCACTCGCACCACGCCTAACATCCGTCTACTAAGCAATTCATAAAAATCCATGAAAATTTACCATCCATAAAACGTTTGTTTTTAGTAGTATTTAAAGTTGAAACGTCTGTTACTAAATCAAAACACATTACCCGTGTTCTCTCGTATTGTGTTTTTTTTTTCAAATATTATTATTTCAATAAGAGTTACATAAGTCTGTATACCACTTTAAAATGTTACGATTTCCACAAAGAAAGTAAAAACGACAAGAAGACACAGACTAATGCAATTCACGCGTATCGATCGTTATCAAAACGCGAACACAAATCGTATTTGATTTGCAAATCGATTAATCGGTTACGTCAAATGAAATGTAAATAAATCGATTTTTAATCAATACGCAATAATCGTAATGAATACTTACATCGAATTGTAGGCAATGTCATCCAACATCATCGTTATGATGTTTTCTTTTGGTATTCCATTTCGTCTAACTATTTGGTATGCATGACATATGTCCGCCTAAGATAATAATATCTAAGTACATATTTTAAATCGTCATCATAATAATAATATTCGTTTAGCCACACGAAAAAAAAAATTTGATTCTGTTTAGTGATTAAACTACTAAATTTTGTTCATTATCAATTTGAAACGATTCGTGTTTTCTCAGGAATATTGTGTTTCTATTTGTATCCAAACAATTTATTTTACGAAAACCGCGAACCCGTTTCGAAAGGAAATATTAGGTACCGTTGGTCGTTTAATTCGGACATAAACCATAGTTAACTAATTGTTAAGCGAATTAAATTATATTTCGATACCTGATGACTGTAGTTCGACCATCCTTCCGAACCGGCCACCAAAACTACCCATTGTTTTCCTCGACTCGAGGAATTCATTTCGTCTGCCGTTATGCCGTTCAGCTTTTGGGACACGTGTAAAGCCAACAATCCAATGGCAAATAACGTTAACGACATTACGTTCAAATCCCCTTCAACACCGCAGACAATATAGATATATTAATTACACGTTAAGCAAAGACAATACATGATCCGAATTCGACCGGCTCTACATTCACATTCAAACACGATGTTTTCAAAAATACATCCAATACGATTTCAACGGACATGACAAATATACAATTGGTTTAAAATTATCTGTATGCATGTACGTATAAATATCTTAAACAGACGTTCTACAAGGCACTCGTGGACTTATTACGTAAGAGTACACAATTTAACTAAACATAAACGTCTCGTTATTCGTTATCAAAAATACCGTTTGATTAATTGAAATCATCCGATCGTTCTCATAACCATCGGTCAATTACGTCACGCGCCAGACGAGTTACACGATATATCGTTACCGGCACGGGCAAGAAGCAAATTGAATTTAAATCCGGAACCAAACTCGCCCATCGTCTCGTTCGTGTCGTTTCCCCTACGGACGGACGGACGGACGGACAATAATTGGACGGTCTCGACACTACGCTTACCTTTATTCACCCGTAGACTGGAAAGAACGGTGGACAACGTCACGACGTACGGTACGAACGGCGAGTAAGGAAGAGACGAATTCGCGTGCTCGAGTCTGCGTGACAAATAGTCCACTCGTCGACGGATAACACACTACATGGGGCATGCGTCTATTTTGAAGTTGAAACAAAACACAAACCGATTGAAAACGTACACGTACAAATGCGTGCATTTGTTATAATATAATGGTAACACTTCAAAATCGATTTTTTTTCGTCGAGTCCGCCGAGATAACAACGCCTGTACAGGCGCGAGTTATTGTTTTCGAGTTGAGTAAACTTTCCATGTACCTATTTGCTTTTATAATTATTTGTTTTTATCAGTTATCACAACAATATGTGACACACGAATTGTTTATGTTCGTTCCAGGAACGGAATTTATGCGCGCACCTATTTTAATCTTATCATGTACTTATTAATTAACGTAATTCGATCGGTTTGAAAAAATAAAAAATAAAAGATTATCTCCGCCTACGTTAATTGTCGGTGTTTACGTGAAGTTTGTAAATTTATTCGTAATCTCTCGTATGTTATCATAATACTTAAGTGACTATAATTAATAGCCACTTTGTACACCATATTGGGTTCAGATATGTGACTAAAATGTTTACAAAGGATAAAAATTATAATAATTTTGAATTTCGCAAAATGGATATTGGTATATTAGGTATATAATCGGCTATTTGAAAACGAAAATATTCTACATTTCGGTTGTGTTATTGTTCAACAAATCGTTTGTATTTTTAATAATTTAAATAAATATAATTATAAATGATAATAAAACAAAAAAATGTAACGCGTTTCACTTAAAATGATTCCATGATACGTACAAATTAAGAAAGTAAGATTTTTTTAAATTAAACTTATAGCAACCTCAACGATCTGGTAAACTCACTACATCAAACACAGTCAAAATAATAATTATAATAATAAATAAATTTTAATAGTTAATCTAACCAAGTGGCACTGCTGGGAGCCTTCCTATCAATGTTAATTTAAATTTAATATTAGCCATTAAATCCAATAGCCATCAGACTTACTCATTATACCTGTAATGTATAGATTGTAAATAGTTCATTTTTAATAAAACTAAATAAATAAACTTTATCTAGTACATATCTAAGTATTATTATTTTTTAACACCTTAGTATTTGTTTTGGATGGTAATTATATAGGTACAATTTTTTGTAATTTT
Source organism: Schlechtendalia chinensis (assembly GCA_019022885.1). Classification (NCBI taxonomy): domain Eukaryota; kingdom Metazoa; phylum Arthropoda; class Insecta; order Hemiptera; family Aphididae; genus Schlechtendalia; species Schlechtendalia chinensis. Next base: position 3,562,067 of record CM032350.1, on the reverse strand, counting down.
ATTCGATAAGTTTAATGATACCAAATATTAAAACATATTTACTGTTAAAATAGTAATAATAATAACAAGCATTTAGCAAGCTTTTAGTTTTTTAAATTTCTAATTTTTACATAATATGTTTCATTTCTTTTCAACTGAACTCAAATAGATGTATGTGTGATATTAACTTGTCTAATTATTTACAGAATTTCTATAATTTTTAAATTTATAAATAATGATTTTGAATTTAGTTAATAATTAGAAAAGGCAGAGTGGTTACATTTACCACACATTCACACCATGATTTTCTATAGTTAATAAACCAAAAAATTGTACATTGCACAATTTCAGAACAATACCTATCAGTTTCCACTGAAAAATACAATAGTACAATTTAGTGATTCTATTTATTAGAGCCAACATGTAATATTCTGCGGCCCATTGAATTTTTAAAATTTTAATATAACACAATATCATCATTGAGTGATTATTCCAAACATTATTTAAAATCCATCTGGAATAACATGGTTTTTAACTAAAAATTATTACTAAACATCATTAAATAACTTTTAAAAGTTTTGTTTTAATTAATAAATAGTACAGCTTTAAATGTTCTTTATTTATAAATAGTTCTATAACAATATAATATTTTAACAGGTAAATATTTACAACTAGAATATGAGTGTCGAAAGTTGAAACAAGTTACACAGTATATATATTTTAATGAAGTGAAATTGGTAAAAAGAAGGAAAAATGCTTATGACTCTTGTCATGACATATCAGAGAGTATATTTTTTCCAACTGTTGATTAGTCTCAGAGATTCTGGTCCTCATCTGAAAATTCTTCAGACGTCTCAGCTTGTTACTGGAAAAAGCTTCCCGCTCCTCAGACTTTTGGTTCTGCAGATCTGGTTTCCATTCATCGATCTCACGTATAATATGGCCCAACATTTGAGCTAAAAGACATTAAAATATCAATATCCAATCTTACCACTATAATTAAATACTTTGTACATGTATTTCTCGACAATACTTCCACATCTGAATATGATCCATTAAACTATTGTGGTGGACTGTTTGTTATACTTGCTCCTTTATTTTGACACGATTTTCTAACAACTGAGTTATAACTTCTACCAACAGATCCTTCCATGCTTATAATGGTTGATTCTAATAACTTTGCATAGATCTGTTTGAACCATGGCTGAACTTGTCTAATAGTGCGCTAATCCTCTGCGATTAATGAACTGCTTATGCAACTTCAACACAGAACAACTGTCAGTGATCTTAAAACAAGTATAACATATTTAGTAAATTTACAGTGATAATTGAAAATATTAAATCAAAGTGAAACAAATTTTATGTAATATTGATAAAGATATAATTATAGTTATGTTTAATTATTTATCTGAACCATTAAATCACTATTTATTACTTGTTAGCTTGATTAATTTTATATAGAATTATTATTAAATAATATTTGCCAAAGTTTACTAATTGGACATGAGCAATTTTGTTTTTTCTTCCTTTTCAATGACGATAATAAAACAGTATTAATCATTATTAAAAATTATAAAAAATGTTCAAATGGTCCAAACGTAGGTCGACATTAGAAGTGACCTTCATTTCTTTGGTTCATAATCCAAAAATGAAAACTTGTCGTAGGTGCATACTGGTCAACTAGAGTACTAGACTAGTGTATGTAATAGTAACGAACCTCAAAATACACCGAAAGTCCAACGAAACTGTCAGGTATGTTAATACAAAAACATGAAATGAAACATAACGATTAAAAACATATTATTATTACTTTAGTACTATGGTTAATACAATAGACATAAAATAAATATCAAATTATCGAATCTTATCACGAAAAAAATTGTTGTCAATACCATTATGATAACACAATGTAAAAAGGCCAGAAGTCAACTGGCCCAGGGCCCAACGCACAAAAAAATAGTAATAAATAATAATAATAATAATAATGAAACAGTGACCGCTCACTTTCTATTTCATATGTATGAATACATTTCATACACAAATATATTTCATGAGCATTTAATCACATATATATATTAACATCACACACCGGGTATGGGCCTGCATAGCGGATAACAACATCGTACGCACGAAATACAAATATCCAAAAGAGTATTACGACTTGTTGCCACTTCAAAATCTGAGCAATCGTCTAACGTATGACGGCCAAACGTTCAAATTCAATTGTGAACAACATCATACGTTTGTTGGACCGCGGTACACCAGAGCGTAATAATAAAACACAATAAACAACTCGCACTATTTTATGTTTTAAAATGCACGAAAAAAGACTCGATTAAAAAGACGAACGAACGTGGCACGGCGGCAAACGGTCCGCAGACAGAACACCACGAGCGTTAAACGAACACTGTTCATTTATCGGTGGAGTTCTGTAACATTCGCACGCTGTGACGACTCGGGTTTTCCCATAGCTGATACATAATACATTATTTATTATCGATGGGGTTTTCCCCGTACAAACACAAATACGCGGGAATATTCTCGAACGCACGTACAGATTGAAATAACCTCCATGTCGAAATATCCAAAACGACCGACTGAAGCGTGTGCGTGTAAACACAATGAACGCCAAAAATAATAATAACAATAATAACGAAAGCTGCGGTGTAAAATATGATTTAAGAAAATAATAACAGTAGGTATGATCTTGGAATATTTGTTATGATTTTGTATCTTATATTTATTTGTATTGGGATATTTTTTTAGCTCTGCTATACTGTGTGTTCATTTTTGTGATGTACGCTCATTATGTTGCCTACCCTTTACAACTCCAAGGAGATTTATTTAGTTTTACATTTATCGATATTTATTATTTAATTAAACGCTCGTTATGTTGTCTACTCTCGGGAGTTCAAGGATATTTTTGTAGCTCTACATTTATCAATGTTTATTTTCTTAACTAAACGCTCACTATGTTGCCTACTCTCGGGAGTTCAAGGATATTTTTTAGATTTAATTAACACGAGCGTCTTTAATACAAACGTAAAATATATTTTTGAGATTAAAAATATTGACAAAATTATTTACACATCGAAAGTTAATGTTAAATTGATTAAGAATATTATAAAACTAATACGAATAATATAGTAAATATTGCAGTTGATTCCCTCTACGTACGCACAAATAAAGAAAGTTATTCTGTTGTAATTCAGTTTTCCTTTTTAATTATAGTGTAGTCAATATTAATCTGTAAAAAAAAAAAACGTTAAATACAAATTAAATAATTATTAAAATATATTCCGATTTAGTGTAATTAATATTATCGATTATTTTTGTTATAATAATCATATACCTACAACAGCATTTATAAATCAAATAAGATATCCTACATAATCCATATAATTTCTAATTATGAAAAGTGAATTGATGTCGCCTACACATCTAAAAAATTACCTATCTACCTATAATACAAAAACAATAATATTTTCAAATTATCATTATTACCGAATTCAAATTTATGTTAAATATTTTATAGGTAATTTACACTCAGAACTATAGTTCCATACCAATCCACTAATCAAACAAATTTCCACTGTCACTGTCCCATTCCCGGAGCATTAAAAAGTCAATGGTCCAGATACGTGTTAAATGCATAAGAAAAAACAAAAATAAATAAATAAACACATTTCAATAGATATCAATCTAATCATGTGGCACTGTTTGGAATCTTCCTATCAATGTAATAATTCAAACCTAATATCAGCCATCGCACTTATTTATTATACAGTCGGGTCTCGATAATCCGAAGGCGATTGGGGAAAGGGGTCGTCCGGATTAGCGATTTGTTCGGATTACCTATGGCTTAAAAAAAACATCAATTTTACTATTTGAAATATATTGATTTATTTTCAATTTTATTGAGTTCTTCGCAGTTTTCATCGTTTCGTTCAGCCCACCGGATGGCCGTATTTAACACGCTTTTGTGGCTTCTGAAGCAGATATTTTTGAAGGGGGCAAAAATTCATCATCTTCTTCCATCTCAGAATCGACGTTCATATATAAACGACATACACTTGCGATTACAAACATAATCGAACAATTTTATTACCGGAAAATATTATTTATAAATACATACGTACATACGTACGTATTACATATAGCGATAAGATAATTCTCAAGCCCGTTCGGATTACCGCGTCTTTCGGATTAGCCTGTGTTCGGATTATCGAGACCCGACTGTACCTATATGTATAGATTCTAAATATTTCCTTTCTGATAATAAAAAAAAAAAAAAATTAATTTAGGAATAAAACAAAACATATCAACAAAGAAATAAAAAATCGTTCAAAACAATACGTATAGGTAGACATTTTTTCACATATCATACATATTATACAATTAAAAAAATTATTTATTAAACCTGGTTTCATCGTTAGAATTTTTGGTTTTTTGTGATTTGAACTTGGATTGTTAGGTATCACTTATAAAGCAGTGCTTGAATTGAGGGCGCACGGAGCACCTCATCTTTTTACAAATTTTTTTTTTTTACGTTCTAATTTTTCTTAATGTCACGGTAAAACATCACGTGACCTCTTCCCCCCAAAGGTCGATAAGACGTTGAATTTTTCGGGAACACACATTTGTTTTATCCTTTTCTTCTCTAGTTATTTTCCCAATTCAAGCACTTGCGTAGCGAAGTAAAGTTCGTTATCGACGTCAGATCGGTATCGTTCACGTACTATATATTGATGTAGGTTCGGACGAACCGAGTCTTTCAAACATTTTTAGCGAATAGACATTACCACTAATTAATAGTGTATCGTCATAGAAATCGATTGCGCTGATAACCGACTGGGACGGAATGAACAATAACATCATCAGTGCGTATTGTACCGAACTGACGCGGTCCACAAAACCGATGTCGTCCCGTGTACGACGAGCTACGAATAAAATATGTCGTTCAATAATTTCCGACGATAAAATCGTGTTTGTAGTTGATATAGCTAAAAAAAACCAACCATACGACAACAACGTTGTGCTTATCTCGTACAAAGAAAATAATTTAAAACAATTGAAAATCGTTGGGTCATGAGCGTTTTCGTTCGTTTTCATACTGTACTAACGGTTAAACACGTTCCGTCACAATATGTTTTTAAATCCAAAGTAATTATTTGCCAATGACGTTTTCGCGGACGTAGTCGTAGTTTTGCGTACCGGTATTTTCGACCGGTATAATAATATTAAATATCGCTTCGTTAGCGTTCATTAACGGGAATGTATTATTATCGATTCGCACGGGTTTTTACGACCCGTCACAAAAATCCGTCAACCACCCTAACCGTCTTAATTGGAAGCGGGTTGATTTGTGTGTACGTGTATATATATATAAATACATCTACGAGACGCGGCGACTCGGACGTTTTCTACCAAACCGGTGAAATGGCGATAAGATATGTGAAAACACGTTTTAAACGATTCGTCCGTAAATCCGATCGAAACGGATTCGAACGGATTTAAAACTCGGAAGAAACGTTCGCGTCTGCTGACGAAAGACAATACGACGCGGTTATTACTGAACACGGTGCGATTCCGATATTACCGATACCGTTATACCGTACGGACATGGGCGCCCATTTGGTGGGGGGGGGGCATAGGGGAGGATATTTTAAGTAATTTTATATATATTAATATATTTGTTTATTGAACAAATTTCCCTTCTGTTTCTTCTGTGATAATACAACAGTGAAGATGCAACAGTTAAATGGTTTAATTTGGTGTGATTATTGGAAATTAAAATCAATATCAAACATTGATGAAATAACACGAGACTACATTAAATTATTGAACCTAACCTTTTTTTTTTTAAAAATAAATTATTTTGTCCCCCCCTAAATATTATCCTATGGGCGCCCACGCGTACGGATTCAACGGGTCGGCGAAGTTGCGGCCGCACCCCCGCCAATGTAGGCCGTGTTTTTCTTAGGAAAAAATTCCTAGCACGTGCATTAGACGGGCGTTTTATTTTTGAAAGTGCGATATTCGCCCCCCGTAACGTAAAGGCCTAGTCACGGTCAAGTCACGGTCAAGGATTATGATGTAGAATTCTCACTACCGGTCACGGGCAATCGATTCAGTCTGCTCGTTGGCACCAAGCGTTTTCAATCGAATTCTGTCGTGATGGTATTTTCAAAGCGTAATTTGATGAAAATCGCATTAATTCTCGACGAAGAAATGAGACAAAATAAACAAAGTAGACGGATTTTGGCTTCACCCATTGGTCCGGACTCGCCAGGAGGAAGGACAACGTACAACACCCTATCGCCAGTTAGTGAATGATGACGTAAAATTTTATAAATATTTTCGTATGTGCCACGAAGAATACACGAATATACTGTCAAAAATTGAAATAGATTTGAGAAAAGTGGACACGCAATTTCGCCGTCCATTTCACAAATTTTACAATAAACGCATATGAATACGACCGAGTAGCGCGGTTTCTATTCACACTAGGCGATCTCGACCAGAAAGCTCGTGACTGCCCGCGGTCTGGATCGTGCGTCAACCGGTCGAGAATTGACCGTGACTTGACCGTGACCTGACCGTGACCTGACCGTGACCGAGACCGCTAGTGTGGAATAGGCCTTAAATCCGAATCCGCACCTGCGCCGCGGCCACTGTAATCCTGGGCCGTTCTCCGTCACACTTTAGACGAACGGTTAGAACCACCGTGTGCGTATACGCGCGAGTCCACGACAAAAAACCCCGGCGGGACGCGGGCACGCGTATTTACGTTCACGAACACGTTCCGGTCGCCGGTCTCTGCGTCTCGCGTAAAATTTTTTTATTAGTATCGTTTTATAATTCTGACTCTTATCTACGATACTATAGAGAGACAATTTGAAATAAAGTTGTAGCTATGGGATTTTTCGGTTTTAACGTTTTTGATGACCAATAAAGAGACAAATACCTCTTTCCATTTATAAAAGTACATTTAATTGTTTTCATATATGTATTGCAGTTTAATTATTGAACGATACGTGAACCTCAAAAATTGGTGGGTTACACATAATATAAATATACCTACAGTATGGCTGTATATGCAGTACCGGACGTATTTCATTTCCCACGTATCGATCGATGTTCATTACGAAACGTCAAAACGGTAATAACGCGCCGTCGTTCACATAAAAACAGTGAAACGGATTTTGACGAAAAACGAAAATGTGACCATTTAAACGAACTACCGGTTTATACCAAATTATATTACGCGACGCGCGGCACGGAGTCGACTAAAAAAAACAAAACCAAAAACCTGTCGACACGGCACGCCGACGAACGTTAAAACGCCGTCCCCGTCTCGCCAACCGCGTTTCTGTCTTTGTCATGACGATTTTTAAACGTATTTTATTCCCAACGTATCGATCGATCTTACAAAACGTCAGCAACGGAGTTGTCCGTCTGCCCCCCCCCCCCGAGATCGAAGACATTACTCTCTTCTTTTTTTTCTTTTTGTATTTTCGTTCTCCAAAACAAGAGTGTCCAGACGGGTTTCAAATTTTCGATTTGAACGCGAGAATGTTGATCGCTCAAGACATTGGATTTGCCAATTATTATTTGCCAATATTGGAAATAATATTACGTGTTACGTTATATTATTATTACATTAAAGAACGGAAAATTCGTCGTTTTCACGGAAATTACGCCGCGCGATTAGGTACGCTCGAGACAGATAAGTATCGCACGTTGGAACGATAAATAAATTCGTGTTATTTACGTACGCCGCGTAATTACCGTTGTGTACTTAATCAGACCTGCTAACCAATTGCACACGATTTGAACATGCCCCGACGAGAGCACTTCGTGTAAGAGAAAAAATAAATGAAAAGCAAAAAAGCCAAGACAAATATAACGGTTACCAGACGATAGAGACTAACGTCTTAACGATTTATATATTTTAATTTGAAATCCCTTTCAGTCCATTTGCCTTCGACTGATTTCATCTGTACCCTGGTATATAACCAACTCGAATTTTCATAAAGGTCTTAAAATTCAAAATTTAAATCTGATTTCCAAAATATATTACACCAGATTTCACAGCAAACACTAATCCACCAAACTATCAACTAACACATTTCCCGATAATCCACGCCGTAGACTTAAAAGAAGATTGTGTACGGATCTCGGTGGCACCGAGTTCGTTTTTTAATGGTCTGGTCAAATTACAATACCTACGTCACTCACCATCCAACTCAATTCAGGGTCAGGAAAAAAAATTTACGAAAACTAAAGGTCAGTGTACAACTTTCCATCAATGAGAACCATTTCAAAAAAGGGAAATGAGCAAAAAATATGCATTGAACTTTTATTTAAACAAAATTATATCAACGTAAGTGCTGTGTATTACCGATGGGTAGTCTTCCAATTCATATTACTTATTGTTCTTTTGTATTATTTTTTTCTCTTTCAACAAACCTACTTATTGTACTATTTTTGTGTATAGATTGTAGATGTAATTAAACTTAATAAAAATAAAAAAAAATTGAATCGGCGCTCCCCGGTATATAACAAACCAAACTGTATACGACTTAGAAATAAAAACTGCAAACGAACTTGCAAAACCGCGTTATACGCGTAGAAACTTACACCGAGTACCTACTAACCCCCTTAATTTAAACCACGATTTCTAATCGTATCTCTGACGAGTACAGTTGAGAATTTTTTTTTTCAAAAAGGTCGGCAATACACCCAATGCCCGGAAAACTGTATAGCAATGCTTCGGGCAGCGAGGGTGCTGACCGAACACCCTCGCAGATTAAAAAGAAACTGGAATCGCGAGACTTACCACTTTGAACAAAAAATAAATACAAAATTATATTCGCCATTCTACACTTGGATCGTGTAACCTAAGACACGTGTGGGATATTAACAACGGGTGACTTCCCCCTAACTACAACAAAAGTTTGAAACGTAAATACGAGAAGAAATCCAAGTTTACGAAAAATCACTAGACGTAAGGCTTCCAAACGTAAACATAATTTCCGTTGTATTAAACCAACGCGGCACGTAGTACACCACGTGTACAGCCAATACGATTTTCTACGGTTTTCAAGAAATATCGTTTTGTGTTAACACGGTTATATCCGTCGTGGGCATTTTACCGCACGCACATTTGCCGCGTACGCGGACTTGTATACGGTACCTAAGTACGAGTCGATTGCACGAACACACATTTTAATTGTCCGAAACGAGATAACCCGAACAGAGACAGTTGGTTTGCACGTATTTGCTCTCTCACTCGTACAGCGCGGCGGGATTGTCCGCGAAACGCAATTAAAACGTAACACGTTTGTACAATACGAACGTTAATAACCGACGAAATACCCAGTCGACGTCGTACTATGTATACATTGGATAAACGACGAATGATTTGTGTAATTTTTTCCTACTCGCCGCTCGTAAACTCTGTTGGTCCGAACATACAATTATATTTACAATTACGATTTTAATGGTGTTCATCTGCCGTACGTATATTGCATTGTGTCTACGTAAAATATGAAAAAAAAATATATATAAATAATTTTTTTTTTCGCAAACGTGTGTCGTGGTCCGTTTATAGATAAACGAGAAAACGCACGCAAAGAGAGTTCGACGGGAGCAACGTTAGTCGGATATAGTAGCGACTGGGTCTATGAAAATTTGGAACCCTTACAAGGGACACACAACTACTTTTTATTAAAATATACGAGCAAAAAAAAAATGAATATTTAATTATACACCTCGTATTTATAGCATCGCAGACATATGTCAATAATCAAAGACGGGGAAAATGTTAAAAATTACGCCAAATCTCCTATTATATTTTTATATTATAAACATTATAATAGACTTTCAAACATTTTACGCCACCAAATTTAATACGCTTGGGGATTCATCTTGGAACTTTGATTAATCAAAAAAAAGTCGCCATCCCTCCGAGATACGTAATTTTGGAATTTATAGGAAATTTTATAATTTTTTGATAATATCTTCAAAAATATTAACTTTGCCATAAATATAGGTTAGATAAACATTTTAGATCGTAAAATTTCCAATAAGAAAGTTAATATACATTTTCAGCGTAGGTATAATAGATAGAGCTAACGACAAAATCTATCCGCCCGTCCTATAATATGCCGTCGTGCGCCATACCGTCTGTAGACGACGTCGTACGTACTCGTTACGTAAGCGGCCAAAAAACATAAAATCATTATGTTTATTCGTGTGTTACTATACGGCAAATAGGATTATTGTAATTTTATTATTATTACTTACCATATTTTGTGATTTTTATAACATTTATACAACCTCTTATATTTTTATATTCATAATTCTCTGCACATGTCTAGAGTGTATTAACCTTTTGTGAATACCGAATAGTAAACATTTTTATTATTAACTAGATTTTCTCATGAGAATAATATTAAATAAAATAACATAATTTTAAATAATAAATATTATACTATATTATTATTATTTTGTAAGTATTTAAAACATAAAAAATAGACATTGAAAAATACAACAAAACAAATTTGAATAGGTACACAATAATAATTAATATTTAGAGGATTTTAAAATTATATTTATTTACATTTTTTTTTTTTTAGTTTTCATTTTCTTCCCTCTTCATAATTGCGATTTGAATCTCTCAATTTTTCTTCTGAAAATGAATAAAATAAAATATATTTTTATATATACAGTATTATTAATATTTACAGTTTTCAAAATTATTTATATTTCCTTTATTTTCGCTTTGTTGTTGATTCCTCGTGGTGGTCGTCAGAATCGGTATCGCTCAACTGTTAATCCGGTTGAATTATGTTTGTCTGTTCATTTAAGCACGATACACTGTAATATGTTTTAGATGCGATTGAGCACTTCAACCCTTGTTTCTTACAGCCACAAGCCGATTCCTAATTTTTCAAACACGCACAAGAAATATTTTAGGTCATTTGAATGTATTGGTTACATAATTATTACCTAACCTGATGGTACGTTCGGTATAAATTTTGTTTTAAGACTTCATGTGTGGGAGGAATTCCAGCTAAATTAAATTTTGTTTTGGATGTATTTCGGATAAAGGAAAAGTAACAATAGTTGATGAAACATTCTTCTTTAGATGATTTTAAAATTTCGTCTGATGATGAATGTGGATTATTAAAAATGTCGATGACATTTTGAAGGTTTGGATTTCTTTTCAATGATTTAAAATGTTAAATTAATTTAATTTTTCGAACATTAAAAAAACATGAAACAGTATCGCAACCGCTTATCGCATGTAAAAATAAAATCGATTGTTTAAGTCAATTAATTAATTTTTTGAGCTTCACAAGTAAAATAAATATTTTTTTCATTATTTCCATTTTTTGGTTTTAAAAATATGGTATTATATTCTTCTGGAGTAAGAGCAATTAATAGTACTAGTAAGTCTATGTCTTCTCCAACTACAATAACATCAGACTTTTTCTGTGCTTTAGAAATCGCCTCTTTTATAATCGTTGTGTTACATCGTCTGTAGTTTGTATAACGTTGTAACCATTATTATTCAAACATGTAGATAACATTTTAATGAATTTACTTTTATTTTGTACATTTGATAAAAATGCATTTGTGCAACCGTCAAAACCGTTTGTTTGTCAAATAAAATATCTGTCGAATTATTTTTTGTACGTCGATTACGTTCTGCATTTTTTTATTCTTAAATGTTTTTCAATATAAAAACCATATAATTGGCAAATGTTTTTAAATGTTTGATTTATCTGCCAAATTACTCGATGTAAAAGAAAACTTTTAATGTTTAATTCAATACGAGTAGTATTGTATAGTATAGTGTCTTTTATTTATTGTGATAATGTTAGCAGTTGTTCACCGTATCGTACACACTAAAACATCTAAAGGCACGTTTAGTTATCACAAGGGTAAATACATATTTTACATTAAAATCAATATACAAATAAATATACCTAGTACATTTATAAAAATACATCTGACTTCATACAGCTCATAAATACAGGATACCTAACGATTTTTTTTTGTGTAAATTTTATGCAAAATAACATACAAAAACTGTGGTATAAACAGTTAAAATAGTCAGCGATACTTAATTGAATGTATTTTGTATGGTAACGCTCAATAATAAACATCAACCATACGTTTTTCGGTTCGTTTGCCACCAACATACAATAATACCAGTCATTATGAAGCGCAGCGGGCTTATGTCGTTTATTTATTAAACCTACGCTAAAAATGTATATAAACTTTTTCGTTAAGAATTTTACGATATAAATAAATAAAGATATTATTAAAAAAACTATAAAATTTCCATTAAAATCCAAGATGGCGTACACTTGCGGACCTCGGAGGGATGGCGACTTTTTTTTGGTTGATCAGGTTTCCAAGACGAAACTTTCTGCCGAGTTTTAAAACTTTAGTATTCTTTGCAAGACAAAACCCACAATTGACTGGACTAATAATATTGTAATCAAATTTAAATTTAACTATAAAAGTAACCTTTTTTTCAGAATTAATATGCACTGCAATTAACCATATTTGAAGCCTGTAAAGTAATTAACCCAACCGACGATTTTAGGGGTCCTTTTGTTATTTTTGTGGTAGACGTAACATTTTTGCGTAACGTCACTGTTTAGCACACCGGCTTAATCCGGTTATCTCCCTTCCACAGGATTTTTAAATATAAAACTGTATGTCATTGGGTAAGTAGAGTAATTAACGGGAAGACAATAATGAATTCATTTTCTCTTTCTTATTACAAACTTTGTACAAATACAATGTTAGTGTCGACAATTAAATAGCGTAACCAAACCGTATTTGAAACGTATACTTGAATTATAAAACGAGTTTCGTTAGACGATCGTAAAACGGCATGGACGACAGCGGTGTCGGGCGTCGGGTATCGTCACGAGGGGGGTATATTTAGACGATCAAGTAATACCTAACGAATTCATTTCGTTGGCAATTCGAAAAACATTACGTGATAGCCGACAACGGCGCGCAATCGCCAGACACGAAAAATCCCCGGGTATTTAAAAACCGGCGCGACTCGAGCTGTTCGTCGACAATTAAATAAACCGTATACGCGTCGACCGCCGCCGCCGTCCGTTTCGTTCCCTAACGAGTACCGAACGAAGTGGCAACGTCGCAACGTCCAAAGTGTACGGCCGTCGGGCCGGGTGCGCGCGCGTGCGTGTGCGGTGCGGTACGTCGCGTGTTTATTGGCCCCACGCACGTGCGTGCACGCGCCCGGCCGATAACCGGTTTTGCCATTAAATCCGTTCGTCGGAACGCGCACGCGTTTTCCACAAAAAGTTTTCCTGGTCGTTTTTTATTCAACAACGAGCGTACGCGTATAGCCGACAGACTCCCCCCTCCCCCCCCTACCAACACCGCCAAGCCCAAACGTTACAACGTCGATGCGTTTATACGTTTATAATATGCACCCGTCGTGTTGTCTAGAAAGACGATGAACCCGGGATTACTTGTGTCGTCTGCTCGTGTTCGAACACACGATTCCCTTGCGACGTGATCGTTCTCGTAAATACACAAGCGCCGGACGAAAACATTTTTGTTATCGCGGCCGCCTATGTCGAAACAATAACGTCTCGTCGTAAGATACGTACAAAATGCGATTGTTAGTTGTTTTCATAAGACCGCCAATTCAATGAAAATCCAAGAATTTCGATAAAAATAGACGAGAGAAAATAAATGTACTATATAGTTTATTATTGTTATTTTTTTTTTGTTTGATTACTTGAAATATACTGGGACGGTACAATCCGTTCTTTCACGCAAGACCGTAGAAAAAACTACTGCCCGAGCGGTAATGGCCATTTTTTTTTTTTTACGATTTTTATATTACCGATATAGCAATAATATTTGAGTGTCCCCGGGCCAACAATTTTTTGAAATTACTGCTATAGCAATGACGTCGACCCACTGTTTACCAACGTGTTTATATTTAAACGCGCGCGCGACAATCCGACGTGCCGTCGGCTTGGCCGTTCGTTTATTTCGCTAATTGTCATGACGTTATGCGGTTTTTTTTTTTTTTGTCCACCGTGGAACAACGGTACCCGCGCCCGACTTATACAAACGTTCGTGATTTCTCATGTCCGGATCACCGAGAAAACGGTAACACACGTCGCCGAGTCAACATCGAATCATCACACAGATGCAAATCTCGTAGGACGGAATAAACGCTCGAACGACCGACCGGTAAACGGGTAGACGGTTCCTTCCGTCGTGTCATTCGTTATTTCACGGCAGAAAAATAAATTAAATTCAGTGCCTTCCCCTTCGTCGCGACCCTTAGGTCAAACGCGACGTATTTAAAACGAAACGTGTACGAAAATTCAATCGTTTCGCAGTGCACACACACCACACACACATCTATGAAACTCCCGGGGGTTTTTTTTTTGGCGACGATCATTTATTATATCGTAGTATATGATATCGATATCGGTGGCCGATAAGCCGTTTTTTCCTCAACAACTGTTTTGTAATGGTGTCTGGTGGAAAGTTCCGTTGGGTGAAAAGTCAACGTTTTTATCGTGCGTAAAATTGATTTTTGCATTGTCGCCGCGATTCGGTTCAACAATTGTACCCGCCCGCGGTTTAAACGGTAATCGCACAAATATAATGTGCCGCCCGGGTTATTTAATGGAAAACGATCGAGTCGATTTTATGCAATTAATGATTCCGAAAACCCCGGGTTTTGTGGCAAGCGCCTACTAACCACTTAACCTTAATGATTCCGAGTAAACGACATAATTTCCATCTATTAATATAACACGATTTATTGCGCTGTAAGTTTACGTGCGTGCGTGCGTTTAATCATTAAAACTTACGGTTTCGTCGTTCATCGAATGTTACGATTATATAAAATGAAATATTTTAATACTGCTGCGGAACTGTGTTGTTATCGACGTGGTTTTATTTAAAAAAAATCATACGTACAAAAATACATTAAAGCTTAATAATTAAAATGAAATATGCAGCTTTCAACTTGATAATAAATACATTTAAATAAACTCAATTAAAATCCAGATCTATAAAAAAAGGAAATTATTTTTTTAACAAACGGAGGGAATTAAATATGCGAATAGTCTGGATAGAGAAAGCGGGGCAGGGAAAGAGTATGCGATTGAAATCACATACTGTAATTTCATCACGACGGTAACAGAAAGAATTTAAATTATATATAACCTAACACAGACGAAAAATTAAAAAATTGAATTTTGTAGAAATCTGATGTGTTGGCATGTTTACTCGTGCTTTATTCGTTCGCAAAAATGTACACCGGACGAAATAAAATATATATATAATTGTAATCAATTAAAATTTTGTGTATTCTTGTCGTATGCAGTATACCCATTCGATCGAATACAAGTAAAAAAATTATCATCATTCGATAAATTGCGTTCTATGTTATTTCGTTTTTTATATAAAATATATTCGTATATTTTATGTACGAATTTCTACTGCATGCCGTACGGTGTACGTGCATTTTTATTTTAATGAATCGTCGGCTAAAAGAGTTGTATTTAGTCGTTCGGTCGGAGGAAACTACACCGTCATTTCTCAAGCAGATATTGTAGACGATTTAAAAATAATATCAAAAATTGTATTGCGGTACGACGTACCGCGCACGTGTCGTATACCGCATACAAACAAGAATACCCAGTTTTGTAAATCGTTTATTCGTATTTATTAACAACTGTTCCGTTATATGATATAATACAAAACTCGATGTTTAATACGATGCGCGTCCGAATGCATGCGAGTCCGTTGGAAGGGCCGACGTTGCCGGCGTGCGTGTGGGTTTTTTTCGCAACGCTCCTCTGACAAAATAAACACGGGACGGTGCAGCGGAGCGTAGAGACCACAAGTCGGGGGGTATGTGTGGGTTTGTGCGTGCGCCGCGTGGTTGGTGCACCTTGTACGCGTTGTGTGCGTGCGTGCGCAGTGTGCGTGTACGTTAGCGATGCAATTTGTCGCATACGTTCGGTCGTTATAAGAATATTCACCGTGAACGGTATAAAAAAAAAAAAAAAAAAAAAAAACGACCGTGACAGAATGCCTAACGCGCCGACCGGTTCCAAACTAAGATCGGGCGTGCCGGGGTAGCGGGTTATTCGGAATGTCAAAAACTACGACGTTACGACGTGGTAGCGACCCGGCACCGTCGTGGTGGGTACACGACGGACGCGATGGTGTATTTTTCCGAAACCCGAACGACACTGTAACAACAACTCGTATTTTATTTGTATTAAACCCGATGATGACATTTTGTCGAAACCGGTAGTGATAAATAGTAATATACAACAATTTTTATATTTTCTTTCTTTTTTTCTTTAATCGACGTGTTACTCATCGGTTTTTTTGTATATTTAAGTATATATATATTTTTGTTTTATTTCTTTATTTTTTAATTTTTTTTTTACATATCCTTTTCACTCTTTATTTGTTATATATGCGTATTAATAATTAATATAATATTTATAATATTTTTCAATTTCGGAGTAGGCCCGTCCGTATCCGGTCCGTACTCAATTCATATTCGCGGTCTCGGTTAGGTCCACTATCCGGGCAAAACCCGGTAGTGCGCAATCCAATGGAACGTTACACACTAATCGTCGCGGCCGGGATCATGGACCACCGGTCCACGCGCCAACCAGACCCGTAGCGGTCACGAGCTTTTTTGAAAATAGCAGCACGACAGGATTGGACACCTGACAACTGACACATGCATGGTGGCGACGACCGTCTAGATTCGATTGTCCGTGCCCGGAAACGCGGATAAAGGCCGATACACATATACAGACACGACAGTTTAGCGTTGTTAATCAAATAACTTTGATGTCGACGAAAATCGTACACGACGCACACTGACCGGCCGTGTTTTGTGTCGTTATATTTTTATTCGTAGACAAAATATTCTCTTCGAATATTCGTCGGCCCGCGTCGGCCCGCGTACCGGGCAGTGCATCGAGCGTGCCACGCACCGGTGTCTTTACATGTGAATCGGCGTAGTAATCCTCGACCGTGACCGAACCGAGACCGCGAACGTGTTGTTGATTTTTAAGGTCGTCGCAATCGTCGCCGTCGACCACTCCACCAAACCAACGCGCTGACCATGGTTGGGCGGGCGTGCGGGACAATGGGGTACTCGGACATTCAACGTAGACGATATTTACGATATTTAACGCTAACCGCCCAAGCGCACCGCCACCGTAGGTACACGACGGACGCGGTGGCGTGCACTCCCAAAAACCCGAACGACCCCGTACGAAGCGTGCAAATAAAACGCATCGTACGCACATGAACGATACACATGTACGCGAGCGCGGCGTCGTAACGAGTGGGACAGGCGTTCAAAATATTTCCTAGCAGCTACATTAAATATGTATATTTTTCAATTTCGGCTAACACAGGCCCGTCAGTAATCTGTTGAAGTCGACGCGTTCGTTAAAAAAAAAGAAAACAAAAATGTTGATGAATATTCGCCGTCTTATTTATAAATATATCGCGTTATAGAAAATATTGGGAATATTCGAAGGTCTTCGTCGGCGGCGGCGTGCGGGCCCGTTCGGTAATTCCTTCACAACGCCGTACGATAATAATACACGACGAGCATCGATGTCCGCAGTGCCTGCCGCCGACCGATTGCCAAACACGTGTCGGGCGGTGCGATACAGCGGGGTACGCGGAGCGTCGAGAACATAGATAATACATTATGTATTATCTATGGTCAAGAACTACGACGTTAAGTCGCGCACCGCCGGGTGTAGGCCACGCGACGGTGGTGTATTTTCCCGAACGACCTTGTACGAAGGGCCGAATGCGTTTTTAGCGTGTCGCCGATAAATAATGCATCGTACATATAAACGATGCACATGTTTACGTGTATTACGTCGCAGTCCGGCGTCGTAACGTGCGGATAATAACATGATAGGCGTTTAATATTGTTCCTCGTAGGTATTTTATTATATGCATTTTTCAATTCTACATTTGCCCGAATTGTCGATACGCACGTTTATACGACACCGGTACTAAGACTTGTGAATAATTTTAACGTGTTCCGTAAAAAATGCTTTTATAATGTAAAACAAGTTCACATTATTATATGTATATTTTTCAATTTCGGAGTGGGCCCGTCGGTCAAGGTCTAGGTGAATGCGTTTGCCCCCGCGGCCACGGTTTGTTTTTTCGGGTATCGCGGACACAATACTACTAATAAAATGCAACGCTCGCGAACAACTCGCATATCTACGTGTACGGTACACTCGTAACGAACCGCGTCAGCGTGATAGGAGAGTGCGGGTCTGTGGTCGTGCGCTTCAAGCGCATAACGTTTATGTCGCCTTCAATTCATTACGCGGATGTGGTGTACGTGTATTTTGTTTCGCAGCACGCGATCATCCGCGTTAACGTGGCACCGCTCGTCGTTTTCGGATAGCAACCCGTCCCCACATCATCGTAATGGTTTTAAATCGGTTGTATAAATTCGAATGGCCCGCCAGAAAAAAAACGCGAACCGCTGCACATACGCACGCGCAAGCGTATTCACGCATGGGCGTGTGTGTGTACACGCCGCGCACGGCGAACACCGGCTTGTCGTGCTCGATTAGCGGACGACAGTGTCGCAAACGTGATTTTCCCTTCACCGCAGTCAACCCACCGCCCGCCCGCGGACGACCGCACGTACCGCCGTCGCCCCGCCATACTCACCGATAACATCGTTCCCGCCACCCGTTCCCAGCCCACGAAATCGTGTATTCCGTCGTACGGCCGACCGAGCCGCCCGCCGCCGTCCATTTGTTGTTTGGCCGCGTACTGTTTTTGTGCGTTTACGTTTTTCTTTCTCCGCGCGTCCGACGTTTTTTCGAACACGAATCCGCTTTTGTTCCAGTGCAATATCTGTCGCGCAGTTAGCGGTGCACGAAATTTTTCGTTTCGTTCGCATCCGATATCGCGGTTTCGTAGATTAGACGGACGAACGCTACACAACAAACCACGTTTTCCTTCGCTTACGGCATTTTCGCGCCAAATCCTACGCGCCCGTCCGCTTTATATATATATATATATAGCTATCGTTTGATTTTTCCGTTTTCCAGTTCGCGTTTTATTGTTAACTATGAAGTGCTATGTGTGTAATGGTAATGAACTTCCCAAGCACGCGTTGTACCCGTAAGCATATCTATCCATATTTATTACAAAATGTGTTATTGAATTTATTGTATTTATTATAGTTTCCCGAGAAATCCATCACGTAAGAAGTTATGGATGAAATATTGTAATATGGAAGTGTGGAATCCATTATACCGGGTAAATGTAAAAAAAGTAGTGGCGGATGCTTTAAAAAATACTAATAATATTAATGTATTTCACAGTTGTGTGCCAACCACTTCGTCTTGAAGAATTTCAATATAAATGGATCGTTGAAGAAGTACGCGGTACCGACTGTTATAGAAAACGCATCGCAAGGTGCTGTACCTTCTTGTTTGTTAAGCGACACTACGGGTAAGTCATGTCTTAAGATAACACTTTTATTTGTCGTACTTTTAGTGCATGACCAGTAGTCGTGCAGATAGGCCGGCTCTAAGCAACTACTCTATTAATATAATTATTTATATAAGAACTGTTGGCCCAACTTATAGGCTTGGGAAGGGTTTTTGTCCAGTTGAGAATTGAATGACTGGGTGAGTGTTCCGATTCACATATATGTTTTTGTTTCGATTGCATCACGATAGGACATTTATTTTGTTGAAAGCGGGCGAATCGTGCCTTTACATCCGTCGTTGGGTCATGCTCTTATACTGTGATCATTATGTTTGTTTATTAATATAGTGATGTTTTTAAACATTTTATCTTTTTAATATGGGTTGTGATAAATTTGTGGAGGAGAATGTGGATCTTGATTCTACAAAAATGAAGAACTACTGATTTATTTAACTATCTATTTAACTATAAACATAGTTGTAAGTCCAACCTCACAGTTTAACTTAAAGCCAGATACACACACACACACAAATAAATATACAAAATTATAGTTTTATTGTGCGCAATAGAAACCATATATCTGTTATGATGGTTTTTATGATTTTTATTTATGACAGTTGTAGCGGACAGTGTTCTACTTATACGCTCAACTTGTATGTATTACATTTATGTAATTTAATGTATTGTAATTTTAGTATTACATACATATTGTTCGTTTTTGTATATTTCTGCAAAATAAAAACTTCATTTTAAACTGGTACTAATTAATTTGATTACGAATATAATTCGATACAATAAAAGTAATTTTTTAGTTTTTAGCATTTAGTTTTAATAAAATGTTTAAAATAAAATTATATCCATTTGTATTAAAATTAATATTGTTAGTGTAACTGTTCTGTTACATAGTACACATGGTAGGTATATGTGTGGTGTATACCACAGAGTAAAAATATATAGAGGCCATATCAAATATTATACGAGATTACCCTATACGCTGAATGAAGCAGGAGCAAAAAGTGTAGTTTCAAAGTGACCACACGATTAATAAAATATTATCTATTGTATAATATACAATAATTGTAATTTTCAAAAAAGTAGTATAAAAATAAAAATAAAAAAAATTATATAAGTAGGTAGACTGAATTACATTTGTATATAATAACATCTTCATGAAAAATATTTTGTGATTAGCAAATAGTACCACCACTGGCGGATTTACGGGGGGTCTAGGGGTATTGGACCCCCCCCCCCCTCAAACACTAGTGATCCATATTCCAGTACTAAAAATACTACAATACTTTTTTTTATATTAATTTGATGCACTATTTTTTTTTTTGGATCCCCTCCAGAAATTTTTTGAAAATTCGCTACTGAGTACCACAAAAAAATTAAAATCGAATGGGCACTGACAACAAATTACATAGTTATTATATTTTTTTTTTTATAATTTATGGGTCTGCCGTTTTATCGAAGTGCCTATTATCATATTTTTTCATTATTCTATGTATAAACGCGGATTTCTCAATCACAGATCAAACACCCTAGTTTAAAAAATATCTGTTATATTTCTAAATCAATTTCAGGCATGTATTTTATAATTACAATTTTTTATAGAAGAATAAACATATTATAAATAAAGCTTATTACAATTTATATATTTTTTTTTTATTATTATTTGTATTATACAATCTATGCCTATGGCACAATAAGTATATTTGCTAAAAGTAATACAAACATGCCTATTTACAACACTAAGGTTGTAAGTAGATATGTATTACATGAATAAATGGTAATGAGTAGTCATCTATCAATGACACTCACAAAATAAAAAATATAAAAATATTTACATTTTACATTAAAAACACTGTATATTTCTATTGATATAATTAATGAGTGGTTATTATTAATAATAATCAATAAAAATGCTAATAAATTGTTAAATGATTAAATTTGTTGAAGTTGTTGTTCATTGTTACAAATTTGAAAGTGTAGCTAATTTTCGGTTTTTCTTGGTACAGAGAGTAAATTTTTATTTTAAGTTTTGATGGTATAAAATTTTCTAAATCAAATATATATTATATTTTTTAAATATTCAAAACTGAAGTTTGAACATGAATGATTGAATGGAACATTGTTAATTAAGTTTTTTAATTTTTTACCTACATTATTTTCTACAGCTAAAATTGGGGAGTTTGTAATAAAAATTGAATTTAATTTATTTATGTCATTATAAAAATCATCAGGTGTCATTAAAAAGTTTCAAAAAGTAGTTTGTTCTTTATTTGAGTAAATTTTAAAATAACTAAATAAAAAAGAAATACAGAATAAATCTTATTTTTAAACTGATAAGCAAGTGGGATTCCAAAAACACGGTGGCGCGATTTTATTTACATCTATCAGTGTCCAACGTCTGATAGTACCATCAATCCTAAATATATTCAAATGCATATAAATTCAAACCCTAATAATAAATAATATTACAATTCTTATCACTTGACCATGTAATTTAAGTATTTTACATATTACATTAATAGGAATAATAAATCGAAAAAATGACGCATACATGGTAATGTATGTGTAATAATTCATTAATAAACAATAACATTAAAGAAAGTACAAATAATATTTTTTACAACTAAAGAGATGCATCAATTTATAATTTATAGAATAAAATACACTTAACCCACAGAATCGAGATCCAAGAATGCACAATGCACGTGAAATGTGAATAATCAAAAAGTAAATAAGAGATAATACCATAGAGTAATTTGTTATTATAGTTTAACAAACATAATATTTTGGAAATTTTGATTTCACTTGTTACGATGCAACTCCACCATTTAAATACTTCATGTATATTGTATTATAGCCACCCCCGGGTGTATTCATATGTATACACATAATCATGTATCTACAGGGGTGTATGTAGTGTAATACTGACCAGTGATTTTTCTACTTCTATAAAAAATCATGTAAGACTCCTGTGGTCAATATACAGTTTGTAAGGGACAGTTAGTTGGTCCTCCGCAAATATCACATAGTTATCACGTCGTATGGGTTATTTTTATATTAGAATATTAACGAGTAAATAGGTTAAGTCTATTATTGGAGATAAAGAAAAACGGAAAAAAGTTTCCCCATTTTCTCGCCCTACAGAATAAAACCAAATAACGAGTGAAACTCATTTCAGATACACTCTATGTAAGTGTTTAGATATTTTAGTTTTGAAGAGAGTTTAGTGATTAGTATATGGTTGAAAGAACTATATTAATTCAAAACATTTATATAAATAATTATATATATTATATAATGTAGAGTAATATATAGATTTAATATTATAATAATAAATATGAAACAAAAATGGTATATGGTATTTAAAAAAGGTACAACATTGTTATTAAATTCGGCAAAGAAAATATAAAATTAGTAACACCTTACATTGACTGGGGAACAGTTAACAAATCAGAAATTATTAATTTACTAAATAATTTAAGTACTGATGAGATAAAAATTATATTTAATTCTGTTAATATAATTGATATCGATAATTTTAAAAGGCATACAAATAATATAAGTAACTAGGAAAAAGAAATACTTCTTTTATCACAAGGTGAATTCGAAGTGTTTTTTGACTGAAAATTAGAATAAATATCACTCGCTAAAAATATAGGTATATAGAAATATTATATAACCAATTCAAAGTAGACGCAACAAATTAAATACACGATCAACTGACGTATATACTGTGACAAATTATTTACGAAAGATATTGTAGACAGGACATTTGGATGATACATCCAACTTAAACTATTATACAATTTATTATCGGTTCTGTGTGAAATCGGGTTGTTTCGAATGGATTGTGTCTATAAAAATAACAGAGAAAATAGGACTTATAACTTTTTTTATAACACTAAAACTAAAAAAGAAAACTTAAATAATTCTTGGTTAGATATTACAAATTGAACTGAATTTACCCAGAAAATAAGATGGGTTTTTTATAATTAAGGCATATACATATTTCATATAATGTCTTATACACTGAATTATTATTAAAAATGTCATTCTGTTATACACTTTTTAGTGCCACAGATAAGCATCTCCGAAACAAACCAGGATTCTTTAAACCCAAATGTTAATTCTGACGTAGATAATGAACCTCCACTTTCCGAAGTGGTGCAGCCTAATTTTTCATCACCAACACGCGGTTTGTTTGAAGATACATCGAGCATCATACAGTGTATGTAGAAACTTTATATATATTATATTTATGATATCAGAATAAAGTATTTTAAAAAAAATATGTTATTTTTGCTCGATATAGTAATTGAAGGTAATTTGAAAAAAATCTTGTAAAAATTGTTTAACATTATTCAAAGGCGAGATAATACTCGTGATCAGTATTCTCATTAGAATTTTCCTAAAATTTTCAAAAATTGTTGCCTTTTATTGTTAATTCGGTTTTGTTTATTTTTTCATTTACCTAGAAATTGATATAATCTTTTTTAGAACTAAGGCACGAATACTTCATGTAATATTTATTTAACACTGAATTATAATTAAAAAATTTACTCTGTACATTCTTTAGTTCCACAAACAAGTTCTAACGCAACACAAGGTTCCTTAATACCAAAACACGATTCTAACATAGATGAGAAAATCAAACCACCTATTGTCTACAAGTCTCCTTCCATAGTTGATAAAAAATACGAGAATATGACAAGATTTTCAGTAGGATCCACAATGAAGAATGAAGGTACATCAAATAGTCTTCAAAGTAAGTAGAAAGATCAAATACTTATATATATATATAAAGTGCAATGTATTTTTTAAAAAGTAAAAATTATTTTTCATAAAAGTTCGATTTGATATACCCATCTAATTTAATCTAACCTAACCCAGCAAATTAAATACATGGTTTATTTTTTAGCTAAGCCACAAATATTTTATTATATATCTTTTTAACTCTGAATTATAATTAACATTTTTATTCTGTACATTCTTTAGGTCCAAAAAGAAGCTCTGAAGCAAAACAAGGCTCTTTAATACCAAAATGTAATTGCGACATAAATGAAAGTGTTCAACGTAGCATCTACAAAGTACCGTCTCCTTTCATAGGTGGAGGATTAGTCAATGTGGATAGAATTTCAGTAGGATTCATGAAGAATCTACGTACATCAAGTAGACTTCAAAGTATGTAGAGAGATCAAATACTTTTATATCTATGATAATGCAATGTATTTTTTAAAAAGTAAAAATTATTTTTCTTGTAAATAAATTTGATTGATTAATTAGGGGTAATTCGTAAAAAACTATTTTATGAAGTTTATTTTATTCTTTTATTAAGAATGAAATAACACACATCATTAATACTTTTTTGTTGTTGTTGGCATTTTGTTGAAATTTTCAAAAATTTCTTAGTTTAAAGAGTAGGGTTTTTCATTTAACTCTGGGTTTGTATTAAATAGTGAAATAATATATTGTGTATGTAAAAATATCTGAGACAAAAATGGGTCGATAACTATTTTTAATATTTCAAAAACCAAATTGTATATTGAAATAGTATACAATTTTTTTTAATTTTAGCCAATATAACATATATCAACTGTTATAAGTTGCAATTGAATAATACCCAACAACAAATACATAGTTTATTTTTTAGCTAAGCCACAAATATTTTATTATGTACCTTTTTAACACTGAATATACAATATATATAATTAAAAGTTTTATTCTGTATATTCTTTAGTTACAAAAACAAGCTCTCAAGGCTCTTCTTTAATACCAAATAGTGATTCGGACACAAATAAAAATGTCCAACATATCATTCACAACCTGCCATCTCCTTTCATAGCTAGCGGACAACACACCAAACTGGAGAAATGTTCATTATCACCCAATACGAATGAAGGTACATTAAACAGCGTTCGATTTAGAATGTTTACATTAAAAAAGTATAAATTATTTTTATTTAAAACATTAATTCTACAAGTTACATACACCAATTGTGGGTAATTTTTCAAAAACTTTTTGAAATTATTTTTTATCAGTGAAATAATTTGTCTTATACATGAAAAATATGTCTAGAGACAGTCTTTCTGTAAGTTAGACTTGTTTAAATTTTGCTGATTCCGATTTTAAAACATTTAATAAAGGCCAAGTAACCTCAATGTATTATATATTATTAATCTCGTTATATAATAATTAAATTTGTATTACATTTACTGTATGATTGATTAAATAAAATAAATATTTTTTTTCATTAATAAAATGATGTCATTATACAATTTATTATCGGTTATGTGTGAAAAAGGACTGTTTCGAGTTGATTGTGCATATGAAAATAAGAGAGAAAATGAGTTTACAACCTTTTTATAACACTAAAACTAAAAAAGAAAACAAATAATTCTTTATGTTATTATAATTTGTACTTGAATTGAATGAATTTAATAGAAAAAAGGATGGGTGTTTTATAATTAAGGCACACATATTTCATATAATATTTTAAACACTGAATTATTATTAAACATTTCATTTTGTTGTTCACATTTTAGTATCACAAGGAGGATCCCTTAGAGCAAACCAGGGTTCTTTAAAACGAAAGGGTGATTTTGACATAGATAATGAAACTCCATCTTTTGAAATAGTGCAGCCTAATTTTTCACCATCACCACGCAGGTTGTTTGAAGATATATCCACCAGCAACATACAATGTATGTACAAACTTTATATACATTATATTTATGATATCAGAATAAAGTAATTTTTAAAAAATATGTTATTTTTGTTCGATACAGGAATTGTAGGTAATTTGATTATGTAAAAATTGTTTAACTTTATTCAAGGGTGAGATAATACTCATCAGCATTCTCATTAGAATTTTCAAAAATTGTTAATCAAATGCCTTTTACTGTTATCCCGGGATTGTTTACTTTTGTGTTGAAAATATTTTGCTGTGTGATTTATCAGCATCATATGTTTTACACTTGGATTTTAGATAGACATAGATTATGCTGAATAAATACCATTATATTATAAAACACAATTATAATTTAAATAACATTTCATTTGTATACTTTTTAGTTTCTCAAACAAACTCTGCAGAAGCACAATACTATTTGAACTCAAGTGATGATTTTGATATGAACGATTCAATTGCAGATATTACTAACTCAGATGGTTCTAATATAGATGATTCCAATGCAGATGGTTCTAATGCAGATGTTTCTAATGCAGATGCTTCTAATGCAATTGATTCTGATGCAATTGATTCTAATGCAATTGATTCTAATGCAATTGATTCTGATGCAATTGATTCTAATGCAATTGATTTTGATGCAATTGATTCTAATGTAGATGATTCATCCACACATGATTCTGATATAAATGAAGAAATCCAAAGTTTTGCCTATAAGTCGTTACCTAGCACATCTGACGTTACATTGGAAAGATCTTCATCACCACCCGAAAAAGAGTATGAAGATACATTGAACAATGATCACAGTATGTAGAAAATAATATATAAGTATAAATAATTTTGGCTAATGACATAATATCTTTCAAAAAATTTGTGGGGAGTTGAAAAAGTAAAAATTGGAGAATTGCATAATTTTTTTCATGAGTGAGGTGATATAAGAATATTATTATCCATAGCACTTTGATATATTCAAAAATCTGTTGATGGTAGGTTTGTTTCTATTAATAAGGGCTTATTTATATTTGTGTTTAACATTTTGTGTGATTTATCATCATGTTCTACTTGTAGACTTTAGATACATTGTGATATTATCGAAAAAATAATGCACTATCATCTGAAGTAAAAACATGCATGTACTTATATCATAAATAAAACAGTCTCTTGACTTGCATAACAATATTTAAGTATACGAATTGGATATAACACCTCTAATATTTAATATAAGTAATACTGTATAGATTGTAGTAAATTCACCCAGAAATTAAGATAATGGCTTTTTTAAAACTAAGGCATGAATATTTTATGTTATATCTATTTAACAATGAATAATATTTATTTTATTTTGCATATTTTGTTTAGCCTCACAAGCAACCAGCCCTTCTATTACAACACCAATAAATGATAATGACACACATGCTGCAATCCCAAATTTGTCCTACTATCCATCTGATAGCTTAGCCCCGAGATCTATCAAACAAGAAATATGTTCATTACCATCGGAGGAGCAGTATGAAGATACATTGAACAGCGTTCACTGTATGTTGAAAGTATATACTATATTTATGATATTAGTGCAAAATATTTTTAAAAAACTAAAGGGGGTTTTGTTACAAATATTGAAAGCTCAGCAGAGCAATTCGAGATAATTTTGAAAAAAGGTTTTCGAAGATTGACGATATAAAAGTAGACTCGCTCTTTACTATTAATCTTAGTTCATTTTCTTTATTGAAAATATTTTCCAATGTGATTTATAAGCATCATGTTTTACTTGTAGACTTTAGATAAACTGAGATACTGCAGAAAAGATATTGCACTATCATCTAAAGTAAATATATATTTATTATATCATCAAAAAAACAAATTCTGCTGACTCGCATAATACTTAAGTATAAGGATTAGATACACAACACCTCTAATAATGTAATATAGGTAATATTGTATAGGCTTAAACTAAATTCACCCAGAAATTAAGATAATGGTTTTTTTTTTAAAATTAAGGCATGAATGTTTTGTGTTATATCTATTGAACAATGGACTATAATTTTATTTTGCACGCCCTGTTAGTTCCACAAGCAGACGCGGATCCATAACTTATTTACGGGGGGGGGGGGGCATCTTAATCAAAACAACTTTAATCCTCATTTTGTCGCATCGAGTAATGAAATATTTTCCAAAACGTTTTCTTGGAAATCGTTTGCGATACACCGAAATAAAACAATAAAGTCTGTCTTATATCTTTATCAAATGTTGAATCGCGTGGCGGTTGCGGCTGCTATCGGAACAATTTATTGTCCTCTACGGAAATGTTCGAGATATTTAAGAGCCATACTGTAGGTATATTATATTATGTGTAACTCATCAATTTTTAAGGTTCACTTATCGTTCAATAATTAAACTGCAATACATATATGACAACAATTATATGTACTTTGATAAAAAGAGGTATTTATCTTAATTCGTTATCAAAAACGTTAAAATCGAAAAATCCCATAGCTACAAATTGTCTTTCTATAGTATCGTAGATAAGAGTTAGGATTATAAAACGATACTAATAAAAAAATTTAACAAGAGTCTACGGGGTGGAGGGGGAGGGGGTAATCGACACTTGGCCCTCCCCTTGGATCCGCGCCTGCCCACAACCAACCAGCTCCTCCATTACAACACCAATAAATGGTTCTAATACACATGCTGCAATCTTAAATTTGTCCTACTATCCATTTGATAGCTTAGCCCTCAGATTTATCAAACAAGAAAGATGTTCACCACTACTGGAGGAGTATGGAGATACATTGAGTAGCATTCAAAGTATGTTGAAAGTATATATACTATACTTGTGAAAAGAGTAGAAAGTGTTTAAAAAAAAAGTATTCATTACTTTTATTAAAAGAAAAAACCGTGATAAACAACTGGAAAAATTTTAATGGAAAAAATTGATTAATTTTGTTCAAAAGTGAGATTATACTACTCATGGTTAATATTCTCCTTATTAGCGTTTTGCTAATATTTTCTCTACTTTATAAACCGTTTTAATATTTGACTGGTTAAATACAGTACATAAAATATCATAGAGGTAATAAAAATAGCTAAAATAAATTAATATTTGTAAAAGGAATTTTAATGGGCCAGTATTAATGTAATGTATAATAATGCAGTAATTGCATGCTGCGTACGTAAAAGTATGTTTTGTAATATTGTCTTATGGTGCAATATTATGGACCATCGTCCATACCATTGTGTGTATAATATACATACAAATTTTTAAAATACTTTTAATGAAAATCACAAGACGGCAATTTTGGTTTAATTTTAATATTTTATTTAAAGTAGTTATACAGCAACAGGGAAAAAAGTGTAATGTTAAAGTGATGTTATCATAATATTGATATCACAGGACAAAATATGAAAAACATTTATAAGGTTATATAATAGTTTCTGTTTATGAAACAACCATTATGAAATTTGTTATTGAAAGTTTATTTGTATCTTTATGAACAGTATAAAATGTTTCAAAATGTATATTATTTATATTCAAAGATTTTAATGTCAAAATATTATAGTAATAATATTAACAAAAATTTGATATTAATATTTAATTATACTTGCTATGCTTCAAAAAAATAATTTCTATGAATTTCTATATGAAATATAGAAATTATACAACATTTACATGTTTTTAAAATTGTAACAACTAAAATTGTATGTGTTTGTTTCTACTAATATTGATTGATATAATGAATTTAATGTTCATTTATAGATTGGCAACAAATGAACCAAGAACCTCAATCCTGTCATCTAAACTATTATGGAAGCATGATACAGGGTAAGTAACAAGTTTAGGATATGCATTCAAAAGTACAAATAATTTTCTTTAATAAGTTTTTAAACTTTAAAAAAATGTTTTAAAATTTATTTTCAACATATATTTTTTTAATATATATATATATGACATTGGAAATTATGGTTTTACTTCAAGTATAACCTGAAATTTGTGAATTATATTATATAGATTGTTACAGAACAAAGTAAAATATTTTTAATGTGGCTATAATGACAAAACAATAATTAAATATTATGTACCAAATATGTTATCAAACATTTCTAAAAATATCAGAAATTTTAGTTAATACTTAAAATATTATGTGTTAACATCTATCTGTAAAGAAATAGGGGACAAACAGATTCAGGGAGTTGTACAGAAATAGCGGATAAAATAAAAATAATAAAAATCACATCTAAAAACATAAATGAGTTTATTATATGTAAGAACTTTATTCAGAATCAATTGCCGTTAAATGTGATATTGGTTTATGATTTTTAGAATTTACATTTAATATGTAAGAATGTTTGATTATTTACATTAAATCATGAAAATAATTAAATATTCGTACATAATTGGACATAACAATATATAAAGTTTTCATTACGTTGATTATATAGTTATAAATTACTCTGCTGTCTATAAACATGTTTATACATCAATAATATATTTATATTTAATGTTTAATATACATTTAAAAATTCATAGATTCTCCATTTTTATCAAACGTTAAAACAGAACCTATGACACCAACACATGAACCATTATATGAAAATTATATTGATGATTATGGAAATTATGAAAACTATGGAAATTATGAAAACTACGAAAATATGGAAAGTATGTTTCTTTCTAGTTTTATATATATTATATTTGTACATATTAGGAAAATATCATGTATTTTCATATATGTGGTATTGATTTTAAAACATTTTTGTGCTTGTTTGTTGGGTATTTATGAGTAAAAAGAACTATTTTTATATTTAAATATTATGAAATCTAAATTTCTACATTTATAAAAGTTTTGTTACACATACATATACATATAATTATCTCATATACATTTTGCTTATTTGTAGAATACGATTTATAAATTATTTTAAACTCGAAGGTGTGTGTTATCATTTTTCATTATATTATTTAATATATTTATGTGTTAAAATTATAGTTTATATACAGAACTATTTTGAAATTTGTACATTATATAAGTAAAATGTTAAATATTAATAAAATATTTAATAACAAAGAAATTGCCAATTTAAATTTTATAAAAAAAATTGTTTAATGATATTTAATATCTTAATTACATTAAATTATTGTTTTTAATTTGTTTTAATCAAATCCAGCTATAAATCAACCCATGTATCATGAATATGAAGACAACATTGGTGAATCATTTTATCCAGAAAATCAATATGTAGGCGGTGAGTCAGAAATTAATAAGATAGCAACAGCAGAGCCTGAAATAGCCGAGTTGGAAGAGTCCGAGTTGGAGCTGCCTAAGGATTTGGTGGAACCTATGCAACCAGGACCTAGTGAAGAATCTAGTGCTGTTGAAGAAAATTGGTATTTTTTATTTTAATTCTGTTATTGTGAATTTTATGTAAAAAACTGTTTTTATAATTATCATTACAATGAGTAAAATATATACTTGTTATTTTATTAAATTAATTGTTTGTGTTAATAACTAAGAAAATCTGGAATTTTGTTTGCATCATTTTAAACTAGAAAAAATGTTGGACAAAATTAAATTTTTTATATTTTCATAATTAAAAGTATATTAATTTTTAAATGTTTGAACATTTGATTTTAATAAAATAAAAATTAATTAAACACTTAATCAAAAATCTACAACCACAATAATAAACTCAAAAAAGGCTAACGAATTAAAAATTATTTTAGAAATAATTGTTATTTATTCTAAGTGGTTGAACTTTGTCTAGTTTTTTCTAGTTTTTATATCTGATTCATCGCACTATTTATATACAGTTAAACTCTTAAATTTTCTTATTCGAATTATTGACATGTTACATACTTACAAAAATGTGTTTCCTTAGTAAAAACATTAAAAAATACAAAATAAATGTTTGTTTCAGGGAAATGAAGAACATGGCAATAAACACACTTAAAAGAAAATTGAGTATTGGTAATTTGAAATAAATTTTTATTCAAGAATATAAAATGTAAAATAAATTGTATATATTTTAAAATGAAAATTAGATAATTTTTTAGCAGAATACACAAATAAACAATTGAAATTTCGAGTGATACAACTTGAGAGATCATACAATAAGTTGCGACAAGAGAATGAAAACTTGATTTTAGAGTTGAATACTTTGAAGTCTAGTATACAAAATTCATAAGACTATACATTGTTGTCCATGTAACATATATGATTACAATTAAACTGATTTTAAAATATTTAAATTCATTATTTCTAATTTGATTAAATTGTAAATGTATTCTCAAAAATTTAATAAAATAATACTTTAAGAAAAGTTATATTAATTAAAATAAGGTTCAAATTGTGATATGATATTTTATGCATCATTTTTAATATTTCTATGACCTAATGTTTCAAATTCATATGGATTGTTATTTAGTTTTGTTAACTGAGTAAAGTTACAATTATTCAAATTAATAAGTTAACTTAGTAATAGTTATTTTTTTAAAAAGTAATGAGTAATGTTCCTGGTTCAGCCACTAGTTAAAAGTTAATATTTTCTTTTCCTTCGATTTATATATTTTAGTTGCATGAAAAATATTCAAGTCCTTGGGTATAGTAAAGGTAATAAAATGTGGAAATGTTTCAAATTTGGTGTTCAATAAGTTACTTCTTAAGTGACTAGAAAGTTTTAAAAGTAAACCTATTATAATAAACAATTTGATGTGAAACTAAAAAAGCGACCGATGTCATGTTTTATAAAAAAAAATTGTAATTTAATTTTCTCTTGGCCAAATTTTCTCTTGTAATAATTTTCTCTTGGCCAAATTACAAATGCATGTTATTATCACGAAATCAATTAAATATATTTAATATTTGTAAATGCATGTGTATTGAAATTAATAAATAAATATTTACTAAGAACTTCAACCACTGAGTGTTATACATGTTTCTGATGTATATTTTTTTTTATTATTAGTTCAAATATAATTTTTTTCAAAATTATAATACTTAGGACATATTCCAGTTGTGTACACAATATCACAACTCACAATACAGCAGCTATACTAAAGTATTGCATGAGATGCATGTGCAATGCTAAACATTTTTGATGTGTTGCAAACGTATAGTTTTGTAACACCACAAATATCTCAATGAAAGATAGTTTTTCTTAAAAATGTTATAACTCGTTTAACTATAAGAATTAATAATTATAAAATATAATATTTTACACTGAATTAAGATGTGTTTCCTAATGTTTGAGTCATCTTTGGTTGTATTACGAGATTTTTAAAAATTGAGAAAGATCTTTCCATGTCGACAAATGTAATTGGCAAACTTGTAAAAAATGAATTCATTAGTAATAAGGTCTTCTAATAGACCATTCATGTAAATATTTTCACTATGTATTTTTGAACACTTTCAAATTTACTAAAAACATTTTTTGCTCATCTGAACAATATGTAACTAAGCTTGAACTTTTCCTATAATACCTTAAGATTCGACTAAAGGCATATTTTTTTTTTGCAATTTTAAAATTGAATTTTACTTAACTTTACTATCTTTACATTTAAAACCTTTTCAGAATCTATCAAAACAAGGCGTGAACCTGTTTCAGTTATTTAAATTGATATTGAAAAAAATTTTGCTGTTTTATATCAATAAAAAAAAAAACTAAAAAAATATTGAATTTTCCATGAATAGTGTAAGGTTTCCGGTATAAAATGTTAAAATAGTATTTGTTTCTTTAATAGGTTTAGTGTCTTAGGTCAAAAATTGGACTTTTTCTATAAAGCTTTAGCTCGGTTTCGCTATTGTGACAATTTGAAGTTGTCTATATTTTATTTTTGTCTATAACTTGCTTTAACTAAAGTTAAAATTCAGTGTCTAAAAACACATTTTTAATGGGAAAAAGTGATTGTTTGGTCCTTGTTTCATGCCAAGAAAAAGCAACACTAAAAACGGGCGGTTTCAATGAAAGTTCAGTTGTCGCATGGTGTTTCATCCATAAGCATATGAAATAATTTTCAAATAATAAACAATTAAAATCAATTCGTCGACAAATAGCACGCGTCTCGGTCGTATGCACAATTAATAAAAAAAATGTAAACACTCACGTGCACTCGGACTCGTATCGCGACGTTCGTTTCCAGCTGCCGGTCACGTTCAAACGTCGTTATTTCACCACCCGCGTCGCGACATTGACCGCGAACTTCAAATCGAATACGCGACACGATGCGAGATCTCCTCCGGCAACAACAACCCGCGACCGTTCGGAAAACAATTCAACCCAAACGCGTTCGGGTGTTTTTAGGTACTGCCAACAGTTCACCGACACGGCTCGGGTTTGGGAAACAAAATCAGGACGAATACCACCGACACGCTAATGAGATGGCCATTTGCGACTTTTGCCAATGCATCCAACATTTGTTTGTTGATCAGAGCATTCAACCGAACGCTAATTATAGAATGTTTAGAATACAATTTTTGGGAAATACATTGGTTGGGTTATGCTGGTGTTCGTCAACATTGGTAGATAACATTTTGTTTTTATGGTCACTAATTAATATATATATATATATATATTAAAACTAATAACGCTTCTTTTATACACATGAGCATCCACCGTAAATATTAGAAAATTTCAGTAGTTATCCTTTGGCTACTACATAAAAAAAAAAATTTGAAAATGCATAGAGTACAGAGACTCCTAAAAATTGGATGATTCGCTTTCCCATTTCGCAGCCATCGTGTAGATTTATATTTCATGGTATTTGCGGTTCGTTGAAATTAATTAAAAGAAATTAATTTAACACGCTAAGATAATTTTATTTCACGAAATATTTGTTTCTAAAGTTAAAAAAAAAAAAAAATTTGGAGAAAAAAATAGGGAATTTGGTCTTCAAATACTCTTCTCGTCCGAGCTTAAACGTACCTTGTTAACGTATTCTCACGTGCACGATCGGCTGCGCGCGGACTATCTCGAGAACTTCAGAACCGACTGAAATGGACATTCATATAGCTACGTGAACAGCATTATGCATAATGTATTTTTATATTTATATAAATATATGTATATCAGACTTTGTCCGTAGGCTAAAACGCTGATTCGTGCACAATGGATAATGAGCAATGACGACAGACAATACGGTGTTTTTGTGGTTCTGTTAATTGTTATCGAAATGCTCGGTGAATGGTAATAATTATCGAAAATATTATTCGTGTTGATTACACGAAAAGAAATGACCCAGTTGTTTATTTCCATTGTCGACGTAAACTTGAGATATACATATATATAAAAAGTACGGATGATTATTATTTCAGCGATATTGGCGATGATCGTATTAGGCTATAGTGTTTTAGCGTTGTGAAAAACGCTTTTTGAATGTACGTATTCAAAAAGGTATACTCAACTCTTTCAAAAAAAGTATTTCCGAGTAATGATTAATGCGATTGATTTTCCGACTGACGTTCACCATGGCTGCAAGAACTTTAGTCGCTTGTAAGCTACGGAGTAAATGATATTTTTTAGAAAATAGAACGTTATAGATAGATTCAACATAGATGGTTGAACAATGTGTTGGTGTGTTGTTAGTACATTTTAGCCTAGTATGACAACATGTTTTTTTACCCATTGTCCAGACGGTTCAGTTTACATAGTGATATCTGATATTTTATATTACTTCTACAAAATATTCGTTAGTATCGTTGGTTATATTCAATATCCAAAGATTGTATTTAAAATATTCCATTAGGCACTTGGAATAAAACTATTTAAGAAAAGTATACGAACGCTACGAAAATTATTTGGAATATACTCGATAAAAGTGTCTTATTTAGCAAAGAATTTGGAATAAAAAAAAATGAAACTTTTTAATTATAAATCATGAATGTCATGGACATAACGAATCTGTTTATTAGAATAAATGTCATTTTAAATTTATTATAGTTTAATATAATGTATTATTTCTGATATCAGCTACGATTCCAATAGGTTCAACAGTTGTTAGTCAGACTAGAACAAGTAGCTAGGTAGGCTTTAATAGAGATTCAGTGATTCATCAGTTTATATTAAGCGTATTAAGAGAAACATCATAAAAATGATTTAAAAACGTTGAAACTTTGTATAAATATAGTCTTAAAAAAAAGAAATTAAATTCTCAAAATCTTGATGTAATAATAATAATATAGGTATATTGTTATACAAGAATTGAGTGTAGAAAGACGATTAAATTTGTCAAGTATTCAAAATGTTCCACATTATAGCTGTAGAGCGTGGTGGTCGAGGTACAACCACCTGTTAGCTTATGAGTTATTCACAATTTTAAGACCTTACCAAAAATGTAGACACTGTCATTCGTAGATGTGCACATTTTTTCCAAAAACACCACATTGGATTTTTCATCTTTGTGCAAGATTTTCTTGGTAGTTTGTTTCTCGTACAAAACAAACAGTAACAAATGATAATACAAACCACAATAACGATGAGTTATGACATTGTTCATAGGAAAAGAACCATTGTAATGTTGAAGACTGTTTTTCTTTCATAAGCTGACGACTGTTTTACCATTATTACTCCATACGAGGATAGTGTAAGTACATGGTACACAGGACCAAGCCAGCAGTTCATTTCAACAACGAATTAAAATCATTCGAGTAAATCATCAGGTATCCTAGCAAGTACATTGAAGGTTATCATTTGTGTCCAGTTTTTCTAATAGCGTGAAAACGATTAATAATACATTTTTCATAAATATATACATATGCAAATTACTTGTACATTAGACAACACGAACACATTTTAAGCCAAATACTTAACACTGTTTATACACACTTATTATTATTATATTTTCAATATTTTGTTAAGGTGTTTTATTTTCAGGTTTAAAAAATATGTTTGGAAATCCAAACATGTTAATGATTTAAAATTAAATTGTAATGTTATTATCTTAAAGATTCTACGACAAAATATTTTGTGGTGTGATTAACGATATAAAAGTTTGTATGATCACCTGATAAATACTCCATAAAATTATAACCGTACAAATTGTATCTAATATAACAATAATAATAGTAATGGTATAGGTAATAAGAATTAAAAGAACTTGATTACAATTTAAAACCATGTTTTATTTAAAAATGTGAAAAGTATAAGTAACATACAGGTGTTGTAATGGTGTTAAAACAATATTTTTATAATATGCGAGAAGAATCCTTGAGGTACAGGTGCATCAACGTGCACATGATTATGAAACTCTATAATGAGCATAGGTAAGGACGTACCGGTTTCAGATTACAATAAAAAAACTAAAACTGACACGCCGTTCCCTACGCCGTGAGAACGTTTTTGAAAACATTTAAACGGTTGAAACGGTTAGATGGTAGTCGGGCTTAATAATTTTTAATAAATGGTCGTCAGCACTTCTGTTGATGCAAGACGGCGCACGGTTTCAACAGTCCAAGAAGTTGGCCGCCATCAACAGCTCCAAGGAGAGAGCCACTGGTATCGGAAAGTCCGGTATCTGAGAGGTGGCGTCGGCGTAATACTCCTTATACATGAAGTACGCGCACACCGTTTGCAAAACGTGCGATGGTATTTCGCGGAAGTGGATGACGTTGGTCTGGTTCTCCGAGAACTGTCCCGGGCCGCTCAACATGGCGCTGATCGTGTTTGACATCAGCGCGTACTTCTTCTTGATGACGAACTCGAAGTCGTCGCACGACACGAGCTTCACGTACTCCGAGTCCGGACCCTCGCAGTTGCCCAGCTGTCCGAAATTTTCGTCATCCATGTCTGCGTCGAAGCGAACAACAAACGCTGGAGAAAAAAACAAATGTATGCGTATAAAAAGAACGGTGACGCGACGCGACGGACGGACACACCGGCAGCGAAAACGGTCGCCGTTAACGTTTCCGTACGGCAAACAACCAACACGCGTACCGATACGTGTACTCACCACAGAACGCGATTTCGATTGATTTTCTTTTCCGACTAACAGCGCAAAGGACGACTCGTGAACGCTGGCGTTTGACATCAACGGATTCGCGTCGCTCTACGCGTCGTAAACAAACTTATTTCATGGAGAAACAAACGCGTTTAGGTTAGATCATCTTTTTCTTTTTTTTCCCCCTTTCTCTTTTAGCTAATGTCTTTGGCAGGATTTTGTGTGGGCGGGCCAAGGCCTGTACGACGGGCGTGCGTCAGCTGTTAATCGTGCCCTCCGTCCTTATCTGTGACCGTGTTTCGGTTGTTTTTTTCCTTTGTTACCGTTTCGTGTTTCTGATCGTACGGACGATCTCCGACGAACGTTTCGTAAACCGTTCGGCTATACTGTTTTCACTCGATCCGGATGCTTTCAATACGGTTAATGATGGCGTGCTGTTAAGTATCGTATTTACTCTCTGTAAAATATCTCTCTTAAACAATCGTCGTGACATCGAACGCCAAACGATGCTTAACGATTAGACATGTTCGCGACAGACTTGGTGTACGTTCGAAAACAGATTGATCAAACGAACCGCTTTCGGTTAAGATCATCTTCTATTGCGGCTGATAAATGACACTTGAAAGACGTCTTGCTTGCCCACCAAAAGATTAAGCTGCGGTTAAGTGTGTGACATTTGTATGTACCTACCGATCATGTTGTGTAATCAAACGGTATTGCCAGCCGTTTTAGATTCATTGTAATAACTTGGCACGTGATGTTTCATCCTTAATGATATTACTATTAATAATTGTAGTTAAATAGAACATTATCATCAAAGCAAGGACCTTTTAGTTCATATTAACAATTTAATTAAAACAATTAAAAATATACCTGCATGATCATTTGATAATAACTGAGACTTGTGCTGTTGAAATCTATGATGTAAAGATCTACTTGTTATAATCTCAAATCAGATATATTTTATCATGAAATTACTTTTATTACTATGAAACAAAATAATTGAAAACACTTATTCAGGCAAGTCGTACACTACTCGTAAAATATGTTATATTAAAGAATATGTTTTGAGATTGAATCGTATGAATGGTTGATAATTTTCTTTTTTTAAAATTATAATCTAATAGCTATTTTAGATGTTCGTTTGATTTTAGATTATTGTGAACATTGTTTATAATGGGCTAATATAAATATGAATTACTTAAAATCATCATTTTTCATAATACCTACTTATTTGTATGCAATTTCAATTTTTTAAAATTTTTTTCTGTGCATGGCAGTTAATTTTTTTTTTAAATTGTAATCTTTAGTAATTTAAATTATCAATTTTTCTTTGTGTGTTATTTATGAACTTCAATGATGGAACTAATATAACATAATTTACAAATATATGTGTTTCCACTAATTGAAAATATACTGTATGTAAATATATATCTTAACGCATATTTTAAATTTCTTTCAGTAACATAGGAATTTGATTCGAAGAACCCAAAAACAATGCTTGTTGAACTTGAAAATGAAATGGAAAGTGAAATAGAAATAGGACAACATATTTGGAGAAATTGTCGCATGATTGATGTTACAAAAATATACCCTATAATATTTTAATATAATAATCTAATCATTTAGACTATTTTGTATTTTTTTATAGACATATTTTTGATTAAATATCTTGTTCATCAAATAATGAATGGGTGTTAGGATTTGTTTTTAAAAATTAAGAGTTCAATGGTTGTATGTTTGAATGTTTATTTATTCAAATAAAATTTGTAAATAATAAGTAGATATATGTCATATTACCATGTATTCAAAAATCTGTAATGTATCCAAAACCACTTTAAAATTAATAGTAAATTATTGAACAATATTTTATTTTTAATAGTCAATCAATATTACAAATTAAAATATATATAAAAAAATATTTAGTTTTCAATGTCATATTAATATATTAGGCTGTTTACAGTTGTTACTCATAGTAGGTGTTTGTTTGTAGTTAATGTTGAGAACCATTATTTAAATATTTTAAACCGAATTATCGGTTTAACGCCAGTCTCTAGTTGAAAATGTATTGTAAATTTGTATACCATTCTTCTGTGGTAATATTTGTGAGATTGTGGCATATGCAAGAAGAAACTATGTTTGTTTCGATTATAAAATGATAATTTAAATTTTAAATATAAGATTTTTTTTGTTCATTTCAAAACAACATATTGACCGGATGACAAAAGATTTTTGGAGTGATGTTCTCGTTACTAATATTGCTGTTCAGACATTCAAATGCATTTAAAACATTTGCTTATAGACATGGTTTAGATTAAATAGGTTGTACATCAAATAGTGTTGAGCATACTCATTGCATTTGGTAAATTCTCACTTTGTAGGGATAAAAATTGTTATTGTATAAATTATAAAATTATAAATTGACTTGTCTGTGTTTATTTCTTCTACTTTAATTTTTTTAAATATAATCATTTTGTTGTGTGATTACAAATTAGTGGTATACGAGGTATATGGACATACAATATGCTTTTGTTGGTGTGGATTCAAGGCATTGTTAATACGTTAGAACATTCTCGATGATGTTAAATGTTTTTTATTCATAGTTATTATTAATTCTATTATGTGGATATCAGTATAACATTTGTTATACTGTAATTATTAGGTTTTTGGAAAAAAATTGTAGATATCAAATATTAAAAAATGAGGTATTTATACAAAATTATACAATTTTTTTAATTTGTACTTCATAATGTTGGATGTACCTACATACAATTTCATGTAAAATTAAGTATTTCTGCTAAAAGAGCATGTAAATAACATGAGTTATGTTTAAAAAGAATATATCTTTTTTACTGAGACATTTTAGGGAATTTTTAACGGCAAGATTGAAGAACTTGAACTATTGACACGTTCAGCTATTGTAAAGTGCACATAATTAATTTTCATTAAACATTTCTACTTTAACTTTTTAAATTGAAAAAATGTATTTTGTTTTTGTCGAGGAAACAACATTTTATAAATGAAATTATACATATTTCATAAAAAATTATGTATATCTTTGTTTTTGAAAAAACTGATAGTTCATATTATTGTACTTTATGGGAAAGGGAGAGGAATTAAATAGATTATTATTTTTAATTTTAATTATGCTGTAGTAGTTACTTACAAACAAATTGTTGGTATTGTATTAGAGAGTCAGAGAGACGAATCATTCGAATGAATCCGATTTACCATTTATTTATTTTTTGTTATATAAACCAGTGCGATCGAAGAACTTATTATTGTATTATACGTTGTGGGACTCCCAGACGGGTCGACCTACCGATCAGACGGTACAAATACGATTCACCGTACTTTATTAAAATTTAAGAGAGGGTAACTTGTGAGATGACATCTTAAATCGCGGAGTATGGTAAGTTGACGAATTGGATGAGTCAACAAATCGATTTGATAGCAAAATATGATATCAATGAACCTATTAAATTACGCGCGATATTTTAAACTAGTTATATTATAGTTAGTTATATCTAGATATTGCACGATATTGGCTGTGAATAGATACAATGTTAAGACTAAGACAACTCGTTTTATCTCATACCAGTAATAATTGTTCGTCGATACTGTCCGAAAACGAGTTACGTTCGTTTAAACGGGACGATTAATCATGCGATGTGTGAATTCTGTTCATAATCCTCTAATAATGAGATCGAGTGATTTATTGGTCTTTCACTCATGGACATGGTTATAAGCGTTTTTATGAAAAGACCGAAAAAGACGCCATCGAGAATATATTCCCTTTAGGAAGAGGGTCGTCCGTCGATCTTAATCACAAATGTCTATGCACACAGTTCATCGCCGTAGAACTGTATAGACTTGTAATAAATAATTGTTGATTTATTTTTGAACCGTAGATATTTTCTCGTGCTTGACAGTCTTCTGTATCAATGTCTGTTCATCGGGGAGCATCGTAATACTCGGGTAACAAGCGAACAAACAACGATGTCGCAGAAGACACCGAGATGTTTAGATTATTTTTTTATGCGTGGTTCAACATCGACTTTTCGACAAAAAAATAACAATCAGCTTATCAAAAAGATATGATCGAACGGTGTATTATGATACAATGCACACGCATTGTTTGCGTCGATACGTAAACTAATAATTTAAGGCGTGCGCGCGGTTGGAAGTCAGATTTCTTCAGTGCCTTCGCCGTCGCCCTCGACCGAGTCCATGCCCACTTCCTCGTAGTCCTTCTCGAGGGCGGCCAGATCCTCCCTGGCTTCGGAGAACTCGCCCTCCTCCATGCCCTCGCCGACGTACCAGTGGACGAACGCGCGTTTCGCGAACATCAGATCGAACTTGTGATCGAGCCGGGCCCACGCCTCGGCGATGGCCGTCGTGTTGGACAACATGCACACGGCCCGTTGGACCTTGGCCAGGTCGCCGCCGGGCACCACGGTGGGCGGCTGGTAGTTGATGCCCACCTTGAACCCGGTCGGACACCAGTCGACGAACACGATGGTGCGCTTCGTCTTGATGGTGGCGATGGCGGCGTTCACGTCCTTGGGCACCACGTCGCCGCGGTACAGCATGCAGCACGCCATGTACTTGCCGTGCCGCGGGTCGCACTTGACCATCTGGTTGGCCGGTTCGAAGCACGCGTTCGTTATCTCGGCCACGGACAGCTGTTCGTGGTACGCCTTCTCCGCGGATATGACCGGCGCGTACGTGGCCAGCGGGAAGTGTATGCGCGGGTACGGCACCAGGTTGGTCTGGAACTCGGTCAGGTCGACGTTCAGCGCGCCGTCGAACCTCAGCGACGCCGTGATGGACGACACGATCTGCGCCATCAGCCGGTTCAGGTTGGTGTACGTCGGCCGTTCGATGTCCAGGTTCCGGCGGCATATGTCGTAGATGGCCTCGTTGTCCACCATGAACGCGCAGTCCGAATGTTCCAGCGTCGTGTGCGTGGTCAGGATCGAATTGTACGGTTCCACGACCGCCGTCGACACCTGTTCAAACGGTTTACGAGCTAGGTTTCAAAATCGGGGATCCGAGTTGGGACGCGAATCGCAGCACGACGATGTACAATTTAATATGCGATTACGTAGAACGGAATAGACCCCTCTCACGGGCGTATCTACAACACGCGCTTTTGGAGTGCCATCCACTGTTCCCGATCGACTTGCGTCTATGTAAATGGCCAAGCGACATACGCGACACTCACTTGGGGCGCGGGATAGATGGCGAATTCCAGTTTGCTCTTTTTCCCGTAGTCCATGCTCAACCGTTCCATTAGCAACGACGCGAAACCGGAACCGGTGCCGCCGCCGAACGAGTGAAAGATCAAGAACCCCTGGAGCCCGGTACACTGGTCGGCGAGCTTTCTGATCCGGTCCAGCACCAGGTCGATGATCTCCTTGCCGATGGTGTAATGGCCGCGGGCGTAGTTGTTCGCCGCGTCTTCCTTGCCGGTGATCAGCTGTTCCGGGTGGAAGAGTTGCCGGTACGTGCCCGTACGGAC
Source organism: Schlechtendalia chinensis (assembly GCA_019022885.1). Taxonomy (NCBI): domain Eukaryota; kingdom Metazoa; phylum Arthropoda; class Insecta; order Hemiptera; family Aphididae; genus Schlechtendalia; species Schlechtendalia chinensis. The sequence continues at coordinate 3,518,387 of CM032350.1, read as the reverse complement.
TTCGTCTACACGCGTACGCGACGGCAATACATTAAAAACAAACATCCCCGTACGACGCGCCCACACCAGATCAACTCGTTTCGGTTCCGTATACACGTAACACACGTGGCATGCGACACACGCGCACGTAATCCTTTACAACGACCGTGGCGGAATCATCCCCGGGCAAAAGATTCTATAAAACGGGAGAACCCCGTACTACACGAGACCGGTTCGCCGTAAAATCTTTGACCCGTACGAGAAACCGGGTTCAGTTGGACATTCGTCCGTGAATTGAACGTGGTTTCCGTTGATTTCCAACACTTGTGGGGTTAAGTGGTACGCGACGGGGTGAAACGGGCGAAGCAACGAAATAAAGAAGCGTTATCGGCCGTGTCGTTCGTATCGTGTGTGTCGGTGTATCGATGACGTACCCACGACGGTCGGCTCCAAGTCGACGAACACGGCCCTGGGCACGTGTTTACCGGCGCCGGTCTCGCTGAAGAACGTGTTGTAACTGTCGTCGCCGCCGCCGCACGACTTGTCGGACGGCATCTGCCCGTCCGGCTGGATCCCGTGCTCCAGACAGTACAGTTCCCAGCACGCGTTCCCGATCTGGACTCCGGCCTGGCCGATGTGTACGGATATGCATTCACGCTACACGGACGGACATACAACGCCAGACAATCGTAATCGTAATCGTAATCGAACGATCCGCGTGCAACCAGTGTCTGTTTGCACACGTTCTTACCATGACTGAAGTGAATCCGAAGACGAGTTCAAACTATCGGTTCGGTGATGGTGTCGTTGGACAAAACGACGACGTAACTGCGACGGTACTGGAATGATGTACGCGAACGCACGTTGTTTGATGTCTGTTTGAAATTCAAACGGAGACGGTTGTCGAGGAAATACGATTTTCTAATATTCGTGTACAAAACAACGGTAACCAATAATATTACGGGGTTATGTTAGAATCACGTAACGCCAACAAACGTTTTGTTTTCGAACGTATGGTTTCGATACGAAATTGTTGATTTCTCACGACACATGTTTCGTTTCGGCAATATCCTAATCGAATTTTGTTATTAATATTCGAATATTAGTCGACAGGGATAGCGAAATTTATTGAATTCCTTGATTTTCAATAGTCTTTTTAACACTGATTTGCAAATAATCGTGTTACGCTAATAATGTCACGCTTTGTGAACGTTGTTGAACGTGAGAAATGATGTTGATTTGCCTTTGATAATATGTACACGTTTGTATATTTTTTAAAAACCTGGGAAGTGTTTTTTTGTTAATAGCTGATTCGAATAGATTAGTTGAAAAGACGTTTTGAATAAGTCGTGTTATTATTTTGGATTTGAAAGCTTTTTTAATTATATCATCGCATTTATAAAAAGCTATTCCAAACTTATTATAAGTCATTTTTTTTTAGGGAGCATTTTTACTTTTAATAATAACGATAATATATTAAAATTAGGTAAAATAAGTTGTTTCTTTTCGTCATTAAATCGTGTCTTTTTTCTACTTCCAGACTCATCGTTTTACACTTTAGTTATGGACAGCATATCCGTGGACAGATTTACTAATGTATTTATTATTCGAAATGACTGTATAGACTATACGGTTATATTTATTTTTCATAATACTTTAAAAGGTTATACAATGATAAAAACACATTTTAATAATGTGCAATTTTATTATTACAGTAATAATTTGTGTAAACAATAATAATAATAACAAAAATAATAATAATAATAATAATAATAGTAATAATAAATAATAATAATAATAATAATAATAATAATAGTGATAATAATAATAATAATAATAATACAAATAATAATAATAATAATATAATAATAATAATACAAATAATAATAATAATACAATATAATAATAATAGTAATAGTAATAATAATAGTAATAATAATAATACTAATAATAATAGTAATAGTAATTAAATAATGTTAACAATAATAATTATGATGATAATAATAGTAATTCAATAATATGGTTCAGCTAAATGAACGAACTACACACGAATACAGTAACTAATATGTATTAAACTACAACGACAACGAAGTCGATATACTAATTTAATTAACGTATAATATATATCATGTACTGTATTACTCGCCACGGTAAAAACGAGAGAGAAAAACACTCGAATATATAGTATAAATTACAATTTACAAAAAAAAAAAAATGAAACAAAAAATAATAACAGTTATAAATTCAAAAACGACCGTAAAATACGTTTAAACGTTTAAAATGTGTGTTGGAAGACGAGGACGTCGATATGCATTACGTTGACGATACGTCTACACATGTATATACCGTATTGAATTGTATACGTTAATGAATATTATTTTTTGTGCGAACCACGCCGGAAACATTTTACGAGTACGATTCCTGGACGATCGGAAATAGTGTTTGACTGTACAATCGTCGTGCGCCTCTGAGTACGGGTGCGGTCTGGTGCACGGGAATAACGTTATAGCCAGTGATAACGACGTCGTTATAATGACGAAACGTTTAAATACGTGCGAATACGTAAGGCTCTTGCAGTCTAATCGAATCGGGTGTACACGTTAGGTTAGAATGCGTTTTGTTAGAAGAGTCTCGAACGTCCACTACGGCGCACAACGCGTACATCATTATGATTATTAACGACGGAACAGTCGGGCAAGGGTTAGTAGTCAATCGGACAACGCTCGTTGGTGTTTGGAGTCGGGCGTCATATTTGGACGTTCTCTGTGGTTATGCGGTATGTCGATTTCGAAACGGGATCAGTTAGGTTAGTTCATTGATTATCGTTATTTTTTTTCAAATTGCTACCAATTGAAAACAAAAGAACAACAACCACAGTGAATAGCTATTTATTATTTGATAGCGACAGAGTAATTACGAAAAAAAAAACATTGAAACATTCTAATAACTATGCCGAGTTCATAAAATACGCACGAAACGACTATATATTATTATTATTTAGTTATTTATTTAGAACATTATATAACCTAGTTATGCTGTTCAACTGATACGTACGGAAAATCCGAAATAACGGGCGGGACGATATTTTTATGCGAACGAGTCGTCGTGTCCCACGCGTCAAAAAGACGGGATGGTCGCGTTTCACGACCGAATAACGTTTGTGGTGTTGCGACGATACCGATTCGACGTGAGATCACAACAACACGACACGCCGTTCGGTTCGCTGTAAACCGGTGCGCTTCTCGTGCGTATCAGTTAACAGGTACGCTAATATATTATTGTGTTTCCGGCGTAAAATGACCGGAACATCACCGTTCGAATCCAGTTCAACTAACAGCAAAGTGATAACACGCGGTTGATATGTACGAATCGATATGGAACAACGCAAAAAAAAAACGAAAAAACGAAAAAACGTCAATACGTAACGCAGTTAAACCGTCGTGAACGCGTGACCGCGTAATATCGCGTTCTTGTCCGATCGTTATTGACGGACGTGCGAACGTACGTACGTACGGGTTCTTAGATTTAACTAATAGTAATATGCTAATGATGGTCCTTATGACAAACGCAAATCTTGTAGGTGTTTTTTTTTTTTTGGTTTTGGTTATTTGTATTTTCGTTTAAGAATCGAGTGTTATAATCTTTTTTGTTCATACAACCCCATTGTATGTTATGCTCACCGAACCACCGACAATCCACGATCGTTTTAAATGGCAGCTCGTCTCGATCAAATGGCCATTATCATATCTCTACGAACGTACGGACTTATAATATTAAATACAAAAAAAAATAAAATAAATAGTAACAGTTGTAGTAACAGTAAGAAGAATAGCGATAATAATCGAAATATAATGAAATGTATGTACTTTTGTTATACTCGGCGATAAAAAAAAATATACATATATAAATGCAAAATAACATTTTAAGAAACGATTGGAATTTTTTGAAAATGTCCGTCAAATACTCGTTTAATAATAATACTCGGAGTGTGTGTTTTTTGCCCTTTGCGTCATTAGTTCAGAACACTGTTGAGTTACACCGAATAGGAAACGATCGAATTTTATTGTCGAAATTAATCGAAAAGCTTAGTAGAAAAGACCCGAATAGTACATAACATTACTTGTGCGCTTTTCGTATTTATCTACTAGTTGCTATTATATATATATATATATATATTATGTTTACCGCGAAAAAACGATCAGAACAATATGATCGTTTATCGCGATAAAAACGAATCTATTTACACTAATGATTTACATGAATGATATGTGCGAATCGATATGGAACAGCGAAAACAATGAACTGTGTTAATATTTGACGTTGATATGAACGCGTAAATACATAATATTTATGCTCTAGTCCGATTGTTATGACGAACGCGATAACGTACGTTCCTGTACGTTCTTAAATTTAACTAATAATGATATGCTTAGAATTTGTTGAAAATGTCCAACGAAATACTCGTTTAATAACGTTTTATCAACCAATATGTGTTTTTTTTGCCCTCGCATCATTATTTCAGAACACTGTCGAGTCATACCGAACGGCAAACGATCGAAAAAACCCTTAAATACGATTTATTGTTGTTTGATTTTTATAGATTATCAGAATGTTGAATGTTAAATTTTCGCTATATAAACAATGTTTACATTATATCGAACAAATTTTTGTTTTGTCGCGAAACCATTGTAAGTAGAAGACGTTATACGAAAAACACAATGCGGAAATCGTCAAAACAATTGTATGAGTACCGGCGTAATCGACATTCTAAATGAAAAGGGTTTCGGCTGTAGCGTATCGAAATACAATATATGAACGTGTCCAATGAAGATGAATCCAGTTAGCTAACAATTACTGCAGTAAATAAAATTGCCCAGTTAATTATAGTACGTATTTAGAATTGTTTATATACCACATATAGTTTAACGAACATCATAGACTGTAAGCAAACACATTAAGAATTTCAAAACGATATGTAATATTAAGTCCAATCTAATATTTGATTATATATATATATATATATTTATACATAAAAACACAAAATTTTAGAAAATCATTTCAACCCGAATAGTATAACGTTAACAACACCGATTAAGATTGATATGAAAAAAGGTTTAATAGTAATATTGAAATTTTTAACCAGCTTAAAGACAAAATATAATTATAGTTTATAAACGAATGCATTTTGGTGATTAAGGTGAGTGTTACACAATCAAAACTCGGTGATAAATGTACAAATAAAATCAATACTAGCTATTGAATAATGGATATGTCATGGCTGTGTAGAGTTAGGAACCAAATATAAATGCGAACTCGAATCGTATGAATGCGTAGATTAGGGAATTGATTTTCACTCCGATCCAAGAAAATAACAAAGTGGAGAAAAAATTACCTCCTATTAGGACGAATGGGCGAAGCGTGCCGATAAAAATGAACGTTTACCGATGTATGGTATTAATCAATATTGTGTTGCACTAGCATAGCCATCAAAAACGTATTATTATTATTATAATTTACATAAATAAATGCGTAGGTTGTACAAAACGCTTTTAGAAGTAGGCGGTACGAGAAGTTGTACAATGGAAAAAACAAAAAAACAAAAACAAAGCGCACGGAAAACGTATCGTCGCGGAAACATAGAACGGACGGTAATAATAATGTGGCCTATGTGATATACACTGTTATACACGTGTTGTAGGTAGAAGTCGAAAAAATTCAAAATCATAATCTGGTCTGTGCGATCATTGCCGCGTCGATCGATTATAGACGAAAAACGATAAAACAGTAATAATAATTTTGATGATTTTGATGAAAACAATACTATTCGAAACGAAAACGAATTGGTTTTTTTTTTGTTTGTTTGTTTTGTTTGTTTGTAGCGCGTCTACAGTTCCTACGCCGCACGAATCGTCTACTCCATTGTGTCGTACTGGACCTTCTTGATTTTGAAATGTCTGAACACCGCGTATCCGCCGACCGTGAGTACGGCCACGGCTGCCAGCGTGATGCCGAATATGAACGGCACCGTCTCGTTCCGCATGGCTCCAGCGCCGATCGACGAACACTGGTAAGCTGTAACAATACCGAACACGACCACGACATTGAAAATCGCCACGACGAGCAGTTACACGACGAACAATATCGACGGACGTCTGGCTGCCACGAGCGCCTTTTATTTATTTATTTTTTCAATTTTGTCCGAACAAAGATTATTCGCAAGAGGTCCAAAACGTTTAAAAATGTTTGATCATCGATTTGTTTTTTGTTTCAATTAATTTTTTTTTTTTAACAATCACGTCCGAGTCGTGTAAGTTAATATCGATTATGACTAAAATAAGATCGTCTTTGCATTCACAGCGAGCACACTAAGTTCTGACCGAATACAACGAGAAAAACTCACTTGGAACTCGTTTCTGAACTGATTTCTACAGTATTTCTACATTACGCACGTGGGCTACAGTTACTCTGCGCGATAAGTCTCGATTTTGTGCGACGCGCGAAAACCGTATTTCGAAAACCGTTTCGGGCAATAGCGATTTGTCATTAACGTTGTTTTTGGTTAAACGTTGCCATTGTTCTATTTTAATAATGTTAATACGTCATGATTATTTTTGGACATAAATGAAAAGAAAAAAAAATGTTAAAGAGAGAAAATGCCATCGCCCACTTTAGAAACTGTCAACGACCCGCTGGTATAGTAAAAGGATATTATACGTAAATATGACCGTCTAAAAATATAACGACTAAAAAAAAAAAAAAACCCGTAGTTAATGAAGATTAGGTTTCATGAAATACTGGGTCAGTTTAACCATTATTGATGTTTTTTGCATGTCTAATAATAACAATAATGTATTACGTTTATGTAGACGTTCATTATGGCCGTTCGTAGCATGTTATATAACTATGAATATTGTGTACACGAATCACAAAATGATTGCGAATGAATGAAAACTTATCATAATTGATTTGATTTTCGATAAAAAATTAAATAAACGCATTTGTTTAAGACATTATTTTACAAGCCTGTTGATTTATTTCTGGACTTTTTCTAGTGTATGATTTATTAATTATTATTTCCTTTATCGTGCATGAGCGATTGTTTATCTTGAGTCTTTATAAATATAATAATTATTCATAAACTAATAGACGAATATTCATATATTTTTTCTTTGTTTTCGGATTAGATTATAAACGCGGCGTTACATGTAAGTCTTTTGATGTAGATTACAAATTAAATATACGATAGAAGTAGGTTTTGGTGAGATGAATGAATATTAATCAGACAAACATAATTAAATTTGTCGTTACTTCTTAGTTAATTTAGGAACGTTACTGAATATTGTCGATGTATAATCTTATGATGGAAATAAACGTTAAAAGTTTTACATGAAAGTCACACGCAAGCTTGAAAACAGAATATGTATTTGATAATAAATGATTAATTATTGCATTAGAAAAAAATGAATTCTGAGGAAATTCAGTTTATACTACTGTAGCTTTTTAAAATTTAAATTTGAAATGCTTTAAAAAAATTGTTTATGACTTATGATTTTTTACATTTTCAAATCATTGTATGAATATTATTATGTCTTATATTAAGCATCTAAACTAGTATTAAATTCTCAACTATTCAATGCAAAAATTACTCAATGTGTCAAATCAGACGAGTTATTAATTTTACCAGTGTTTTAAAATTTGTTGGTAGATTCTCGTGGTTTTTTTGAAATTTACTAGGAAATCTGGTAAACTTATCAAATAATACTATCTGTGCATGATTTTCTACTAGAAATTGAGTATGCACATGTAAAGGTCAGAGCTCTCTTTCTACTCAAAAAAGTGTTTACAGACAAAAATTATTTTTAAATCAATATATTTTTTCGCTTTATTCAGAAGGTGCCTGAATTTATATTATATAATGCGTTGTTTACTTTTTAAACTTGATGCTCCGTTTTCCCGGGATAGTTATAAAAGGTATAATAATTGCGTTTATACATATTTGTCTCGTATTCACTCAATACGAGGAATCAAAAATTAATTTATTGAACATGTAAAAACACTTCTTATCTAACGCGTTTACAGGAATACAGAATCGTCTTATACTATTATAGCTCAAGGGTAAGGGTGATAAATTATTCAAATTCTTGGTTTTGATTGGGATATATTGTTGACACGGGTCTTGTACGAAATCAATAATAAAGCTCTAAAAATGTACCCGACAACGAAAATATATTGTTTCACCACTTTATTTGTTTTGTAAGATAATTTATTCAGATTATAAAGAGTCATTATTTTATCGTTAGAAAATTTGATTTTGATGTAGTCACGTACCCATAGAACTATAGATGTAACATGCAATAACAGTAGTGTTTCCAATAAATAAAAATAAATAAAAACAATTACAATAATGTATGTAATTAAATAGCATGATGAAAAGGGATTTGTGTCGTGAATGTGCAAATAGTAGACTTCCGAGATCATTATAATTAACGATTTTAGTATAGGAGTATTATAACAACCACAATATCATATATTTTGGAATTTAATCACCCAGCTCACCAATAGGAACATTGGTTTCAAGTGATATCACAAGACAAATTGGAAACGGATACGCTGGCAATTGTGTGAGAAAGTACTTTTATGTTTAGTATCGTAGTGCAGATGAACGATATGAAATTAAACATGAATAATAATCATTTATTTAGGATTTAACTGCATAAAATGTATGTGAAACTGATTTTTTCTTATTTTAGATTGAAATAATAAAGGAAAACTCTTAATTATGATTTATTATGACAAATGTTGATTAAATATTGTACGATGCACTTAGATAACTTATACCTGATGAATGCAAAAGAATAAATGGACAGAGAACGATTCGATTCATTATTATTCTATTTATTGATAATAGGCTACGGAAGACAATGTGTAATTGACAGATATGTAAATAAGCGTTCACAGGTTCGAAAATATAATAAACAAAATACCTATATGACAATAAAAAGATATTACAAAAAAATAATACTCAGATGAAAACTACTAAATACCATTAATACTAATCAACACGCATATCAGTACGTTATAATAGAACATGGAGTATTATACCCAATATTTTTAGATATTAATTATTATAATTAGTTTTATTTTCAAATAGTCGATGATATTTTTAAATGTAAATTTTGCTACTGATTTATTAAGTATTTGAATCAGTAGGGATTTTTTTTTTATTTAAAAAATTTTTCGTTTGTAATTGTTTACATTTAAAACTGTCAGAAATCGAAATTTTTTATATATATTATTCAAATGAGCTTTAATATTATAATTTTGTGCACTTCATTGTTAATGATGTTATTCGCAATTTCACTGTGTACTACCTACGTTATAATTTTAATGATTACATTAATGATGAAATATATGAGTATAAAAGAGTATGAAAAATGATTGCACACATTTCATTTTACAAGGTTTGTTAAATAAAATAATTAAAAACAATTGTTTTTAATTAAAGTACTTTTATTTTTTGTTTCAATTGATAAATTAAGTTATGAGTTTTGTTGAATATAATGCTAGAAGCCCACCTGTGGTTATATTATTCAAAACACGGTTCATCCTTATTATTCTGTTGTGCGCCATGATAGATACGAAAGACAAAATTATTTTCACAAAATGTTCGCAATTAAATATTAAAGCAATAAGAAATATAGATAATTATTATCTTATGAAATGTGAAAACTAAATAAATATGTTTGGTTTAAAATTGTTTTTATTTTAGTTTATACTCGTAATATTTATAACAATTGTAAAGCTTTACTTTTGTATATGTAGTCGGTTCGGGTTTTTTCTATATTACCTTCTGGAACTAAAATGTGTACATATACTTCTTTTTATTTATGTGAATGTGAACATGGTGCATATACAGATGCGACACATTTTAAAAACTCTGAATTACTCTTAGCTTTTATTTAAGAGTTTTAAATAAAATATTTTACAATTACTAAAATTCATTTTAAAATTAACTGTATACCATACGTAACTCAAAAGTATAATATGTTTGCATTTGATTTTCAAAGATTAATGTAAAAAATATAAACATTAATACATATAAAAAGTAAAACTTTAAAATTACTGTAGAAATTCTAAATTAAAAATAACTTTCAAATGAAACATTGCGTTCTATTTCTTTTGTATTTTTCAAGGATATTTTAACGAATGGTTTCAACACAAATTTCAAAAATACATTTGATTTAATATATAGTAAACATAAAAATTATTATTTATATTTTACTTGAGTTTTTTTTTATAATCTCAAATTTGGTTCTATCATTTAAGAAGTTAAATTTGAGAAATAAAATAAAATAATGAGGTGGATGTATTTTTTTTTTAGCATATTGCATGTGGAATACTAATTCGTTTTTCAAAAATTGTATTTCATTATGAGTCATGTAATGATGGTCTCAAGAACTGGGTTTTGTATTACAGCCGAATATTGTAATTAATTACAAAAGTACCTGCATATTGATTTCACGTAAATACAAGACTTTTTATAGGAAATTTACATATTTTCAGAATTTGATTTTAAAATCAATAGGAAGGTCTGCTATATATCCTCAACTGCTTTAATGGTGTAGGCATATAATTATTTTTGCAAAACTTTTTCGTGTAAGTTTGTCTACCTTTTGTCGTTTTATTAAAGTTCAATAAACTCAGTATAATATGTATATCGAACGTCGATATATCGAATTTCATGTGCCTTGTCGTTATTGAACTTTATACTGTTTTTCTTGACATTTGGGTTAATAGTAGTATATTACTATTACTGAAACGTGCGTTGTATTAAATACAGATTACAAATAAAAAATGTATCGTTTTTTTTTTATTTCTATTGTCCACAATAGAAACAAAATGTTACAACCTATGTTACAATTATCTTGTGGTTCTTAAGGAAAAGTATGGATTTTCATTTGTAGAAACAATATTAAATTTGTTATATTTGCGTTGGTAGTATTCGTATTTTAAAAATCACAATGATATACAGATGAGGTTCCGTAGGGTTCTTAAATAAGCATGAGCATTATGTTTGAATGACATTTTTATTTTTGGAAGAAAATGTGTTTAGGGAATACTATCTTTCATATAAATCGTAATTTAAAATTGTTTTTTTTTGTATGTATACAATTTTGATCTGAGTAAAGACCTAATGTTATGTTAAAAGAAAACCACGATTATGGGTTTCATTATTGTAAAAACGATTTAGAATCACACTTTAATGATCCGGAAAATCGAAAAAGGAAAATAATCTCGTGACAATAGAGAATGTCGGCAACACAATCTTGAACAATGCGGGCTCAACGAAATTTTATTATCATAATATTACATACTTTACATACAAATGGGTTCATGGAAATGTGGAAATTACAATATACGTAATAGGTTTTGTAATATTTTTAATGTTGGAAAACAGTTTACTGTTTGTTATTACGTCTATGCTCGAACAAATGCATTATTTCAAATTAAATTTTAATTTGTATTTTGTTTTAATTGAAACGTTTTACATTTTTTTATAGTGTGAAAATAGTCACTGTGTGTTTTTTTATTAGAAAACAAAATTAAACCATTTTGTAACGTTGATATGAATGAATTAACTAAATAATAATTTTTTTTTTTTGGTTTTATTTGCTTACACGAATAAGAAAAAATTAATATTCTATTATAATAATATTAAGAGGAATGACGCGATTAAAAAAAAATGTATATTTATTTATACTTCAATGAGTTTTGTGTAATTTTCATAAATGCAATTTTCTACAAAAGAAATTTATAATATTAAATCTTAGTTTGGGTTCCGCGATATAAACTATCAACTTGCGTAATAAAATAAAATTAGGCTTAACTAATATATTTTACGATCATTATTGTGAGAGATATAATAAATACAAATAGCGTCCGGCATTCATAATAAAGAAACTAATAGAATATTTTGGATTTTACGCGCGTTTTCGCTAAAGGTTATACCTAGATAGGTTATATATAAAATTGCGTGCGAGAAAATCAATATTTACGGCTGTCGTGCATAGTGTATAACGTAGGTATGCATATCAGATTGCATAATATAAATATATGAAGTTTCTTTCGTAACTAAGGAAGTGCACTAAATAAATGCTTTTCAATTGATATTTATTAAAAATGTGGAATTGAAACTAATACGGATAGAAAAGAAATCAAGAAAATAATCGAATATTTATTTTAATGCCATCAGTAGTTTGGAGAAAAGTCTTAATATCGTATAACCGTGGAATACATAAGTCTGTAGATTTGTATTAAGATATGTTTAGTTTAAATGTTAATAATACATTTGTATAATTGTAAGTGAATTACCTCAAAAATAGTCATGTCAAATCGCGTGCATAGTTTTATCAGATTAAATTATTAAAATTATTTACTTTGATTATATTATTGTTACGAAATTAATAAATATATATAACATTTATAATTTATAATGACATCTATTGTTGATTATACAATGTTATATATAAATATTTTTAGATTTTACTTTTAATTTAATAAACATTATGAATTTTGATGTCTTTAATAATATTATTTAAAAAAAATGTCCATGTTAATAAATTTTATTTTTAAGTAACAACTAACACTACAGTATCTATAAAAGTTAGTGTCTATTGATAAAAAAAAATTAAATAAAGCCAAAATTATAAAATTAAAAGATTGAAGAAATGTGTATACAAATGTTTCATTTAATTTTCAATATTTTTAATCTCGATATTGTATTTTATTAACGGAATATTTTAAACCCAGTAAGTTTTATCGATTACATCTATATAAAGCAAAATACGCTATTTTAAGGGTGGACATTGTTTCTTGAATATTTTAGTATATTATATCAAAGCAAATCAATAACTACTACTCCAATACTATTGTATTGTATTCTATGTAGACAATACTACACAATCGATTTTAAATAAGTGGTGACCATATGAATTCTAGGGTTTTCAATGATAACATGTTATTTTTAATGTGTTTATCGACAAGGTCTTTTCTAGATATGTTGGGAAAACCTATTTAGTGATCTCAGTTTATAAAAATTACATTACCCCAAAGAGTTTTTATAATAATTGAGAAGATAAAATATAATTATACATAATTTAATTATTTATGAACATTATAATAGCAGGAGTTTTTAAGAGTTTGTAACGTACAGGCACAATTAATTAAAGTTTAATGAAATATTTAATTAAAATAATGGAATTTTAGTTTGATAATAATAATTATAATGATGATAATAATAATAATAATAATAACAATAAAATAATAATAATAATAATAATAATAATAATAATAACAATAACAATAATAATAATAATAATAATAATAATAATAATAATAATAATAATAATAATAAAAACAATGTTATTTGATGTGCATTAGATTTATACTAGCAATGCCATAAGTTGAAGTAGATAAACCATTATTTTAAGTGACATATAACAATTAAATTGAAATGAGTTTATTGAAGCTTTCGTGGATTGGAAATTTATTATCTGTGTGCTTTTTGGAAATATCCATGTTGTAGTTTTTATTTTCCTGACGTTTCGAAACCGTTACAGGTTCCATCATCGGAGTATGTATTGCACGTCTGATTATGATGAGTGTATTGAACAATGAGTGTAGTCACGATAGTCAGACGTGCATTACATACTCCGATTATGAATCATGTAACGGTTTCGAAACGTCATGAAAATAAAAACCACAACATGGATATTTCCGAAAATTACACAGATAATAGATTAAATTGTTGTTTTTTTTTTGACAAAGAATTGAACGATTTTCTAATTGGATTTTGTATTTCTATTGATTGTTTAAAATTACTAAAATATTTGAAATCTAAGTAATAAATAAAGTTTTACCTGGCCCGAATTCGTTGTTTTTGAATATGAACGGTTGCACAGTAAATGCTCTGAGTAACACGTATCCTTTCATTGTAGGTACGTTTTGATCGCTCAACACCACACTAATTTCTTTTTGACACGAATAAGACTGTCCGACTGGTGTCATGAATAACAGTGTACCATAACTAGATATTGTTGACAAACGCACAATTTTATCTGAAAATTTAACAATATTTTTTAAAACCGTGTAAAATTTTGTATTAATTTAACACTGAATCTTAAATATATAAACTAAAACCTTAGCATTTAGTAGTTCACAAGCTTATTATAATAAATGTTACGCGTCGATAATATATCATTTATTTTTATTAGTATAATTTATTATTATTATTTATTACATTTATTAATAAAACTTATATAAACTTTTATGTTGATTTATTTCACATCATTTATTAAACATATTTTTTAACCTCCAGGTTTAATATTTATTGAATGAATAATTAGTAATATTAATATTATATATACTAAAAACGACAATAATACAAATTATAATAATAATAAATAATATAGAAAGTCATTAATAATTATTAATGCTTTTTTTTATTGTTTGGAAATTTTAATTTTTTATCTTTTACGAAAAAAACGTGCGTATATCAACAAAAAAGGAAAAAAGCAAAGTGATTGAGAATTTGGTTGTATTAATGTTTTTAAACAAACATTTTCAGACCTTTATTTGAAATTGATTTGAATTTTATACTGAAAAAGAAACTTTAATAATAATATGAAAAAACAAATCCCGTGAAGCTTTGCATTTTGACTTCTCATCAATATTCTATCAACTGAATACAAAATAGACATTATTCGTTCTCAGTGTGTAAATATTGAAAGCTAATTGACACTTTTTTAGTATGTGTTGGCTTGTAAGTATTTAAATTATATTTTACCCGAAGTAGAAAATTCAAAAAAAGTTCTATACGAAATGTGAATATTTTTCGTAGATCTTATTTTGTTATATTACAACTGAAAAACAACATTTTTTTATGATTTCTATTAAAGTCTAATATAAATACCTATATATGTATAATAATGAAAATTATTATAACTCATTAAAGCTAATATTTAATATTTTTTCTAAAATATTTAGCTAGATTAAAGAATTATAATAATGTGTGATATATTTAAAAATTCACATTCTGTTCTATGGAAAAACGATTTTAAAATGTTTATTTTATTTTGTAAGTTATTATAAGTTACATACAAGCTACATTTTTAAAAAATTTATTAAATTACATTTTTATTTCTAACATTATTGATATTATTAAAATTATTAAATATAGTTGTAAATAACACAAAATATATTATACGTGTAATTAATGTTATTAATAACAATAAATGAGTAGTAATTAGTATTATTATTTGAAGAAGATTATTTTAAGAAGAAAGATGGGTCTTTATTGACTAAGTAAATATGAAGTTAATGGTTCATTTTGAATGTAATTTGCTGTTGGCGTGGGACAGAAAAGGAAACAAGAGCAGAACATCGAAAACTTTAAAGCTAACCTTTGATAATAGGTAAGAAGGGTTTGTTTGCCATGATTGAAGCTTACTAAAAGATTCAAAGTTTGTGTATTATATTTTATGTATCAGAGGATTCAGCTTTTATTTGGTAAACTTTATACTTAAAAAGAAGGTAAATTATTATCTTATCTATATTTTGATTTTGTTAAAATATTAATTGTTAATTATATCTTAGTGTTTTGATTGTTTAAAATTTCATATCACTTTAAACATCAATGTTAACTTAGTTCTGCTTAGTATTATATTAAAATATGAAAGGTTTGAAATAAAAAAATATATATAAAAAAAATAAATAAAAATAAGAAAAACTAAGAAAAAATTATAAATTAATACTTGTTATAAATAAAAAAAATTGTTTATATAAATTAATATATATATTTAATATATATAATTTTTATATATATTATATTATATAATATATATTTATATAAAATAATGCCAATGTGTATTATAAAATAGGAAAATATAAAGTTTTATACAATTTGTTTATTTTTCTTTCACTTTATACCTGACAATGACTTCTAGTCGAAACCGGTAATAAATAAACAAATTTTATACAATTCCATATATTTTTATTTGTAGTACTTATTGACTTTATTTAATATTAATGAAATATAATTTTTTCGTATAAATTATATAAATTTATAAATAAAATTGACATATAATACACATATTTTACATACGTTTCCAAAAGTGCTTTGTAAAAGATTTACTAGTAATTTATTTGTTTATTTGTTTTACTTTTTATAAATATTAAAACTTCAATATGTTAATTAGTATTATATTAATATAACAATATTTTGATTATAGTTAATAATTTTAATATAGTAAATCTTTTACAAATTACTTTTGGCAACGTATGTAAAATATGTGTATTATATGTCAATTTTAATGCAACAAAAAGCTTACTCTGGTGAATAATTTTGAGAAATAAATAGTGTATGCATTATAGATTCTTATAGTATAATTAAACCGTTGTATTTCGTATAATTATTACTATTATTTTTCGTAAACGATTAAAAATAAAAAACAAGAAGTAACGATTTCTCGTGAAAATTAATAAACATGTTAAAGGCTTTTGCGAAGTATTGTAAACTGATGTGGGCGAGGGGAATTGTTAAAATTATAATACGTCCACCACACTTAACGATATGAAACCGTTTTAATTTCACGTCTGTGCTAAACCTTAAATAATATGAATTATCTAGCTGAATGAATAATAATAATAGTTATAATATATACATTTATATATATAGAAAAAAGTTGATATAAAAGGGTTGATTCGATTTATATTTTTTTATGGGTTTCCGTATTAATAATGAAAACAAACAAGCAAATATTGCAAAAGATGGTCAGGGAACCTAAAACTCTAATGGTAATATCAAAAGAAAAATTGTAGCTTAATTGGATTTTCATCCGTTTAGGGGTGGGGCCTATAGCCTGTATAATGGGTTTTGGAGAAAAGATAGCGGTGCTAAACGAATGAATACGAAGAAAGAAATAAAAGTAAAGAAAAAAATATGAAGAATGAAGTAAATTTAAAACGTTTTCTTTCAGGAAAATACTGAATTTGAACAACAAAGATTCTTTTACTTTGTTAGCTTACGGGGAATGAGATAAGAACTGATGTCGTGTAATTCGGAAGTACTATATTTTACTTTTTTTATTATTTTATCGGTGTGTTTCATTTACGTATTGATCATAAAATATACGATTATTAGAAAATACATTTTCAAAGAATTACTCGATTAAGTCATTTAAATAATATATTTCAGGTCCTGTAAGTATAGATTTTTTAAGACGTTTTATATGTTATTAACTTAAAGTACTTTATATTATTTAATTAGGAAAAATGTATGTATGTTTGTATAGTATATATATATATATATATGTATGTATTATTATTTATGCTAATGATGGTACTGGAAACCATTCAAAAAATTTTGTTAAACATTTTTAAATTAATTTTTATGTATTCTACAGAAAAAGTTTTTAACACATTTATGTCAGCAGTTTTCATTTAAATTCGATTTAGATTAACTAATCGTGTTTAACCTTTACCAAAGTACGGGCAACATTTCAAATAAAAGTAATATATATACAATGAAAAAAGATCGCATACATTTTGTATAACTATCGAATGTACTCGTATTGTTTTTACTGACGTTTGATAAACCAGTAAATTCAAACGTATAGTTTTAAAGTTAAAACTTGCTGACAACTAGCAGTGTATTGGTTAATATTTTTTGTGTGTGGAAGTTAATATAAGTTTTCGATGTAAATAAAGAAAAGTTTTACCATGTTTTTTAATGTTTTTCGGAGAACACTTTTTTGGGTAGTAGGTAGTTTTTCAAAATATATGTATACTTTTTTAATACGAATGGCAATTTAAACACGTTTTATACGTACTTATGTACACAGATACCTATAGGATTCGTATAGCATATATCCATAATTCATAAAATTATATTTTGTGAATGGTGTATGCGAAAATATGTAAAAACTGATGATATAACTAATTACTGTCTAAAACAATATAACATGCGATTAGTCTTTGCTGTGTATCTTTAAAATGCACTGCTGTTTTTTTATTGATGTGTTTGAAATATTATTTTCATATAATGATAATGAAGTTTAAATAAATATTATAGTTTATCGTCACAAGGTATTTGTAAATTATTATTTATTCAATTGTCTCTAAATTTTAATATCAAATAAAAACTATAAAATTATATCATAACCTAACTATTAATTATATTAATCCTTAAGTTTGAGTTGTAATCAGTAATATACGACAAACATTATAATAAATCTAAAATCTAATACTTTTTATTAAGGGGGTTGTAAATATTTCTTAAAAAATACCATAACTTTGTAAATTTCGTAAAATATTTTAATTGTTGTTGGCACATGTAATATTTTCTATTATTTTACTACACATTATTTTACTCAAGAACACTTAGGGAAAGGAGTAGGGCGTATATTATTTCTTCGAGTAGTTCGATTTAAATATTGCAAATACCTTAAGATTCCCTGATATTTTTTCTAGAGAATAATAGAAACGTGTTTTGAAAATTAAAGTGCACTCTATACATAGATTGCGTTACAGATAAGAAAAAGATAACAAAAAATAAGGAAATAATACTTTTGATGGAAATTTATAATTACAAAAATTAACTCTGTTATTTTTTAAAAGAATATAAATGTTTACAAATGTAAAGTTGGACCATCAAAGTCGTACAATTTCGTCAAAATGATAGGTCTCTAAAGCTGGTTTAAAAAAAAAATATATATATTTAATTAAGATAATTTGGCAATTAAATTATTTTGATTTTTGGCTATTTATTGCTGTAGTTTGCCATATAATTTTTTCAATACTTAATTATTTTATTTGATTATCGGTTATATGATTAGTATACATACGTAGGAAAAGATGAGGTATGAAAATTAATTCATTTTATAGTTAAATGTTTTTGGAACTATAATATATTTCTAAAAATAATATTGTTATAACAGAATATAATGTAAAATATTGTTGTAACAGATTTTTTATTAAATTACTTAAAGACGACTGAGCGTACGTTTTTATATACATGTTGAACCCTTTTGTCTTCCAACTCACGTATGCGTTTAAATTGCCTACCCAACGAGCCGTGTTTTAATTTATATTGTTGTACTATATTGAAAAAAAAGTCCATAATAATATGCATATGTAATTTAAATGTATATATTTTTACGCGTGAAAAATATACAATGGATGATTTATTATTAAAACCAAAAAAAAAAACATTCGAATATAAATTATAATATAAATGAGTTGTTTTATAAAAACATAATGTGCATTATGCAAATTTTCAATATTCTTCATTTATTTTTAAATATAAAACATACGTACGATATTTGAAACAATTTGTTTATAATTTGATACATTTTTATCTATTTATAAATAATTGAAATATGCATATTTACTATTAATTATAATAATAATTTTGATAAAAAAAAAATCGGCATATTTTGTATACTTATACTTCAATGGTTAAATTTATTTAAAAATTATAATGTTATGAACATTTTGTAAAATATCAAGTTTGATCTGTGTTTTATTTTGGTTTTATAGTTGTTTTAGGAACAAATATTTTTCAAATTCATATTCCGATGTAGAATGTTTTTTCTAAAAATGATATGTATACAAATATCAAATCAATATTTGATTATTTATTGGCGTTTAAATTTTAAATAAAAAGCATGGTAAGTACAATAGAATAATTATTAGTTCCGTGTTTTACTCCGTAATTCTAAACTTGAAATTCCATTAAATAATACATAGTCGTTTCAATATTTAATATTCTTTAAACAACTTTTTAGAAAAATGTTCTGCGTCGATATATCAAGTTAAAAATGTATGTTGAGTTTGGAAAAATTAATAACTCAAGATATTAATTAGATAAAAAGCAGTAAAAAATTGTCTATAAATTCAAAAATTGACTAAGGTAATAATTGTTCTATATTGTGTTATAAGAATCATCAAATATATAACTAATATTAAATCATTTTTAAATTTAGAATTACTCTATAAATTATATTCGATGTTAATCGGTGGCATCATTTTATTAAAAACTAAATATGTGTTAATTAAATAAACTATTTGTATCACGTAAGCATAATGTATATGAAATTCTTACCTTTGGTTTTAATATGATCGAAATGTTTGTCAGCTGTGTTGATCTCAAGTTCTAACGATTTTACAAACCATCTTTCTCCCCCAAGAGTCTAAATAATTTAGAACAAACAAATAAATATTTTTTTTTCAAATCGATAACAAAAAGTTTTGATTTATTTAAATTTTTGGGTAGTATTAAAAAAAAAGTTTAACCTTTATTATTTTTGTTACCAATGTATCGATTAGTTACTAATTTATTATTACTTTCTTTATCATCACACAAGTGAAGTCAAACTATTTTATTTTATTTTACTTTTTATTGATGTTATTTCTAATGTTAGCCTTTTATTCATCTCTACTCCCAATTTTATATCAAACATAATTACTCAACGTTTTCATAGTCAAATTTTTATTCACGTCATGTCTATTTAATTTAATTTTTTTTACTCAACGTCATCACTCAGCTTCACTCATACATTTTACCAGTTTTTCAATAGCTTTATATTTTTAGCTTTATAACTTCTTTTGAATTTTAATAATATATGTTTATTACATATCACATTAGTCACTAAATTTCATTTTATACACTTGTGTTTTATTATGACTCACAAAAGTGAAATCAATAATGACAGCTATCCAATTTTGTTGTTATTTGATGTATTTATTAATGTGTTTATGTTTCAAAAATATTCTAATATTTGTTGCTTTAATGTAATTATTCATCTTGTTTTACACCCCATAAAAATGTTATTGGACGTAAATAAATTTTTTATATAAAAAGAATACTAAATAAATACAATTTTTTTCTTTAATCAAACATAATCAAAAATTAATTATAGATACACATTCTAACTAAAAGTATATTCATAAATATATTGTTAAATTAAATATATCATAAAAATGAACCAACTACTAATATTTGTTTATTAAGTTCGTTTAAAGAAATTTTATTTATGACATTGAATACATAAAATGTTTAATAAAAATAGCGATATTTAAAATTAATAGTATTATATAATTCGCTTTTATATAAATAACCGATTAGTTTATAATATATGTCTATGAAATTTTCTTTATGAAATTTTATCTTATCTATAGAAGTTATTAGATTATCTAATTATGTATTCAAATTTATATGAAAATCGTATGAAATATATTTTTATATCGAAGTAAATTTAAGTTATATATAAAATAATTTGAGTGGTTAATATGTTTATTAAAATATAATAATATGATTAGATATATATGTATGTACAATATAATATATAAAATGAGTTTAGTAATAATATACCAAACGTTAAATTGAAGTCATTTTGAAAAGTGGTTCTTAACGTATGCGTGAATTTATTGAATTTAGTGTTAAAAGTTTATATGAACACTTATACTATAGTTGAATGATAATAGAGTTTAATATTAATTTATAAGCATATTAAGAATATTAAGATCGATAAATATATTGTGTACACCTTTTACCGAATTAAGTTATTAATGTATTATGTACATTCGTTTATTTCGAATTAAGTCTATGGTTCATTACAATTAGGTTCATATACTTTTTTAGTCGTCTTATTTATTGTTTAGCAAACTTGTCAAGTGATAAAACGTATACGTTTATACAATAACTATTCAATCAACCGGTGTTTTGATCATTATCATTTTAATTTATACTGAAAACTATAAAAGTAAAAAAGTAAAAAAGTATATGATGTAATATTTGCATATCAATCCTGCGAAGTTCTATTATATGTTAAATGATATCGGAATCCGTTCTGAGACATTAAGCACAAGTGAATTTTAATTTTGTATTGCATTTTTTTGTATACATTAGTGTTCTTGCTTTATAAAGACATATATTTTTACTTTTTTTTTTTAGTCATAGTCAACATTTTTGTATTTTATTATGTCCGATTATATAAGTTAAACACTTATGGTAAAGACTAAAATTATTCTCTGAAACCCATATTGAATTTGAATATTTTAAGTTAAAATTAATATCAAGTTTATTTCAGTGAGTTTGTTAAAATATAAATTTTTAGACGAGTATTTCAAAAAAATATAATATAATATTATGTATA
Organism: Schlechtendalia chinensis; assembly: GCA_019022885.1. Taxonomy (NCBI): domain Eukaryota; kingdom Metazoa; phylum Arthropoda; class Insecta; order Hemiptera; family Aphididae; genus Schlechtendalia; species Schlechtendalia chinensis. The sequence goes on along the minus strand of CM032350.1, from coordinate 3,496,194 downwards.
ATAATAATTATAATTTAATGTATTAAATAATATAATAATTTTTTTTTATCATATTTAAATATTTATTAAATTATTGGGATATTTTGGTAGCATCTTTTATGTATTTGTGTTGTTGTTGTTCATATTGCTGTATGAATCTTGATCTCAGTAATTTCAACTGATAAAATAATATAAACAAATTGAATCTATCTCACCTGTATGAATAATTAGTCATATATAGAAGATAAAATAATTAAACTACAGAATTCATAGTATTACAAAATCAACTAGATTCGATAATTTACAATTACTACCCATATGTTCATTTGTATCAATAATATATCGATTATAATTAAACTAATTAAATAATGAGAGTTTATAAAAATATGAATACAACTTTTATTAAACAAAATTAAAATAATATTTTTACCTTTGTAAAGTACCAAGTAAAGATGAAATTTTTCCATTTCAGTATTAATGTCGCATCATCTTCATTACTACAATCACCACTTACTTCTGCATCGTCTGGCACATAAAGATCAGTTTGCTGTAAACATAATGTGTAAATTAGTCATAATGAATACTAGTTAAGATTAATAATTCATTTATTACGACTCTTACGTCTTCAGAACCCAATTTAGTTTTGAATTTCACTTCTATGACAGCGTCTACCCTCAAAAGGATGCACGTATTTCCTTCTTCCTCGTTTAACCGGAAGAGGGACGCAACGATATTACTTGGTTGTGTCGCTTAAAAATCCATTACACATATATGTTGTATTGCTATTATTTATTGATATAAACTAATATATTTTGTAATAGTTTATTAATATAGAAATTCAATAATATAAGTGTATTAGTATCACTCACGAGTTAGGAATTGAGATTCATATTATTATATTACATCATTTGATTTAATGTTTTAAATATGTGCGTTATGTAGATATTTTGCCTAATTTTTTTTACAGGCAGATAAAAAAATCACAATTAACGGAAAATATTACGTTATTTTTTCACAATAAAAATTATAATAAATATGCGAACATTTTTCTCGAAAAATAACGTAATTTTCTATAGCGAATAAATTAGCATTATAAGGAATAATGTATTTAGTAAAGCGATGACTTTTATGATATTTCGTTTACTAATATTTAGTAATATAAGATAGTTATTATTTAATATATCATTAATATTTAACAAACCTAACATAGAGAGTGTTTGTTTCCAAAAATTGTAGATTAATCGGAGCTGGATATGTTTGAGGAACGGAGAGTGGGCTAATATCGCGGATATATAAAGTAAAAATAGAAACTATATATTTTGGGCGAAAAATTAAAGTTATCATAAAGATATCAGACAATGGTGAGGAGAGAGAGAGAGAGAGAGAGAGAGAGAGAGAGAGAGAGAGAGAGAGAGAGAGAATTAAGAGAATATGAGGTTTTTAGGAGTAACAAATGAGTATTATTTTTGCTATAACAAAAAAAAATTTGGAATATAGTGTAAGTAATGGATTGTAATAAGTCCAAAACAATGATAGTTTTTGTTTTGCAAACTCCTTGTGGAGTAGATAGACATGTCTACAAAAAACTAATAATGAATTGTATAAACTGATGTATCTGCTAATTACATAATTATAAAGATTATGATAATTCTTACTTGTTGTAATATCAGCTTTGTTGTACTTATACAGTACAGCACTTTTTCGGACCGACCTATGAGTTTCATTGTCTGTGTTCGATACGGGATCCAGGGAGCTTTCATCTGGTAAATGTTTCTAATACGATAGAAAAGTTATTAATGTAACATTGCGTAATATAATAAAAAGTCTATTAAACGAAATTCCAAAAACTTTATCGTATACTTTTGATATTTAGAGTATTCATCAGAAAGAGAGGTTTAGGATTAATATTCAACATCTCCTTTTTAGGCCTTTCTTTCACTATAAGTATTCAAAGGTTTTTGAAAATATACAATCCCTAGGGATTGTTTGTTCAGTCACGTTTTCTAGTTAACCTCGATGTGGTGGTGTTATAAATAAATTCGAGCAAGGGGTTTTTTATTTTGTTTTGTTATTTATTACATAATAAAATCATTATAAAAGTGTAAACTTGATATTTGAAAAGTATTTGTTTAATTTTTTTAAATATGTTTTGAATACCTCAAAAATGATAATAAAATTAAAAAAGTTGATCTATATAACACTGTAAATTATTTTATTATGATTAAGAAGAAGTATATACGAGTATTATAGAAATATGTGGAAATGATAAGCATATAGAAATAAATTAATTTTTTAAGTTTTTAATGTCATTTTTTTAGCTAAAATGAAAATAGAATAATTAAAATTTTCTTGATACTTTTAAATCCTAAGGATTAAAAAACAAATGTTTAGAAATATATATAATACATTTATTTTTATAAGTTTAATCCCATTTTATATAAAGGTAATAATAACAATAATAATAAATAACTTAACTGTATCGAAAAACGTTTTGTAATGATATGCACACATATCACTATTATAATCATTATTAGTAAAAAACATTTTATGTATTAGTGTATTCATGAACAATACAATACGAAGTTATTTCATACATTTTTTATCTATATAAAAATGTACTGATGTTTGCTCCTTTCAGAACACAGATAAATTTACGAGTAAAAAAAAATACCTAAGTCAATACACATATCGAATAACTTTCCGAGTAAAAACGAAATAATAAGCAAACTAAAGACGAACAGTCAGAACGTTGAATATCATTCGTACTACAAAGGCAAGGTGTGGCAAATTCAATAACAAATTGGTCATTCACTAGCCGGACCACTAACATAGTTTGATATAGCAGAAAACTGCCATAAAAACGCAAAGAATTACATCATGGACTCTTCGATGATCTCGTTTCTTCGTCAGTGCATATGTTCTCTCCACACCGTGTTTGTGCACACTCCAGCTACGAGCCACTATTGGCGACGAAATCGATTTTTCGTAGGATGACTTCAGTTTTATGCATCAACGTTATTGGATTGTTTAATTTATCGGTAAATTCAACTTTGAAGTGAAGGCACCCACTCCAACCTATTTTTCCAATCCTCTTTGCATGGTCAATTATATTTACAGATTTAATAAAAAAGTCAAGTACGAGCAGCAATGTAAGAAAAGAACATTCTATTTATTTTTGCATTGTTTAATTTTTTTATGCCTTCTTTCTTAAAAAATTCTCGGACCTACATCCCGCCTTTTCGTGTACTCATTTAATTATAATCCAACTACCATATTTTTTTTTGTATTATTACAGTTTTAAATTAGTGCAGTTGAAAAATATATGGAATTATTTAAAAAATTCCTTTCGATTACAACTTAATAAATTGTAATGCTATCATCAGAATATAAAAAACTATGACAAAGTCTTTTTATATTAAATAAAATAAGACTATTTAAAATATAAAACACATTTATATACTTACCAGCTTTTGATATGAAGATATTGGAGATCGTTTAATTGTGTTATTTGGTTCATTAATTTGTAAGGCACGTACAGGAGTGACAAAAAAATGATCAAATATCACAATTGCTGGAGAAAAAAAAACATGAAATAATAAAATATATAATATTAAAAATTTTACACAATATTCGTTATATTTTCACGGAATTCCAAACTAAAACTAATTTTATTTCATAATTCTTTTCTGCGATAGTAGTTTTTCAATAATAAGTATAGTTAATGTTTAAGGTAATGTCAAATATAATTTTATAATTGATGAATTAATCCATATGTAACAAAGATAACTTATCTAAATATGATGGACGCAGATTTATTTAAATCCGAATATCAATAAATAATTTCATAATACATTTATTTTTAATTTTTTTTTTTAAAAAGTTTCAATTTGTATAAAATAGTAACGTTCAAATATGTATATGTGTCCTCGTCATATAAGTCGGGAAAAAATACAGAGTGATTTTTTTACTAATGTTTATACATGTAATATTATATCTGAAGATTGTAGTTGTATTTTGAATATTTCTCAAAAAAGCTTATAATGATGTAACGAATAAAAACAAGTTTAATTTTGATATTCTGATATTACAATTTTATAAGAATATATATATATATATATATATATATATTAATTTACTTATGAGTATATATTACACAGGGTTTTAGATGTCTTTTACTCCATATTTATACACACACACACACACACACACACACACACACACACACACACATACCACACACACAACACAACACACACACACCACACACACACACATACACATATATATATACACATCTATATAAATATTTGTATATGTTTGGTAATAAAGAGAATATATTAAATATTTGAAATTATTGATTATGCACTTGTATGTAAGTAATACATAGTTATTATTTCAAAATTTACATTTATATATGTTTTGCATGTACCTATATATACATTTCAAAAACATAATAATTAATAAATGCGTGTTTCTACTTTAAAACGACGCCCAAACATTTATGGAATTAATAAAATTATTATAATATAAAACTTTTTATTTATTTTAAATACATTAAATTTTTTCTTATGGTTTCAGTTTATAATAAAACATATTTTAGTGAAGTTTCGAATTATTTTATGATATGAAAAGTTCAAAGTAGTAAAAAACCAATAAAAACGATCTTACATGCCGATAAGGAAAATAGAGTAAATTACGATTCCATAATATATTTGTCACAGATGTATTAAAATTGTGTGAAACTATAGTACTTATGACTAGACAGATAATTATTAAAAATTGTGTAAAGTGGTGAATTTCGTTTAACCTTTTTAACATTTTAATTATGCATAATTGGGTTTTGGACAATAACCGTTGGTTTTTTTATTAATATTCATTGAGCAGATTATTAGTTCTACAAAAAAAAAATAAATAAATAAAAAAAAATTAAAAATAAATAAAAAAAAACAAAAAATAAATAAAACGAAGAGAAATTACGAGGGTCCTAAAAGTTAACAAAACTAACAGGTAATAAATTCAATTATAAATTGTTAAAATTGTACATTGGTGATTTTTATTTAATTAAAAAATATTCATAAAAAAGAATGCTTTTATAGTATAATACTTATTTTAAATTAAATACTTTTTTGCGTTATTATGTATAAATATTTGTTATCAATGTTTCATATCTGAAATAAAATATCCCATTCGATAATACTCGTATTAAGTAAATATCAAGAAATAAAAATATTCTAAATTGTGTATATTTTAGTTAGATATACTTGTATAATCAAATTAACACTATTGCAATAGAAATTATGTTGTGTTTGTTAAAGGTAAACATCATGAAACAACATTATAAATTGTTTAAATAACCTTTAAACGAATGTTTGATATTGTAATTGTATTCATATATAAAATTATAAATAATGAAAGAAAAATACGGTTTTGGTAATTGTATTCAAAAATAGGCGATTTTTAATATTCTAATGTCTTATAAATTTTGAAAATAAAAATAAAAATAAAAAACGCTTAGATTGCGAGATTATAGTAAATATGGATGTGTTAAATTAATCCTTAATTTTTAACAAATCAAGTTTTAAATAACGCGGCCATCTCTCTAATACTAATACCAACATGCTGTACAGACCCCATACAGGTCTTTACTCACGCAAACTCACATTGACATCATCACAAATGATGAAATAAATAGTCCGCACGTTTATGTATTCAAACCAATAACAATTTATATTAATTATTCCATTTGTTAACCTAACATTATTTTTAGTAACATATGTAATCGATTATGTTCTGTATTTACTGAAATTTTTAACATGATTAATTTAAAACTGTATGATGTTTAAATATATTATTAACATTAATTTAAATATTGATTGAAAAAATAAATATGTTAATACGAAAAACATATTAATGTCAATACAATTGGTTATAATCTATACTCATTTTAAGACTCGTAATCGTAAATTTTATTTATAATCTATCTTTTAATACTTGTCATATTATATTGTTAACTGCGGTCTTCTTTGTTTGACTTGCAGAATAAAACGAATTAATTATTAAATTTTATTATGTATAGATAAAAGGAATAATGTAATTAATTTAATGGAGTAAGAAGGAAAATAGAAATGATTTCTCTGTCCATGTTGATAAGACTGTTGAGTATAAGTAATTGGAAATTCGGGAAAGTTTGATCCTGTACTATAGTTAGAGAATTAGAATTCTGTGAAATATTTTGATGCCATCATCACCGTCAATTGGACTTTCAAACTGCCCATATTTATTATTAAAAATATTGACGTGCAGTTAAACACAATGATGTTAATTTGTCGAGTAAGTTAATGATGAACTAATGTAATTCTAAGGATTTATTTAAAAAAAATAGTGATAGTGATAACTCCTGGTAACCAATAATCAAAATTTATTTTTAATGAATTTTTTTATGAAAGTATTATTTTATTCATTACTATAGTTATATATTTGTCAAGAAATTAAAATAGATAAGTATTTACATATATCCTTTTATTAATAGTTTTCCGTGGTCGAATATTCGTCTGTATAATAAAAATTCACTTCCTATTTAAAGCTATAAAATAATATCTACATATGTTTAAAATAAAACTACGATATTATGGACTTTTTAGCTTTTACGTTTACATCGGAACAATATAGTGGTATATTATTATTAATTCTTAGCATAATTTGAAAGTGGCGATAAATTATCGTACTCGGTATATGATTTGGAGTGGAACTCAGTTTTCTAAAATAGCTGTCGACTTGTCTTTCTCAAATGTTAAGTATTCTTAAAAACAACTATGATGAAGGAATATTAAAATTAATTAATTTTTGATAAATATAGCTATCTAATTAGAATATGATATGGCTACATATTATATGATCATAGTCGTGCTCAAACATTTTTGGCAGGTTATGAGCTATAATAACAAACATCATATTTATATGAGTTGTTTATGTACTTAAAATGTTTAATAAGTTAAATTTATATATATATTTATGGTACAAATATGGCGGAAGATATTTTTGTTAAAATATATCACTTTGTCGGTACGAAAAATATATAAAATGATGACATATAATATCCAAATATTTAAAAAATAATAAATGACATGAAAAGTCTATTAAATGATACGTAGAAATAACAATTTTAAATTTTTAAATGAAAAAAAACATTTTGATCTCTTATTTGTTGAAATACTATAGTTCATTATAAAAAAAAGAAACACTTGCTGACTTGGTTGTTGTTTACGGTTGCTTGCTTACGGTTAAATAATAGGCATAATCTGTGGTCACACCTACGGAATTATAATTGTATGAGTAAATTTTGATTAAAATTTTAGAAATTATAGTAAATACAATTTAAAACTACGATAAAACAAATCTGCTGTTGTATTAAGTAATAATGTCATCGTAAAAGGAATAAATGTTATTTCAATTAAAAAAGAAAAGAAAAAAGAAAAAGAAATGTTTTCATAGCAAGCTTTATAAAGTTTATGGTAAAAAAAAAGAAATGAATTGAAACATCCCACAATATTTAGCTAACACCTACTGATTAAAAATGAAATCACACACGAATAATTTTTATTTAAATAGAATGAATTCTTTTTTATCTAATTTAATTTTGAATGTCAATGTTTTATTTGAAATGTTGTCAAAAAACAATAATTTTGCAATAATAAAAAATAACAAACTACGTGCTTATTTAAAAATGTAAAAAGAAAATATATATCTCATATGTATATATTTCCAAGTACTTCAAAAAAAAAAAGAAAGAAAAATAGTACATTATAAATAATATAGGCACAGACTAGTTTTTCTCTATTTGAAATCTAAAGTATAGCGTAGAATTTGTTTTCTTTTTATACTTATTTTAAAATATTTACTATGATATTCATAAATCAAGATTGAAAATTTAATGGAGTATGAAATTAAACAATTGTTAACTATTTTCATTCATTTATACGTTTATTTGACTGCTTTTCTCTTTTCTATTTAACTAATTTAAACTAACTTAAATACTATACAATATTCGATGAATGTTTAATATAATTATAATTATTGGTATAGTATAATTCAACTCGATTAAAAAAAGTGACACCATAATTAATTATGAAATTTTGAACTTATGTTCGTCTTTTTTTTTACTAGTTGATAAACATAAAGTGATACGTTTTGTTTATTATAAAATTCAAATCAACAATCGAATAATATTACTACGGTTATATCTCGTATATTCAAAATTTTAAATAACTAAAACCCATTAATACTAACATTGAATTTTCGTTATATCTATGAACACATTGTAAATTTAACCTATCTACGTATTGATTCATTTGAAAACAATTGTATTCTCTTTAGTTATTTGTTATTCGCTGAGCGGTTTGTTCGATAATTATGTAGTCGGTTTCGTGAACATTACATAAATTGATACGATTGATATGATATTAAACATACGTATATGTTTAACAATAGATGCTAATATAAAAAGTAAACAGGCGTGTTAGATTGATAACTACAAAATAATTACTGTTGTTTATATTTTATAATTAATAACGTGTTATTAAATTACGATAACTAATGTGTTATATTTCATGCGGATGCAGTAATAAACATATACCTACAATCTACATCGTACAAACAGGGTAGGTTCACATGTCAAATTAAAATCAGTATCTACGTACGTTACGCATATGCGAAATTGATGCATGTAGTAAAAAATTCAATTTTACGAACAATGGACGACCGAGGTGAATATTGTATTCACGTGTTTTCATGCGTTGTTTGTTTACAATGCAATCGTACAAATTATGAATATAACGTGGACGATAACAAGGTTTATAAAACATTCTACGGAGATAGAATAAAACCAGCGGCCGTGTGTTATTATGTCAATACGTTATTATGAAATGATATAGGTTGCTGCGAAAATAGCGTTATTATATCGATAGCATTTAAAACGCCTAACGCGTCTTCGCGTCTAACATCTAACGAAAACACTCGTACGATTTTAATTGTTCATGTATTTTTTAACATGATCTACGGACATACGTAGATAATATACACAATAATGTTATGTTGAATCACGTAAATCGGTCGTTTGCATAGAAATATGCCAAATAAAATCGGGGGAAAAAAAAACCAACTGACCAACAAGCAACACGCACGGGCGTGTATGACATTATCGTGAACGATTCGGCAGATCGGGTGAACATTTCAACGTAGCCGATTGAAGTCGGACGCGGGAGAACGTAAAAAAGGTTTGGTTCCTCCGTTTTCGGGGATACGCCGGGTATCACGGTAACCTACGGTGTCGCGATATCACAAACGATAATAATTGCAGCGTGTACATACGTACGGCGTACGGCGAACGACACGGCGATTGCGCGCGCGAAAAGATATCACCGGAATTATTTACCTGTGAACAGTACGTGTCGGACGAACATTGTGGCTTCGACGACTTCAGGACGACGACCGGTATGGGCTGGTGTACCGGTGCAGACTGTGTTCGTCGACTGGCGCGCGACGGCGAGACGGCCGCTGTGGCGTGTGCGCGCGCGCGCTCGTGTGCGCTCGCGCGGTATGCGCTCGCGCGTTCGCAGCGTCCGTACGGATACGTCGTCGATCGAACGGGCGCGGACGCGTCGGAGAGTGGGTTGTAGACGCACGACGTGGCGGGGCGGGGGGTTCCGGAGACAAAAACGAGACGGAAATCAAAAACGAGACGGCAAACTCTACCGGACAACCGGCCCGGGGGACGCGACGACGACGTGACGACGGAGGACGGAGTCCAGCAGGGCGCGCGTGTCGTCGGCTGCGCGCGGACGAACGTTGCGAGCGCGTCACGATGAGCAAAGTGTGCGACGCTCGCCTCCGCCGGAATCAATAACGCGACGTTTGTCGTCCCGTCCCGTCCCGTCCCGTCCCGTCCCGCCCGTCCCGTCCCGTCCCGTTCGCCGCCGCCGTCGTAGAGCGCTCTCGGCCGTCGGCGCGCGCGTATCGCCGACGACGGATGTTTCGCCCCCTTGCCGACCCGTCCACGCGACTCATGACGCCGCGCGTTCATCACGAGTTCGTACACGCCCGGCGCGCCCACGTCCCGTGCAGACTGGCGTGTTGTCGTCGTGACGCAAACGGTAGTAGTTAGTAACGGTCGCAGTAGCCGTCGGTAGTAGTAGTAGTAGTACCAGTAGTAGTAGTAGTAGTAGTAGTAGTCTGTAGTAGTAGTAGTAGTCGGTTATGACGTCGTCGACGACGGTGCTCGTCGCCCTTCTCGTCTGACGGTCGGCGACATCTCAACCCCCCCCCCTCTCATACATACGCACACGGCAAATTATGATTTTTATCGCCAATATCATATTCCGCTCTATAAAACGGGCGTCGGTCATCGTTTCGTACTACGTGTTTTATCGCCTCGTACATGAACGGTCGCGTTATTTTTCCTTTGACATTGTACACGTACTCGATATACAAGTCTGAACGTTGCTCGATTTTCTTACAATTTTTCGATATTTTTGAAATACCGAATTACGGTGTTTATTTCGTACGTTTTCACCGAGCCTTGTAAAGAATACGTTATCCAAGAATTTGTGTTACAATAAATAAAAAAACGCATTATTTAGAATATATTTAGTGCGCTACCATCACATTTTTTGTTTAAAATAAAATATTTTTTAATATTAGTGCCATTTGATTATTGACTTCCGGACAAGGTAGAGTGGTAAAGGTTTAACTTGGAAAAATATATTTTTATAGCTAACAAAAAAATTAGATATATACATGTATATATTTTTTATTTTAAACATTTCTTTCATGATAAACATTTGGTTTTTGTCTTTGATAACGTAGACATTTTATTGTCTGAGATTCGATCGAAGATCACATGGCGCTCCATATAGGCAATTCTGTTACAGTTGTGCGCTATAGGTCTATCGTGGACATTTGCTGTGGCAGGTCGAGTGGTATTACATTATATTCGATTCTATCCATCATTATTAAACACGTTTTAATTTTAGAGTCTAAGCGAAACGAAGAATTATTGTTTTTCTCCATGATCTATTTGTCTGTAAACACATTTTCGTATGAAAGGTTTGCTCGGACAATCTCGACATTCGTTATGTACAAACTGTATTCAGTTGGTTCTTTATTTAACATGTTTTTCAATTTTCCAGTAGTTATTAGTTTATTAATCGTTATTAAAAACAACTCGAAAGTTGCAAAAAAAAAAACCTGGTAAAATTTTCCACGTTTTCATTTTGGACATGGACAATTTTGGACTTTTAAGAGCTCAAAATATTATACTTGTTAAGACATGTGTAATATTCATCATAATATTCATTAATTATAATAAACTTCTAGCGTTGCTTAGAGTCCGTTTTCGAATAGAGTGATTTATAATTACTTTTAATTTTAAAATAATAAAATCTAAAATCTCTATTTAAATAACTCACATGACTATAAGTAATTTACAGCATCAACCGCTTGTTACCTTTTTTTGTTGTAAATCCAAAAATAATTATAGGAAAAACATGCAATTTTAACAGAATATTTTTATTGTATATAAATATTGTATATTCACGAACAAGTTAGTCCAAAAATAATATGCATATGTACTTAATTTTGTATTTTAATTCCCAAAATCTATTACATATAATTTAATAGTATTTAATAATATTTTTTAAAAATCGTATATCATTATTTTTCTTTAAATGTATGAAGTTTGAATTTCTCGTACTTATATTGAATAATAATAAACCGATTTTCCCTCATAATCGTTATTTGAATGTAATAATATTCGTTGTATTGAGTGATTTGGGTTTCCACCACTGGATACACGGCGAAGAATGCACACCTTTAGAACAATAGAAAGAGTGAGGAATAACCCCAATCTACCTAATATCTAATGATATTATGAATGTTCCGATTAAAAGATTGAAGTCAAGGTTTCTGGTTTGGGAGAAAACAACCTGTGAAAGAGGATATTTGGAAAAATAACTGGAGAACTTCAGGCGTAAAAATACCGAATTAATAAACGACCCAGATTATAAAGTCACAGGTTTGAATCGTCCAAGTTCCTTGTGGACTAACTTAAATCGAGTTACAACGGAGAAAGGCAGATGTCAATATCTACTACATAAGTAGAGCCTAACCGAAACACAAAACTGCGAATGTGGGAGCATACAAACCATACGACATATTATTGAAGTATCTCCCAATACACGCTTTGAAGGTGGTCTGGAAAGGTTGCATGCGGCGGGGACAAGTGGCGTCGAGTAGCTGAGTGGGTTGCGGATGCGTTTGTGATCGATAGTTATATAGTTTCTTATATTCATTTATTAGTATAAATATTAGTATTAGTTTTATTGTTTTTATTTTTTTTATCTTTTATTTTCTTTTTCATTTTCTTTTTTATTTCTTTCTTTCTTTTCTTTCTTTCTGTTTATCCATATAATATAATTTATTTTGTTTTTGCCGATAAATAAAGAAGCCATATGCGAGAAAAAAAGATATTTGTTGTTATTAAATTGCGAATAATAATCAAACTCTGACAATACCGATCAAACTTTTTTTTTATTTAAAAAAGAAATACTATTTATAGGTCGCACTGGATTCCGATTTTAAAAATTAAAAACTTAGGAGTCGTAATTCATTTCTAAATAATTCCAAATTTTGGTGTTTTTAAATTTTAAATTTATTATTACCTTTCTGGTATTATTTTAAAATTAATAGTAATCTGGAATACAACAACCTAGAAAAATGATTTTTTTTTTAAATGAAAAACATTTTTTTTCTCGAAATTTGATTATTATGCACGAATCATGAGAATTTTACCTTAAAAACTTATTTTGTACTTGGAAACGGTACGATTTGTAATAACATTGCTATTTTTCACTTCATAACAAATGCTCGGTTCTAATATCCTTATTATTATATTAAGATCATTTTTGTCAACCAAAAAAAAGTACGATAAAAAAACAAACATTAAATTTGATAGCTAAAAATTCGTACAGATACTGTTTGAACTATTAGTAGATTTTCTGATTTCCCGATACCGTTAATCAGCCTTTATTTGTTTTAAATAGTTATTTTCATTTACCAACTGAACGCTATCAATTTTTTAAAGATATTCACAATGTATAATTCGATCTATATCTAAAATTATGCTTATGTTAATAGTCGATACGATTATGAAAACTACAATATATGTTATTTACTTTGTTCAAACATGCAATGTATATAGAACCCCGTTTAAAATTGCAGTTCTTTATGTATATATCTTTAATCTTAAAAACTCATATGGATATAAAATTCTACATAACAAAAAACATCTTTGTTGGAACTGGTATTTAGTTAATATTATTATTATTATTATTTTTTTTTTTTTGAAAATCTTGGTCTAGTCTCAACAGGCTTTCGATAATACTTGTTTTTAATAAGTTAGACTTTTTTTAGTTTGATCTAGTTTATCAATTATTAAAAACGTTATTTAAAACTGCTTCAAACTGATTCGAGTACGAGTAGAATTTTGCAATGTATTTGTTTATTATAACTCTATCTAACATTCATTATACTTGTAGTGTAATATTGAATTTATAATATAACATTTTAACTTATATACAAACATATTTTGTTGTAATGATTATGTCAAATTATTGTAATATAATGAACATTCATATTTCTTGACCGAGTTATTTAATCACGAAAAACTATTAGAAGAATTAAAAACTATATATCGCTGGAAATTGCCTGTGCATTAAACTAATAATAATACTATTTCGGTATAGTGAATTTGTATTTTAAATTTTCGTGTATTTATTTAGTTGACAGTCGAAAACATATTTTATCTTTTTGTTAAAATTGTGTGTACTTCTTATATATATATATTATATTAATATATCTTAATATTTTTATCGTTTTAGATTAATTGATTTTTAATTACACAAATGGAAGTATTTTAAGTTGTGTACCTTTTGTATTATTTTCATGATACTATGTATAATTATTATTCGTGTATTTATTTTATATTTAATTAAATTGAAAACAATATTTTAATTCTCGTAAGTCTGATTAGTTTTTAATACGTATCACAATAGGTTAGGTTAATTGAATAGTACGTATCTAATTGGTTTTATGAATGCCAAAATGTGAACTATAATAATGATATTGACATTACAGAAGCGATATTTTTATACGTATATTTATGTGCCGTTATATAATGATATTCGATTATAATATGAAGACGTTCAATGTTAATAATTGATCTGTCGTTGAAAAAAAAAGTTTAACGAACGAATCTTTATTATTAATTTCATTACAATGCTACGATATATATAATTTCCATTTTTTTCTGAAATTTCGCTTTATAGCTAGACTGTGTGTTGTGAGTGGTCCGAATAAAATGGGTTTTTGTAATACCTATTGCGTGCACAGCAAACAAAACACTATCCCTTTGTGTGGCGTTTTCATATTGTTGCGGGGAGAATTTCGTTAATAAGACTAAACCGTTGGTAATAGACACAAACACAATATTATGGAAAATTAAATTATATTTTCTGTGCTACGGCAATAGTTAAAACCCATTCTATACTATGATTATTCGACCAGTTCGGATCGGTTTTAGTTTTAATCGACTTTTATTATCGGGAATATTGTAATTTATTATGACAATTATACATTAAAATATTTCCATGCACTCGCATAAGGTTTTAAGAAAAACGCATACAAGTCACAAAAATTAATCATGAATTATTATTTTGGGGACTTTAAATTCCAATGGAAATTGCAAGGCCAATAGGATTATGATATTTTGTTTTCAATGAAAATGTAATTATAACTTCTAGTAATGACGACGGATAAATGCATATTACATGATTCTAGAGAATTTTGACTTCTCTGTATAATAAATATTAGTATTGAATACGAATACCAAGCAAGATTAATTTATTGTGTAATTCATTAAAAATGTTTTCTAGAATAATCAACTGTATTGAAATTTTGATTCTTAAAGGCCGTCTTGTTTATTTTATCTCCCAAAATATTATGTATAAGTAATAACTATTATATGATATTGTGTTATTTAATTTATATTATATATGTCAATACTGATAATTAATTTTAATAATACTGAGTTTAATTGTCGAGACAAATATTTTTTTTTATAATGTCTCTAATAAAAAAAAAATATTGAATTAAATTTTAATTTAATGAAAAAATTGTTTAAATATATTTTAAAGTAAAATTATTTCATAGTTTTATTTTTTTATCTAATGGTATTATCTTATAAATATGTACTTATGTATATAGCATACGCGTATCATATTCTTATATGCACCTACTGTATAACTTTGGTAAATTGAATCTGGAGAGTATTAAAAAAAATTCAAGTGATCAAAGTATCGAATATAATGATGTTGACGTCACTTTATTGTACTTATTAGATTTAGAAAACATAATGCATTAATTTAAATTGTATCATGTACTTACAAATCTAAATACAAAATAATAATATGTATTTGTTGCTTAGGTTATTAAATTGTTATTTATAATTTGTAACTACAATATGCAGTGGAACCTGTACAACTAATAATTTGGGCATGATTAAAATTATATTTGTTACACATTTTTTGTTTTTTATGAGAGTAATACTAAAAATGATTTTATTATGAAATTTAATTTCGGTAATGATAAAATTTTCGTTTTATAAAAGATTTCTCAAAAACTGTATTTGTTTTCATTAATGGCCCATATTTAAACACGTTCCATTTGTATTATAAATTTGTATAGTATTATTTTTTAATGTTGATGTGGCATCAGTAATGTCTGATATTTATCGCAATGTATATTATTATTGTAATAATTATATTATAATAATATTATAATTCTATATGTATTGTTAAAATATAACATTTTTCAAATGTTTTCATATTAGACCGTGAATTTCCATCTTTGCATTAAACACGAACAGTTTTAACAAATAAAAATGCAAAGTGGGGAATTTTGTTTTTTTTAAATTGTATTTATAGTGTTGAACATGGTATTGTTTATTGAATCGAATTTAGCCATTTCTGATTTTTACGTCAATTCATAGTCAAGATATTATTACAATAATAAATGATACATTTATAAATACAAATATCTAACCTTATGTACTATTAAAAATGACAATACCATCTAGTACTTCTATTACTATATATTATTCGAAGTAATAAAATTGTTTCAATCTACACACGAGTACAGGTTTTCTCCATTGTGAGTTTTCATATATTTCATTCATTTTCTACTATGCGTAAATTGTTTTAAACAAGCAAACAAGCATATGGCTTTTAATCGCCGTGCGTTCTCTCGTCGCTTACTTTTGTTGATATTTCATTTTATGTTCTTGAGTTTATTCCGAACGAATACATATTTAAATAACTTTTAATCTAGTTTGTAAAACTTGATTGTCTGACATCTAATGTCTATGAACGAGAGTTGGTAAATTCGTCAATGTTATGTCAGGATGATATGTCGTATATAATGTAATAATATATATATATATATTTTTTTTTTTATATTTTTTGTATATGAGATAATAAATATGTACTATTATTATTATTATTGTATACACACTGCACACATATAATTATAATACTAATAATAAAAATAATTTTTTTAGTCACATTAAATTAGACTCATATTTATTGATTTAAAATGAACTATAAAAAAATAAACGTATAGTAAACCCAATAGATAAAAACTCGCTAGTACGAATATTGAGAAATTTCCCAACACACCTATTCGCCCTTCATTATATTATTTATTATATTTTCTATGTAATTAAAATATCAGTTGTTGTAGTTTTATTATATTTATGTGCAGGATAACGAGTTGAAAATAACATTATAGTCATAAAAATCCTTAGGGACTGGATTCAAGATTTTATCGAATCATTATAATTAGTAAAACATAAAAGTTCGAAATATGAAGGTTGTGTGTTTTATTCAAGAACTTTTATTTATACATTCTTTTACATAATATATTATAATAAAATTTATGTAGTTCTTTTTAAAATGCATATTAGCATGTAACACAATCATTATAGTAATTTTGTGTAACATTTAATTTTATTATGCACACAATGCACACATATTCAAACACATTTTAAACCATAATATCTTACACGCTAATATATTTTAATGATACTATTACATGAAATTATTATAAAGCAGTTTCAAAGTCTTATAATATGCCAATAAAAATTACTATGCACTATTATTATGAAAAACATATTTGACATGTATTATTTATTTATTGACATGATATCTTTAAAGTTTAGCTAATGAATTAAAAAAGAGCAAATAATCTGTAGACACTATTCAGTGGAATTGCTAATGAATTTTGAATGACTTAGAGTAATAATATGACAAATATAATAGTTTTGAATAAAAACAACTATTTGTATCTTAATAAATTATTTTTATAATATATATGGTAATTACTATATAATAATCAATGATAGTCTAATTTATTATTAATTTGAAACATTAAACAACAGTTCATTCTGCATAATAATTAAATGAGTATAGTTAAGCTGGTTTAATTATCATTTAACGACATGCTGTTACTTGTTGTTATTTTTTACAAGATAGTTTATTTTATACTATTAAAGTAATATAAAATGTATTCCAATGTTTATAAGAAAAAAAATCGTGATTAATTTAATTATATCGAAGTACTCGTAAATATTTGGAAACCAAAATACTAAAAATAGAGAATTTATAATGAAAATTGCTTTAGTTATGTTTAAAATATGATATAATTTTGATTTTTTTATCTATTGCTTGTTGTATAGAAACTTTAAATTGCTACAGGTTGTACATTTTCTGGTATATTTTCACAGTAGCTCATATTTGTGAGTATATGACAGTAATGTGCAATTTCCGTAGAATTATGCAGTGGACAAATAAATGTCATAATAGCATGCCTTATAGTAACATTTCTCTACGGAGTAAACAGAAATACGACATTTTCGTACAGTAATGGTCTAATACACATTTAATAAACGATAAAAGTCTTAGGGAGAAGTAGAAGTTAATTTAATGACTCAATATTACATGTCAGTCGTTTCATAACAGTCGTTTATTGGTGAATTAAATTATTTGAAGATTAGGTTTTTGGGAATGTTTTTCGTTCAATAAAATTGATTTACAGCGTGTTAGAATGGTGGTAGAGTAAATGAAGAATGAGTAAAAAAAAAAAATTCAAAACCTGATCATAAATTGGTTATTTGGTATGAAGAATTCAAGTATTATTGTATATATATATATATATAAATATTGTATTTATTTAATGTTTTAAATCAAAAGTGTTTATAAAAGTTTATATGAGAAGTCTGAAAGAACAGAAATGTTACGTTTTATTTTTCTCATGAACTCCGTACTTACTTTATAGTTTATAAATTATTTCTTAATTTTAAGAAATAAAACATGACACTAAAATTTTCTAATTATGTTTACCATTTGTCGCCAATTAAATATTAGGGTGAAATTATTTGACGGGATATAGTATAATTGCCTAGGAGAATGAAACGTAAATTGTCTATACATGTTTTGAGGCTTTAATCTGATTTAATTCTATTTAAATTAATTATAATATGTATGTAATATATGTCATATTATTTAAATTTATTTTAATGAAATTTCGTTTCATCTAGAAATTACATAGCAATGATAGCTGTTCCATAAACTATATATTTTGTTTATTTTTTCATCACATCAAAATTCAAAATTCATTAGATAAGTTGTATTTAAAATTTTGGTTTTGTTTGACTAATGCTTTTTACATAAAGCTTTAGGTCCTTTATGTAGTCGGCTGAATTTTCTTATTTTATTGTAAAAAAGATGAGAAATTTTAAAGTCTTGATTACATTTCCGTCATAGCTGTCACATTTTTCATGTAATTTCGTTGGATTGTTTAATATCTGTAAATTGACATAAAAAATAATTTCATTGAATTTTTACTGGTATATTTTTTTGTTCCATATGACTTTGTGTACAAGGTATTTGTAAGAAAATGCATTTTATGAATACTAACCACATCATTGTTTATTACTAAGTATGAACCGTAAAACCATGAACAATGCTTATACATATTATTATATATATAATAATAATATAATAATAATAATAATAAAAAACAAATTTTTAATCCTGAATATTGATTTTATGAGTATTGATATATTTCTTTATAGTTATAAATTAAATTATTCTCATAAATTAGTATACTATTCTGACCTATATACTATATATCAACTTTAATAAGTATAATCGAACAGTTTTATGGAGACCTGAACCAACTTTAGTTATAAAGTAAATACACATAATCCAGTTAAAAGCGAACCTTGGATTGTTATTATTCGGAATTTATTATGTTATTTAATGTTAATAAACATTATTGCATTACACTTTAATAATTTTATCTAGACTATTCAAATGTTTGAGTTGTCAAATATTTTGCTATGAGATAATTTCTTATAAATCATAAAACATCATTTTCACCGTGTCATTTTTTTATACTCGTAAAAGCAATTTCCCTATTATTATGTGACCTGCTTTATTAGTACGTAGCTGTTTCTGTTCGTTTTGCGGAAAAACCGCAACAGCATACGTTTCATCAGCTCAGTCTCGTTCACCGCCTTCACCCGTTTTCTTTTGTACCATTATCGGTTCTTTTCATTTCACATTCAATCTACGGATCCATCGCGTCTACATAATCATTATATTCACGGGTTACGCAAGTCGGTTTTATGCTGTATATACATATACAAAGTATTCATAATTGTATTTGTATTATTGTTATTATAGCCATTACTACAAATTACTGACCTAATATGGTTTGAATTGCCTTGTAGTGTTATATATATTTCGTAAATTATTTGAAAATATCACTCTTTTCTATTTTTTTGAGTAATTATTGTTGTTACTATATCTTGTTGTTATTTTTGGGAAACTACCGGTAATTTTGCGTGGCCTGGTTCCTAATATGATTACATCGAAAAATAGTACGTATCAAATACATTATCTGATGATCATCCAGATTTAAATAAAACATCACTATGATATTAAAAGCATGAGAGGGAAAATGTGATGACGATTTAGTTTTGAACTGTCTTTATGTTATAAAAAACATTTTAAATTCGTTGAAATTCTAGATGATAAATTGTTTTTAAAGAGCTTTTAAGTAAATCGTTGCGTAATGTTCGTATAAATAATCTATAAAGCTATACTTAAATTTTCGAATAAATGTACATATCTATATTCAATTGGAAAAATTTGTATGTGTATAAAAAATAAAGAAAATTTTTGAAATTAATAGAATTCTTTTTAGTCAGTGGTTAAACTTTCGCTAAAAGTTTTCAGTAACTTTAAATGTTTCGTGATTTAATAATTAATATTTTTAATAATTCAAATTTATTTAAATTTCATGACAATAATTTAATTTTGAACAATGATGAAAATAATATAAATTGTATTTAAAGAATAGTCAGATGATAATTCCATAATCAGAGTACTGTTAAGGTCTTAAACTTTTAATTTATGTAATAAGTTAGCAGAAAGCTAGTAAACTTGTTACATATATTATCTATATTACCAATGCAATATAGCTCTGCTGCACACGTTATGAATTTAATCGTAATACTAATTGTAGTATGTTACTTTTTAATTATACACTTTTTTTTTGTTTCAAACGATTGAATGTACTTCCATAGGAGGGTATTTAAAAAAAAAAGTAGAACGAAAGCGTACATTTTATCAGTGTATAGAATTCTGGAGCAAATAAGGACGCAAAGTCGTTCAACAGATAATGTCGAGCGTATAAAAAAATTATTTTAATTAAAATTTGATGCACGAGTCAAAAGCAATTTCGATGTGGAGTATTTCAAACATGCCAGTATTGAAAAGTTTTATAGATTTCAACATTTCAGGAAAGCCAATAGATAAACTGAAACGTCGAATAGTCGACATCAGTAGATTTGTTCACGTGATCTAAACAATTAAATATAAATTATTAGAAATCAACATAAATTGAAATACTCGTATATTTCGTGCTGAAAAATTACACTTTTTAAATAATTTTTATTATTATTATTATTTAAAAAAAAAATAAAACGATTTATACCGAACCCTCAAATGCTTTATTGGCGGAATTAAAAAAAAAGAAAAAAAGACAGTATCTATTTTATATCATTATTTGGAATGTCGTGTAAAACAATGTGCGCGAGTTTAATGACGTGTAACGAAAACCCAATAAATGTCTGTTTATTGACCATAAAAACAACGTCCGGACGGTAAAAACGCATACAGTGATAAAAATCCACAACGGCCGATATTATGTTATTTAATTGAAACGCGTCCGTCGGGAATGCCGACGACGTGGGCACCGCCGTTACAAACGCGTTGGACAAACTAAACGCTCCGACAGCGCGACGTGTCGGGGATACGACGGACGGGCTTTTTACCCAGTGACGTCCACTCGTATGATATTATGATTACACAGGTTACGCGACATCAGTGACGGGCATTTCGTTATCGGAATTTAATTCGGTGCGAGTACGAAATAGTAGTGGCGACATTATGTTAATAACTATTATCTCCCGTGTTTCAACGCGTTCGTGCGAAAATACATTCGTTTTTAATTAAAACGGCCGAACCGCGCGGCCGTTAAAAATACACACACACACACACACACATTATTTCGGGGCAGAAGTCGAGATAACCTTTTTTACGGGAAATCGCGCGTTTATTATCCGCCATTTCAGTTTCGC
Source organism: Schlechtendalia chinensis (assembly GCA_019022885.1). Taxonomy (NCBI): domain Eukaryota; kingdom Metazoa; phylum Arthropoda; class Insecta; order Hemiptera; family Aphididae; genus Schlechtendalia; species Schlechtendalia chinensis. The sequence continues at coordinate 3,474,401 of CM032350.1, read as the reverse complement.
GTTGTGCCGGGGTTATTGATCGCCACGGCAATCGATTGATCCGAGTCCGCGCGGTTTAATTCGCGATTTCGAGCGGACGTGTTGCAGAACACGCCGAAACTTTTCGCGTACACTACAAACGCACGGCGACGAGCCCGAACGCGTGGGCGCGATGCCGTCATTGACTTCCTTCGCGCCCGAGACGGATCGTTAATTCGTGTTGACCGATAAATTATACGGTTACTTTCGGTCAGTCTTAAATAAATCATAATGAATCCATTACGAGCCGTAATCCGTCATGGTTGCCCACGTCTAATCGACCGGTGGGAGTTATCATTCCGATTTCTTCGAACTAAATACGTGTCACGTTGATAACGGACGGGCCTTGGTTTCTCGACATTAAACATTGACATTGTTTTGTTTAAATCCTATTTCCTATTGTGATAAAAGTTAAGTTAGACAAATACTGTTAAAGATTTATATATCGACTGGAGTTATTATTATTATTATTTTTTTTTTAAATCGTCTGTTTGATATTTTTGTATGAAAAAAATAATCATTAATTTATAGAAATACATTTTTCAACAGCTTACACGAAAAGCAACAGCTTTCTCTCTATTCGTTTTAAGTATCATCTAGATTTGTCGTGTTAAACACAGCGTGAGTTGAAAACAAGTTAAGTTAAAATTAAGTCAATTTTAATATTTTTTACATTAATTCATTTATGTCCAGTCTAGTATATGTTGAATTATTGAAGCTCACTATGAAATATTCACATTTAGTTTTGGTTAAAATAACAAGGTAATGTGAAAAGGTTGTATGCTGCACAAGTATAAAAATAATACTTTAATCAAATAAATGGTTTTTTGTCAATATAAAACATTAAGAGTTAATTGTTTTATTCTATACTATTTACTGTATATTTTATTAATACATAAATGCGAAATTAATTATCTAAAATATTTCAGTATGTAAAATGTTTCAATATTCATTATAGCTTTATTGGTACGACTACAAAGGTTTTTATTAAAATGTTGAAACTTTTTCAAAGCTTAACACTTATATAAATTTAAGAGTCTAACTATTGATCGAAAAAAGTATACACAATTTGAGAAAATCAAAGATTAAAATATTTTTAAAAATTGCATGAATTTATAGAATAATTAATTTTCAGAACAACCTACATTCTGAACGTTTTTATTTTTAGTTGTCGTTAATCTTTTGATCTGTTCCATTAAAACCACTATAAATAGATTAGAAAATAATTAATATTTGTTATTGGTTTTATTTTTCTACAAATATTCGGTTTTTAGTGGTCCCTAAACCACTTGCTAATAATGCCGCTAGGAGCAATTACCTTGCCGAGCCCTCCATAAATACGGGTCTGATAGTAGTGTAGTTTTCATAAAAGTTGTGTACTATGTGAAGTCTCCCATACAGTTTTCTGATATCTCTGGAATGAAAACCCTTAATATTTGGGTAGCTATATTATCTGAGATAATTACAGATAGAGATATTACACACACACATACACACACACACACACACACAAACCATATTCGTATGCAGAAAAAAATTACGAATTCGTAATACAAAATTAATTGTATAAGTACAACTTAAAACCATTTTCGAAGACTACTGAACAATAAAAAAAAAAATCTCATGGTAATCGACGTAATAATTTAGGAAATCATTTTGAACATTAAAAGAAAAAACGACTTTACTTTGTATGTACAGATAATACTACTAAAACAAACCTCTAAACATAACGAGAGAATATGGACGTGATATAAATACTCAATAAATAGTTTATACTTATGTGTCCAAGTTGTAAGAATTTTATTCTGTAATATTCTGTATGTTATGTATGTATGTCCTTGTTAGTTGTTCGTACAAACATCGTCAACACAAAACAAACAATATAAGTACCGACTTTGATGAAATAATTTGTTGTGTTTATTGTTCGCCAATGTTTTGTATCGATGGCCTCATAAATAACCTGAATTATATATTGTCTAAAGTATATTTCGTTTACAAACAATAAGTATTTTAGTATATCTTACCAAGAATTCCACATATTTCGTCTAATCGAAATACATAGAAATAGTAGTATTTCAAAAGTGTTTTGTATTTTTATTCTTAAACAAATGTGGTACTATATATTATTCACGTAAAATTCGATCACGTGTAATATATTGTTATGGCGAAATAGGTTTAAGAGGAAATAAAACATTTGGAATACAAGTTTTTTAAATTAGAAAAGTCAATTCTTCAATAATTATATTTTTAGCACAGTCGGAGAAACTTAAATTCGTATATTACTCATACTAGTTATAATATTACGACATGTATGTATATATAAATAAGTACTCTAAAACTATAAAGGAAAGTAATAATAGCAAATCAAAATGTTGGAATTATCAATTAATCTAGACGTTGGACCTTCCACCGAAACCTACAAGATAAACAGACCTAACCTATTAGTTGTTATTATTGTATTGATTGGTTTTTCTGTATGTGAATTATGATGACTATCACCCAAATTGCCGATATATTTTTGTATAGTTAGTACATATTCTTCGTTGTACGCTAATCGTTGTTGTTCGGAATTCGTGTCTCTGGTAAAATATTATTATATTATTATATAATATTTATATAATAATCATATTAATTTATGTAAATCATAATTTATCGATTGGTAATACATTTGGGAATTTAAATGATATCTGTAAATATACGACAGTGTACGTTTTATAACGTATGTAAACATCTGCTAGAATAATTCCAGCGTTGACTCGGAATTGAACTAAGTAATTGTCTTGAATATTTTAAAACATTATGTGTTTATTTACTTGACATTTCGATTATGGATATTGGTTTGTTTCTTTTTGAACGTCCATAGTTGGGTATGACAAGGTTTGTATTGTGAATAACATAGTGTGTTGCATAATGAGTAACCAATAAATCACTGTTGAGACAAGTAAAAGAAATATAATTTCTTGCCAACTTGCATATGAATACTGTTTTCTTTCTACTTTCAACAGTTTCAAAGTCAAAACGTATTTCTTCATAGATTTTTTATAATCAGTCGTAATTATATTTACTTTAATGTTTGACGACTTATATATTTGTGAAACACAATTAGTGATGGGATACAATGTTTTATATCAAGTAAAATAATAAGTGTAAGATATATTGCGATTTATTGTGATTTCGAATGTATGAAAATAAGATTAAGAATAAAAGTTCGTAAAAATAAAATCACTTATATCAACTATACAAATAATAGCTAAACATTTTGCCAAAATATTTTAACACTAAAATAAAAAATGTGTTTACTTCGCATAAAACTTATAAATTTAAATAAATATACGTTATACATTTTAACTGTAAACATTTCTATTAGTAGGAGATATCCTAGCTACTATTGAGTAGCTTCTAATGATTTTATTGGACACTGAATACCGTCTATGGTCGAATTAAAATTAATTTTTCTCTAATTTTGATAAAGTAATAGTGAATGATTCAATATATATAAGTCATATGCTATATTTTAAATACACTACCAATAAGTTTATAATTTAATGACTTGTTTGATATTTTAATTTTAAAATTCTATGAATTGTTTTAAAATAGTCTTTTATACGGTTATATTATTGGGATTGAGTTACATAAGTTAAAACGTGTTCTAAATAACGTAATTCTTTACGCAGAAATCTGTGTTTATTAGTTTAGCGTTTTTAAACATTTGTGGACACTCGAACTTTAATGTATTACATTTTATTCGTTACTTTTTACAAAGTTCAATGTGATACGTGTAAGATTAGCGTAATTTCTCATACATTAAATTACATAGATGTTAATGAACCAATTTAGTATAAACATGTCAATTTATATCACCAACATTGGAAAAAAATATTATTCTTTGAACAAATCCTTTTTTATGCAATATGCGAAATAAAATTCCGTAAAAAAACGGTATACAATAATTTCATTTTTATTGAGCCAGTCCGTAACCCTGAAAATTCGCCTATGTATGGTTTTAGTGAAAATATTTCGAATATAAACCATTTGTATACAAAATAATTCTACGAAGAACATGAAATATAAATGTCAGAGAATATGTTAGTACGACAGGTTTATCGTATAATCCAGCTACATCTCCGGTGTACATGTAGTGAGAATTTATATTATTTGTTTATTTTTTCAGAAATTTTGTATTTCCTTGCAAGTATTAAGTAATGAATATTCGGTGGGAAAATTGAAGTGTCTGAGTTCAGTAAAATCAAATACATACGAATCATATCGTAAATAAGTTATTCGAATAATCGAATACCTAAAAACCATTTCAACGTTCGTTATTCGTATTATACATGTGAAAAATAAATTGGCTTATAATTTAAGTTTTTTCTGCAGATTTTCATTTTGTGAAATTTAAAATTATTAGTATTTCATACAAAGAAAATCACCTTTCTAACGAATTAATCGAAATTTCTATAATTTTAATCATCTGGAACGGTGACAAGTAAAATAAATTTTTATTATAAAATACATTTACTAAATTATGTAATAATATCAATATACTTTGTTTAGTTGGGTTTTAATTTTATAACGTTAAAATTGATACCTACCTTTATGTTAACAACTAAATTTGTGAAAATGTACTATATTTATGATAATAGTTGATTAAAAATATTAGTAAATAATCTTATTCCATGAAACAAATAAAAATATAATGAAAAAGATAATTATATAATTGTATATGTACATATTTTTGGTACGAGTAATAATATAGTACTAAGTCGCTAAATATTAAAAAACAACTTTGTAATATAGTTAAAGGAAATCCAATATTTAGGGATCTACGGTCAGAAATATAATCTCATTTTGTATTATATTACGTAAGAAATTTGATGGTTGCAAGGAAGATATTTTATTTATTAATGGAAATTTTGAAATTTTGAGTGAAATGCATATGCGTAATCATTTTTTCTTTTCCCATCATTCTATGTACACAACAACAACAACAACAACAACAATAACAATAATAATGATATGAATAGTAATATGAATATGAATATGAATATGAGGAATAATGATAAAATATGTATATTTTAATTTTCAGCATTAACGTGATGAATCTATAGATTTATGCGATTGTTGTAACATTGAAAGAACATATATGAACCGACGACAAAAATAGATAGTGAAACTTTATTTTACTCGAACATATTTTCAAATCTAGAAATCAAAAGTGATTCAAATTACCCACAGTAGCAAAATTTAATTGAAAATTTTGAGAAATATCAGCGTATTATAATATATGTTAAACCATTATTTATATATTTTAATATCTCCACGAAAGTGATAATAAAATATTATCAATGCATTCGTCTACCCTCCATGTTTCGTCATCCATGTTAGCTTATCAAAAGTTCAGCGAATAGAGAGTACTTTAAGTTTGTTGTGTATAGTTAACGAGATATTATGCATACAATAATAATGTGCCGTTGACAAAAAGGTCGGAAAACGTGTTAAAATAACGGTAAATTTTGCAAATATTCATGACACTCATTATATACCGAACATAATAAACTTTAATTAAATACGTTTTTTCGGGAAACAAATAATGATCATGGGACACAATTGGCAAGCACCCATCACACTCTTGTTCTTAATTTTACCGTAGCAAAAACTGTTTTAAGTTAAACATATCAATTTAATTTTGAAGTTTTACAATAATGTTTTATTAAAGCGATAAACAGCGTTAGATATATTTCTCTATATTTTTTCCTTATATGTATGTATGTGCAATGAAGTAACTAGGATTTTTGTCTGGCGCGGAAAAGAGGCTAGTCGTTTGTGTCTTTGTAATATTGACGTGGACTTATTATGATTCTATACGAATTTGACATTCCTATGTCTTAGCTATATGTGTAGCAAAATTTATAAAAACCTAATAGATAGTTATGAGAAGTATATTAAATGGTATTATTGAAAACTATAATTTATACTCAAATATATTTCTTAAAAGAAAGTGTTTCGAAAATATTATATTTCCGATCGATGAATATTCTTTATTTTCGTAAAATATAAAATAATATTAAAATAACGTAATAATGGATAGTTTTTGCACACTTAAACATTATCAATATTACAATATTATTTTGCGAATAATCGAATAAAACAGTTTATTATGATGATGATGATAAAAAAAATAAAATAATAATAATAATAATAATAATAATAATAAAATAAAAATAATAATAAAAAAAAAAAAATAATAATAATAATAATAATAATAATAATAATAATTACATTTGTAATTTGTGACAGTAGGTCACAATCCGTTTGATCAGCTACAGCGAATACTGTTTGAAAACATATCCCATAGAGCGCGCCTAATATATGAAACAGAATGAAACCACGATACGATTTAACACTACAGTTGTAGAGGGCGATTATTATTACGAATAAAGAATGATAATCTTAAAAATGATAAAATAAAATCTGCCAACATCTTACGGTAAACAAAATAATCTTTGTTTTTAATAACATATTAAGGAAAACGTGTCTATTTTATGTCTTAATAAATTTCAAACTATCGATATAAATCAAAAGATAATACCCATAAAAAAACGGTTTTAGTATTTGTTTTTGTCGAAACGTCAAATAGGTAAAGTGGTTGTATGAGAAGATAATGAAAAACTAGGTTATGAATAAAAAAACATATTTGGACATTGACATGACTAAAATGAAAATAAATAATTTGATTAAAAAAAAAGAACGACCTACAAATCGGCATTCGGAACGGGCACAGAGGAATTAATAATGATACAATTTCAGTTATTATATAAGTTCTGAAAAAAGAATTTTAAATGAAACGAATGTATCATGTTTTATCATATAATGTATATAAATTGGTAATAATGTCAAACTGACGAGGTTGTATACGCTTAGGGATTGTGTTTGACTTGTGTAATAGTACATTTATTAGTCGAATTTGGACTAAAAGAAATATTCCTTTAATTATAAAGTGTCTTACATAATATCCGTATATATTAGTATATATACTGATTTTAAAGAAAATTCGATTCACGTTATCTTGTGTCGATAAAGAATATGTTCTACACGCATATTTTAAATTCTCTTACCGATGTGAAGAATGCATTGTTTTGACAGTGGTGTTTTTTAATTTTAATTTTGTCTCCTTTTTCGTGTAGACGGGAATGCTGACCCAGACATGCGTTACATTCCGATAGAAAATCGTATCTATTCGGTGCTTTATTCCACACGATTCTCAGTTTGGTTTAAATGTTAATAGTTAAAAATTCGACTGAATATAAAGTACTATTATATTGCCGCATTGAACTTACAGAATGTGTAATGCCCAGCGGCTAAAGTAATAAATAACTTATTTTTGGAAAACCGTAAAAGAGTTTTTTAATACAATTTTATCGTTATAACATAAGACCTACTCAAAACTATATATATTTTAAATGCACGTTATATATACCTGATTGACTAGTCGTGCCGAAAAAATGCGACAAATTTTTTTTTAGTAATTTTGAAATCGAGTAAATCATTAAAAATTGGTACAGTATGAAATAGCTTCCACTTAACGTACACATTTTTAATCAAAATGTTAAACTGAATTTTAAGCAAGACTCGGCCTATTTAAAATTGTATAATGCATATAAAAGTCTTATAAAACTTTTAAATACTTGAAAATGAAATGATATCATAACAGTTTCCCGACATATCGATTCGTACCTGTAGTGGCTTCAGGTAGGTGTTAAACATTGTATAATTTTATATTAATAGATATGCAATGTGGGACGCGTGCACTCTCTATCATTTATTTATTACAATTTATAATACTGCGTAATACCGGTAGAGCGTGTTATGATTATATTTGCACGGGTGAAATGAATTATTAGCAGATTATTGTTATCAAATAATAGCAGATTTATAATAAATCGTAACGTTTACGTCAAAATATTATAAGCAAAATGTTGTTAAAAAAAAGTGTACCGCCGGTGCTGTGTATACTGGTTACAGTTGATCTCATTTGATGTAGTTTAAAAAAGTTGTATCATTATTATTTTATATTTGAAAGTAATGAATCGACGTTTTCGAAAACAGCGATTTAACGGAAAAATAAAATTCAGTTGATTTCTTTGTAGTTTTACTCAAACATTAAAAATAAAAAAATTATAATTAAGACAAAAGATTTTTTAAATATTGTGCAAATATTATATGTCTAAGTATATATTAAAAATAGCCATATCAATCAATAAATATTAAATATCTCGTTTAATTAACAGAATTTTTGCTTACAAAACATATTTTATATTTTTTTTTTTTTTTTTTTTTTATTATTATTAGCTTCAACAACTTAGGTTATTAGCTTATACAAAAATTAAATTTGTGGATATATATATAAAAAAAAAACATTATTTAAACTAGATACTATTATACATGTTTATACGTTTGAGGTACAAGATGATTTGTTTGCTGTTTTCATCGTTAAGGCCTAGGGCTTCATGGAGACTGTCTGGGATTTCAAGGCTACTTCTGGATTCTGCATGTTTTCGGCAGTGGATGAGGAGGTGTTTGATTGTAAGAATTTCACCACATGTTGGGCACAGAGGTGTTTCTTCTTTACACATGAGGTGGCCGTGAGACATTCTTGAGTGGCCAATTCGTAGTCTGTTGATAATTACCTCGTCCTTGCGATTGAATGATTGCGGTCTAGGCCAGTGATTGGTAGTGTTTTTAATTTCCCTAAGTTTATTGTCTGATGTACGTCGCCATTCGGATTCCCATAAGTTGGTGCAATAGGTGTCAATATTACTATGGATATCAATGAGTGAGGAGTGGGAGAGTACTTCAGACTTGGGGTTATTGATTGTTTGACGAGCTACTTTGTCAGCTTTTTCATTGCCTTCAATTCCACAATGGCCTGGTGTCCATATAAATCGTATGTTCTTATTAGCTTTGGAAATGATGTTGCTTATTTTAATTGCTAAGGTGCTCGAATGGACGTTATACTTTAAATTGTTAAGAGAACTGAGTGAATCCGTACAAATGTTAATAATAGGGTCAGGTAAAAGAATGGCCAATTTGACTCCTTCGAGGAGGGCTATGTATTCCGCTGTATAAATACTGTTATGATTTAATAGTTTGTAAGATAAGGATAAGTCGTTGTATATTATTGCAATGCCAACACTTGTGTTGGTTTTGGAGGCATCTGTATAAATTTGAGGATTGGAAGGTAAATCATTCAAAATGTCCTTTAGTAGGTTTTTATATAAGGTGTTCATCGTTACTTTTTTGTTATAAATTGTTAAACTGGTGTCTACAAGAAATGGTGGCGCTCTCCATGGAGGCACTAAATTAATTTCTCGTTTGAATATTAAATTAGGATCAATGTTAGTGATGGCCATTTCGTTTGTCATCCTTAAACCGAGTGGTTTTTTGAGATTTAAATTGGTAGAAAATATATTTCCGAAACGATTTTTGATTAGAAATGAAAATGTTGAGTTATCTGGTGTGGATAATATGCGTGCTATGTAATTTAAAGATAATTTGATTCTTCGAATGTGCAGAGGTGGTTCTCCAGAGATTGATAAAATGCTTGGAATAGGGCTACTTCTGAAAGCACCAATTGCTACTCTTAGACCACTGTTGTGAATAATGTCCATATTTTTTAAAGTATTAAGGCTAGCATTATTATAACAAATGGATCCGTAGTCTAATTTGGATCTAACAAGGGATCTATATAGATTGATTAAAATTTTACTTTCAGCACCCCATTCTGTATGACTCAGGGTTTTAATGATATTTATACTTTTGGTAGTACTAGTTTTGGTTTTGATTATATGGGGTTTCCAAGTGAGTTTATTATCAAAAATTAACCCAAGAATTTTTATATTGTTGACGAAATGCAAAGGAATATTTTCCAAGTATAATTTTGGACTTAGAATACGAATTTTTTTTGAAAACATAATACATTTGGTTTTCTCAGGTGAAAATAAACCCCGAGTCTAAACACCACTTAGACAGATTATTGAGACAATCTTGAAGTAGACGTGACATCGATTTTATGTTTTTTCCTTTAAGATAAATATGAGTGTCATCAGCGAACATAATGGATTTGACAGGGTGTAAAATGTTGTCAGTTAGATTATTGATTGCGGCTTGAAAAAGCAGAATGCTTAAGGGAGATCCTTGTGGAACTCCATTTTCAAGTACGAATTTTTTGGAAATATGCTCATTTATTTTAACTTGAAAAGAACGTTCATTAAGAAAGCTTGAAATAAATTGTAACATCTGTCCGTGAACATGCCAATTGTTGAGTATATTTAAGACTCTATGACGCCAAACTGTGTCATAAGCTTTTTGAAGGTCAAGGCTGATAAGAATCATGATTTGTTTGTTGGCAAACGCTTCGAGTATTTCAGTTTCAATTTTAACATGACAGTCTGTGGTGGAGTGAAATTTTCTAAATCCATGTTGATTAGGAGATAACAACTTAAATGTTTGTACATACCAGCTTAGCCTATTATAAATTATTTTTTCTAATGTTTTACTCAAGTTGCATAAGACAGATATAGGACGATATCCGGAAGGTTTGTGTTTGTCTTGCTCTTTTTTAGGAATAGGGATGACATAAGCATTTTTCCATATCGTTGGTATACTACCAGATAACCAGATGTTGTTATATAGTTCAAGAAGTCGCAGCTTACTTTTAGCTGACAGATTTTGGAGAAATGAGAATGGTATTTTATCAGGTCCACAACTATTACTCTTTTTGCCCTGAAGACTAGAATTTAGTTCTGACATCGTGATAGGTTCATTGAGAATAGTGCCTTGATTTATTGATGCTGTGGCATCAAATAAACTGTTCCTTTCTTTAAATTCTTTATGTTTTAAAAAATCTGGGTTTAGGTTAGAGTTACTGCTATTAGAGTGAAAACACTGTCCTATTTGATCCGTAATCTCGTCGGGATTTGTAAATACAGTTTGACCAACCATTAATGATTTTATTTGTGTTATAGGGATTCCTTTTAATGTTTTAATTTTGTTCCATATTTTGGAAGGGGGCTCTTGGCTGTTTATACTGGATGTAAAGGTTTTCCAAGATAATTTTTTTTCCTTTTTTATGAGATATCTGGCTAGTGCTTTGTTTTTTTTGAATTGTATAAAATCTTGGAGGTTAAGTGTTCGTTTGTATCTGTTAAATGCAGTTTTTTTTTCGCGTATAGCTTGTTTAATAGCTTTGGTCCACCAAGGAACTGGAGGTCTCTTGCCGGAGTAGCTTGTTAGTTCGAAAACGTCAGAGGCTGTATTTATAATGAGTTTAGTGAATAATTTTATATTCTCGTCTATATTATTATCATTGGACCAGGAAATTAAATCCATGTTTTGATCAATTTTAGTTTGGTATGTATTCCAATTAGCATTTTTTAATTTCCATTTTTCTTTTCTAGTATGTTGGTTATGCGAGTTTGTGTGTTTGAGTGTCATGATAATCGGGAAGTGGTCGCTACTTGATAATTCTGGTATGACGTCCCATTCTACATAAGGGTTAATAGAGGATGATGCGAAAGAAAGGTCAATAGCCGAAAGGTAACCCGTACAGGAGCTTATTCTTGTCGCTTGGCCATTGTTAAGAATATTGAGATCGTTGTTCTTATAAAGTATTTGTTCAATAGTAGTTCCGCGTGCGTCTAAGTTAGTACAGCCCCATATAGGACTGTGACTGTTGAAGTCACCTAAGAGAATGTATGGGGTGGGTAGTTGATTAATAAGATTTTGAATGTCAGACGATTCGAAATCCTGGGAATTTGGTAGATAAATATTGCAGATGGTTATTTTAATATTAAATAAGACATTTACTGTTACTACTTCAAGATTTGTATTGATAAAAATTTCTTCAGAGTGATAGTTTGAATTGACGTAGGTGGCCACCCCACCACTGGCTCTTCCAGCCTTGGACCTATTTTTATAGTACGTTGTGTAGTTTTTTAGAGAGCCGACTTTGTTATCGGTAAAATTTGTTTCTTGTAAACATAATGCGATAGGACAATATTTGTTTAATAATAAATTGATTTCCTCTAATTTAGAGAAGAACCCATTTGGATTCCATTGAATGATTTGGAGACTGTTATTAATCATGGTTGGTTTAGGTTAGTATTAATTAGATTTAATAGTGTGTATGACAGTTAGAAATTAGACTCGATAATCTCGTCTTCGTTACAGTCAACATTTGAAGTTTGACTGTGACTGAAGTCTTGAATTTTTTTAAGAGCATTTAATAATCTTGTTAGACGATTTTTGACACTTTTGTTAGATACAACAGGGTAGACAGTTTTAATGATTTCGATTATATTTTCTGAACTAGTTTGGTATTCAAGACATAAGTTTTCTAGGTCGGTACATCCTTGTGCATTTTCAAAAATCTTTGAATTGGCTAAAAGATAATGAAACTACAGGATTAGAATCAAACAGATCTTGAGCTGGATCTAACCATTCCTCAATATTTGAATAGAAGCTATCATTTGAGCTAGTGCTGGTCCGAACCTTAGGTTTTTTGTTAACATTTCCTTTAATGTTTTTTGATTGTTGGGTTTTGACGTCAGGTGCATTGGGGGGTTCCATGGTTGCTGAAGGGCTGGATAAGTGAGGAGATATTGGAGATAGTGAATGAGAAGGGGATGGCGGAGCTGGACGTTTGACTTGTTTTGGAGACGTTTCTTTAATGTTTTTGTTAGATGATGATTGAAGTTTTTCGGTGAGTGAAAGTTTTTTTGGGGGGTCTTTGAAAGTTTGGTTGGTAGTATCTTTTACTTGGCTTGGTATTGAAATATCGTTATCTTGAGTGTTATAAGTATTTTGAGTACTAAGAATAGGCCACGAGAGAGATGTATTTTTTCCTGTATTTGAAGCTGACGATGGTCTAAGTTTCCATGACGGTTTCGGTACCATTAGTGATGATTATTTGTTCAGGTATTTTCGGTTAGAAAAGTGACCTGTTTGGTGACATTGAAAACAAGTGTCGTCAGAGATAAATATTCTAAACGTAGTGCTTTCTACAGTTACGGTGATTGAACTAGGTAGTTTTGAAACGCTATCTAAACTTGTCTTTGAAGCTTAGAATATGTGAAAATTGCTCAGTTGAAAAGCCGGCTTTCATGAGAGAGATCTGAGAAGTGGTTTTAATTCCTTGTTCGTTAAGAGCATTTTATAAGTTGAGGTAAACATTAGATAGGATGATTCTTTTGGAAGCATTAATTAGTCTACGAATAGGGATTTCTATTTCATTGACGATGATTGAGGAATGAGTTTTTATAAATAAGCTTGACTATTGAAGAAAACGCAGCTATTTATTGAAATACGAGATACAAATTGTATATTTTCTGCGGGTATGATTTTAGTGCGGTGACATATTCGATTTGTTTAATGTTATTGATAGAATTAAATACGATTGCTTGATTCATTTTCGGTAATAACATTGGAGGTAATTTCCGCGAAAGTTTTGTTATTTCGAGTATGTTGAGTAGAATGGTTTAGATTGTTCATGTCGTTAGAAATAATAATGGGCTTATCGCCCATTATTGTAATAAGAGTTGATTATTAAATTGGTGCAATTAAGGCGATAGAGATAATCATATTACCTGAAACGCCGAATTAATAACAAGATAGATACTGCTATCGAAAGCTATAAATGCGACGACTGTTTGCTCGGCGGGTGATGAACACGAACTGATATTTTATATTTGCACGACTCAAGTTTGGCATAATGGACTGCCTGCGCATGCTTTTTATTTGAAATTGAATTCCTCCCCATATTGTAGCCTTCTTACTACATTAAATGTGAACAAATTTTATTATATTTTATTTGAGTGTCCAGCTTTAAGCCAGAATAGATCCAAAATATTCTCCTATTTTCGTAATATGGGAATGGATTTGGATGCTAAAAAAAAACAGTTTAATTCACACTAAAAAATACGTGATATAAATAGGAAAAAACGAGTATGTACATATTTCTAAGTTTTTGTACTAAATAGATAAAATGTATGTAATACTTTAGAATTTTAATAATTAATGAAATAAAAACTAAAAATATTTTACTGCTAATTCCATAAATATAAACTATATTATTGTTACGATTTTAATATATTAAATTATTTTTGGTAAACGATTACAATATTTTACCACTTTTTTCTTATATAAAAAACTTTTGCGTTTGGATTGAAATAGATTATACGATATATGTAAGGACATTATAGTTATAAAATAATAATAATTTAACATTTGGCATAATAAAAATGTAATAATACTATCTTTTTTGTCTCATTTAATATAATTAGTGAAATATTATATTAAATACACTATCTATTCAAAATTCATCATTTTTTTTTTACCAAGTGTATTTTGAAATTTAATTACCCGAGTTAATGAGATGAAAGCAGTTTTGGATTTCAGGTTGTAGTTACATTCACATACAAAGCCGGTATGGTTATCTAACGCGATCTACTTTTGAATTAATGTTTTTACTTTTAAAACATATTCTATTAAAAAAAGAAAAGAAATAAATAACTGAATAATGAGAAAAAACTGACTTAATCCGAAAGTTTCATCTTTATTTAAGAGGATCAAAGTTCACGACTTTTCTATATACGACTATTTTTTGATATGAACTGTGCTTGGGTGATTAAAAAAGTTCCCAGGCGTTAAAACCCTTTATGCAGGTTAAAAGAACACCTATAACGTTTCGTAGTGGACCGTAAGACGGTATTACATTTTAATTTTGTATTTCGACAACATCAAACGTGTACAGAAATGAAAAAAAGGAAAAAACATGTTTAAATTTAATATTTCATAAAACAACAGACTCTTTCAGTCCCAACGCCGTAGTAGAGACGTTAGCTATATAAAAAAAAATATTAATTTATACTTCCTTTTTTTCGTCGCTCTGTGCTTGTATAAATTTATATGCATATTCTGTATTTGTGTTTCTCATTTATTTTACGGGTACTTACTACACTACTCACACGACATTACGAAACAAAATATATGCCATTATATGTATATTGCAAATAATATTTACATATTAATGAAATCCGTCGATGCGCATGGTTTGTTATTATGTACAGTATTGAACGCATATACTCGTATTACTAAAAGCGTAGGGTACATAAGTTTGGTATGTGCAACTAATTTAATTTGACGTTGCGTTTAAACAATTGTATGGTACACAAATTTGTGTGCATTTAACTTTGCAACAATCAGAACAACAAAATAAATGACTTAATAATAAATAATTTTCCTACGAATACATTAAAAATATACTGTGGTCACATTGTTATCAGTGATTTACCTATGTGAAATATACCTATGAAATTGTGTTTAAATCGAGAAAGTTTTAAAAATGAATTAACTCTACTTGGTGGCAAGACATAACATTAATCAAGAAAATCGCTGTGCGTTGTTTACATATTCGTTGTTAGATATAGTATGAAACAGACAAGACTGAAAGTACGTGTTTACTCATTGCATTCACCAAAATTCGAGAAGTATCTCAAACCGATCGCTAGACATTGTTTATTGTTCTGCGTTATTTTTCTTTCTTAGTATTTCAATAATCTTCTGAGTTCGGCTTCTGAATTAATCTCATCCAAATTTATAATATACATAATTTTGTTTACATCTCATACTCATTTCGTAAATCTTCTTCATTTGGAAATTCTTTGACCAAACTTGCTTTAAATTTTTGTTAGTTTTAATTCACGATTAACTCGCTGGTTAAAATGAATTAAAACAGTTCCATATAGTGACGTGATAGAATCACTTTTGATCTCGAAATGCTGTTAAAAGTTCATTGTTTCGGATTATTACCTGTTACATTTAGCCAGGTATTCTGTAACAGGAATTTAACCGACTAATGTTATATTTCGCGAAGTTTCACTGGTATTGTATAGTTCTTCCGATATAACGATTCGATCTTCATATGTACCGTCGGTATCACTAAATGAACTATTATTATCCTTGATGTCTAGTGATTGACGCCAATTTAGTATTTTTCGACTTTACGCCGTGTTTAATTTAAGAATCACAAAATAATAACACCAAACGAATACCACAATATCGGGTTTCATTTTAATTAGATTGTTTGTTTTATAAATGTACGTTTATGGAAATATAGTCGTATCGACGACGTGTTAAATATCAATTTTCATAAAAATCGACGGTGTGCAATGAAACTAATATATATATATATAATACATTGTACATTACGTATGTTATCATTGTGTTCATAGACCATGCCACACGCGGTATTATTAACTCAACCTACGCAACGATAAAAAACGAACGGGCAGACCATATTTTATACATGTGCTGAAATATCACGCCGGAACGTATTGTTTTCGGGAAAACATCAAACGGCCGCGGAAGGCGTTTGGCGTGTGATTTTCCGGGTGATGTGAACTGTACGGTACACGTATAAAGTGTATGTCGTTGTAAACCGCAGGAACGGTTATTAAACTCGTGTAACGGCGGCGCCGGGAACGCTTAGGACAACAAAGTTTCGCCGATCATTCGGTTCGAGGAAATACGTCTCTGCGGAGTGCAGCATGAACAGCGGGGCGAGTTAGCCAAGCGCGTTTTATCAGCATAAAATATAACGCCAGCGACGGCCGTGAACAAGAATCTGGGATCTGTACACGACTCGTGGCGGTCCATATAATTTATACGGCAACGTGCGAGAAGTGTACGATAACAAAACGTTTAAGTCCGTTTGTACACTATTTATGTAATTATTTTAAAAAATATATATATATATATACACACACGAGTTCTGTTGAAAAATTATCGAACCTTATCATTTTCTTCGGAAACGATGGGAGCTAGACCGATAAAATGTTGCAGCTTTTGTCCCAAATAATTACGATAATGTGTAACGGATTTTCGTTCATTTCAAACAAGTTCAGTTTGTGACAGTAGGTCAAAATTTCATCCTGTATGTCTGTCAATGTCGTATTTTAATTTTTTCGTTATAATGAAATGTATTGAACAGCGGTACTGAATTAAGTTTAGCACTTGAGGATTATGAAGTCAAAAATATTCACCAATTACAAAGATAAATATATATTTCTTATTTGGACATAATTATTGTATTATAAAATAACTAAAATAACTGAACTACCAATAATAATTCAATCGATGAAAATATTTTGCATGATTTTCCGTAAGAACGATTGTTAAACAAATTCTAGTTTCATTATTTTCGACAATATTCAATATCCGTTTATATAATTTGTTTACATCAATATATTTTTTTCAATGGATCTATCTCAAGTTATACAATTAATCTTGCATAGCTTGTAATCCTTCGTGACAAGAAACGAAGGGTTATACATTTGGATGAAAACTCCCATTTCAAAATTTAGCCGCTTCAGCGTGATTATTAGTCTTGTTTTAGCCATTTGAAACTTTCTGATACAAGTTGCAAATATCTGGTAGAAATAGTGCTCCAGTGCTCCATTATATCATTGTATTAAATAAATATAACTCCAATTATCTTACATTACTTACATTCGGAAATTTGTACATAAAACTATTTTTGTATTTAAATGGAAGCCAAACGGCCACGTTAACTATGATTATTAGTACAATAATATAATACGTAAACGTAGTCGCGTAAATGCACGTGATTTGCTCATTACGTAAAATAATAATATACGTTTTTCTGCTGTCATTTACTGTTCAAACACAAAACCATACAGATATAAAAATATCAATCAATATAGTTTTCTTTTTAAGTTGATGTTTATTTGAACTTTTGGATAAAATGTGTATATACTAACCATTATGCAATGTCAAAGGTCTATAGGGTTTCTCCTTTTTTATTTTATTTTCATGTGTTCGTTACTACATAATTTAGATATACGTATATTATAAAATATTCTACACTTATTGATCTGGTTTAAACGACCATACTCTTAATAAACATTATGCTCTTGAAATATTTAAATAAAATTACTCGAAGTGTACGTTCAATAGGTAATAGCTATACACATATTTTTTGTCCCGTTAATATTTGAAGTGGCATCATCATATTTTCTACACGAATAAACTTGACATCTTTCAGGAGAACTAATTATAAAGTTTTAAAATATTTTTCAAATTTATTTATGTCGGAATTTAAATAATAATGATATTATAAGTAATTTGTATAATAAATAATCAAAGAATACCGCCAAACCCACGACGTGAGCAGCTATTGGTAAACGAGATATAACAAGCACATTTAAATAAATAGAATTCGTGTAATAAATTTAACAAGATTATATTTTAAATGAACTTCTAAAAACACGATTCAAACTTTTATACATTACTATGGTATTAACTCGGTGCTGGAATAAAAGAATTAATGTTTACGGGCTACTGATTAACTAAAATTCCAACATTTCCAAACGTATAAACTTTCTCCACTCGAATAGAACCTTTAAAGATGAAAATACTGTTTAAGACAAGTTTAAATAAACGCGAAATTTTTAATAGAAACGTACTTGGAATATTTCACAGTCTTATTGGTGTTTTGCCGTCACAAGTAGGACAGGTAAATTATTTTTTCTCTTTATGTACTATTTTAATTATCAATATATTTCATGAGGCGTCCTCATTAATGATAATTACCAATCTAAAATAATAGTTTCATTGTATAAAAATAAAATTAATTATTATAATAACTTATATTATTTATACATATTATTTATTTATACTTACTTTTACAATTATATTTAAATTTATACGATTATACTATAATATATTTTTATATCAACTTCATTTTTGATGATAATCAACACTGGAAAACTTTGATTTGTTATCATTTACGTCAGCGAAAATTTTGACGTTGACACAATTGATAGTCACTTATTTTAGTTAGTAAGTTAAGTGTAAGTTTTATAAGTGACACAAAACCATCAAACCACATGTTCTAGATATTTGATTTTATTGCTTTTATAGTATATATATATTTTTTTTTTTTGAATGAATGAATGAAAAAACTTTTTAAAAACGCATTTATTTATTTTTTTATAATTAAAAAGAAAAGAAATGCGTTTCGTGGATAATTCCAAAACTAACACATAGACTATTTTCACAATGTTTCTACTTACCACGAATGTAGTATTAAAGTGTATTCGTATATATACATATATATGTATGTATAAACATTTGTAAATAATACATGTAGCTTTTGGTTTTATCTTATACACAAAATATTGCGTTACCACAGACATGGTCGTAAATTATATTTAAGGCTAAACCTACTCGGGTTAAAATTTATTATTAGTTACTATAGTAACGAACGCAGTAGCTAGTTAGTACGCATATATAACTCGTAGCTCGATAGATTTACGCGTTATTTTTTATACTTTTGAGATCAAAAGAAATTGTCTTCGGACCCTAAGTTGGCCAATGATATTGACCCCACAGACTCCACAGACGTGGAGTTAATGACTGGGGAGCCACGTGGAATTTACCTATAAAAACGCTTAAGTAGGCGTGAATTCGCATGCAGTGGGCGGAGCAGTGAAAAATCTTCTGAAAGTCATTGAAACACGAGTGGCAGATAATGGGGTAGGGTCGTCTTGCGAGCTTACAGGAATAACGGGATTAATCAAAGAGTAGGAAAATATTTCGCTGGTCACTTTTATCGACTTACCACACTCATTATTAACTATACCTACACACATACACACACTGTATATATATATATTGTTAATAGTACATACTAATTTTAGTATAAAACTTTCGTAATATTTCAGTATATGATGTATCAAATATACGTTATTACTCATAAAATTATCTCTAAACACACATCATTATTGAGTTATTTTCATCTTGAATGAAACATCCAAATCTAGAAATTAAAAAAAAGTTCAAATATTAAAAAATAATGTAATATGATCAACAGTTCTGAATTTGTTTACTTCTAACAATATAATTATTGAAATGGATTAGTTGTATACAACAAAAAACGAATTTGAGAGTTACTCGTCTCTATACATTATTAACGCCCTTCTCAGAAGGAAATCTAGATAGAATTTAAACTGAGTAGGAATAGTGCATTTAAAATTAAATATTTAGGTTTATTTAACCTGGTAAAGTTAATAAAAATGTATAATTTGTTTTCAACAAAAATAATGAATATTATATACTTAATTAAAAAGTAAAGAATATCAGTATGTATTCGACATCTGATTAATAGATGAGTGTTGGTACAAATTGTACATATTGTATATTTAACAATGAATAATAACTAATAGGAAAAAATAGAAAATAAATAAAAAATAATGTGTTTTTTGTAAGCGTTATAGATATTATTAAATAAGATATAATTTATTTACACATTTTTCTGTCATAAATGTTGTGCCTACATACAATTTTGGCATATGCATAAATTCATCTTTGTATACAACGCCAATAGAACTATTTTTATAGGTAAAATATTTCGACGACAGATATGTTAATGGAACTCATATATATTATTATGCAGTATATGAAATGTACTTAATTGTATATTTTTTTAATCGAAGAAATAGTTTTTCTAAAGGGCGAAATATTTAGTTTTTTGTTAGAAATTATGTCAATTTAACAAGATGAAGCGACAATGATGCTTAGAATAATAATTTTAAATCAGATAAACAAGTAATGGTCAGAAAAACAGAAAATATATTTCATTACAGGCCATATTATGTATGAGTTATTTAAATAAATAACTAAATAAAATAAATAAATAGGTCGTTATGTTTGACGGACAATGTCGAATGTTGAAGTTAAATTTAAAGAGCTTGCGTTTGTTAAATTAATTTTATATATTTATATTTACTTTTTTGTTTTTTGTTTTTAGACCAAAATTTGAATGATCGAAATTCGTTTTATTTGAATGCAAATTCTAATTTTTAACTATTTTTTTGCATACGCGATTTATTATTGCGGACGAGCATAGTGTTTTTCCTATTCACATACACTTTTTCATTTTAAAACTATTTTAGAAGTCACCGTTTTCACTTTCCAAACACTTATTATGGTACCCGCTCACTGCACTAGATATTGAACATAATATATATATACATATTGGTGTATGTGCGTGTTGTCGCCAAATAATAATTATTACGTGTATTGATGTGTGTGAATCACACAGGCGTTAAATAATATGCCTCGTAGTCATTTCGTCCAATTCGTCAGACGTTTATATATCATACATGAACAAAAACAGAACGGGTGATTGCGACGGTGAAATCGAAAGACAACAAAAGCCCGACCGTTTTTTTTTTTAAACGTATTTCCGGCGTAGAAAAAAAAAATATATATATAACTGGTTGGTACGCGCGCGCGTTATGTAAATAAAAACGTTTGCAGAAACGGTTTCCGTGCGGTTGATATCAATTTGTCGATTTCGATGCGTCTTTCACGTATTCCACGACTTGAATTTTCCAACATCTTTCTTTTCAATATATATTCGATAAGCTTTCGAATTTGCAATGCCAATTTCTGATCTCCGCGAAGAGGCAGAGAATCCTTTTAAAAAAGTTTCTACGTTCTGTACGGAAACTATATTGGCATATTTGTGAAAGACACATTATTTTTATTTATTGCGTTTGAAAGTAGTTTTCGTTTCGGTGTTTTGCCATTTTGAATTCACAGTTTAGTAGTTTATGCCATTAAACTGTTACTATGCTCATCAAAATTTCTTTTTGTAATTCATTTTTTCGTAATAGATGAAATTTAAATTTTGAAATTGATTATTAGATATCCTTCTCAAAGTTTTTGTTGAATTATTCTGGTACGTATTGAATAAAAATAGAGTTATTTATATGTCATGTCCGACCTGTGCTGACCGATTCTGAGTTTTCTTGAATAGAAGTCGTTTTTAATTTTCAATCTCGAGCAGCGCTTCACGTAGCGGCCTCACGTGGATCAAACGTGAGATCCGACCACTGCACGTGATTTAGAATACATTTCGAGTATATGCCGAAATTCGTCTGTGAAATGTTTTCAATGTCTAGTGACGTAGGTGCGTATAATGTACAGATGCAATGATCCGCGGGAATTTTTAAAATCACAAAACGAATTAACAAACAAATTAAATAATTAACAAAACAAATACAAACATTATTTTCCACAATTGCGTACGTTATTACAACGTGTTAATGTATATCGTCATTATTATTGTATTATTATTGTATACGTTTTCAATTATTGTATTATCATTGTATACGTTTTCTATACGTGACGTTACACGACGTACGAGTGTACGACTAAATCGTTGTCAGTCTATGATAACATTTTAAATGGTTTTGAGTATGATAGGGTCGAATAGCTTTTAATAAATCGTATCGCAACTCAAAAGGACGCGGACAGGGTCGCCGAGAAAGACCTGCGAGTGCCAGTTGTAATTGCGGTGTGGGTTGTTGAAAATTAATATGAAAATATTACTGAATAAATGGTAACAACTTTAATGTACATGCCGGTAACAAAATTATGTAGGAAATCAATGAATTCGACGGAATAGATGTGAAACACAAATAACTAAATATATAAAATCGGCACTTGGCGATCATAATGATTTAATTAGCATTAAAAATGTACGAAACGGTCGTAATCCCTTTGGCTCTGCAACGAAATAATAAATAAAATGATAAAAAAATCGATACACTCGATCATAAATTAATAACACTGGACGGCCGTTATCTAAATCTAAATAAAACAGTTGAACCCACACAAATTAGTAACAAGAACTGAATGATTGATTGGCTTTTTGTCCCACAGAAATAGAATACATTTAATATAATAATAATAGCAAGTTACTTTGGTTGTTGTATACAGCGATATTAAGCCGTCGTATAAAACAGTTAAATTATTCGTGATGAAAAGAGATTTTTTAGGCAACAACAGTGTTTGACTGAACGTTACAGGAATATGTTAGTGCGCATCGTGTGTTCGAAATCATTCTGTAATAAACGCAGATTAATAATCTACAAGAGGGTACACACGGGAGAGAACCCATATTCACGTCTGGTCTGTATGAAATCCTTTGCACTACGTGACAACTTGATGAAGTACAACACAACGCACAACGGAGAAACCCATAATCGTGTGACGTTCACGCGAAATCCTTTTCGGTGGACGGTGAGTAGCAGTTTATCAAGCCATATGAAAACTCACCGCAGAGAATAACCCGTTTACGCTGTGTGACATTTGGTTAAAATTATACTGAAGCTGTCTTATCATATAATTTAATGGCACAATATATAAAATTTATGTTGCATAGAAAGTATTAGGTACGTCGTGGAAAATGTTCGGAAAATATTAATTTCTTTTTCAGAAAAATTATCCTACTCTAAAATCTGAATAATTTTCGTCTAATTTATTTAGCAATTTTACATAGTTAATCATATTGTTTTGATGAAATGATTAAAATATAAATAAGTGAAAAATTTTAATTACATTATAGAAAACTGTAAGTAATCTATGACTTGTATTACTAGTACGTAAACATATATATTTTTTTTATTATATTACATTTATAACGAATATCTTTTTGTAAAAAAAAGTTCTGTTTACTTATTGGCAATCATTTTTATACTGTACAATAGGAGTGGATGGAATTTTTCATCATGGAATTAGTTACGATTTGCTAAGGAAGAATTAAAAATTTAAAGCTGACTTAAAACGTGTAATATGTGTAGACAAGACTATATTTTACCACATTACATGAGAGGGCTGCCCCATAAATAAGATACAAACATTTGCTGAAGAATGAAAAATAAAATTTTTGAATTGTTTACAATATAGGATAAGCACATTTTTTTCATTTTTTCACATATTCACTATTCAAATTTATGCATTTATTCCAACAATGTAATAATTCAAAATAATTTTTTTTTTCAAATACTTGGCAATTACGTGTATGACCATCTATTTTTAAAAATGTGTTCCTCTCAAGTATGCTTAAAAAAAAAATTCTATTGGTGTAAGATCAGGGCAATTCGGCGGTTGTTGTAATATTTTCACTTGTTTTTTCCGTCAAACCTTGGGTTTTACTGCTAAATCGCATTAGTTGCATTGCTTGCAGAAGTTTCGCGTTATTCGAATTCAATTGACTTCTCCCTTCTAACCGAATTTCATCTTAAATATTCAATATTCTACAATATTCTTTGACAAACCATACTGTGTAGCCATTTATCGGATTTCATATCGTTTATCCGATTGCAACAATTGTTCGACTACTGCTGAAATCGTTTCTTGGGTGCACGTGCTTTTGGATCGATCACTCCCTGCGTACATTTTCTCGGCCAAATTACATTTTTTACACCAAACAGATAAACTTTTTTGGAATATAACGCGTGGACTTTCATTTTTTTTTTTTTTGAATTTCAGTTGGAGAAACATTTTGGAAATTGAAAAATCTAATGACGGCGTAAATGTCTCCTTTTGTGCAACTTCAATATGATTTTTTTATGTTTATTGTTGCGTAGATGACAAAAAATTAAAATGAACAATATTTCACAGATGACACACGTAGTTTATTCCCTCATTTATAAACGTTAGGAAATTTACTCTGGTATTGTTAACGTTAAAAATAGCTTTGCACCTTATATATGGGACAGCTCTCGTACATAATATTTCAAAACGGTAAATTGTGATTAATCGGTAATCGTTATTACAAGTTATTATACATATTATAGTAAAATATATTATCTATACGAGTAAACAAATGCGAGGAAACACAGAAATAATTATTTCGAATTCGTCACAAAAGCACGAAATAAAAATGTTCACGTTCATTTCGTATAAAATTTGAATTATGACATAATTAGAAAACCCTACAGAACTAATTTATCTCGTTAATGACATTCTCGGTAGAATAATAGACACGATTTGTTTTAAGTTGAGCAGTTGTAACTGTGAAGTGGAAAAATGTTTTCGACCAGTTAATGAGTTTCATGCACTAACTATATGTTTTTACTATTTATCTTTCAGTCACGCCATTCTCGGCCATTTATCGCGAGTCAGTCAATATATACGTAATAACCAAGTCACATTGTTCTATCGTTACGTTTAAATTCCATCAGATCTGTGGCCTGGATAAACATCGGACATTTTCTTCAAAAACAAAAGCCGTTACGCGAATTTCCATGTCGCGTCTAGATTCGAACTTCGGCACGCAATATCGTAATATGCAAAGCGACGTATATATTCATAAAGCCGGATGTAGTGTGAACGTTTTGCTTTATGCGATACGTCCTCTTGAATTTACGATATTTTTTTAAGAAAGGTTTGAACAATAGTTCGACCTCGTTTTTCGAAAATACTCGAGAAAACATAAAATATGTAAGTGGAACCGAATACTGCGGTTACAAAGACTATAGAAGCGTTTTGAGTTTTCTCCATGACGTCGGGTGCGAGCGCCAATGGAATACATTGTTCGAGACTATGCGCTTATGGTTCTCGTCTCGGCATTTCGGTATAAATTAACAGTGTGGCACACACAAACCCACATAACAGTCAAGAGCAGTGCCGTGTCTACACAGACGTTTGGGGTTTTATAACTTTTATTTCACGCGCAATCCAATCCCTCAACATTACGATATAACTTATTGTATTTGTAATTTTGTTTTACGTTACAATCAAATATCCACCATCATCCTTAATTTCGTTTTAAACATACCCAGCAAATTTGTTATTTTCTTAAAACGTTGTTTTATCCTATTTCGAAATGTTAGGGGTTTGAATTTTTTTAGTAAAATATGCTTTTACATTGCGAATTTACAATTATTATTTTTTCAAGAGATTTGTTTTGAAATGACGATCTGAAGTTTTCGGATTCGTGTGTAACGCAGCGTAATATTTAACATATTTAAATTAATTATAAGTGAAGCAATGGAAACAGACCACACTCGTGAGCTCATGTCAGAATTTAAATCTAAAATATTTCCTGATTCGTTATTGATAATTACGTGGAGTATAAGTTCAAAAATTAGTGTTTTCATCAAAGTCTGATAAAACGTGTGCTAGAGCCGGTGGCGATTTATTACGATTTCATGTGATCTATTCAGCTGGCGTTCAAATGACGGCATGAACGCAATCTTGGTGTATTCGTATTAATCGTCAAGAGAGTCAGGAAAATAAATACAATCGAGGGGAGCCATGTTCTCGCGATACGTTGCTAGCGCACAGAAGTAGTCGCTCCGGGCGTCAAATGCGACGTATATATATATATCGTTTTCGGCTGTAGATTTACTTTCCCTCCCGTTGGTCTTGTCGTCGCTTAGGCAATGTAAAAGTCGCATTTGGTTATTATTGTGACAACGGTCGGTCTCTCTGGAGTAAACCCTATATACGAGTATAATATATCGCATAGACCAAGTGTAGAATTGTTAGGGGATCTGTTTACTGACGTCGTTTGAGCTATACGCGACCCGCTTTTCCGAATCACGGACAATTACGAGCGCGTGATTTTCTCTGGAAATCATTTTTATGTTTTTTTTTTTGCTCTTGTCTGGCACGTCGTACGGCGACAGAATATATTTTTTCTATCGCGTAGTTGTGCGCGCTACCCGTCCCCCCCTCACCCCTTTACGAGCGCAACATAACTCGAATACGCAGTGCATTTCAAATCGCATTTCACGAGTATCGCGGCGGTCCGTCCCGCCGGAGATGGCCGTGGTGCGCACGGTGATAACGGCGGGACCGCGTGCTCGAAGCCCCCCGGACAGCGACGGACGTTTATGCGACAAAACAGTCTACGTGCTCGTGAACACGCGCGTCGCCACGTACGGGGCCGCTCCTCCCGGCGAGCGCTTTCGGTCCGGGTCGATTTGCGGTCCGCCCGAATACATTACGAACGCCGTTGTGACGTGTTGATGGAAAGGTTACGGGAACCGTCGTTGTTTGTCGTTCGGCCGGCAGGGAAGACGATTGGAAACGGTCCGACGCATAACGGTCGCGCGTAAATCACATCGCGCGCGCCGGCCGAGACCACGACCGCGTCGTTGAAAATAAACACGACGAAAGAAAAAAATAAAAACGAAACGCGTACACACGCAGCAGGCACGCGTGTCGTTGCGCGGCGGCGGTTAATCGTGACCTAATAACGAACGGACCGACCGCCATGGAGTTCAAACAGACCTTTGTCGACCGCGCTGTCGGTCGGTTGCAACGTGCGCTTTCGTGTCCGCGGGTAAACGAAAACCGTAACGACCGCGGCGGCGTCGGTGATGTCTTCCGCGGACGTTTTACCGTTGCCCGTCCACCCGACACTATTCGAATCGCAAAACACTCCGACGGCCAGCGTTCCCGACGATCGTACGTCACGAAGATCATCGACCGTTCCCTGTTGACCTGCGTACCTACACGCGCTACTTGTCGAACACCGTCGTGCGTCGCGGATACCGTGAACGTGGTGTCGGTCAATCGCCGCGGTTCCGCCGGGCGTTTGTAAAATACTATCGGACGATAGACGATAGTCGCGCGAGCACGATAATGTCACGACGAACGCCGTATGGGCACCGTCGGATTTCCCGTCTAAAAACGGTTGTCTGCCGCTTTTAAATGTGCGTGGGCACACCGATTTTTAACGAGCGTTACCGCCGCCGTGTGTCGATACGCGCGGCGTGTCATGCAAAGACTTACTTATATTTAATGCGGTGGGGGGGGGGTTAAACGGGATTTGTATCGTCGTGCTGCTTTTAAACAAGTAATTAGTAAATCCTCGTGAAACTCGCGGCGTAATTATATCGTGTACGTACCGTCGTAAATCAACGCCAGAACTTTGTACAATTTAATATAGTACGACGTACATGCACTTAATCAGACGACAGCGAAATTTAAACACGTAGCGTAAAAATGTCCAAACGTAATGTCATATTCTGTAACATCCGACAAATAATGAGAAATGCCTGTTGTTGTACGTCATCTCTCCACGCAAGTCCCTATGGTGTACCGTTGATCGATTTATTCCAATAATATATTACATTTTGTTTTAAAGTATTTGGATTGATTTGGACAGTATAGTTGAATAATAATAAACACACAAACAATATTCTTCGTCGTTTATCCAACTATCAATTATATTTTGCTATGCCCATTTATTTATTGAGCGTCTAGCAATTTTTGTTGTTTACTAATATAAAACATTTTCGTCGACTCTGAACGTCGTTTTTATGCTCGGCAAATATTCAACACAAACATTATTATTCATTTTGGACGTACGCTTATTCAAACGTAACGTAACTGTTAAAGTCTCGGGTAATTTAATTCGAGAAAATTCTCGTGGTCCTTTTGTCTGAAACGTTGATCGTTGTTGAAGGAGAGGAGTAAGTTCGGATCTTATCGCTATCTCTAAAATCTCATCTTAATTTTCGGGCTAATACTTCCGTTAAAACCTAATGTTCAGACTTAAGCTCACTACATTCTCTGAGCTGATTGTGCATAAACTTCGAATAAAATCCATAATATGTAAATTAGTAGGAAAAAAACACCTAATAAAAATGATCACGTAAAGATACGTATAGTCGAACAGGTATGTATATAAATATCTGTAATACTGCGCACAGAATTGAACCTTGGGGAAGTATTAATTTTTTATCCTTCAGAGATGTCATGTTAGAGATAAAAAAAAAATATTCAGGATGCACAATTTATGTAAATTTTCGGTCCCTTACATCTATATTGTATAGTATATTTCATCCAATTTCTTGTATATATATATATAATATGATCTTTTAAACCATAATAACGTAAATTATATATATAAGTCTCTCTGTACTTATATGAAAGTATGAAAGTTGTCCAAAGTACGAGAGTTTAAAAAGTTTTCTATTTCCCGAGCGATTTAACGCGTGATGTCTCGAATTATTCCATTGAGTGCGGTGTATGGTTTACGGCGGTAATATAATAATGCAAATGCGTACGTCATCTTCAGCTCGTGGCTTGAGATCGTGGAAGTTCTAAATACACTCGTGTCGCCTCAGCAATATTCACCGTTGTTTGATTTGCTTTAATTTTTAATTGCTATCCACACCGTGATTATTGAAGACTACGAATGGGATATTGTCAATACACGGCCCGTGTGTGCGCGCACCGCAACGAATCGTATATGCCGCCGGAGCCGATAATAATCAACAGAGTCCGTCTCGCAGTCAAATGTCCTCAGAGACAACAGGGACGTATTAGGCTTAGTGTTCATGATACAGGAACCTAACCTAACCTTTGACGTGGGAAATGATTACCGTATCATTGATTTTTTTTTTTGAGTATGTGAATTTCTAAATACTTCAAAGAATAATAATAATATGTATATATGTATATATATTCATAATAAATAAACTAAGTTTTGCTCAGAATTGTTTTGAAATGCGACGATTTACTGCTGTTTTTAAATGCAGGATAAAAATCAAACTTTAATAATATCCGATCAAAATGATTCATTAGACATCCACAACGCCCGCGGCTCTCTATCTTTTTTTTATTACCATTATCGTTACTTACGTTAAAAAATTATTAACTATATTATTAACTAAATTTTGCAGATACACATTTGGATCCGCATTGCATGATCGTCTCATTTTCAATTGTGAAAAATCATTATTTAACGATGTTGAAATTATAAATCTCAATATTATGGTTCTGAAAACACAAGTCGTATGACATCACGGCCTGCAAGACTATTCATGTTATTATATAATAGTAACAATCAAATAATAACGACCATGGCTATTTATTAAAAAACACATTACGAATTTTTCCATGGTCGTCGGAGGTGACTAAATAGTAACAGGACAAGCCTTAGTGCAAGACTATTTTACACTGGTAGCCATTAAAACGTACGGAATACTCATGTTTCGGTAAAAAGCGAGAAAACACCGGTATACAATAATTTATCACGTAACCTGCGTGGCGTTTTAAGGAAAACGTTATTATAATTATTACCGTATTATACGAAAAATGTTTAATTAAATAAATTATTCTTAATCACACCGTTGCGTAACTTTAAAATAAAACTACGCGATACGCTGCTCGCACGCTATTCGACAGTCAAACGCGGTTAAATGCCGAGTGGCATGACCGTATTAACGTCTTATTGTACACGAATCGTTATCGGGCGATATCCAACACGGGTCTCTTGGCGTGTTAACGAATCGCCGTGCCAACTGCCATAATACTTTGCGCGGATAACGTCCGCCTAGCGAAATTATGTACTATTGATCACGTTTTTAACACGTCCATTTTTGTTTTTTGAAATGCTGCTGGACGGCGGGTTATAGCGGACACACGATACGTAATTACGCGGCAAGTTGCCCGGGAACTCGTCGAATATCCGACAGTTCGTTAATTGTGATCGAATTTTATATAACGTACGATTATTTTGTTGGCGATTTATATACGTCGATGAAAATACACACGAACGCGTAAAAAGATATGTTCATACATGTCGCGTCATCGCAGAACGTTATAACGTTCCAACGATAGTTATTGTTATTAATATTGTTTTGGTTTCGTCAAGACGCCGACGATTAACTTATGTTTTTCTGATGATGGATTCATTTTTTAAAATAGCATTGAACCGATCTTTTTTATTATTCATTAGTGTTGTAAATTTAGAACAGTGGAATAGTGTGGAGATAAAATAAAAACATGTCCCCGTAACTTCTCCACAAATCTTGTCTCGATTTCAAAAGCTAATAACTATTGAAACGCTTGTTTCATAATTGACATTCAAAGCATATGAAAAACGTAAAAAAAAAAAAATGTTCAGGTTTCACATGATTCGGTCAACCATACGTAAGAAGAGCTAATAATAATTATTTCACGGACTGCCGACGTGTCGATAATAATAATAACACATATTCATTTTAAATATCCAGTGTGATGGCATATTCGAAATTTGTTCAAAGTTGCGGATAATATTTGATATACCATTGTATTTTATTTAGTATTTTTATGTTCGATTCCCACACGTTTATTGTAATCACAAATGTTGTATATATATTTTTTCTTTATGTATTTAATACCGTAGCTGTACCGTATTCTAATTATAGTCAATATGCTTTTATTTTAGGGACCTGCAGCCATTATTATTATTATTATTATTATTTTTATTTTTTATTTTTGGTATAGTGAGTGTGTATTACGCATGTTTAATTCTATGTGTTTAAAAATAAAGGTTTTAATGGTGTTTTTAAAAAATTATTCATAAAACTTCAGTCGAATATAATATAATAAACTAAGAATTATAATTAAAATCCGAAAATGTTTTGAAATTAAGTTTGATAGGGTTTGAAAAGGGTTTTAGAGTTTTTTAATTACATCGGAAATCACAGCAGTCAAGAACTTGAAAACAAACCGGAGACATATTTTGATATCACTCGACATTTACAAATGTTATTTGCATATTGAGTATGTTACATACTTTGTTTTATTAAAGTATATATGAAACTTAATTAAACTATTAATTAATAATCTATTTTAATAATTTAAATTAATTAAACTATAGTTTATATAATATAAAGTAACTTTTCTTAGTTAGAAGTTAAAATTATATAATTTAATTATTTTACACTATAAAAAGCATAATAAGTGTAAATGTTGAAAAACAAAACTTCAATAAAAAAAAAAAGAAGAATAATAGCGTTAAAAATGAGATAAGATATCTCTCAACGTCTAATATAATATAATATTCAAATATTAATATCATTATGCTTATGTTATCATGCACTATAAATACTATTGTACTTGGTGTTATTTTGATGAGTAAATCTCTAAAATAGTTACTTGTTTAAAATATGTTTGTCATTTATTTATTCAATCATCGAATTTAAAATTTTTTTTTATAATTTTATCTGAAACTACCAGCAATATTATTTTTCTAAGCTTCGACCATTTAGAAAAAATAAAAATTATATTTTCATTCGATAGAAGTGCTATAGTATAAAACATCTGGAGCATTTTTCTTAGGACAATTTTTTACTATTATTAATATAGTGAAGGGAGAGTGGTATGCTCTAAAATGTGCAAAAACACATTTCGTATCAGGTTCTTAAATTAAAAAGATTTAATTTAATAAACAGTAGCATACAGAGGTGAGAAGGGGGAAGTTAATGGCTGTTTAACCTTACAAAAAATATTAGTTTTTGATTTTAGATTCATAAAATTTTTTTTATATTAAACATTGATTAATAAATAATGAATATTTGGTTTATTATATACCTAAGCAATCGTTGTAATTCAAGAACAGTATAATCGTTTCAACGAAAACGAAAGGCGATAGCATAGGTAGTATGCATAATGATCAAATATGTTTGTAATTTGTTTTATGTAAAACAAACGATAAATTAATCTGTTAATTGACATTTTATTTTTTTGCAACAATATGTATCTTATAGTTATATTTTTTACTAAACCGGATCAACAATTATCTGATTTTATACAAATGTAATATACAGTAGAATGGCGATTTGTCTCTAATGGGGTGTAAAGAGACTCGAAATTGTTTGTCTATAAGAAAAAATAGAAATATCGAATAAAATGCATAATATCTAATGTCAAGTAGTTACCAAAATTTTTATATTCTTTTTTGTTGGGTGGCCTATGGCAGGGGAGGGAAAGAGAATAAAAATAATATTTCGACTCGGAGGTCTTAGTCTTACACGCAGCATTGGTCTACTGGATTAAATATATGGTGTAAATTTTACCATTTTCTTCCTGATGAAGCAATAATAATTCTCCGTACGTCCATGAAAATTGGACGAAAAAGAAAACTTTAGGTGTATATTTTGTCACTGTTGTATTTTGCTTCTTTTTTTTTGTTTTTAGTTGCATATATAGAAAGAAAAAATATATATTTCATTACAGAACAAACGGGTTTCGCCAAGCTTCAGGGTTTCGGAAAAAGTTATATATATATATATTTTTTTTTATAAAACTTGCGATAAACTCCGGAATGTATTTTGGAAAAAAAATTTTAAATTGAATAAGTTTGAGCCATTAAAAGATGATAATATATTTCCATTGTTCAAATCATAAGTTCAAAAACTATCAACAAAAAAAAATTTAAAATGATCGAAGTTTTTCTAGCTAAAAAAGTAGGGTCACATTCTAACAAACAATATAGTTTTCAATTTCATGTAGGTTCAATATCATAGTTTTATAATGTTTTACAAACTAACGATTCTGTATAGTACACGTGGCACGATCATTACGGTCGGCGGGTAAAATTTAAAATGTATATAATTGTTACCTTAATTAAACCTGGTCAATAAATACAAATGTGTGTTATTAATTTTTTTAATTAAATATTATCACGTGAAATCGTTCTCACTTCTTAATCGTTTACAATGTTGTAGGTATCAGAAAATACAAAT
Organism: Schlechtendalia chinensis; assembly: GCA_019022885.1. NCBI lineage: Eukaryota > Metazoa > Arthropoda > Insecta > Hemiptera > Aphididae > Schlechtendalia > Schlechtendalia chinensis. The sequence goes on along the minus strand of CM032350.1, from coordinate 3,440,979 downwards.
TTTATTCAGCGTGAGAATAAAATTCATTTTATTCGTTGCATTTATTTTAAATATTTTGCAAATTATTTTCCCTCGATTAAAATGTATAACACGAAAACCCAGCGTTGTTTAAATATTCAAACCCGCCCCGGTTTTAATTTGTTAAGCTGTATAAAATCGACTTTCTGGTGAGCAGAGCACAAATATTTTTCGATATTTCTTGTTATTAATGTTCCGTGTCTTTAAAAGACGGTTAATTTTTATCGACGAATATTTTTTCCCGACATAACCAGTCCGGCAGAAAAGCGTTTAAGCTGCCAACAGTTCGTTTTGGCATTCCAATAACATCGATTTCAACGTGTTTCTTATGTGTCCTTTGGCAATTAGTTGGCGGCTCCTCGTCTACGCCCGCGATCAGACACGAGACGACAGTCTCAAGTTCAAGGTCGGGCATTAATTAGTTTTGGAAATTAATTTCGAGTTTGAATTCATTTCAACCGTGTGAGGTTTTTCAAAAAGCCCGATGTGTTGTACGCGTGCACGTGTCCTAATTGTAGAAACGCGTTGAAATCATGTTGTCTCATCCCGCCTTGACATTCTGTGCGGTCAGACGTCGCGCGAAGTTATTATTAACGAAAACGTGAGGCGCGCGACGTGGCGGCCCCACGTGCCTCCGGCGGCGGCTACGGCGGTGATAACGACAAAACGTTCGAATACCCGTCGGCGCCGGAAACGTCCGTCGATCCGGAGTATACCGCGGTAACGGTCGTACGATAGCGGGCGGAAACCGAAAAACGGTCGGAGACGGTGACCGCGGGAGGGAAAAAGAAAGAAAATCGCGGTGGGGTCGGTGGGGGGGAGGGGGGGGGGGTGGAGGGACGACGCCAAGCCGCGCGCCGGTGTCGGGCACGCGCAAACGCCCGCTAGGAGTTGTGCCGTGACGGGCGTGCGGCGGACGGGCGGCGCGCGCAGTCGGCCGACGGGCCGCGCGCCGGTCCGCTGATCAATATACCGGCGGGGGACGGACGCCGGTATTTCGCGTCATTAGACTAAACGCCAGAGCGGCCCGGCGGACGCGTGTGCTTTTCCCGGCGCGGGGTGGGCGGGGTGGCGGCGTCGGAAGGGGGCGGCGCGCGCGTGCGCGCGCGAAGGGTTGCGGGTTTTCGAGACCGTGTCGCCGTCGGTTCGGCGGCCAGGCGAGCGGTCGCGCACGCGCGTCGCGGCCAGACCGCAGCACCGGCGTACGGCTTTCGCGCGTCGCGCGCCGACCGACAGTCGACTACGGCGTTCCCGCGCGCGTTAGCAGACGCCGTCACCGTCGTCACCGATTCGCGGTGGCCGGACGCCGACGGTCACGCGTTTCGCCCGCGGCCACGCCGAGCACGCGCGCACCGGGCCACGCCGTTAACCGGAGGCGGACATGCGGCCGCCCGACCGCCGGGCACGCTCCGTGGCGCTCGCGGCCGTCGCGTTCCTGTTGGCCGCCGGGATGTTGGCGGCCGGCGCGCGCGCCGAGAAGAACAAGTTCTGTGAGTATCCGTTCGTTCTATTTTTTATTCTATTTAGTAGTAGTCGTGTAGTCTGTCGTGGACGGGGTGGGGGGGGGGGCCGTCAGGAGAGCTCACGGTTCCGGCGAACGAACCGCAAACGCGGTTATCGCGAACGGCTAGTGGCGAGTATGAATTTGTAATGTCGTACACACGCGTGCTTCGCAGTGTAACGATGGGAACTCGCTTCAGTCACGTCCTAGCAGACGTCGCGCGATTTTCGTTTTGTCGTTTTCTGCGCCCCGGACCACACGCACGACGTGGACAATGTCGCGTCGAGAGTCGGCCGCGCGTACGCTTATACACGTTGCCGTTCACGTTACAGGTCCCAACCCATCACCCCGACCGGCGTCTTTCGAAACGAACACAAAAGAAAAATGTAAACGACACACTTAACGCGCGTGACTGCACCCGGCCCCGGCGCGCGTTTCGAATTTTAAACGGCCGTTTGACGCGGTGACCGCGGACGGTTTCCGCCCGCCACGTGCACGAAAAGGTGCGTTTCGCGTTAACCCCACCGGGGCCCGTCGGCCGGCACGTTTCGAACGGTTTCACCAGGCACTCGACGGGAGATGACGGGAAACGATCGACGTTCCCGCGTCTCTCCGTCGCCCAAAACGAGTCCTCCAGCTCTGACCGGACACGTGACCTGTAGCTATTGCCGAACCCTTGCTTTTTGGACGCAGAGGCGAACGGCCTGCGCCGATAGCCACGCTCCGAACGGAAACGTACGGAATGTGTTTGACGCGTTCGTCCGTGCCTCGTCACTTTGACGGAGATCAGGTCTACGTTGTGTTTGAACGAAACACGAAACGAAAATTACGCGAACCTCTAGGTCCAATCTCGTTTATCTAATAATTATAAACAGTGGCATGTTTATTGAACACCAGTCGACCGTTGAAAACGTCCGGGCTTCGCACGTCACACACTTGCACGCTGCACGCGCGTTGGATTTCGATTTCGATTGTTTTTCGCCTTCTTTCATAGTTTTACACGGTATTCCACGTCGCATTGTTTTATTTCGTATTATATTATAGTCGCGATAGAACCGAGAGCACAATAATTCGTCATTTCCACGTTTACAGTATTTGTATACGAGTGTTAAATAAATACTCGAGGTGCGTTCTCCGCCGGTCCCGGACTACGCGTTCACAAAAATGAAAAATTTATTTCCCTTCCTTTTAGAGCGGTTTTTTCGATGCGTTATTTTTCACGCCAAGACCAGTAGTGTCATTCGACATGGATTGTGTGACTAACGATTTTCGCTCACTGGTTTTTCTTTTTCTTTTATTATTATTATTATTATTGTTATTATACAAATGCGCATCGGCGAAAATATTATGATAAATACCGTCAGCTGTATACGATAATATTATTACAAAATCAACACCGCGTAAAATTTGCCCGAGAAACTTCAACGAAAAGTCAAATCGTAAATATCATTACTTTATAGACTGTTGATCATATAACGCATTCGTCGTTTTGAAGTTTTTTGCGTCAGGCTTGAAACACTTCAGTGATTTCACGAACTGATGAAATTATCATAAAATATAAGTACATATTTATGTTTTAACACGGTTACGTAACTTTCCAAATGTTAAATCCTGTTGTGATTAACAGCATTATAGTGCACAATCGTTTAGTTACGAGTGAAAACACGATATTTTGACATTTGTATAACTTATTGTGTTTTAGTTTGTTAACTATGTATGACTTTCGTTGTTGATTCAACTCTAGTAGAACAAATTGTCAACTGTCGATACTTTTAACTACGGGCACTGTACTCAAATAATGAATAACATCAATAGAACGTAATCTACGTAATCTACGTAATCCACGCGCACAGTATATTTTTATATCATGAAGTTCATTATAAAAGTTTGGACTCGATTCTATATTTATCGCATTCGTAATTCGATCGGTATTGTAAAATTTATCGCTTTTCGAAAACGTAAAATCCAATTTACCTCTTGTGGTGTAAAATACAATACGAAGAATATTTTAAAGACAATATTTTATGATTATATTAAAATATTAGTAACAAAGATGATTTTATTTATACATTCTGTGTTACCGCGTTTTTGTTCGCGAAAACTTATCATAACATTTATTATTTTTTACCAGCTTAAATTGCATACGCAGAGGAGATAATGCCTTTATCGTTCGTAAAAAAAATAAAATAAAACCCTATTTATTTGGCTCATGATTATAATATATTGGATAGCACTAAAACTATTATACCGTTAAAGCATTATTTAAAATTTATAATATTGTACTTGTTTTCTGTATATTAAAAAATTGATTTGAGATTATAATGAACTTTAGTTAACTTAACGTTTAGGTAGACACGAGTTACGGTAAAATTATAAAACGGTTATATAAGTTGTTTGTATGATTGGAAATTCATTTGATTATGTGTTTCATTATGGATAATAAATATCGTGGAGTCGTGAACAATAAAAAAAGTTTTTCAAGGATTTATCGTATAGTCCGAATGTAGGTATATATGGAATCACAACTTTAAACAACTTTCATCGAAGTCGTAAACTTCATTTGAAGAAATGAACTTTTCGTTTTATTTAAGATATACGTATTTTATTTTGATAAAACTTCAAATCATTATAAATATTTCATATTTTATTTTAATCACACGGAACTTGGATTTTAACGTTTAAATATATATTATTATTATTAAAAAAAAAAAAAAAAAAAAAAATAGAATACATCTGACTTTTGATATCATTTATTACCTATTTTATATAATATAATTATCGAAACCACAACTACCAGAATTTCGACGAGTACACTATGGTCATTTAGAAAAAGATAAGTAGGTATGCTTGTGATAATCCGGTTTTAATTAAACCGATTTGAGACATAACTTCCATCAAGGTTACTATTAAATATTCATAAATATTTATGTATATGGATAAAAAACAAAAATAAAACAATTTTTCCATTCATATATTCAGTACAAGTTCTTCACGAATTTATACTGTAGAGTTCAATGAAATATTAGTAAATTTAATAAACCAATTATATAATACTTATATTATATAAATTAATTCATATATAATATCATATTCATTGTGAATACACTAAAATAATTGAAAATAATATATCAATTCGGTTTAATGTACATGAAAAAAAGGTTTTTTAAAATTATATATTGCATCAGTATGTTTTAGTTTGTATATATGTGGTGTTATTATTATTATTAATTTAAAAATAATATATACAAAAAAAAAACAATTAATAAACAGTTATCTACCTTTAATTGAATGTAGAACTGTTTAATGAATTTACGTTTCTGTTTGTATTCGTTCACTAATCCTCGGTTTAACATATTTAATTTGTATTATATATAACATCAACTTTCTAATGTATATTTTCGAAAACAAATTTAGCTCGTAAAAATGTATTATTATAGAAGTTGTATCTTTTTTAAGATTATTAATATATATATATAATGTTTAAATGATCTCAATAATATACAGTATATTACCTTCACCCCGGAAAAATAATCTCAATTCAATCTGATGTATTATTAGTATATTATATATATAGATACTATATTTTTTATATAGTTGATTTACTTTTGAATATTTTTTTTAAGTCACATAAGATTAAGTCAAATATTAATTTAAACAAATATTGTAATAAATTTATAACGACTTATACTTCTATATATACTAGTACTATATCCAACAATTTATTTCAAGGGGAAAATTAAATTTCTTATCGCCATTTTCAGGAGTGTTAAAATATTACTGTATATATATATATAGAAATAACTAATAAGCCAATATGCGTCCAAAGTGTATGCTCTCGATTCTCGAATAATATAACTTATTCTCTTACACACAGTAATTAGCAATTAGTAATATCTAATGAAGAATGTTATGTAGACTATATTTCGCTAAAACACTTTCAAATAAATTATCTAACTAAGTTATATCAAGTCATAAAGTATACAATAATTGAGAAAGTGAATAGGAGTTAATTCGTGGAATACATTAGTATTTACCTGAAGTCTATAATATATACATGTTGTATCAAATAGGTATATACCTTGATAAACGTTCAGTTATACAAACACAAATCAACAAGCAGACACACATTACAAAACCAAAGTTTTAGGCGATAGTTCCCAATTATGTTGTATAAATATACGTTTTACTACTACTACCACCAGCACTACTAGCACTACCGTCACAACTACTAGAGATAATTTTATTATAGGAATGTTTATAACAATGGATAGGAGCTAATTTCTATCTTCAACTGGAAATGATAACAGATATTTGATTTTTTCTTGTCTAGTATAAAATATATTAAAATTTTAAATTCGATAAACGTTTTATATATTTAAATAATTCTATTGTAAAAATACTATTTTCCATATTTCTTTCTTAGTCCAAAACTAGTTCAAAATTAATTTCGGTAATTAGAGATAATGAATATTGTTTATAACTATATATTGATTGATAAATGTACCAGAAAAACATAATATTATTGATGTTTTAAGTGTAAACAGTTAAAATGTGATTTTATTTTCGATAGAAATATAATTATTTAGACTTGTAAAGGAAAATATGTTTACTGTAAACCAAAACCATTACGTATAATTTGAAATTGAAACCCTTTAAATAGTGGATATTTAGTGATACACACTAGAATGAACCGCAAAGAAAAATCCGTTCTCGTTGTGTGATACTATTTTGTTTGAAGTTACGTTTATACGTCCTTTATAGGACACCAAGCGTTTAGTTTTATTATATCATTTAAATACTCTTACGAAACAAAATGGATTTTTTGTGTAAAACAAACGACGAACATTATAATTGTTTTTAAAATAGAGATTATAATATTTATTATAAGATTAAAACATATTACTTTGAATAATACTCGTCTACAATATTTAATTATAAAAATTTAAAAAAAAATTAAAATATATTCCTTGAATTTCTGTTATGGCCCGAAAGAAACTTTAGTGTTATTGAATTTAACATGTTCTTAAGATATTTGTTAGACAGGTAATGCTTTCTCGCCCCAGTACAATATCGTTGCTTTGGTCCTCAAAGAGAGCGATCTTGTACCCGATCTTTATGATATCCCCAGAACTGGCGACACAGCTAGCCACATTTTCTGATGACACAGCAACAGACAAAAATATACCATTATAGCTGCACGTCATATATATCACGTAAATCTTATTGAAGCTTGGTCGCAAAACTGAGTACTCAAAATAAATAAGAGCAAGTCAACTTTCGTTATCTTATCTTTCTGTTGTAATGCAATGTCCCTTAATGTAATTAAACAATGTAACCATTCCAATTTTCAATGAAACAAGATATCCTGGTATACAATACATGGCAAACATCTAATTTGGGTCTCTCATTTCAAAATTAAAAAAAAAATGGCCAGTAATAAACTTTGCCTTTTCGATATTTCTTAAAATCCAAACACAAATCTAAAATATTCCTACACAATACCATCAGTTGATTTCTTTGGTCCTATTGTATTCACATCTGAAATATGGTGCCTGGCCGTACACACAAACATTCTTTCTATTCAATCATTCTAAAATAAAATTTTTCATATCATTACCGGTGACCCAGGTATATAACGAGCTCAACACAGGGATTTTCAAGTCAATACTGTAGTCCAACTTGTATAACTTCATTACAAACGTTTTCACATGAAACATGCCTCAAACGCTAATCCTCTAATTCAAACCGTGTTTTACAACTTTATCCCCGGCGAACCTCATTGCAGATTAAAAAATAAACTCTCGTTTTGGACATTTTCAAACAGTCGCCTGTATTGCGGATGGGATCTTACGAGGAAATGTTATATCAAGACGTATTAATACACGTATTCGCACAGCAATGAATTATATGAACGGATTGGTCGCGATGGTGGAACGATGCGAAATAAGTCATGGCGACTATTCATCGCTGTCGGCGGGAAAGTTTGATATGCACGAAAATATAAGTATTTCACATACTGTCCGTTTTCCTGCATGGCACCGTCGGACACAATATGATCGGTCGACAACAAGGACGACCCTGTGAAATATTTGTTTCCAGTGAGTTCTGTTTATTGCGTGACACGTGTAGACACACAGTATCGTACGCATTCTACGTGAATACCGAACGATGTTGTTATTATTTTCATTCTTCGCACGTTTAAATCCCCGAGGAGATAATAAACTCGCCCCGCGCGTATAATATTTTGTTATATATCTATGAGTATAATATTATTATAGGGAAGGACTACGTTTACCACTTAATCTTTGACTTAAAATTGCTATCATATTGCTTTATTTTTATTATATATATATATATATGTTTGTATAATTTTCTGCTAATATCAATGTTAACGATAATATCACGCGTTGTTAGAAATATGTATTCAAGTACCTACAGAAAATAAAACGTCTGAATCAGTTATTTACTTAACGATTTTGGCTATCGTTTAATCACTATTCACAAAACGCACGACGCCCGCTATTTATGTTATTAACTTTTAATTACGTGTCATCGATATAACGTGTATTCCAATTTAAAAGGTTGATTTGAATGTAAATATCCATGTACAGCTCATTATCCGATAATTCCATTAATGTTCGTCGAACATGACATGTCACATGTGAAGCACGTAGAGTTGCATGTTTGGGCAAGTTACTTTTTATTTAAAACTAGCTTAACGTAAATTAACTTGAAAACAATTCTTTATTAAGCTAGTTAAAATGTTACTTTTGAAAATTGAAAAAATGTAATGTTGCAAGTTTATAATGAAAAAAAAAACATAATTTATGTTATTAGTTAAAAAGTTGCACAAAAAGCACTAACTTCTATTGGTGACATAAATTTTGTTATTACCATTTATCTAGAACTATTATATTACTCAGTCGGTGTTTACCTAATTATAATATTATATATAATCACAAAAATAGAATGACAAGGAAAGCACAAGAAAAAGTTCAGAAATTCTTTTTGATACTATCCGAGCATTCCTTCTATACGAAAAAGTGTTCACAGACTAAATAATAAAAGACTAAATCATTGTTAAATCAATACATTCTTCGCTTCACTCAGAATCTAAGAAATAAATATAATATTAAAATAATTTTCAAAGTTCTAAATATTATCACAATTTACAGAATATAAATATTATATACAAGTTGTATAATAAGACGATTAAATTTGTCAAATACTCAGGTGAGATAATAATAGTTATAAAGCGGGAGGCAGTAGAGGCGAGGGTTTTTGAGTTTTCCACAATTGTGCGACCCATAAAATGTTGGCTTTAGTTTCACCTATTTACAGAAATATACGCGTTTCATGCTTTCCGTACGGTTCAACGCAATAATATGATACTATGGTTAAACATACTTATTGTCGTCAACAGATATTAATATATTATTTTGTAAAATAATAGAGGTCGATCTCATTAATTATTCCTGTTTAGTATTATTGTTGGTTTCATATAAAACAGTTGTATTTAAGTGAAGTAGAAAATTCATTGGAATTCCGAATAAACTCTTAAACTATATTTTTGGAAAATGCCAATCTCATTTTGTGTTTACAAGGTTTCATTACTAATTAAATTTTTATGCAATTTTGTTGTTTAACCAAAAAAAAAAAAAATTGTATTATAAAGTTGTGACTGTTTAAACATAAAATTGTGGTTCAGAATTGTAGCTCGTGTTATTGTTATATCACATAATTAAATAGCATAGTTTTGGATGTTTTAAAATTGGCATACTCTCAACAAGTTAAATTTAAAAAAAAAACATCAACAAAATGGAACCGTCATAATATTTATAAATAGCTATGCATAGTTGTATAAAATATGCCGCACTGGCTTTTATTGATCGTTCTAAATACATAAATAATACATACGAACATAAAAAACAGTTTGCATGTGCGATTCTTCGAGCAAAACAAATATATAATAAAAATAACTTACGAATATTTAATAAAAACGGGAAATAACATTTTAAATTGCATGTTTAGGCGATGTTTTTATTTTAATTTTAATGTGAATTGCTGTTTATTCATCATCATTGTGATTGTAATCAATTATGCAGGTACTCATTTGCCAGTCAGCGACACCGGACAAACGTTTCATTATTTTATTATTTGTTAATTTTGCTTCCATATTACCTATAGTTCACGTTTTCTTAAATTACTTAACATGACAATAATAAATTAATTACTATTGTATGAAATGAATTGTTTTTCTAATAAAATCGTAATAGATATACATTACATAAAATTGATTCTTATTTGTATGCGAAACAAATTGTTCTATAACAAAAAAAATGACTAATTAAGCAAATGCAATAATTATCAATAAAAATTAAATTATAATATTATGATGTAGATAATTCATGTGTGTGTGTGTGTGTGTGTGTATTTAGTTTATATATAATATATTACATGCTTTTAATAAAAATGAATATTTTTACGTTTATTTGTATTGTGTATGTTTGTCTTTTAATGCACGAACAATTTACCTGAATAGCACACAAATTATTTTAACGATCAAATGAGTAAAAATATATTTGAAATTTGTATCACTGCAATAGGTCAGTAAAAATCCTAAAAGGAGAAACTTAATTGTGTTAGCTATATTAGCTTTTTGGGTTTTTTGGTTGACGTCAGTTCTGGTCAAACCATTTATTTTAGGACTAGTCAATAAATTATGTACGGAAAAATATTAATTGATATAGGACTTCAAAAGTCGTATTATATCTCTTTTATTATCAATTGTATATCAAGATAATCACATCACTTATAAATAGATACGTAAAAAAAATATTGGATACGAAATATATAAAATCTAATCGTAGAGAGTTACTTAAGTTTTTCTATTTGAGTATTTTAGTTATGCATAAAAGTTTAAAGTTGACAAAATTGCTTAGTATTTAACATAACTAATATATAGTTATTTGATTTTGGCCAAAAATTATTTCTTATAGACATTTTTAAAATCAATATGATCGTTTTATACTATTTTTGATAAATACATTATTTAACACACGCCTAATGTATGTGGTGTACGTATTTTATATAACGAAAAACTATTGTACGTATTAAAAAAAGTCTTCTATACAAAAATTTGACCCATTTATAAATCATTTGGGATTTATATTAAGGTGATGAACTATTGGAATAAGTTATAATAAAATTATATAAACGTATCTACTTCTGGTTTACATGCTAAAATCGTTGCTAGCTATACATTATAAATACATCGGACATTTTTATAATTACAGAGGACATTATTGTAAGATGATGCGAATGACATTACATTTCCTGTTTATCACAAAATAATTCAAATTAGACGAAATAAAACAAAAAATCATTTTTAACTCTAAAAAAATACATTATACAACAGTCATTTAATCTTCAGCCAAGTAATATTTTTGAAAGCTCATTTCAATTGGTCTTTGTCGTTTTATTTAATAGTAATTGCATTGTATGAATTTAATGCTATTCTTTGAAACACACAAGTTGGTGTTAACATGACATGTTAATATTAAAACTAAGATGAAATCATCACTCTGTAAACCAATTATCAAAATACATATACATTGTATGATTACACGATTTATATAGTCACCCAATAGACTTTTCTCAACTTTTAATTTCATATTATATCCCTTCTCAATGTATAACTAAGAGACGGCATTTCTATGAGCTAGTAAACTGAGACGAATCCGTACGTACGTGCAAAAACATCAACCGGATGTCTATAAAAAACAGGCTTTTTTTGGTTCTCAGTTTTAAAATTTCACGATTCAAACATAAATTTGCATAATATTTTAAAATTCTAGAGGTCAGTCAAATTTATAAGTAAAGTTTTAAAGTAATATTATGATCAGATTGAAATAATATAATTTTAATAACAAATATTATTTTTGTACTTTTGAATATTTTATATATTTTTTGTGTTAACATAACTGTACGCCAAATGTGTAAAAGAGTTTTTTTTAAATTTAGTTTAATATAAATTATAGTGTCTGAAATAATATTAAGTAAATTATTAACCTATCCAACAAAAACATGAAAAAAAATAAAATTATACAAATACAACTGAAAATATGTTTTTTTTCAATTAAACATTACAAAAAAATTAGACGAATGTATTTTGTAAAGTAACTGATAATAACTTAATAAAAATAAAAACTCGTGATGTCATTAGTTATAAATATAGTGAAAAAAGTGAGTCAAAAATATAATGAATTTATTGAATTCGTATAAATCAAATAACTATTACTATACCGTGGAAAAAATTGCGTTGTATTATTATTAAGTCGATTTTCCGTGTTTGTACAAAATGAAATGTTCTATGAATATTAAAAATTGATTAAAAACTATTTATTAAACTATTTACGAAGGTGTAGTAATTTGGTATTAAATCCTACAACTATTTTGGCTATTTTATTATGATAAATACGTGAATTTTATTATTGTAAAGTCTTCTACAAAAAATTGTAGAATTTCGATTATTTAATTATAAATGAACCCTTTTTTTATAAGTTGGTGCCAAACAATGATTAAAAAGTGTCTATTATATTTCCATGTAACGGAAACAACTAATAATCATGTTGTGTTTGCGTTTCGATTGCCATAGCTGCGTATTCTTTAAAAAGAAAAAACCAACCCGAATGATAATGGGACATGTGCCACCCAAATATTACGGAATATTTAAACATAATTTTCTACGTATTTTATGCGGGTTGGGGTAAAAAAATATATATTATATGAACTTTTAGAGTTATTTAGTGAAAAATACAGAGAATACGTATTGTACGAAATTCTACTGAAAATATTAACAACAGTGTTATTGTTAAAAAATATACGGAATTTCATAGAAAAATATACGTTTCTATATAATTATAGTTTATATAACGCAGATACATTGATAGTTAGATGAGGTTTGTCGAATATATTCGCGTTTGTAGAACGAACTATTTGTTAACTCGTTACTGTTGATAATCAAAAAAAAAAAAAAACAATAATAAATAAATACAAAGGAAATGCAATAAAAAAAGTAATATTGTGAGTAAATGGTGTTTGTCGAAAAACATCAACAGAACAAAATGGAAAGCACAAAATATTATAAATACTAAAAAAGAATGTAATACATTATTATTATACGGCCTGTCCTTTAACCGGTAATAATTTGACTAAGAGCATATTGCGAATCATTGACGCTAGGACGTTTTTGTGGAAAAATACTATTTCAATAAACTGATGTGAATAATAAATGTGTAGTGAAATGTTTTATAGTCGCATCAAGATAAACGGTTAACTTAGAGTATATTGAATTTATCGAGAAAAAAAATTTAGTAAATACGAAAAGTACGTATGTCATTTTTGTCCAAACATATTAATAGGTTTATTATTATTTATTAAACTGAACATATTATATATTCAACAAGTATTTCACTTATTTATGTATTCATAATTATTTTCAAATGAATAAAAATGAATACGTTTTGACAATCGAATCAAAATGTTTAAGGCATAATATTTATTTATTTATTTATTATTTACATTGACGTTAGCATTAAACTGTGATCAACATATTTGGAAAAATGTAATTGTTTAAATAAATATTATGGATAAGTTTTTAAATCAAATTACGTTTCACCAATTTTGTGCATTTGTATTTTTCAAATGAATTAGGAAATTTAAGATTTGAAAGCTGTAATTAACAATAGACGATAACACATACTACAAATAATTAAATTGCTATCATAAGGATTCGAAACTATTTTATGATTTCGTTGAAAAGAGAGCTATATCTTCACGATAACATGGTTTATCATTTAATGCTATTCAATATCGATCGTATTAATTAGATTATACAGTGTATATTAAATTTTACAAATACAATTTATCGAAAACTTTATTATGGATTTTCGAATAATGTTTTAAAATATTCCATGTTCAAAAGGAAATATTAAATTCTTATTGGAACTAAAAAACTTATTTTCTTCGACCAATTATTTAAACAATATAAGCTGGTTGAAATACATTAGTTTGTAAATATATTCGACGAAAAATAAAGAATAACTAGATATTATGAATAAAATATAATAAGACCAATTTCGATTTGTCTTGCACATCTTTCCTCGTTCAAGGGCAGTACCGTGTTATATTATTCGATTGCTTTTGTTTTTTATCAGCGTTTATATTCTGGTAAACATTTTGGACATTTTCGTTTTATTTGATATTTAAATCAAAAATCTGTGGTACATTTCCGATCTGTATGATGATTATTGAACGTATTTGCTGAATTAAAAAATGTTGACAAAAAAACACCTCACTTCATCGTCGAACTGATAAAAGTCTTTACAGCTTAAAATCGAAAATGTCCGTAAATTATTAGAAATACTATCGATAAATGAATGTTGATATATTTTGAAATCAGAGCCGATGTATATAAAACGTATAGAAACAAAAAAAAGGCGATAATAGTAAACACGAAATTCTAAACTGCATTAATTCTCGCCGACCGCGGGCGGTGTGTATATGAAAATATTATAATACGCTATAAAATGTGTGAACGTTTAAATGTTTACGCAACGAGATTGCCATTTGGTCGCGGTGGCAGTGTTTACAGGATGTTTAAATGAATATTTGAAACGTGAGTTGTACATTATAACACTACAGAGACGAAAACAGGACGCTTATTATTATTATTAATATCACGTGTAATGTTATGTAAATGACGAGACGCCCGGAACGTGAATATTTGTCGAAAAAAGATCGACTCATTGGCTTTATAGTTGTACCCGCGGTAAAAGCCGAATCAGACATTGTACACATTACAACAATACTTACATATATATGTCTCACGCAGAGGTGTACTCAGCGCACGTTGCGCTCGGGGAGTTATATGGCCGCGGGGTGGTTGAGCGGGCCAGATGGCAACCTTTTTCGAAAGTCGTGAACACCCTTAGGTCGAATCGTCTCTGAGTAAACACTGCATCACCGCTCTCGATTGGTTTGCTTGCGTTTTCTTTTTTATGCTCTTTACGTTACGTATAAATATTTCATATTGAAACACGCAATAATAAATACACGCGTCTCTATCTCCTTACGCTATCGCGCGTGCGTGCGACGTATTTTTCAGTACTTTAATCTCGTTCCAACCGGATATACATTTTCTCGCGTGCGACTTCCTTCGCGATCCACCGCCGCGTCACATCGTCGTCGTGAAAAAGCACTCGCCGACAACCAATCCTTCGCGTATATTTTTGTTTTTATTGTTATATTGCTGTGTTTTTCACTGACCTACGCAAAAAAAACGATCTCTGACCAAATATGCAAATTATATTTAATCATGAACGAAATATTGAAAATTATAATGCGTTATTACTTATTTATTTCAATTCTACAATATAATGTAGAAGAACATGCAGCTTTACATTTGGAAATTAAAAACTCGTGTTTGCTTAAGGTGAAATAATTTTGAAAACGGTCTATAAATAGTGTTAGTTTTTTTTTCAAAGTTTTTTTTTTATACGGAATAGCTTCATGATTTCAGTAAATATAAAAACATAACCAAATTTGATTGAAATTGTTTATTTTGTTAAGATACACAATATAAAAGTTATACAACACGTTTTAATTTTAAAACTAAAAACAAATACAATTTTGCGTTACATTCTCTTGGCTATAATAATACAGTGGTTTTCAAAATTGGGTACCGCGGCACACTGGTGTGTTGTGGTCTCTTGGAATTTTTTTTTCATAAATAACCGATTGCGTTGAATTGTGATGTGCGAAAATAGATGCGTTTGATCGTTATGAACCTGCTATATTTATATATTAATAAATCGATAGTTTGTAGAAAGTTAGCGATTAAGATAAGTTATTTTAGATAACTATTGAACCTTAATAAAATGTATAGGTAATATTATTAGTCAGTATATCCGTTGTAGGTGACTTGTATTTTATTTAAAAATTATCGAATATTGCAGTTGAAATTCAAAAAGATCATCCAAAATAAATTCTAAATATATGTTTCTGAAGAATATCCAGAAATATCTATAAAAGCACTGACTATTATTTTGCCGTTCTCAATTTCATATTTTTGTAAACAAAGGTTTTCAGCACTTACTATTATAAAAAATAAAAAATGAGAAAACTAATTTAAGTGGAGAAATAAATGCGAGTATATCTGTTAACTATTCGTTCAAGAATTAATGAAATTTGTAATGCCCATCAAGTACACACTTCTCATTAAATGCACCATTAAATGTACCAGCTAAATAAATTTAATAATAAGTAATATAATTTAATAATAATTTAAAAATTTGTTATTATGTTAATCCATCAATTTTGTTATTAATTCTAATTTGGTGCAAAAAATTAAATGACCAAAAAAAAAAAAGGTCCAGTGTGCCGAGAAAATGTTGTGAAGAGCAATTAAATATAGGAATAAAAATTGTTTTAATTATGTTACGCACTTGCTTGTGTTCGCAACATAAATATCTGTTAAATCGTTCCGATTTTGTATGCAGTTAAAGTATCGGCCATCATATAATATCCAAAATTGGTTACATCCAATTCGTTTATTGGTGGTAACAATGCAATAAAAATCGACAGAAATATATAACCACGTTTGAATAATATGGTTCCGGACCCCATGTTCTTTTACTGTCTTTCTATTTCAATCAAAAAAAAGACAGTCGATATGTGTAGTAAAATAAAAAAATAAAATAGTATAGGAGCTTCGTACTCTGAGCATCCTCTTCTCCGATTCGAGTACTGATCATAATATAAAACAAACATATAACAAGGGATTACTCTCACAACATCATGTCACATATACTCTTGCTAATAACAGTGTTCATTTGGTGATTTGTTGTATAAATTATTATTATTTTTCTTTCAAAAATATTCCATACTTCAAATCATTCTATCCGTTCTTTAGCTGTGCGTAGACGGTAACAATGCCGTACCATCGATGAGCGTTAATTAGAATATAATAAAATCGACACGTGATTGCTGTAGTTTTCGAGACTAAATGGTATGTTAAATGATATGCGAATTTTATTATCGTTGCTATATAATAGTATCGTATTGTGTGTACACGTGCACGATAAACGGGTTTTTGAAGCGAATTTACTTATAGATTTTAGCCAATCGTATAATATGTTGAAGTATAATATTGTTTTAGTAAAATATAGTTACAACCGATAGCTTTCAGTCGGCACGTTAAAAAAATTAACAATTTATTACATAAACGTTTCTGTGCGAATTGATTAACAGTTGTTAAAATAATATAACGTTTATTATTATAATAAAACCTTCAATGCACAGGTAAAACGTATAAAATATTTAAATCGCTTTAAATATTTAATTAACGCAACCAATTGTTTTTTTTTCGATACGCGTTTTTCTACGTTACGTGTTGTTCAATTTTATCGCTTGTTACTGATATTTGTGTACAATGATTATTGATATTTTAACATGATAGTTTCAAACGTGCATAAATTAATTTAATTAATGATTTTTCCTATTCAATTATATGTCATTAAATGTAATTTGTCAATGATGTTTTTAAAACAAATAATGCAATTAATTCCAGTAGATGTTAATGATTTATAAACTATACGGCGTATAAAGAATAAACGTAATGTAATTGATTTGAAAAAAAAAATTTAAAAGTTCAATAAAAAAAATACATAATTTAATTAAACTAAATAAATTAACGAGGAAATTAAATAATACTAAATAATAAAAATATAAAAAGTCACTAAAGTTATATTATTAGGATAAACATTTAACCGACTTATATAAATTAAATTGAAAGATAGATGATATATTGTTAATACATATAAGACTTAGTTTATGTTTAATTTTATAACAAGGTATACTATATAAAATAATATAACAAACTATAAGTAAAAAAATATACTTTATAAAAAATAATTAACTATAAAACGTTTTTTTAACGTCGGCCTGCCTAAAGTTTGAATACTCTTTGATTTCCAAACATTATAGCTATATGAACAAATATATACGTTTAATGTTTATTTATATTAATTGAGGTCTATTGTCGTGTTAACCAAATTAAAGTCGACTTGACCTTAAAAAAAATGCAATTCATCATCCCGAAAAGCTTAAGTTTGTTTTTATCCTGTTCATAAAAAAACAATACGTTTCCACTTCAACTAGACTCAATTTTCAGTCAATCTCATACACTTGCTAATATGGAAGTAAATAGTTGGTTAATTTGTATTTATATTAATCAACTATAGTGCATAACTACATGTTAATTATTTGAAAAAAGTGTCTTAACATATAACTATTTTTTGATGTTGTGTATCGTATTTATTATACCTACTATATAATACGTTATACAAATAAGGAAGTAAACCGTGTTTGCTATAGATTTGTGATCAAGTGAATTGTTTAGTCAAACATTTTAGAATTAAATTATTTTGAATTTGGTAGCAATAACAAATAATTATATTAAAAACACGATTCTAAGCGACGATAGACAATACGTTTATTATAACTAATGAATATGATAAGTATTGTTAAAATAATATCAAAGTCTAATTTTGTAATGCATTTTGAGCTCTTAAAGTATACAAAAATTGCTCACGTTCAAAATGAAAATGCGGACAGATTTACCGGGGTTTTTTTTTTGTTGTAAATTTTAGTTGTCTTCCATTACACTTAAAAATATATACACTGGAAAAGTTTAAAAACGTATCAAATGAAATACTAATGGCACGTTATTTGCTAAGTACTAACGAAAAATAAAAAACATCATTTTAGTACTTTTTCTACACGAGTTTTTACAGAAAAATAAAAATTAAAAAATAAACTCATCATTGTGAAAACTTTGTTCATGAGTTTATTGAAGTTTTCATGGATTAAAATTTTATTACTTGTGTGATTTTCGGAAATATCCATGCTGTGATTTTTATTTTTCTGACGTTTCGGAACCGTTATAGGTTCCATCTTCAGAGTATGTGGTACACGTTTGACTGCCGTGACTACACTCTATAATCACTCTGTAGTCACCACAGTCAAACGTGTACCACATACTCTGAAGATAAAACCTGTGACGGTTCTAAAATGTCAGAAAAATAAAAATCACAACATGGATATTTCCGAAAATCACACAAGTAATAAAACTTTGTTCATAATCTAAATTAAAAATCAGCTATGAAACTAGTAGTATATATGTATATATATTTATTTATATTTATAAATATAAAAATTAAAATGTAAAAACATATGTCAATCACTATCACTAACAGGAGATATAGTGCTCACGTGATCTTTATCGTCTTTGTCTTCGACGTCGTTTTTTTTTCTTCGACGGCAATCATTCTCTTAGGAACTTACGTGGTTTTGATACAAACGTATTATTGGAAAACTTAACGCTTTGACATTAATTATTCAGGTTAGCCTACAATTTCTTATGGATTTTAGTCGATTTTATTTTAGAAGTACAAGAAAGCGTTAACGAATTGCCGGCAACGATCGATTTGATCTTTTGAATAATATTTTCGTTACATTCGTTCGATAAGTATTTTTTTCTGTAGTCACAAAAAAAACAGTTATAATACGATATGAAAAAATTAAAACTGGCAAATGTGTATTACCTGGTTCAATTCAGAAATCCTGTGATCACTCCACGACTTAGTGTCAAAAGGATCGGACAATTGGAATTGACATTTATTAGCCTGTTTGGGTTATTGGTTATGTCCTCTTTTACTCGTCTTATAAATTTCTTTTACGTATCGTTTGTATGATCATATCGTGCTGATATACGATTTCCTGTAGACTAACTTGGATATGAGTGATCTTTTTGGAATGTCTGACAATGTCACCATATAAGTATGATCACCATGATTGTTGTGACACACGCCGTTTAACAACGAATTCTTTGACGGTGTTGTCAGTCTAGTCAAGTACAACAGTAACCGAATATACATTGTAATATCACAACATACGTTATAGCGAAATATTTACTTTGACGGTGCTCAAGGTTATCCTTTGATTTCCATACATAGCTATGTCTGTTAGCATAATTCTGGTATTTAAGTTTTTCCGTTTTCGATTTGAGTTTGTTTTTCGTTTCCTTCGTGTCGTTCAGACCATCTCGTAATTGCCTGGTCTTTCTAATTGACACGTTTATTTGTGTCAGGTAGTTTTTATCGTGTAGATCGATTTTTTTTATCAAATTCTATGTGACGTAAAACAAAAAACCAATATTCAAATTATGCACACAACAAATGGTGTTTTGAGTTAAGATTTAGTCGAACAGTAGAAAACTACTATATGTTATTACTGACCTCGAATCGGCGTTATTTAAGGATATAATTATGAGCATTATATAATCATTTTACCGGGTTTTTCTTTTCTTGCAGTTTTATCGTGTTTGCAGCCTCTTCCAATTGATTAGACAGTTTTTCCTTCTCGCCGAGCTCTTTGTTTTTGATAAAGTCCAACAAATGTTTGTGTCGTTTCTGTGCAGCCTGCAGCTCAGCAGTCTGCGTTCGGTAACTGCCCTCCATCTTTTTGAAAAAATTATTTTTCCACCGCAGTCGGTTCTGCAACGAACATTTGTCCTCCAAGTACGATTTGATCATCTGTGTCAATTTAGCGTGTGTCCCCTTGTAGTTGGATAGCGCATTCACCTGCCGCCTCTCCGTTATTTTTACCACTTGGTTTTCAATCGCCAAACCTTTATTTCGATTAACATTGTCATGTACATCTTATGTCCGTGTATTTTTTATTAGTTTATAAACTTTTTTTTATTTGTGCATGGACCACAATCAATTCGTTTTGCAACTGTTTAACACGTGATATTACCTATCGTGCCACAGTTTTTTTTCATTGGTAATGAAGACGATTATAGTGACTATAGATGGATCATTTGTAAAATATTATTATTCGCAGTTATTGAACACAATGGCAATAAAACATTATCATCAAAATATTTGCTTCATACATTGTTGACGTCGTAAACAGTTGGTTCTGTTACTACGGACGTATAAAATCGATATTACTATTATTATTATTAGCCTACACACATACATACTATAAAAATCTTTTGTGTTGCGTTTAAATTTCTAAATACAAGCGTTATTGATTAAGAATGTCTACATTATTTATAATATATATAGTCGTAATTTATCATTAAATGTCGTACGTAACATTATTTAATTTAAACCTTAGGTTTAAATAATTAACACACAATAGCCCACTAAAAGTAATATATAAATCGAATACATAAATTAAATAGAAATATATTACACTAATTTAACTAACGCTAAAATTGTTGTTCAAATTTAATTACATTATTTCATATTGCCCATTAATCTTAACATTGTTTATTTATTCAAAAACCTAATAAAAATATTTTTGATCAAATGTTATTTTTTGTTTTTTGAAATTTGAATATCACAAACTTATAAGAAAGCTATTAAAAACGATTTTTAAATACCATTAAAACATTATACGTTTAATCTCGTAATAACTTTTCAGATCTTAAATACAAAAAAGGATTTTTCCAAAACAAATATGTTCATAATTTTACCATTTTTTTTTGCAATTTTATGAACATTGTCCATAATTTGTTGTAACACTTGAGGTGGTACTCGATAATTATGTTCGTCACACACTTATGAAAACTAATGAGACAATAGAAAAACGTGTGAGATATATATCAACTAGATACTTGAGCTCGTATTGAATCTTAAAAAAGTGTTCACAAAAAAATAAAATAAAAATATTAACAAATGTAGCGAACAGCGGGTTCTGTGAATATCGATCAACTTAAGTCAACTGAGTTACTTAACCTTAGTTACTTATTATTATTTTGAATTGTTATGCACGTTATGGATACCGTGCACACATATCATACCTAACACATTTGTATGTATGTGAAAACTTTTTTTCTTAAGAAAAAAAAAAACCGTGCAAAACGAAAACGGTAAATATCGTGTTGCGGTGTTCGTATGATCGGTGTGGGGATATTACGAGTACATGAATATTCCACGTGTTTTTTTGTAATATTCAATTCCTGGCGACGGTTGTGTGGCGTGTAAATGATTTGGGAATTTACGACCCTCGTGTTTTAACGAACGCAGTGTTCGAATTTTTTTCGCGTCGTTGCTCTTTCTTTCGGCGAGGTCAATGCGTAGTCAACGCCACCATTCACTAAATCATTTTCGCGCGTATTTTTATAACGTTTGGAGGTTTGTGTAATTGTATTTTTTCCTTTCTACACACATACACATACGCGCACAATGTTCTCAATAATTACAATCGGTATTACTGGCGCACTGTAATACGGAAATGATTTATACACACAAACACACAAACACACACACACACACACACACACACACACACACACATACAAATTTATATATATATATATATATATATACTCGTATATAAGTAGAATATTTTCCCCCTGGTTTTACCATCATATGGTCGTCGGTATGCGCGCGTGTGTTTTGGAATTATAAACATTTGTATTATACGGTCGAACGAAGGCGACCCGAAGGTTTGTAAATCAAGTTGACTATGATCTCAGGAAAATAATTAAAATCTTCGAACGTCATAAATTTGAAAATACAAATAAAGAAATGCGCTTTCCATGCTCGCTCATTACTTATAGTTGAAAAGCGTCAGAATAACAATTATTGCTAATGGAACTTTGCGGTTGAATATAAATCTTCAAAATTTGAAATCTCTTACATTACGATTTCCCGCATAATCGCAACTTTTGGTCCGTTATTTCTATTCAAAAGTCACGTAACAATAAAATCTAAACCTAATGAAATTCTTACGTTTTTTTTTTTTTTTTTTTGACACGTGATCGTTTTTTGAATTGATGTATAAACTACAAAAATTGTATAATTAAATTATCAGACGAATTAAAAAACAAAAATAGATTATTGGACTGAGATATATTATTAGGTTTATGTTTACGAGATAACATGGATAAAACATATATCATTAGGTTTTTTTCTAACAATAATCCTTTGTAGGAAATGGAATACATCGAAATTTTTCGAGTTTCAATTATCGCGAATAAATAGATAATCTATATATTATGTAATACATATTTTAGTATTATCGAAATTCTATATGTTATTACAGTATCGGTAGCTGTTTCGACGGTAACTGAGGCCAGCAAAAGACATGTTTTTCTGACATTGTTTTCAGATATATCCATGTGTGTAGTTTTGGGCTGACGTTTCGGACTCCTTTCAGAGTCCATCTTCAAAGCGTAGTTACTTAGTAGTTAAGTACTTAGTATAGTATTTAAGTAGTCTAAAATTGATTTTAATTCTTTACATTTTGTAATAAATTAATGATTTTATATCAAATTCCTTTGTAGAAATGATCGTTTGAATAACTCGAAATACGATATTTGAATTGTTATAGATGAAATGCAAACAATATGCAGATCCCATTTTTTGCAACAAGTGTACAGGAAGATTGAAGGTGCGGTATTGGATTCGCAAAACGAACGCAACTTGGACTGTGTGACCACGTTTCAAACGCACTCCATCTTACAACGGTTTATGATACATTTCGATCGTTTGCAATTAGATTGCAATGATCATCTGTTCATATTTGACGGCGCACACGCAGTTGGAGCACACAAGGTAAGTGGATCAATGTGTTTCCATTTCTATAGAAATATTCTTACTTATTACCTACCATTGTCTGAACGAATTGAACTTATTCGAAAATAACAAATGTGTACATATTTTTTCGTTAAATCATTATACAGCATGCGTATTATGTACTATGAATTTCGAATGTTGTACATAATGATCGGGTATCCTTTTTGTATATCTTAAATAATAAGATGATTATTAAAAATTATTGAAATATAAATAAACAAAATTTCTTATTGTAATATTGCGCTCCAATCATTTTTACAAATGGGGAAAACCGCCGATATGTAAAAAAATTATATATATTGGTAATAATATTGTAAATATGAGAACACATCGCTTTTTTCTGAAAGCTTTGTTCTAAATAAAGGTTTCACGAGTACTGGTTTGTCCTTATGTGCATTAAATATACGATTTTTACTATCTTTTTTGGTTTTTAATTTTTATTTAAAAATCACCTGATTCGTATGTCATGTTCTTTATGAAAAAAATATATGTAAATCATCTTGACCGGAACAACTCCGGGCTAACTAATTCAGTAAAATGCAAATTGACGTCCAGTTGTCACCAGACGGCTTATTTAAACAAAGGAAATTCGAGACCAGCGTTGTATCCAAGCTACCTTTAAATCAATAGTTATTTGAGACCTTGTTTACTCCAGACCACTTTTAAATTAATAGTTGGCAGAGATCTAGATTCTTCTAGACTATCTTTGTATTGATAGTTTAGCTGAAACTATTTGTTTGTAAAGATATCCATGAGTATTGAAGTTATTATATTGTGCGTGTGGTGATTTTTTGATAACGTACGACAAATCTTATAATCTTCTAGGTGTATTTTCTAACACACCTATTCATTTTTTAATTATGTAACTACAGAAAAATTTTTAAAAACTGCAATTTTATATTTTATACAAATCTATGTAAATAATTCTGATCAGATCAAAAGTCTATAAACTATAGGTTCATAATAAGTATTTTAAAAGTATAAATTACCTGTTTTCGGAAATAACACAATAACGTGAAAATGAACAATTTCGATTTTGTAAAATGATATCGGCGGTGAAAGCGCTTAAGTTATTTTTATTTAAATATACTATTTCTTCGTTGACAGAGGAGAACGATTTATTTTTTTTCTGCTTTTGTGTAGCGTGCATATTGTCAGTTAAGATATAATACAATTTAGCAATGGGGCATTTATTTTATTTATGCTTACAAACTTTAGATCTTTTTTTTAGACCAGTTCAAAATAAAACGAATTCGCTCTAAAATAAATTCATGTATATTTAATAAAAATAAATAAATTTATTAACGCTAATATATTTTAAATACAACATATTCTATGATTTTTATTTTTATATTACCTATCTATATACGTTGTACAATTTTAATGTGTTTGTGACAAAATAATTATGATTAATAATATAGATTTATATGCCAAAAAACAATAGTTTATTTAACTATTTTTTATCGATTTTATTGAAATGATTATGGTTTAGAATCCAATTATTTTTTGTGACACGAAAATCAATGATTTACCCAGCATCCTATCAACAATTTCGCCGGTTTTTTTGTTATATTGCAATTGTTTTGAATTACGCTTCATAAAGTTACTGTAAAAATAAAAAATTGTGCCCAATAAAATCACCGACTATGCACAATTTACTATCGAAACATAACGTATGTCATGATTATCCAAACACTCTTTCTACACGAAAAATTGTTCACATACAAGTTAAAGAAAAACACACTCACACTTCATTGTAAAAACAATACATTCTTCGTTTCACTCAGATTCCAAAATACATTATTGTAAAACCAATACATTCTTTGCTTTGCTCAGAGTCTAGAATAAAATACATATATTAAGTAAAAACACTATATATTTTCTAAAAATGTCACACAATTGTATTGGATTTATCTCGGCGGTCGTGAATACTAAAGTGTTTTGTTAAACTGCCACTCTGCGTATGTATAAATGATTTAACATAAACATGAATTTGTTTTTTCTCTCGCGTGAGTTCTGCATTTCATCAAAGTGTCTATGCAAAATATTTCATACGATGATTTTCATAACTACATATGTGGGGTTTTCCCGCTGTGTGTCCATTTTAATAGTCATAGTTATTTATAATTATAACCAATACAATGGCATCACACGTCATAATACACGTTTAGCAAGTGAAACGCTTATTTATAATAAGATTTTTTCATGATTTTAGAAAATTGTGTTTATATATAATAATTTGTACAATTATTTGTTTCTGAAATAAAATATTTTATTTTAAAAATATATCTTAAATGTATCAAATTAAGTTATATATGCATTCCATCAGAAGATGGACATGATAGACAGAAGTTTTTTTCTTATCCAAGCTTTACCTTTTATTTAAATTGTCTAATTTTCATTCATCACCATTAAGTATTAAAAACATTCAAAGAAATTTAAAAATAAGGTGTGCAGAGTATAATAGTTTATGAAAATTATTTCCTTTTGTACGGGCCGGGGAGCATAAAGTGATATTACGTGCAGCCTGATACTAAAATTCTCAAAATGTTTGTTTTGAACAAAATTTGATTTTTGGAAAGTAAAATGATATTAATATTTAATTTATATAAAATAATATATATTATATCAGTATATAATAAAATACATTTAACATATATATATATTATTATTATTATCATTATTATTATTTAACAATAATATAATATAATTAACTCGTATGATAGTTTTAAGCTATTATCTTTATATGGATAAACAAGGAAAAAACAATAAACGTATACTATTGGATTACGATATCAATCTAAAATTTATATCTTTGTAACTCAACTAAATTTATATTTTTCTTTAATACTAATTAGAGATTTACTTTTTCATCGTTTCTTATTACATATTATAAAGAAAAAAATAATTAATACTAATAATAAATATATTATTCACCAATACATATATAATATTGGTATTATATATTTTGTACTCTGACAGTTAGAATGAGGACATTAATTTAAAATCAGCTGTATAATATAGTATACATGGTTGCAAAATCTCTGAGTGTGATTATAAAGGTAGGAAATTGTTTATATTAAATTATTATTTTTTGCGTATTTTCGTGATTTGGAGTAAAGCGCTAATTTCTCAATTTTTAGAAATATTAATTGATTTATAAAATTTGAAAATTCATAAAATTATTTTTTTTATAATTATAGTCGACCCGTTGAAAAAAAAATTATTAATAGTTCAATGAAATACTTTTTTTGGTTAGAAAAAAACATTGATTGATTATTTAAATTTAATTTAACTCAATTAATACAAAAATATTTGTACATATATATAATTATACTTAATTAAAATCATTTTAAAATCAAGGTCAATAAAATTTTTCTCAAAGTATTTTAAAATTATGTAAAATTACTGAATATTTTGATAATTGTATATTATGTCGATTATACACGTTGAAATGAAATGGCTAAGACTGTGAACTTGTTTAACCTATTGATAACCCATTTATCAAACACAATGTTTACGTTGCTTTGATCACCACAAACGGCGATACGTGAAATCCCAGAATTCTATTCATTCATTTAGAAAAAATATTAATAATTTTTTCTAACAATTTGTGTTGCCTTATAAACAACACATTCCTAACAATTACATATAACGGTCACGTTGAAAACAAGCGTGCGCTTTTAAGATACGAAAATAGACTGATCAACTCATAACTCATAACTCAACAAAGTGTAGAACAAATATTGCATAAAATTTTTAAATATTTCATTGTTTGAGACTCATTAATAACTCATCCGCACACGTCTGCGTTGTTTTAACACCAAAACCGTGGTATGTGTGTCGATGGTATTCCGAAATGCTGTTCGATCTCTAATTTAAATACACGTGCGCTTCGACTATTATCGTCTTTGTAGTACCTAGCTTCAAAATTTTAATTAACGAACCGCACTCCTTCAGGACGAATTCGAATTGCCGACATGAAATTAATTATTACAACACACACATGTTGTATTGAAACTTTATGGGATTTCGTGTGAATCTAACCACTGTGAAAGCGAGATATGTTTAACAATGCATTCACGCGGTAGGTAATATCGAAGCTGACGTGTAGATATAGTATTTTAGATTACTGAGTAAAGTCACAGGAACTACAAATTGATTGTGTATAAAAATTAAAGTTGTGCGTTGCATTCAAATCATTAAAACATCAATGGAATCTCCGAATCGTTTTATTATAATTCTGTTACGTATTACATTCGACTAAATGATTTTCTATTTAAAGGAATTTATAAATTGAAGTTTTGTTTTAATTTTCCAAAAAGTAAAAATATAATTTATTATTGATAAACAATTTTGTTAATATTGTTTATAAAATAATAATAATAATAATATATATATATATATATATATATGATCTAACGATATTGTATAAAATATTCAATACAATAAAATAAATTATATTAAAATAAAGTACGCATTTTAATAGTGTAGCGGCGAATATAATATTCCATACAGTTCGAGTTAATTTTACCTTTTATTTATCAAAATTTTAATCATACACTATTACAATCCATAAAACTAAATTTAAATGGGAATACATTCAAAACGATATCCATGTGTAAATTAGACGATTCGAATTCGATAGAATAATTCTTTTTCGTGCACCGTGCGATATCGTATAAAAAACATGGCACGACTAAAACTCTTTACGGCGTATCGATTTTAAGTCACTTTAACTAATGTCATCAATCTAGCTAATACCCCACTAGTGTACCAACTATACAGTAAGCATTGTCGTAGCTACCGGCTTAATATAATATTTATATTGGTCTTTCATCGGATTTACATTACTTGTTCTTGAAGCTCAACGTGTAGTATAAAATTAATGAATGATTTTGGTATGGAGATATAATAGATTTTCATAACGAATGCGCCCACGTACGATTGCAAATGCGTAAAAATTATTATGACAAATGTCTTTGTAGTACGATTATAATACGTCGTAGATTATTCGGTTCAAAAGTCATTTTATTTACGCATTGTTGTATTCGGGTTTTGTCCGCGTAACATGAAGTATTGTCTTCGGTTTTGGCAATGAATTTCTGTTAGTAGTTTTGAACCATTTCATTTATGTATATATATAAAATACGCACGATTTTACTTTCGTGAACGTTGAAACGGTAATGAAAATTATTAGTATAAAATACGGTGAAAAACCCATAAGGAAAATAATGTGTAAATGGAGAATATAAGGTGCTATCTGTGCACGATTTCCTTTCCAGGCAATTTCGTGTGTGATGAACATCGCCATGCAACTTATACGAAAACATGTTTACAAAAAAGAATTAAAAATTATTTGTAAAATTAATACATTCTTCACATTGCTTAGAATCTAATTGGTTAGGAATCGTAGCACTAAATAATTCATTTCAGCGATATGATATATTAAGGAACATATACATTGTATGTATAGCAATTACGATTTTAAAAGTGAAATAATTCTAAATATATTAAATTTGTGAGATAAGTCAGATCATGTACTGATTTAATATTTATGGCCATTGTTTGGCAAATAGCCCAATGTTATTAACCAAAAAGAATATTTTGAAATGTATAGCTAAAATAACAATTTGGGATAGCAATACGATACTGTAATACCTATAATACGGCTATTATGTTTTAGGCCTCATAACATATAAATTTATTTTAAGTTCTTCAGAACGATAATACCTATTATGTATGACTAATATTTTGTTCGTTTAAGCCATATTCGAAGTATTAACAATAGTGGAAACAGTTATGATACTATAATATTATTATATAAAAGCGAACAAAATTCACGATAAAAATCACTAAATAAATGTAAATTTGTAAAAACACTTTTTAAAATAGTTTTTAAGCCCGATTTTAGTTAACTCAGATTTTCTAAAAGGAATGTTTTTATAAATTCGATTTGTATATTTTTATTTTCGTACACAAAAAAATTACATTTATTCTGACCGGGGACTTTACCGAATATGGCCGGCATACCCGGTCTTTAGTGGACTGTATAATTGTTTCTTTATCAATAAAATGTACGGCTCAGCTTGTAAAATATTTATATACGAGCGACGTACACCAAATTACAACTATTATTATGTACGGCTCAAGCGAGCGTTCTAGGTCTACAATGATATGTATATAAAACGAAATATGTAACAACGATGCACTATTTATTATTGGCTATTATTATTGTATTCAACAACGTTTCAAAACTGACATTTATATACTTACATGTAGCGAAGCGACGACTGGTCAGCCACTACCTAATTCTAAAACCCGGAATATAAAGACTAAATACAAAGTAACAAAACTCAAATAATGCAATACAAAATCATTTTTACATATTATATAATTATGGCGATTAGCGTACACAATAAAAACAAGTATAAAAGGTATAATAAAGCTGCACGTCTTTATAAATAATATTAGTTACAACAATTTCGGCGATTAGCGCACGCTTCAAATTAAATACAAAATTTCGCGATTCGCGCTAAAATAACAATTAATATTTTTCATAAAATAACCATATATTACGCGACTACAACGGCGGATTGCACACGCGATACCACGACTCGGTTCGAGCTGTACATCGACACTACTATTACTTCAAAGTATTATATAATGATTCACAATAATTAAGACAATAACAATAATAATCACGATAATTAAAACAATAACAACGACCGCGTATGCATATAAATAGATATGCGGCCGATTCGTTGCGCACCACCATGGCTTCAGTAATCAACCTCAACAACATTTGTATTTTAAGTTATCGAAGAATTTTTGTTTTAAATTAACTAAGCATGAAAAAAATTAACTAGATAATTATTACTTGTTCATAGATATTTAATAATAGTACACCAAATATAATAGTTATATTTATAAGTTGAAATAATTTTAAGTTTAATTAATTATGTAATCGATAAGTTAATGTATGTCCTTGTTATTTAGATAAGTTTTCATGAGATCTCAATATAGATACGTTCTTACATAAAGCGATTTTTGAATTTCCATACTCTGTCACATTAAACACATATTGACGTATCGAGAAAAGTCCTTAATTAGCTGAGGAGACTTTGCATGAATATTTAGTTACCAGTTTTATTGTTTTTTTTTTTTTATTTACACGTTTTAGATCAATTAATTTTAATATATTTTATACTGTGTTTTACAAAATAGTGGCAAAGTAAATAATTTCCAAATGGCTTTCGAGAAAATTGAATGTTTATCATACAGTCGATGTTATACTGATCTTGCCACCGCGTAAACATTACAACGAACCCGAAACCCTCAACTGTAGCGGAATTGCCTATTTTGAGCGCCGTGCGGTTTTCACCCGAGTTACAGAGGATTTTCATAAAATCGCTTCGATTGTTACGTTGCTTAAAAAAAAAATGTATTTACGATTATCTACCAATATTATGTCGGGTAATCAGTGATTAAATTGTTTGAACTGACATAATTATTCGTTTTTCGGGCTGAAGAATTGTCCAATTTATGCGACATGCGGAATTATGAAATCAATATTGAATCAGATAAAACGGACTAGACATTTTTTCACTCTAGTTTCAAACTTCGATAAAAAAAAAGCTCAGAAATGCCTTTTGACTTACAGCCAGCCCTGTACACCGTTCACAAGTAGATAGTACCGACGGTATCCTTTGTGTAAGTTACAAGATGGCGTATAACAGTACGAGTAATACGTATGGCGCACGAGAAGCCTGAATCCTGCGTTTCCTGTCGATTTTAATTGACTATTATATAGACTAGTGGTTATCGTTGTCTATGCGTGACGATCGTGTATAAAACAATGGGTCGAAAAAAAATCCCGCGATAAAGGAAAGGGGAAAAAAGGAAGGATTTACTAATGAACATCATAGACATTCGTCATAACGAACCTACGCGACTACACGTATATAAGACAAAGCTTTGTTTTATATTATTACGTATTAATGAGTATGGTGCAATATCTAGATAAATTAGCCAGCTAAAAAGCTATAAGTTATCTATATAAATAAAATAATAAATATTCAATTATTTTTGATGATATAATATATAATTATCTAGATAATTAGCGTATAGTTGATATCTATAAGTGTCATAAATGTCTAAATATTATGAATTTTTAAGCTTATCATTAATCAATATTTAAAAAATAACTGTTTTCTCCACAGTAATATGATAACGGTATGATAAGTGTCTATGTAAGAAACAAAACGCATTATTTAAAACTTTTTAATATTTATTTCTCAACATAATCTCATTTTAGCTCCATATACTTAGTCCAGCGATATTCCAACTCTTTCAAGACATCTAAATAATATGTTTCATAATAACTTTGTAGAACAAGCTTCTGTTTCTGTTTCCTCTGTGATGACTTCCTTATTGTTATATTATGTTAATCATACATTTTGCCACACCCTCTAATAAATTTTCATAAAGTACTAAGTAGTATTTGTATCTGATGAGTCGACCAGTCCATCTGGGAACCTCAAGGTACAATCGAGTATTTTTTATTTGATTGATCAGTGAATTTGTTTTTGAAAAATTTACCATAAACTTTTGACTACATTGATTTTTTCCCCGAATTATAGAAAAACTAGAAAATTTTGTTTTTTTGGTATGTATTGATAAAAATATATTACCTATAACTTTTGTCTAGATAGGAATGCAATTTTCCACTTCCATGTCAATCAAATTTTTTATTAAACTGTCTTTTCATTATCTAGATGTATTTTTTATTATTTAAACTCAACACAGATGATGACCTCAAATGTTTTTTAATATAGCCTAAAAGTCGTATGAGAATGTACTTAAAAACACTAACACTTACACTACTATCTTTCACCGACGAATCCTACGTTACTCATTTCCTGATGGCCGCCGGCTTTTGTCCGCCGGTCGTATGTCATAATACGTGAGACGTTAGTTGGAGTAATTATCGCAAAGACTTGACGCGCGCGACATCATTCGTCGTAAATATCATGTACACGCGTAATACCGACAAAACGGCACGTACGGGAGGAACGGGCTACTCGAAAGCGGCTTAACTTACTAAATGCCGTACATAATGAATACTCGACGATTACTTTGAAGTCTCCGTGCGTATCAACAAACGTGAATGATAAGCAATACAATAAAGCAGCGCTGACAATGGCGTTGCGAAGAAAAAACTTTTTCGTAACTTTTTATTCGCAAAAGACCATTGCGCATACTGTGCAGCATTGGTGCCCTTACGGGATGCCGAGTAACTACACGCTATTGCTCATTTTGTGGACAAATTAAATTATTTTGTTTCTTCTTCGCGTTCTTGTTAAAAGAAACTATATCAATTTTAAATCCCACTAAACGTCAGTACATACACTATATTTAGTTGAATTTATTAGTAACATTATTATTTATGTCAGTGACCGATTATATATTATTTTATATCAGTTTAATGTAATGTGCAATGACATTGAAGGACTTTTAATAATTTGTTTTACAATGTATAATATTATTATTATACATATAATATATTTTAATATATTATTATTTTATACACATTTTGTCAAAATAATGTAAATTAACAGTGTCGATTATATATTTCGTTTACTTTATTCTAAAGAATTTAAATTCAAAATTATATTTTGTGCATTTTGATATAATTCTCGATTTTTGTGTGTCAGAATATATGAATTTATTAAAACGGGTTTTATGTTAGTAGTGCGTTTTAAATACATTTTGCTGAAAGAAAAAGTGTAGTTGAAAAATAACTAATATTTGTTAATATAAAAAAAAAGTTAACAAAACTTAAAACTTGTTATTACATTTTGTACTGATTAATTTAATATTATTATTTGAAATTATTTGTATTTCTCTTAGAGAGATAACGTACAAAAACTTTAAAGTAATATAATGGCAGGTTTCTGAGTTTACGCTAACTTTGTTATTAATAATTTTATTATGTGATGACTGATTTAAAAATTAGCAACTCTTTGTACTATTCTTATACTTAATAAAATCTATATCTATATCTATATGTATATTTACTTAAACATTGAAAGGTTAAAGATGGAATAAATAAAAACTCCATTTAAATTTCTTCAATAGTATTTTTATTGAAGAATATTTTGCATAATATTCCGTTGCGTCAAATGTTTAATTTTTATACACATGCTCTAAACCTGCATTCGAGTTGATTGACTTTTTTTCTTTAATGAGCTTTAATTGAAAACCAATTAAAATTCTTTGTATCTCCAAAACAGTGTGTATGAATTTTAAATATGATGATCAAAGCTTATCGAAGGTTGAATTAATAATTACGAAACTAAAAAAATATAAATCTATAGAAGTATTATAATACTTATGCAAAATGTCAACTGTCAAATAGCAACACGGTATTTAAATAAAAATGTTACATTAAAGGAAAATACGTAAATAAGAGTCTATTGTTAAAATTCAAAGTACACATTTATATATATGGCTATTTAATAAAAACAGTAATATATTATTGTTAATAAAACACATTTATATACATATAATTTCAATTATCTACATTTATTTTTGTATCATTAAAGTGAAACGTGCATCAATATTTATAATCTAAAAATCGTTATTTATTGTAAAGCATGTATTTTTGTCATCATTAAATATAATTTGTGTTGAATATTTAAGCAAACGTTTGAAAAAATGCATTCCAATATCATGTTTTTGTTTTGTTCAAATTCAAAATTATTATTTTTACACAAATTATTATCGGGTATGCGATATAACTATGCCTAGTCAACTAGAATAATTAATTGGAAATAATAATTGCGTACATTGTGTTCACTATATTCCAATATATTGTAATCAAAATTATAATTATCATTCAACGTAATATAAAACACGTATACATCAATATACTATATGAAGGTTAAATTAACATAAAATATAGAAAAATACAGTACGTGCATAAAATGAATATATAGAACGTCAACCGTTATTCATATTATTGAATACGTTAAACAATAATTTAAAAGTCCGTTTGTTTTATTTTGTACTTGAAATATTCTTATGATAGTTCGATATTAAAATATAAAATATTAAAATTAATTGTGTTAAAAAATTAATAAACGATCTTTTTTTGTTTGTATATTAAAATAAGCAAGTAGATAAAAATGGCAATTGGTTTACGTTGAAATACATTCGCTTATACCTGAATCTACATTGATGATACACGTAGTCACGAATAAAATAAATAATAATAATGATTTTAAAATATGTTTTTCATTTTATTGTCGGAACAATTTTATAATTATGTGTATTAATTGAAAAAATAACTATTTTTCATTTATTTTTTGGTCAAAGTACTTATATTATATTGTGTATATTTTGATAATAATAATTATACAATTTTATTTACCATAAATGATATTAGTTGATTATGTGTATTGTAATTATTCAATTATTTTTATTCATAGTTAATAAACAATGTACGATTCGTTGAATTTAAATATATTATACAATTTAAATTTGAAACAGTCATTATTGACAAATATTCGCTACCTATTGCTAGGCAACAGCTAACACCCTATGCAATAAATATTATCATGTAATAAATATTATAACGTATATTATATTTATGTATACAAACTTCGTTGGTAATGCCGTACTTTATTTTTTTAATTTTTCACGTAAATATAAAACTTTATAAACCTTCTTTGTAGAAATTAACGATTTGAACATTCAACTATAAACGTGTTTAAGTCAAAAAATAATGTTTAATATAATACGTACCTACTTTAATTGCATTTCGTATTATTTCTCGAAATAATATATTGTGTTATTGACACGAATATAATGGAAAAGATAAACTTCCTTAACTAATAACTGGGTTACATTCGGTTTAATATCATATTCTATTATGTTTATCTATTCTATGAACCATAGTCCAATTGTCAGTGTTTTTATTACTAATGTCATGTAAAGGACAAATAAATAGAAAACGTACTTCAATTAACCATCAGCCGTACACTATTTTGAATCTTAGCTTTAAAATGTTATAATTTTACGATATACTACAAAAATATGTTTTTGGAATTTCCTATACATGTTGTTTTTATACCTTTTGTATGAATAAATGATTTGGTTAATAACGTAATATATATATATATTGTAATAAAAAAATCGATTAGGTATAATATCATATTTGTTCGAAATAGTTTTCAATGCGTATGTACATAGCTATAATATATTTATGTTCTTCACAGTATAATAATATATAATTTGTAGCCACAATGTTTATTTACCTTGGTTGTAAAAAAAACGTACATATTTATTATATAGTTTGGCTTTAGATATTATATTATTAATAGTCACAATAATATGATAATTGGTCAAATTTAGTATAAAAACAATTTAATATATTTATCAATAATAACATATCTTAATATTGTCAACGTGAATGCTTTGTTTTTTAATTTTTTTGTCTTCTAGAGACTTCGAACAAATCATGGTATTGAATTTCTCTGAAAAAATCCTATACTATTTAACCAAAGATATTTAATGCAATTTTGTTTGAAAAATGTTTGTCTATTTCATATTACACGAATATAATAATAACGTTTGAAAAATATGTGGTTTATTATGTAATATTATCAAAAACAGCGAACTATAATCATTTTAAAATTAAACCATTAATAAATATTACATACAAAATAATACACAATATAAATTAAGTATGTTTAAAATATAACGTGTTAATATTTCAATTAGTAATATTTTATTAAGGCTCTTAGGACGTGTTGATTTGAATAGTGTTTAACATTTTAGAAAATGTATATATGCTCTAAAAATAATTGTTGTTAAACCATTCTATTCAAATATTATTTGTTTTATTAGACGTTTTTATTATATTTTTTCGTTTCAAAATTAAAATAAATAACTATTATAATTGTTTTTACACATATTTGATATGTACCAATTGAAAGCGGGTAAATTTCGATATTTGTTTTTTTTTTCCGTTCGCGCGATATAGATGAGTCCGACATTACGATCGATATGCCTATACGTGTTACATAATATACTTATGTAATAATACAAATCTGACGTAAGCATATCATATTATGTCTTTAAGGTGTTCGACGATAGTGGCGATGTAATAGAAAACGCACATATCATAATATCGTTATTTACACCCCATAGTCGACCACCGCCATTGCAGCCGTTTATCGATCGACCGTTAACGTTTACGGGAAACGAAAGTTTGCCCGTACACGAGGATAGCTGTTATATATATTTTTTTCAATTTGGCCCAATATAATGAAAAATATTTTTTTTCATACATTTTTTTTCTTTATTAGTTTTTTTTTCTTTATTTGTGTGCGTATTTTTCTTTTGTCCGTTGTGTTATCTAAAATTATTTATTATTACATTTATATTTTAAAGCAATTATCTCCTATTGTTATTTTCGTTATTATTATTATCAATAATATTTTCCGTTAATTTTCTCTAAAATAGCCACGATTCATAATTCATTTAAATTTTCAAACCGTCGATTATCACATATATAGTCAATATTCATCAATAAAGTATAATTATTAGTTGTTTATTAATAACGATTATGAATTCATAGATTTTCTTAGTTTTTCTTCTTCTTATTTTCTTATTTATATAAGATTCATTAAATATTCATTTAACATCTCTATAAAAACGGCCGACACCAATCGTTTCATTCTTGTAGAAATAACACACAACTGTTTTCAATTCTGTTATTGCATATTTAAAATAGGACGTTTATTCGTTACTCACATTAGTGTTGGTATTGTAAGTAATTTAAGAATTCATGATTCATTGTAGTTGATCGATCACATACACAGTGTTCATGAATATTGTTTGTTAACGAACTTAGTCAATTTATTTTGACAAAATATATTGTATAGATTTACATATCATAAAATAGACAAAGAACCTTTTGTATTTTAATAAAATAGTATATGCGAACGTCTTATTTGATAATCGAACAAACAGACTTATAAGTTTTTTCTGTACATTAATGTTTACAAAAGCATTTTTGAAACTCAAGAGTCCAATACACTTAAGTAACCGGATCTGAAATTTCACGTTTAAATTGACCAACTTGCTCTCAAGTCACGTAGCTTTCTTAAAATAACACGTCAAATCATCGTGTTCCTATTACCGTTGTGAGTTTGTATTTTGTTGAAAACACTTCCAATATCACTCTATATACGAATAGTATAAATTTCATTAAAAACAATATTTACTACGACAGATAGTATAACATAATATTCAAATTGAAAATATTTGTAGAAATCTCTTAATCATTTGAACGAAATAGTATTACATATTTAATACGATCGAACGACTCAACAAAATTATCGCGAAAACCAATTCACTTTCATCATAGTCGATCACATTACACTTTCGAAAGTTTAATAAAGGCATCGATGAAGTCCTAAAGGACGTATAAACACATCGCGAAAAGTATAGGTGTGTTACAAATCCGGCGGTTTAATATCCAACTCGTACTATTTTCTATGTGCGCGCGTTCGTGCGCGACCACCAACAAAACGGCTATTTATAGTCAACAAGTCATTCATCACGTTTATCGTCATTGTAAGAGATCCGGACGGTTTTCGGGCGAACAACTCAAGGTCGGGCCCGAGTCGTAATCATCGATTTCATCGGACGACGATTATAATATTATAATATTATAGCTTGGGTCCGGCGAGCTCATCGTGTAACGCGGCATCGACGCGACCGCGGACGGCAGTGAAAAATTTAGCGACGCGTATACGGAAAATGATACCGCGTGCGCACATCATATTATTTCGCGTGTGCCGGGCGTGTGTTAAGATCAGACTTGTGAACTATTCGGATGAAAAATAATCAAACACTTTTTTTGTTATAAATTTTGAATTCTTTTTTTTTTTTTTAACTTACAAATACTTTTCAGGACTAAAAAATACTTTATTAATAATAACGATAATCAAACCGTGTGTGCGCCATACAGTATAATGCCTAACCCCCCACCCTCCCCCTGAACCTCCACCTCCTCGTGCTATCCACCGGCTATTGTTATTAATCCTGGCGGTTATACGAAAAACACGGTTTCCATGACGACGGCTGGTGGCGGCGTTGAAAAGCCAGAAAGGGTAGCGGCGGAGGGCCTCGGCGGCGTGTGCGCGTGCAAATAATAAGCATCCGGCAGAACGTCGGTCGACAGCAGCGGGTCGCGCGCGCACCGTACACTTAAATGACCGTCACGTGATTACGTTATACGACACACATACGTTGACGTTCGCGGCGCCGAAATTCGATATATCGTTACGCGTTTTTAGCCGAAAACTCAACACACACGCGCGCGAACACATATATATCATTTTTTTTTTTTTATTTCGCCGTTTCCTGTGAACCTACAAATCAAGACGTTTTGTTTGTATACGTTAAAAGTACGATTATACCGGTAAATACCAGATTTGGCAAATGTCCGGATTTCGTTACCCGTTGAACTTGGGAAATCCTAGGTCATACATAAAATAATATGGTCGAACTCAAAAGCAGTATCGTGGTTTCAACCAGTGAATTATGGTAAACCTTAGGATGTACAATCAATAACAGCGATCGATGTCCCGTTGTACGTACGATGTCCACCAATCGCAACAATGAAACACGGCTTTAACACTCGTGGACACAATCAGCCGATGTCGGCTCAGCCGTCGACACGAAAGTAGCCTGGAGAGAATACTAGGTGTCAGCCTTCTATTGATTGACAGGTAGCTCGGAAAGACAAAAAAATATTCGGAAATATGTGATTTTCAAACAATAATTCAAAATGTATACACAAAAAAGGCTTAGTAAAAAATCGTATATTAAATAAACGTAAGAACAAAGCAATTATCTTGAATCTTTATTTCGTGAATGAAGCTCCCAGAGAAGAATAATGTTTTCGCATAATTGACTGTAACGCAAAGACATATTTTGTGAATTTTTTCGATATATCGGAAGTTTCTTTCGTTTAGAAAAACGATCGGAGCTTAATGTCAGTACGAAATTTTGTATATTTATATTTTAATAAATTGTAACATTTATCATATTATTTTAGACGTGTGCATAGTCCGAAAAATCAGTCAATAAACTAGATGCTATTGTAATAAACATTATACTATACGTCTTATGATTAACAAAAAACAATAAAAACAATTTACTTGAGTTGATTAAATTTTATTCGCTACGTAAGCTAAATAAGTTTATGTTGAATTATTCAATTTATTTTGAGTCATCCACATTTTTAAGGAGTGCGTATACTGTTCAAACATTTTATATTCAAATTCACTCAGTTTTTATTTTAAAATATCACAATGCATATAATAATTTATTATAAATTTAATAGAAAAAGTAATAAATTTGCCGAGCTTGTACATAAATAATCAAGCAAACATTATTTAGTGGTAAAAAATGAAATAGGTAACCCGGTTGTATACTGAAGTTTAATACATTTATCATTTTATTTCGAATTATTCAATTAATAAATGTAATCAAATAAAATTAAACAGTAGAGTTTAAAAATAAACGAACCAATTCACTGTATCGTAATAGTGTGGTTTCAAAAAATATATTCGTTCAGTAATGTGTTCGTTCACTTGTAAATGAATAAAAATGAATATTACATAAAAACACACGATTATTTCAGTATCGCTTAAAAAAAAAAAAAAAAAACGATGAATCATAGACATTTAAATTTGTATAGACGACGAATGTTGAAATCGTGTTCGTCTAATCTATTTGAACGCAGTATAATATTTAATATTCTACGTCGACTGGTGATTAGATTCCGGGGTAGAATAATTTCACCGTGAAATATAACTCCGTCGAGCATTTTCGATTGATTTAAAGCATGTAGTTTCCGGTCTGCCGGATAGTTTTCAAATAATTTATTAATTTTATCGTCACGGACTCCGTCAAAAGGGTAGTTGTTAATCAACCGATCGATTTCGCCTGCCCAGCCACATAATTTATTCCGCGGGAATTTTAATGATGATAATGTGGGATTAAAAATGAACACTGATGAGTTTGTGGAAATAGAATAAAATACAAAATAAAATGTTTGAAACGTGCAGATTATTCGAAAGATTGGCACTCGCTGCATCTTGCGAATAGAAAATATTCAAACGCGGAGAACTACGATATCGTAAAAAAATGAATGACCTTATTTTTTTTTTTCAATAACCCGGAAGATTTCAAACGGATTTTCAAATTAAATCCAGACGTTTTCAATTGGTCGGAAGGGCGACGGGATCTATGTCGGTATAGATATATGAGTTACCATATCTACTGTGGTGGAATCAATTATCGTTGAAAGGCGAATAACTTAATGTGGCGGAATCCGTGCACTCTCTTATCTCGAGAAAAGAAAAAGGGTCTGACTGAATAAATAGAACCCCATTTCCGAACGCGATATAAAGAAAACGTTTATGAAAATATATAATAATACAATAGTAGTCCGCGAAGAGTAATCACAGACGTATTCTGAATATTTTCGTTGATTATAAATAATGTTACAGCCGCCGCAGTGCCCGATCCCGCAGTCGAATAATTCGTGTTATTTGAAATCTGCGTTATTTCAAAACTCAACTTTTTTGATGTTTACAAAATATAATTTATACCGCGGTGACAACATTATCTCCAGACGTTTAAACGATCGGTGATTTCTCAAGATTTGATTCAAAGGTTTCCAATGTTTTTGTTTTTAAATATCAAATTTGTTTTGTAGTTTTTGTTGTATTTACTGTAATATGAATATCGTGTTTAAGCCATTTAAAAAAATCGATGTATTTTTTTGTTTTAAACGGTTTGTTGTTGAAAAAACAGTATCGATACTTTGATGTCAAAAACAACAGTGTATTAATAACGATCGGTATTTTTATATATTATACTATGGAATATTTTATTTGTTTAAAAACTTTTTCATAATTATTTGTGTATATATATTATATACAATTGTTATACATATTTTAAATGATAAAATATTATTTATAAAACGAATTTTTATACTCATAGAGAAATATCGCAATATATATATATATATATATATATACTATGAGTCCTTTTATTTCGATAAATTAATTTACAAGTTTAAACGATGGAATATACTTTTGCGTGAGTTCATGCTTAAAAAAATAATAATTATATACTGGTGTCTTAAAACTCTATCGATTCATAAATTCCAAACGATTTGAAAATATTAAAACAGACACACCATAATTATATATATATAGTATTTCTAATCGTTTACACAATATAATAATTATAATAATGATACGAGTATGCTTGGTCGCGTTGTAATGCACACGGGACACCGAATGATTCGTTTGC
This sequence comes from Schlechtendalia chinensis, assembly GCA_019022885.1. Taxonomy (NCBI): domain Eukaryota; kingdom Metazoa; phylum Arthropoda; class Insecta; order Hemiptera; family Aphididae; genus Schlechtendalia; species Schlechtendalia chinensis. The sequence continues at coordinate 3,399,342 of CM032350.1, read as the reverse complement.
ACTACGATATATCGTCCTTGATTCGTTTGTAAACTCGACCGATTCATCTTATACTGTTTTACGTTTAAATTGAAAACAAAAACGTTTTCACTACACGATGCGTTCTAAATAACAGTGATAGCAACTGGAATACAGACCGGAACGTTGCCACGTTCGAGCATTGCGGGGATACGAGAACGGCGAGAATTTACATAAATAATTCCGCGTAGACGTGAATATAGGTTTCGCGTGCGTTCCCGGAAATACGCATTATACGCGCCGAAACAATTCGTGTACAATAAAATAAACACAATGTCAACGTCGTTTTGTGTTGTGAGTGAGTGAAACTAAGTACGTCACAAATCACATTAAACTCTAATTCGTTACACCTCAAACTTTTAGACGTTTTTGACATTCGACTCGAGGCAATAAAACCTTGTTTGATTTTAGAATTCTTACAGCGTTATCTATCGAAAATGTTTTGGTTGAAAGTGGTAATACAAACGACCCGAGATGGGAATGGGTTAAGAAAAACCTCTTGATTTTTTAATATTTTATGATATAATAAATAATGAAGGCTATTTTTCTATGTTTTTTTCATATTTATTTTCATGGTGTTAAAATTTTCCAAACTTTTTTATTTCTCAATCAGAAGTTGGAATTTGTACAATTTCTTAACTTGTTGTAGTAATTTGAATATAATTATTTAAATAGCAAGGTTCTTTTAGTTTTCGAAAGGAAAACTAGTTAAAAGTCGTAGACGGAAGACTTTACTAGAGTAAGATACTAGGCGGGCTTATTGGGTGTTATCCACCATATCGGTGACTATGGCAAGACTATCAAGGGAGGCGTAGACGATCTTCTAGAAGAGTGGTGCTCAATATTTTTAAAGCTGACACCCCTCCCCCCCACTCTTGAGATGCAAAATATTTTTCAACGCCCCTCCCTTAAAATGAAAATAATATACTTGAAAAGTGTATAATTAAATAATAAATATAAAATAAGTGTATAATTGATACTTTTTGAAACACTTGTGTTAATCAGTGGGATTGTTATACTTGATACTTCCGAGCCGATTTTTTACGTTAGGTTCAATGCTTGTGAGACGAAGGCACAAATTATCTCTTTTAACGATATGCTTACCACCACCCTACCACCCAAAACAAGTTCACCGTCCCTCAGCACTTCTTCATCGCCCACCGGGGGCCATATCGCTACCGTTGAGAATCACTGTTCTAGAAGATTCTGCGAAATGGCAAAAGATGGCTAAACTTAAGATAAAAATATGTTTGGTATTTAGTAGAATTTAACTCATAGTTCATAATATAGACCAAAAAACTAAAACAATTCTGATCAATTTTTAAAATTAAGTCAATTATGTTTTTAATGATTGTTTTATAATAATAAATGATTTTAATTGTTGTAAACATGTCGGTGCGGATCTAACGTTATGCAAGAAGGATTTGTTCGAGCTGACATGTGCAGTTACAGCAAAATGTTATATTATTCTTATAATTATAGTCTTGACCTTAGTAACATTTATCAAAATAATTGTCTGGATTAAACGATGTTTTAGAATTGCTAAAAACTCTCTCGGTTACAACAATGAATTGTGTTCGTGTAACACGTGACATTGTTTAATCATTAAAATTTGAATAATCAACACCTTTTAACGCGATTGAAATCAAATTAACTTACTGTGCAATGTGTCAGCTCTGAACGCCACGGAACTGTATCAGATTGTTAGAAACACCGTGTTGGGATCCAAATAGTATTCATTTCGATTGGCAACAATAATATCCAATTTGCGTTCCGGCTTTACGCGAAAATAAATTTTATTTCAAAATCGCACTTGAGCTGTCAGGCTGTTTACGTTGTGAGTATTATTATTATAATACATATATAATACAAACATATTATTATACAATAATATGACAAATCGAGTGACAGTTCTTTCGCAATTATTTTTATACGATTTGACGCTGGAAATAATATTACAAACGTTTGAATTCCTATTGGCATCGTCGAACGAACGATTAAATACAACGATAATCAAACAATCTTCTAAAAACGGTAATTTCCATATTTATTTTTATTTTTTTGTCACAAGTTAATTAAAAATAACTATTACATCGAAATTACGATTTTACTGTCGGAATCGAAGTGTAACACATTTGTTAGTCATAATTTACAATATGTTAACGAAATCGGATTAATCGATAAGTTAGAGAGAAAAATAATAATAATCGAACCGACGAGTTGGTATTTCTTTTTGCGACGTTTATAATTTACTTGGAAACCTCTTTATAAATATTATAGTACGTGCGTAAGCGCGCGTACAATATTACATCAGAAAAGCGCTGTTTTGGTAATAACACACCTGTCTGCTCTTCGCGTTTGTTATACGATTTTATGCACTAACATAAGGTAATTGTATTGAGTTCAACGAAACAATCACGAATCGTATGTATGTTAATACTCTATCGTTATGCAAAAAGTACTCATGAATGTAATGTTATCTTAATAATTACATTGTTCAATGTAATTATTAAGATAATAAAGGTAATCAAGTGTGTTTCGGCAGAAAGTTGTACATTCCTTCAAGATCGCTTTATTTTATTATGTATGTATGTATTATTATAACCGGTATGCTCTAGTGGCAGATTGGATTAATATAGTTTTGAAAAGAAATTATTTATAAATATTTAAATACTCGGAAAAAACTATTTCAAAGATAATTTGTATTCTAATACTTCATGAAATGTGTTCATAAATTATTTTGAACTGATTAATTACAGAATATATGTTACGTATATTCTATTAAATTGCATTGTTTTATCCAATATAAACAGTATCTGTAATTGTCTTAATATATAATCGTTTTTTCTTACTGAGATGGTGTGGATTTGTGATAAAATTTCCTATGTTCGACTATTTAATAAATAGCCGGGACCCAAAACAATTACTTAGATACATTTGCACAAATAATCAACTTTAAGTTAACAGGTTAAGCGGGAAAAAATTATAAAACAACAATTTATTAAGTCAAAAGTTAGTTTTTGAAAAAATGAATGCGTAAATCAACTTAATTTGAATATTTAGGTATTTAATGTTCACATGTAATAATACAATTTGCATTTAGATAAAGTATCTTCCGGCTTAAATATCACCGTTTTATCGTAATAATTATCATATTGAGGACTGGAATAACACTGGATACTTCAATATATGATGGAAATATTCTTACATTAGTTCTTTGTAATATTAAACAGATACTTAAATGTATTCTCAATTTGATTACAAACTAATTTCGATTTGGTCATAATTATTTTTCATCTTTTGAAATTTTTTTACAAAGAATTCAATGTAAAAACTTTGTAACATTTTTAAAATTGAAAAAACTTTATCTCGAATTGTCTAACGTGGTTTAAATAAAATGTATGAGTTGTATTCAACGTACAAGCTTATAAATTTAAAAAAAATTTCGTCGGTTTTTTCAACAAACTTTTTAGTAGCTAATCGTCTCAAAATTTACGGTGCAAACTTCACGCAACAAATAACACAATATTGTTGAATATAAACGACTAAAAAGAAATATTCGTAAAAACACGGCATGCACCTCTCTAGCAATTCATGATCATGCTCCGGAGACCCAGTCGAACAAACAGCTAATTTATGCGAACAGGTACCAGTAGAAACACAACACCGGGTGGGCGGCATTTACAAGACTGCCGAGCTAGCGCCTATTTCATCGTATGCCGCTTTGCTGATCTGATTACACGGCATGATCGAAACGAACGGAAATACTATCACTGCAACAGACATCATTCTGACCACGTATTCATATTTCTCGTCTTGAACTTGATACAAGAAATATAATAATTACATATTCTACATTATATAAAGTGTTTTATGACGCTTACTTTTTTATCTCATTTATAGCGCATTTTTAATTTCTGTTTTGGTCATTATTCTAAGTGCTTGAATAGGCATTACGTATTACACGAAAATCGTTCAAATTACGCAAAATTCAATCTTTAAACACGTGTTAGTCGACCATATTTTATAGACACCCGATGATTTTAACGTCTAGTATTGACGACCAAGTTGAGTGTAAAAATTCTATCGTACAATTTATAAAGTATTATCATTTAACGGTGAACGAATGGAAACGTTTCGAGAGAAAGTAAATGTTATATTAAAAATACATTAAATTATTATTTTCTCTAGTAGTTTATTTTCATAAATAAATAAATAAATAAATAAATATAATTAAATTTCAAATTAGTAAATAATTGTGTTGAAAATTTAAATACAGTTTTTAATTTAATTAGACTCGAAAGAATATACGGTAATTAAAAGTGGCTGTTTGTTTTTGTTTTGGAAATTTTTTTATTTAATAATAAAGTTTCTATTTTAAGTTTTATTTTACAGTCTGTTTATTTATAAGTTTTTAAATTGAATTGTTACAGTATAGGGATATAATTAAAATAGATAAAAATGCAAACTAATAATTTAATTTTTTTAATGTTATCACATTGTTACTTGAAAGTATATATTCTTGTCGTATATTTTAGTTATGACCCTAGACGTAGTCCGTATCGTATTGAAATTTGTTTATATTTCAAAATACAGTGTGAATATGTATGTACGCAGGGAAATCACTTTAACCAACTCTGTTCGTTTCACCGGATCGGTCGTATAACAAATACACGCGCACAGTGTACTGAACACATCGACGACAGACGTTTTTGCAAAACGTCCATCAAAACGTGGAATATAAAATGTACACGAATGTGCGCGCGTGCGTTTATATATACAAACTAAAAAGATGTCGCCGACAACGCCGGAATCTGCACTTAAAAAAAAATAAATAAAAATAAAAATAAACAACCCGTTCGCGTGTGCTATTTTGTTCGGGCTGCTTCGCGGGGTAGATGATTCCGAATGCAGGAAACCTACACACGGTCGGCCGTGAGAATAAATCAATATAATCGAAAAACGACACGCAAACGCATTTGATCGTCGCGTGTATCACGTCACGTATTCCGATCGGTCACGTAGTTTGTCAAACGACATCGCACTTTGTCCGTTCACACGTATGGTAACAACAACGCCGTTATATTCCGTTGATCTTTTCTCCTTCTACTGATTTTCCCTTTTTATCGATATCGGAATTTAGTAAAACAGTTTTAAAGCAGAGCCGTTGTTCTCGCCTTTTGTTAAAAAAACATTTTTTTTTTCTCTCTCGTTGAAATGCCGAATAAATATTACAAGTAAATTAATGTTATTTCCGTCCTTTCGAGATTTTTTTTCCCGATCCGTCTTTACCGGCCTGCTCGTGTTTTTATACGGCATCCCGAAATGTGATTTAGGCAACGCTTTAAGTACAGTCAGAACCCACCACCGGTTTGTGGGGTGGAAATCCGGATGTCACGTGGCGTGACCCGTATGTCGCCATGATTTATGATTCGGAACGGACGCGGGAAAACTCTCTTAGCCCGTTAGTCGTCCCGTCACTTCTTGAATTTACCGAATTTGCTAATATTACCTATATATTATAATATGGATAACGTTCGATGGCCGAGGCCACTGTCATCATATATCATATCGTTATAGCGTTATACACACACACACACACACACACACACACACACACAAACACGCACGTATACACACATAACGGTACTTTAGCTGTTGGAATTGCGTTTTGAGCGTGCACGTTGGTCGTCGACGGAAGGGGACTCGTTCGATAAAATGCCTTAAACCTATATTAAACGCATTTTAAATATTATTATATAACTTGTGATCATAAAAACGATTTATGAATAAACTATTTGTTCTAATAAATCATTTATTCGCCCTATCGCGTTTAAAATGTCTAAAGTTTCGAAGTTCATTTTTTTATTACTATTATTATTATAACGAGTCGAAGGATATGTTAAAAGGTATAATTATGTGATGAATTTATTGATGAAATAAACATGAGAAAGCCATGAAGTATTTTTAACTTTTTAATGGGTTAAAAATTACGGTCAGAACGAACAGTGGTCTCGCGCGGACTGGTCGTATTGTACTATTGGTATTTAGATTCGCAAACAAAGCAAAAACTTCGAGAAACGATTCCGATTTCCAATTCGACTTCAACTATCCGAAAAAATATGGACGAAACGCTTTTTAAAATTGCTGTTGAACGTTTCGTCTCAAGTTTTCCTGCACTTTGACGATTATGTGACCTTTGCGAAGAAAATGTCACGCTCGACGACGACGACGACGAGTTTCGCGCGAGAAGTTCCTGTGGCGACAGTTCGTCGTTTAAAGTCATACGACACTGTATTATAAGTGCGCCGCGCAGTCCCTCGAGTCGAATCCATTAACGTCCGTAATTCTGCAATAATTATCATTTTGGGAATTGTACTCCTTGCCATACTGTATATAACAGATATGAACGACCGGAACCTCGTGAGTTGCTTGTGGGTCTTTTTATAATCTCATGTATATTGCGAATATTATTCAAAGACGCAAAACATTTTTTACTAACAGAAATAAAAATTCTTCAATTAAATAACCTATTGTTAATTCATATTTTGTTACATATCTGGTAATGAATATTACTGAGAATTCAATACGTTAAAACGAGTTTAAAAATACGTTTAAAATCCCGAAAAGTCCAGTAACTTTTTAAAAAATTCACTTAAGTTCAAGAATAGCTTAAAACCAAACATGTCTTATTGAATAGCTAAATAATTTATTAAAATATTTTGCATTTTATGTCGAAAAATATTGATGCTAGTTTCTTCAACTTGCTGATAAATTACCTATAATTACGAGTATACAGCCAATGTAAAATATTTCAAAAGACTATATAGTCGGTACATATTATTACATATTAAAACAGAGCGGGCGTGTGTTTTGACGACCGCTAGTCGCATAAAAACTGCTAGACTGATTTTGACGGGACTCATAACAAATGATTCGGCCTTCCGCATGGTCCAGGACAAACTATTTCGTGTTCGTTGAAAAACCCAATTGAATCGATCCGTTTTAGTTGGCCGAATAATTCTGCGAAAACAATAAAAAATCCATGTGAACATAGTCTTTTTTTTGCTGTAAAACTGTGTTGACCCGATAAATAATAAGTATTCTTTTTTATTCGGAAAACAAAGTATACAAACAAAAGGTACTTGAATGTGTTTGAAAATGTTCGTATAAAAAAAATATAATATTTTCGTAAAAACAAGATGACATTGTTTTTATTCCATAATTCTGGAATATCTTATGGGAATTATGAGGGACACATTTTTATTACGATCAAGTGTTGTATAGAAATGTCAAAAACGAAAATCTTCGTGCGTTTCAAAACGTGAGTCGAATATGCGAACGTGGACAATTATTAACGAACTGGTATCAAAATTGACTTGCAACATCACTTAAAATGTACCTGAAGTAGAATTCAAAAATATTTATTTCAATACTATAAATGTATGTAATCATATTTTATGTTGTTACTTATAAATAAATATATTTATAACGTTAAATTTTACTATGTCTACTTCAATGAGAATTTTTAATAACAATCTTATTTGATTTATTACAACACAACTGACTCACACAGAATGCATTAATAAATAAATAAATATATATATATATATATTATTTTTTCTACAGAATATCAGTTATAATATTTTGATTGAATACGAGTTTCCGTTATTTGAAACAAAAATGGATACATTTCATCGGCAAAAAAACTCGCTTTCTCGCGATCAGTTTTTCGTCACGTGTTTAAATTATATTCATATGTTTTAAAATTATATTGCGAAGGTATTAAAAAATAAATAAATAAATGCTTATGTTGTTACAAGCGTTTGTTTTCCATCGATAAAACGTAAATACGTAAACCATACACACAAAATAATCGAACAAGAAGAATATGGACGAAAAGGATTTCATTTTTAACGTGCGCACGAACGGCTGTATTGTGTCGGTAACGCTTGTGATATTATCGTTTCGTTCGTTTTAACTGCGATGCGATCGACGATCCAAAATCCGTTTAGCGGTTCTCTCGGGTTTTCAATTGTCAAGATTTGCCATCATACATGTATGGAGTTCGGTTAAGTTCCCAGACGTCGTCCGTTCCCAGCGAACGCTATCCGTCCGTCGTGTCTGACGCGCGTTTTTCGGACCGACGGCGACGAGTACACAACGCGCGCGGCATTACCGGTGCTAATCGTATTACACAGGTACGCGTATCCAGCCATCTATATATATATATATATTGTTTGCTTTTTGTATTTTCCTTGTCGCGTCCCCAGAGGGATTTGCAAACGTCATTTCCGAAAGGCTTGGTCGCAGTCGTCATCGTCGTGGTTGCGTATGTTTCCGTTCGTCCGCCAACGGCTCGCGTTAGTGTTTTTCACTCGAGAATTTCACAACAAATAAGTAAAAGAAAGTGTGATCGACGGCGCGTGTATAGTGTGAACAAGTAAAAGTATAAATCGCTTACTGTTAAATTTTAATTTCGTTTGTGTACGACCTACATATATTTTTTTTCCGAGTTTTCTAATATATATATATATATATTTTATTATGTGATGAAACAGCACACGTACGGAAAACACTCGAACGAATTCCCGAAAAGCGTGCACAACACTAGCCGAGTTCACGCGAACGCGTTACCGTTAAACGACCCAAGTTATATAAACATTATATATAATCGTATTAACAAATGTTAACTTTTCGTTTGTAACATTATTTTTGTAACATATTGTTCTAGCGCTGTAAAATAGTAGTTTACAACGTATACGAGTCTCTGAAGACACATTGAACACATAAATATCTATATAATACCGGTTGTTACTACATTGTTAAGGATTTTTCTTGAAAACGGATTATTTTTTCTATATTTCCTTCGACTTGCCCATTATAGCTGTTTACCAAATTCAATAATAAATTTCTCAAAGTTTTAGATACAAATCGACTAACTTAATTTGCAATTTATATTCGACGCATTATTATGCACGCTATTGCACGCTACTATTAGTATCGAAACTATACATGTATTGTTTCGAGGGGGACAACACATTTTTTACCATTCTATTCAGTAGTTTATACTCTAACTCGTTAAGTCAATAACTAATTTTCCCGAAAGGATAGTATAATTATTTTCATTTGATAAAACTGTGTTAATGATACCAATTGACCATTACCAAGAATGAAATTTTAATTAGCTACTGTGCTTTTTTCTCATCTTCAAAACAATTTAAATTCAAGAACGAAACAGGTATTAGTTACGCTAAAGTGATTTTCATATTGTTTATCATATCCAATTAAAAAAATGAAACATTGATACTTATTGCTGTATTGATCAGAAATTATTTATCGAATATAATAGTTTTATCCGCAGTGGATCATAGTGGTTATTAATATTAATATCGGTAATCATAATATGATAATGATTTGTATTATAATTCAGTGATAACGATCGATGTCTTGTTTTTCAAATAAAAATTCTTTATAAGCTATAGTATTGTTATTTGTTAATATTTCCAATTATTTAGAGTTTAAATGAAGTTCCATAGCAATATCACTATAATAGTATAATAATAATAATAATAATAATAATACAATAAGTAGTAAAAACATCAAGTTTGAATTTTGTTTCGCGTTGTATTGTCAACTAAATATTGATTGAATTTAAAAATCATTCTTCTGAAAAAAATAAATTTTTGAGTCTTTAACTGAATGATCGATATAGTTATTATTGATAAATAAAGTGTTCGATGAATGGGTGTTTTATCATGTAGAGTTGCGCTGGGTACTATATAATTTTGTGATGTACTCATCGACTGCGAATCAGTGATCGGCATAAATCTAATAGAAAAAAAGAAATTATTTTAATATCTACTCGCATAGTCTCTGCCCATGAAAATATGTGTAACAATATTCGTATTTCAATTTATTCCGACCCGCGCATTTCCCTGCGCTATAGTAATTATATACACCTCACTGTCCGGTAATTCGCATAACTCGTTTTGCATTTTAGCGCATAATCGCTTCTATGCTAGTAGACGTAATTATTATTTTCCGGGAGTTACGAAAACACGATTCCGCATCAATCGAATTAGCGCAAACGAGGCGAACGAGACGCATTATTCGACCGTCGAAGATTCGGTATTGCCTTCATTATTTCGTGTCGCGTTTACATCGGTTTTCAATAAAAAAGAATATACGATAACCAACCGAGTTGCAGTGAACCAGACTACTCATCTCCGCAGTGATCACTCGTTAACACACGTCATAATAATATGTTCTTCCCCGTTTCCATGCATTATGCATGGACGTTTTATCTGTGGATTTTTATCGCTGTTTTCGTCTTGAAATTGGTTTATTTATTTGGTATTATAAGCGTCCGACAAGCCGTCAACCCTACCGCGTTTTGGTGTGTATATGTATTTTTTTCTTTGAAATCTTGATTGTCGTAACTTGTTTCAACCTTTGTTGCTTTTTTCTATGATTTCCAGCGTATTCTCGGATTATATTGTGTAATTGTGTGCCATCAATAGATATTATTTTTTCAAAAAATGTAATGGGTTTTCGTATAGGTATAAATTTGATGTGAAACCATACGTTTTAAAATTTGTTTTCGTGTTTTTTAAGGACGAAACTAACATTTTAAGTAGAGTGAGACAGTTCGTTGATAAACATAATTGACTGTAATTCATTTGTAACTTAATCGTAGAGGTTATTTCTTTATGCGAGTTTTATATTTAGTAGATTTTCGACGCATTCAATATAAAGTTTCGTACTTAAATACATTAATAAGATCAAATAATATAGTTGTTATTTATTAAATTTTGAACATCAAAGAGCTGTATTTATTTTGTTGTGATAATTACGGGTTTCAGTTTAAGAACACAAGATTTTAAGAAAAACATTTTACTCATAATGTTTAATTTTGTAAGTTCTAACATTAAATAATTTAATGTTTATGTAGCGTCAATATTAAATACAGAAAACTTGAAAACTAAAAACTTTAAATTTACTAACGTAAATATAATATAAAATGAAACAAAACAAATTTCATCTTAATTTTATTATTTTATAATTTTGAATGACATTTTGTAGTTTTAATAGTTTGTAAATGTAAATTTGTCTTTAAAAAAAATAATTTTAATCAAATTAAAAAAGTTTGATGATAATTATAAAATTTCATTTAATTGAGTTTTGTTATCTGTTAACTATATTCATATTTATCTTAAATGTCGAAAACCCTGTAAAAACATATATTTTTGAGGATAATATTTTACAAAAAATATATTTAATTTTTAACATATTTTAATTTTATATAATGTAATTTACATTTGGTATTTATGTATATACAGTCAAGTCTCGATCAAATGAATCTATCACTATGTACTATTGTGCTGTAAAATAATCGATAGTTGTGTTTTTTTTTTTTTTTGTTATTTTTAGTTTATTTTGCGTAATTCTTAATTGTAATTTTGCATTATTTGTTATGTCTCTTAAACGTAAATTGATTACATTAACAATTGCTGCAAAAGTAAACATAATAAGTGAGGTGACTAAAAGTGGTAAACATAAAAATAAAATTGCCAAACAATTTAATATTCCACCAAGTAAACTTTTAACCATACATAAAAACAAAGGCGATATTTTACGAAAGTACGAAACTAATAAAGGTAATAATAATAGCTAACTCGAATTTGTTCGTATTTTTTAAAAAAATTCAAGTTATGTAACTTGAAAAATACACAAGTCGAATTAATTTTTACCTCCTTTAAAATTCGAGTTATCGAGACTCAACTGTATATACTTGAATGATGATATTTTCCAAATAAAACGTATATGGTTTTTTTCTATACCATTATCTAAATAATAGTTTAGTCGTAAAACCAAAATTCTGCTGATTTTAATAGCCAATAACTTATTTTTGAAAATATACGTTAATTGGAATAAGCAATTATTGAAAATATCATATTTTAGTGACCTTATTAAGCAAAATATATACAGTTTGCAATAAAATAAAAGAAGATACGTGAAGTGGTTATACACACGTCTTATTCATGTTATGGGCACTAACTTTCAGAGTTTGTTAGTTATCAGTATCGTATATATTTTTATTACATGTGTTAAACCAAGAAATGGAACAGGTGTCCTGAAAAATATAAATTTATTTCCTTTACCTAGTTATATTTTATTTTTTCTGGACGGAATAGCACAGTGGATTATTATTTTGTTAATAGCATAAAAATATATATTTATGAAACAATGTTTTTTTTTAATAAACTTCAGATTTTCAAGACTTTTGTGGTTTTGTGGTAGTTGCAATAGTCTAGTGATTACCTGAAATGGGTTTCCGTTCGTTATATATTCGACCAAAACGAGGAAAATATAATTTTCTAATAAAAATAATATAATGTTCTAAAAAAAGTATTAGAGATTTCAAAAATATGTTCTAAAACTGCAATTTAAATGAAACGATTAGAAAACATACTTAAACAAAAGCATAACGATTAAAACAATGATTTTCTTGTACATTTCTGAAAATTACACTTATGTGACAATTATGTCATGATTGACATAACTTTATTGAAACTTGGTAGCAGAATAGTTTTTTCAACTTATAAAATTGCGACTAATTCATATCACATTGAAAATTGTAAGAAAGAACCCAGAACACAAGTTATAATGAAAATGGATTTAATTACAATTATATATTTTAAGCTTTTAATAATACAGTTACGTTTCTTGATGTCCGTGAGATTACAAGTCATGAAGTTGTAAAATCAAATAAAAAATATAATTCAATTGCCTTCAGTTCAAATAACTCTAATAAAAATTGTTTTTTAAAACATAGTAGAAATTGCTGAATCTCTGTTAGTAGTTGATCAATTTTGATACAACATAGTAATAACAAAAGTGATTTTCGATTTGGTGTCAAGTGAAATTTAATTTTATTGTAACTAATGCCGAAACGGCAATGATGTTGGGTTTCTTATATGCTATATCAACGTGTTTATGAGCGATTTTTGTGAATATTTAAGAATTTGTGGCGAAAATAAATTTACTAGTATAAACATGTTTTATTGAGTAAAAGTTATAAGAGTTCTTTCATATGTGCTAGAAAACATTTCGCCATAGATTCACATTACGTAGTCAAGAAAGACACACCAGATAAACTCGTATGAGTAATAATGTTTAAAACCCATTACGTATAGTGGCGCTTTGACGGAAGCACAAGAAGACGCAATGTGTGAAATTTTTATTTTATCCAATGCTAGGGATGGCAATTATTGATTATCCATGTATGATCTCTAAGAGGAGAAAACTTCATTTTAGTGGTCTGAGATCATACAAAACCTTAAAATATGTAAGGTTTTTAATATTAAAATATATTTTATACTTCTCAGTGTTCACATACATTATTTAAGTGTTTTAATAATTTTTTAAAATATTCAAGTTAGCCATTTATCATAGAACACCCTATTCAATGCTTGCCTAAAAATATCCTGTACTCGACGTATAAAAAATGATACATACTATAATATCATATTTTGGTCTTTCTAACTTATCTCTATGTTTGGATATTAATGAGTTGATAAGTTAAAAAGTTAAAATTAACTTAACGGTCTACTCTTGGCTTGAGATTAAATTATTTGTAATTTAACTTTTCCCTCCGCAACAATGTGAACTTAACGTATTGATTTTGGATCAATTGATGTAGTTTTGAATTTTCATTGCAGATGAATTAATTTGTCGAAATATTTTACCTTAACACATTTGATACATACTGCATATTTTAAGCAGTTTGTTGTTTTATTTGTTATCGTTACGACTCCACATGTTCATTGCATAGACGACACACTAACGCGTGAGTGTAATAGATAAAAATGATTTTGGACCGAGGGAAGAAAAAAAATAACTCTTACGCACATTCAAACGATAAGATTGGCGCACCTAATTTATTAGTTGAAGCATATAAATCATCTACAATAAGTCACGTTGACGACGTCACAATATTGTAAAGATACATATTTTAAATGAATTTGAACGTAATTTTTGTCTCTTTGCTTTTGAAGTTAAATGTTTTCACAGTAAATATTATTACAGTGTGCCACCAGTATACGTCATAGTTCATCAAAAATGTTTTGAAATCATTAATAATGTTAATATTTACAATATTAAATACCTATTTACATTTGAAAATGATATTCGAAATCAAATACGAATGATCAAAGTCGTTCGGTTGGATGAATATTTTTATGTACACGTGTAAACGCAGATAACAAATCATTACTGAAGTCAGTTTTGATTTCAAATGTTTGATTATCGGCTATTTACTTCCCACAGTAGTTATAATAATCATCAATAATAAGGGGAACCCGTTTAAATATCATCCGGTTGTGAAATGATGGAGTGAGCGTTCCGTGAAAAGTTATATTTACTTTACTATAATTTCTACACAAATGCAATAATGCTTAACTATCAGAACTCGCAACAGATAATTATGAAAACTAGCATCATAATTTGAAATTTATGTGAAAATTAATATTACATAATAAATTGTATTAATATTTTATAAACATTATTGTTAACCATGACCAGAAATAATATACACTAACAAATATTTTTTATTATATTTGTATATTTAATTAATTTTTTTATAGTTTCATATTATTTTGTCATTTGCAATGTACGTATATTTTAAGGTTATATTTGTTTTTAAATTTTTTTTACGTTTCGAATAACAAATAAACAGCTCAAACCGGGTTCTTATTATTAATTAACATAACAGTTAATACACATTTTGTTAAATTCAATAATATATGGATTATTCAGACAAATGTATAATTACTACTGATCATGCATTTCTCACGAGAATGCAAAGTTATATTTTAATATGAATACGATTACAGCTCGAACAACCAATTGACTAGATTTGTATATTATTATCATTTAGAGTAGCGTGGATGTTTTATATGAACATAAGTAAACCAATGATGTTCGTGTTTCTTCATTCTTGATCAAATTGCTACTCTGTGCGAAGAATTTATCGATGGTTATCACACAAAGAAGATTTATTTGTGGTGTTCTCTCGAGACATATTTTTAGTGCCCAATGGTTTTTTTTTCGAAGACAAACATATTCCCTTAACCTTCACCCAAATATTATTGTCTAAGATTATTATAGAGTCTATTTTTTCGTAGGTTTCAATTTTTTTTTTTTATATATATCGTTTCAATGTCACTGTAAACAACAGTTTTTCAGGAACTCTAAAGGCGTTTGCATATCTCATCGCAATGGATAAATCATATAATACGATAACGTGTAGTAATTATTATTCATAAATTCATCGTTTTATTTTACTATAATTATTATTAAATTTCGTCATAACAATATGCATTTTACATTCCAGATGACTAACCAACCACATCGTCCGTAAGACCATAACCAAACATTGAACACACACACACTGTTACGGACCTTTAAGTTATATAATACGTATTAGTTAAATTAGCAAAGTTTCGTGAAATTAGGCACACTATAATTTCGGATCAGCGGTATTTTCCACAATACCGTTAGATCTATGTCAAAACGTATGCGCACAGTTTCAAATAAAAAATCGTTAACAATATCGATATCTGAATAAAAATAAAAATTTCTTATTTTTCGCAGTGTAGTAATTGGTTTCAGGATAATTATTTATTATAATTTATCATTTTTCAAAATCAGTTGATTGACATTTTTACACAATTGAAATTTAAAGAAATTAAAGAAATATGGCCATAAAATAATAAAATTTATTTGTCGTTTAATAAATTAAAAATATTATTAGCACTAAAATCAAAGTATATCATTTCTTGACAAATTATTTTATTGTGTTATGATACAAAATTACATCATTTAAAATATTTATTAGTGTTCCTAATTTTATCATACATTGGAAATAAAAATAATAACCTAGTCCCAATAATCCACGCGCCGGAACTCTCTGTTCACTATTTCGTTTGATTGTAATTATTCACTCGTATTTTTTTAATATGTATCCAATATATCCACATATAACTCGTATCCAAGTCGGATAGTTACCTGAATGACAAATGACACGTGAAATCAACCTTGAAGGTACACATAAACAATGTGATATAGTGTTAGAGCGCCCTTCGGACACTTAATGTTCCCACGGGACAATTTAAACGCAAGTCGTATTTCGTGTAAAAACATACAACGAACATTTTGTTGGACGAAAACGAAAGTCAATGACGAGAACCATTCGCGTTCCGATCGATCCGATGGTTATTGTTTTTTTTTCTTTAAAATCACTGTGACGAGTCGAAAGGGCTTTACTTTTCTATGTATATATTGTCTACTAACAAGATGGGACTGGGAAACACTAAACCATGTCGGTCACCTTGATGAAATATACCTAGTCCTTTAATTTTCTGGAGAAGAAAATATATTTGATGTTTTTACATAAACATCAATCTAAATCAATAAAATAATTAATAATATAATAATAATTAATGAATAAAAATATATAATTATTTTATTATATTATATTATTATAATAATTATTATTATGGTGTACGGCGTTTATTTCTAGTTTCTGTTATGTTGAAATTTAGTAAGTCTATAATGATGATAATTATGAAAAAGATTCCTATTTGCGTACTCGGGACATCCAAAATGTTATAATGTTTACAAGATATTCCAAAAAAGGTTTGAATATTTATATTACAATTTTTGGGTCTAAAATTATTTTAATAATCCAATTCTGCGTCAAGTTATTATGATGATCATGAATAATATATTCATAAATACAGATGTTTGACGTTATATATTATTATTGAAAATACAATGACATTATATAATCTAATACTACGTATTATAAACGAACGTTATTCGAAGTAGTTTTTAACTTTTTCAATCATTACACGAATACCGGGTTTTCGCTGTGTGTCCTCATGTGCTTTGTCAAATTGTCACTATTCGAAGGTTTGCATACAATCTTCACACGAGTACGAGTTTTCTTCATTGTGTGTTTTCTCGTTGTTCGTTTTCGACCGAACTTTTTCGAGTTCGCTTCATACAAGTACATATCTTAGTAATATTCAATTCAGTTTAAAACCTACAATTTTCCCATGTCTATTAAAAGGTCATGTGAATCATTCAATGTTTTTTTTTTCATGCATTCTTTCAACATTAAGATTCACAACAATAGTAGAAATCGCATTTGTTTATTTCATCGTAGACACTACTGATGGTGTCATGTGTTATGTCAAGTATAATATAGTCACATATTTCTTTACATATTGTTTTTGATATATTTAATATTAATATTTATATAATCATAAAAAAATAAAAAATAAAAGAAGACTATTTTTTCAAATCCAAATGAATGGTATAACAAGCATTTGCATTGAAACAAAAAATGAAGTAAAAGTAATAATAAATATAAAGTAAAGCTGATACCTAAAATTCGCTAATACTTAGACCGGTCTAATGGAAAATTTCTCGTTTAATGCTAACCTGTCTTTGTCTATTTAAACAGTGATGCGTTTTTGGCCATTTTCAGATTCCATTATCATCTGGAATAAATCAAAGGCGTTTAAATGTGTGAGAATATTTTGAAAAAGTTTCATTAAAATTAAAATTCAAGCGAAAAACTATAGATTTAAAAGAAGTACACAAAAAATGTAAACTTCATTGATTAAACTGAAATAATTTCCAACAGGATTAGAGTTAAAAGTTAATTGAAAAACTAATAATAAACTTCCTGAAGTTGAAATTAGTTGAGATAAACTTTTTAACTCGGAAACGGAGTGGATGTTAAATTATACGTTCCATCTTAAGTTAACCCTTTACCAAATGGTAAATTTAAAAAAAAGTTTCATTTGGCTCTATGTCATTCGATTGAAAATTAAATACAAATGGTAAATACGATTTTCCGATATTTTTAGTAATTTGAAATTTAAAAAAGTAAGCAGCCTTTTTTTTTTGAAAACTGGATACATCAAATTTCTTTCTTTTATTTACGATAATTTATTATTGCTTTTAAATCTAAATAAATTATACAAAACTAACTTGTGCCGTGATAATAGTGACTCGAGAATTAATGGATGTGATTTTTCAATTTAAATTAGGTCTTACGAAATCGATTTTTCCTTTAGTCATTGTTTTATACCAAATATTATATGAACTAAAAAAAAATTACGTAACACTATTTTCTAAAACATCTGATTGTTTTTTTTTTTTATATAAAAACAATCAATAATGTTGAAAAATTAACGACAAAATTATTTAAATATTATTTATTATTATTTTAATCGTTTAATGGTCAACCTTAGCTAATAATAAAATATATATATATATATATATATATATATATACTAATTAATTTAGGAAGTAATGAGAAATTAACTTTTACGTTTTATTCTAACTTATTAATAAAATACACTTGGAAGTTTATATTAAATTAATTATGCAATTTTAAATAACATAATATGCACTAATTTATAAAAACAATTGTAATCGGTTTTTACAAAATAATGTATCTGTTACCAATAATCATATTTTTTATCATATAAGTATTCAACATAAATATATGAGCAACATAAACTTATTATTAAATTATAATATTGTTCTATTATTTTAAGAATGTAACACATTTATAAAAAAATGCCATCAAGTTAAACGTGATTTATTTATTATTTATTTTTCGAAACAATCTTTAATAACCCAATTTGTAAAATTCTCAATTTCTTACAAAAACGTTTTAGGATTACATAACATGTGTTGCATTGTTCTACAATCGGTCTCACAAAAAAAACTGTTTTTGGATTCGCCGTAATCTTATACTGGACGGTCGATTCACAAATATCTATTTATGGCGATTTCATGATAATGTAGTCGCCCGATTTAGCTGATCACGCCTGTGCACACACTACACACAATAATCGTATTCGCGATTTCCTCATATGATCGAAATGTATAGAAGCGAATAAACTCTGTCTGCATATGATTGATTTTTAAAACGTTCGTTTTCTACTGTGTACACGCAGGAAACGGGATAAACACAATCGGGTTCGCAATCGGCTCACAACGTCGTGACGTCCCATTGTTTTAAATTCAATTTCGGATTTTGTATTCGATTTTATACATTTGCGTTCGGCCGTCAGAAAACCGTCGAGTGTTTTCCTAACTCTCTGGATAAATTATAATATCGTCGTGTATAAATTTGGTCCGTTACGGATGAGTGTGTCGAAAAGTTATCGCCGTTGTTTAGAAACGTACATTTATTTTATACGCCTGACGAACGCAACAGTTCTAATGAACTGTGTTGTAATCGTATTCGTTTTTCGGGAAAAAGTGACACGCTGCGTGCGAGACGAAAATTAGAACCTTTTATACTTAAAAAAATGTCGGTTTGGAAAAACATTATTAAAGCGTTTGTTTCAAAGCCAATAAACGTATAAGTATGTTTTTATTAGAATTCGAAAACAAAATAAACATTTACACACGTGACAATTAATTTTAAATACAATGTCCATATAATAACGCAAACAAAGAGGAAAAGAAGAAGAGAAAATAACGTAATATTATACTGATCGGCTTTCATGCTCGCCATATTTGCACGTTATTGTTACGCCGTCTTAACAGGTCGTGCCTATTCTCCTATATTGACGGTTGGTCACACTTTTCGATGCTAAGAAATATACATCGACAAAATGTATATGTATTTTTTAATTATCATAACAACCAATACTTTTCGATGTTTTATCCTAAATTGTAAGAAAGTATCATAATATCGTTTATTATTAATTTAATATGTATTACATATTACTTATTTATCTAATTGAATTATTATTTAAATTAACGATATCAAAAATAATATTTTAAAAGATAACTATCGTGTTATGTAGATAAACATATAGATTATTTTATGTAATATAATTTTTAATAAGTCAATTCAATTTATACATTGCCCGGAGAATTCTGATCACGTGTATTTTGCCCCGGAAACGTAGTAAATATAGATTTCAAATGGGTATTATCACATTATTCAAAATGTTTTCTTCATTTCCATTTCACCAATAAAATATAATATATATGTATGTTAGTAAACATTCAGTGAGAAGTGCTAAATTATAATATTCATTCTACTTAAATATGCGTTAAATTTTTCATATTACAGATGCGTCATTTAGTGGGGACTCTTCCTCCTATTTTTTTACCTAACCTCCGTCCAGGGTATGCATGAACACTAAACTTTTTTGTAGAATGCCGTTTTGGCTTGCCAAAATATATGAATAGCTGCGTCGATGTAGATTGTATTTTTTAATTTCAGTTATTTACCTTTAACCGTGATAAAAATCATCTCGTGATATACTTTTGTGATCATCATGGTTAGTACCATTGAATTAATAGCTCTAATTCGGGGAGGAGAGATACAGCATGTATATTGTTGTCTTGAAGAGTTAATAAATTGGCGTTCAAAAATTTCGACACCTACAAAAATAAAAATTTAAAACTACGCGCCTGTCATATTATAAAAGCCATATTTGCGTTTTTAGAGTAAATTTTCTCAGCGAATGTTTTTTATGGCTTCCTGTCCCTGATTTTACTATAGTAGTATATGAAAGAAACATGTAGACTCGTCCGCGTATTCGCATTTGTGTGGATACGTTATCGTAAAAACGTAATATAAATACATAGTTGTGTTAACGATAACAGTACAACACTTGATACTCTCCGCTCGATTTCTCACGTGTGTGTTTTCTGTATTTTTCAGGCCGACATCACGTGTAGCAGTACGAAACAATCTGTCGGCGTGATATTCACGCGTACGAATTTCGTCACGCTCAAGTACGTGACAGATTCTTGGGGCACGCGTGTCAACGGGTTTAGATTAATTATAACCGCCTTCAAAGATCCTTGTAAGTAATTTTTAGACTCCTACTTAACCCTTGTCCGACCGCCGGCACCGAATCATATTAAATATACACACACACATATATAGTATATATATACATGCACATGCTGATATCTGTTTGTCACGATGCACTTTCATCGCTTTCGTCATTCGAACATGTTCAGTTACGTTTTACGATCATTAACTGTACACTGTTTGTAAACCCACCACATCCGAATCCCATCGCTCGAGCAAACGTTGTATTATGATTATTATTGTTAATTACACCGAAAAAAATTCATTACTGCGCCATTTACAATAAGGAACCCATTAGATAGTATAAAGACGACGTCACGGTCTCGTATTTTGCATATTTTTTCCGTCCATCTAACGAACCGGATAGCAAAGTCATATTATGCAGAACTCGAACCGTGGCGTTAGTGTTTGCCGATTCGATCTCTGAATTAGAACGTTAAGTAAAGCTTAGTGGCACCCATCACGCCCTGTGCGCATGCATAGGCGGATGCATAGGCATGCACGTTATCACCGAACGCATTGCAAAATAACTCCTATAAACGAATGTGTAACCAAAAGATCAATAAATCCACGTAAAAAACGTGTTTTTTTATTGTTGTCGTTCCAGTCCACAATTGCCGAGAGTTCAAATGCCAAACGATGGCGCATTGCATCTCCAACGACTTGGTGTGCGACAACATTAACCACTGTCCCGACGGTACGGACGAAGCGACGACGCCAACTTGTCAAGGTACGGTGAACAATTCGATTTACGTTAGATGCACTCAAATATTTATTAAATCTCATTCGCGTAAATGGAAAAAAATAAATGTCATCGTGGTTTTATTTAATTTATTTCTATTTTTTTGCCGTCTACCCGTCACGGCGACGATGTTGACAGACGATCTAAATATAATATGAAACCCACACACCCGTACAATGATTAAATTATCACGCACGCAAACACACTATGTGGAATACGAAACGTTTTGCACGTAATAAAAATTTAAAACAAACGCTTCCGAACAAGTATTTCTTGACGGAGAATTTCTTTCTCGTTTGCTTTTTGGATGAGTACATCGGTATGATTTCCATTATTCTTATGTGTTATTCTAAAAATAATAACTTTTTGAGAAAGTACCGCAGAAAAAATTACCCCTCATCAGAGTATAAATACAAGTAATACATGTAGATTTCAGATAGTGAACTTGATATTTTTATTATTTATATTCCTCCTTTTCTCTCCATCGCTCTCTTACCAGACTATACGGGGTTGAGCATCCTTGTTTTTTCCTTCCACTTCGCTCAATTTGATTACACGCATCTTCTTCACAACAGTACCAATCACTCTTTTATTTCGTTATCACATCACATATTATTATTATTAACTTTGATCTATAAAATTATTACAAATCATTGTGTTAAAATTGAAATCTTTTATCATCACAAATTTCATGAAAACTAAAATTGTATATTTATCTTAAAATCAGAACTCCGTGTATTATTAATAAAAGTTAAGAATTTTATACTTGTTAATAAATAAAAAACGACATACAACTTATAAATGTTTTGTTTTACTCAAAATTTGTTTAGTATTTTATGTTTAATCACTGATAAAAAAAAATTGTAAACGATTTTTCTCGATAGTGTAATATAACGATAAATCTTATATTTTTATTTATTGAATTTCCAGGTTTTCATGATTTCATGATGATTTCCATGATCCAGGTTTATTAAATATTTAAAATAATAGAAAACATTTCAGAATTTACTTTACGTAAATAATATATATATATATATATTATATACCTGAATGGTGACATAAGACAAACATTAAAAAAATATTACGTATAATAACCAAAAAATATCATAAAATAATGGTGAATTGCATTTCTCATCGTTCAAATATAATATAAATGTCTGGTATTAATTGATATCATTTATATTATATAGTATAACATTTTGTCGACCAAAATCGAAATTATGATATGACTAAAAGTCGCGATTACAAAACACTCCGTTACTATCTATTCTCTGTTTCCCATTTTACGAACTCGTTGGATTTCAAACGTACTCCTTCCTCCAACGTCCAGCACAACAACACATCTCGGTAGAATTATTGCATCGCTGTGTTAAAAATGTCTTCCATTATCGTTTCCACAGGCACCTCTTCGTTCACGTTGATGGGCATCAACATCACCATACTCGTGGTCGCCTCTCTCGTCGTAGTCTCCATACTGGGAGTTTGCGTCATCGTGCTAACCGTTTATTGCATATGCTACCGGACGTCCAACGATACGATTCCGATTTCAAGGCACAGCGCCGGATTACATGACACGTCAAACCATTTCCAGAGTGAGTACGACAGTAATGATGTACGCATGCGACTGTAGCTCGTGATCGTTTTGATTGTGTAGTTTAGTGGTTGAATGCGTTACGACATTCATTGGCGTAACTAGCCGCAAATCATCGAGAAGGCTTTAGTTCGCCCCCACAATTATATACGACTTAAAAGTGATCCGATGAAGTCACAACCGTCGCGCTTAACTTTTTATTACGCACACAACAAGTGTATATATACATTAATATATGTTTGAAAAATATTTTTTATTTTTATCGTTTATGATAAAAAAAAATAGGATTGATGCATTTTTTTTTAAAAAAAACGTTACTTAAAAAAAAGTTTTATGAGTAAAATATAAAAATCAAAGCAAAAATAGGGAAAAATTGCGGAAGTGTCTAAAAACGAAAATAACATGTTAAAGTAAAATTGACATGATTAATTAAATCGCCTGATATATTAATGAGAATTGTCAAAATCTATCAAAAATAAAAACTAAATAAAATAAAATAAATGAATAATTACAAATTATTAAAAACGCTTTTTACCTTTGTGAAAAACACTATGTACAACAAAAACATTTAATCATTGCTTTTAAGGAATCGATTTGAATGCGTTTCATTCGAAATACCTAACATTTAATATACATATGGAGTTATCAGTAATCAAGTTCAATATATAGACTAAAATTATTACAATGTAATTTACTACATATATCTACTTTAAATAGATTAAAACAATGAGTTTTTAAAAACACCAAACTGGTTTAAATCAACTTATTGTATATTATTGGAGAGAAAAAGTAGTCACCAACTATGAAAATATTACCACTACATTTAATATATTCTGATGCAATTAATTAAAAAGAAAAAAAATAGTTATAGTTTTTTTGTGTTAAAATAATAGTTCAATAATCTTTTCAAAAATTGTAAAATGTCTTAACCTTTTTAAAATTTCTTGTTTAATTATAATGTATGTATATTTATATTTATAATTTATAAATTCTGGGTGCTGAAATAAAATTACAGTGGCATCCACAGTAAAAAATTGACTTTCTGAATTTTTGGGAGGTGTACATATTTCGAATTTGTAATTACAAATTTATACAAACTATATAACAATCGATGACTGTGGTTTTGGGGTAATTTTTTAATGAGCAGTTGCTAGTGTAATTTATCTATATTAGCAATAATAATATAGTTTTATGAAAAATACACCTAAAGTCACTGATTTGCATAGTCACAAAATAATAATATACCTATTAATTTGTCTATATAAATTGTTATTTAGCATCAAAAAATATGTTAACCTAAAATTTAGAGATTATGTCAACAAAAAAAAAATTATATTATAATGTTGAAATTATATCGTAATATTATTATTAAAAAAAGCAATGTGATATGGCGTGTTTAATGATAACGAAAAGACTATACAGCCTTCAAACCTTTGTTACAACAATAGCTATAAAATATGTCCATTAAAACATTCTGAGAACGTGTTTTTATTTTTATTAGGAAAAAAAACAACTCTTGACTTAAGATTGCAAATATTTGTCGTTATTTATTTGTCAATGCATTTTTTAATGTACACAAATATTGTTTTATCACAATTTTTATTTTTAATGGAATCAACTTTAAAAACTTTTACAGTATTTTATGTATCACCATCACATTTAATGTTTAAAACGTGTCTTTGAGAAACAAATTTGGAAATTTTTATAGTAATCGTGTAATTTAGTTCGTTGTGTTTTGATCGTTTTGGCTCATGTTACTCGTGCTAAGTTTATGACTTGCGTAATGCGCACTGTAACACTATAGAACACTTATTATGATTCATAATAATGGTATGGCTACGATATTGTTGTATTAAATGATCATATCATAATAAATTTGACGTCTCAGATTAATGTTCACGGCTTTAATATAATACCTGTACAATGCGATATTTTATGTACAATAATTACACGTATTATGCATTTTATGAAATAAAAAGAAAAAAAAAAATGAAAAAATAATCGAGAAATGATTATTAAAACATTTAATTGATTTTTGTTTGAGTCTATAATTATAATGATAAATTTATGTATTAAAATATTTATATTTAACACGAACATTTGTGAAAAATGAGTTTCCTAAGATAATTATTGTATTTAAAAATACAACGGATTATCCAACAACTCGCGTATATAATCTATTAGTTAAAATATACAATTAGTTGTTATATTGAACAATAAGCAAAAGAAACGTAGGAAACAAATTACGTTAATAATTACAATATGTATAATGTACATGCTTTGGGTGTATTTCAAATATAATAATAAAAAAACTATATTCTGCCTTTCCGAAAATTGCTTTTATTCAGACGATTCAATAACATACACGGATTAAGGGGGCAGAGCAGTCAATTACTTATCCGAGGGCCACGAACGTAAGAGGCCCACGCATCATTGTATTATCAATTTAAAATTAAACGGACGTTCATATTCGATTATAACTGTGTCGAAACATACAATCTAACAATATACACACTTTGCTAATAGAAAATATGTTAAATACATAATATGGTATAGTTAAACACGTTTTATTCTTAACTAGACTGAATGTTAATATTATTTAGGAGATTATCAATGCATTCATTGGAGTACATAAAAATTAAATCGACGATTTAACGAAAAACGAACTGTTGCATTTCAAACGATTTCGCAATTAAAGTAACCAAGTGTTTCGATGGAAATGATATACACACGATTTTCGAATGGATGGCTTAATATTATATTATCAATATTCTCCCCGATCTTAATATGACTATTACAGTATATCTGCAGATAAAACATTTTTTTTTCTTAAATTAGCCAGTTAAAGACGAGCATAGATTATCACTATTGCAATATAATATGTCGTCATGTGAATAACATTATCTACTGAAATTAATGTTTCACAAGAGATGAGTTTTGATTTTTGAACAAACATTTATAGGATTTATTTCACAAGAATAAATAATTTCACATAACAAACTTCATTTTATTTGTATCAATGATAGTGTTTTTATTATTATTATAAAGGATATAATGTATTTGATAATGTTATTGATATTACTTTAGAAATTATTTGAAATTTTGCAGTATAATTACAGTATAATTATATATTATATTACTGACTTAAATTTTATTTAAAAAAAATTAGAGATTTACATAAAAAAAAGAAATCACCCAGCAGTATTTAATATTTTATTTATAAACAATTAGAATATAAGGTACAAAAAAATGGTTTATATCGCATACGAAGCAAGTACCTTTGTGGAACGATAAATCATTTTTTTTTTTTAGAGAGTCCATTTTGAAGTTCCATCTCAGAGTTCATCAGATTCGTAGTCGGTGTATGGTTAATAATAATATTCAGACCACTATATCTTATATATATATTTGTATTAGAAGTTTGTTCATCAGTCTTGAGTAATGAATAATCTATCGAAAGAAATATTAAGAACACTGTATTGGAACATTTTTTCAAGTTTAATATTTCCACATGTATCTACACTAGTTCTTTGAACGTGTTATGATCGTATTATATAACACAGATTGATTATTTTATCCACAATACAGCCGTGTAGCTTTTTTGCCTCGACATTATGCCATTTACATAATGTACATTTAATTTTCTACGTGATGAAGAAAAAACGGATTTTAATGTACCTATGTATAGATATAAAATCGATATTATAATTTATATAATTTAATACTTGTTTATCTAAACCTTATTACAAAATATTGTATATATATACACAATATTTTGTAATAAGGTTTAGATAAACAAGTATTAAATTATATAAATTATAATATCGATTTTATATCTATACATATATATATATATATTTGGTATTATTAATAACACGCATTGTAAACAAACATTACAGTAATAACTAATATCATTTTAACTATTGAAATAATTGTTCTTAAATTTATGGAAAACTGTTTTTTATGTACTGTTTGTCATACTATCCAACTACGTAACCATTCCTAACTGAATGACATTTAAAAAATAAATTAAATAAATTAAAATGCCGTCAAATATGATACACCTATCATCAGATTACTGATAATAATAAAAATAAATAAGTTCCATCGATCCAAATAATTAAAATGATTAATTTTTATAAAATGAATATATATGTGTATTAGAATATGCATCATCATTAATAACTGCATGCACAGTGGAAATTATTTTTCTATAAATTTTGTCAATTATTCACATGTCAGTATTTTACAATTGTTTGCGATGCGCATTATTTATATGCTCTAGAACGCGAAGTAAAAATTAACCATTTCGAATGACCTTCTTCGAAACACGTTCGTAGATCACGTTTGTTACTAAAAACCTCCCTTAGTCGACGTGGTGTCATTTCTCGACGTCATACAGCCACTGTGATTGATAGTAACGTTAAGCAGCTGGTTGTCAAACACAATACATCGTCCGTCCATGAATCATGTATATTGTTTTTCAACACGAATAATTACTCTAGTATAAAATACAGTAGTCCATTTTTTATGTTTTCGTACATATAATTGTGACAACGTGTATCTTAGAAATAACCGAAATATAATTTTCAATAATACAGATGATAATATGCGTTGAGAATTAATTTTAATATTATTAAATGATTATTATTAAATTAGAGCATATTAGAACCGGTAAAACGATTAACTTTTATGTATTGCGTATTATCTGACACAATCAAATGACATCGATAAAACAAATCTACGTTTAATTATAATTATACATTTACAGCAATAAAATATAACACAAAAAAATTGTTTTAAAAATAAAAAAAAGAACTGTGAACGAACTGCAATGTAATTTCGTATATTTTCGTATGATAAATATCATTCTAATATAATTATATATTATGTACTATAGCGTTGCAAGACTTTCCCTAAAATTTCTGACAGGGTTTTCTTCATATTGTTGGTCATTTGTCACTTGCTATAATGGACGATGAATACAGTTTTATATTATCGTTAATGAATATTCATTCAGCCATGTATCATCAGAAAACGTGGTTGATAACTTGTCTAAAAACTCTAATTGACAAATTTATTTGTAACTACAATTAAAAACGTGACAACATTTAAAAAAATTAATTGATTATTTTCTGTTTTTCATTAAATATGTAAAACTAAAGTCATATAAAAGATATCATAATATATACTCGATTATACGCAATTACTGTTTATAATTTAAAAAAATTACAAATTAA
Source organism: Schlechtendalia chinensis (assembly GCA_019022885.1). Classification (NCBI taxonomy): domain Eukaryota; kingdom Metazoa; phylum Arthropoda; class Insecta; order Hemiptera; family Aphididae; genus Schlechtendalia; species Schlechtendalia chinensis. Next base: position 3,370,822 of record CM032350.1, on the reverse strand, counting down.
TGGATCTATCGGTATATTTGAGCAGTGGGCTGTAAAGAGTTTTCCATACGCTGTTGATTTCATCTTTATTATTACTACGTACGATCACCAAACATCATAAAAATAATATGTTAAAAGTTAGATAGGCTTCCTAAAATACAATTGAACCATAATTTCTGCAAATGTATAAAATGTTTATTGCTTAGAATATTCTATTTTATTACCTACCCGAATTGTTTCGTTTTTAACGAATACGTCTTTAATATTATATGTTTCCAGCAAAGTGGGTGGGAGGAGGAAGATAAAACATATTCAGTTGAACAACAGTAAAATTTAAAAAATCAAAGTCTAAAATGGTTTTTTTTTGTATAAGGAGCATATTCCGAGAACACATAAAATAAAACTGATTCTTTAAACGTACAGAGGTCACGTTATAAAGCTTTATTTTTGCCCGACGGAATTCGTTTTTAACATTGTTATATGGGACAAAAGTAAAATACGTATGGAAACTATTAGGTTGTTCAAAAGTAAATCTCTGGAGTCTACGACCTCTACGTTGTCTAGACATTCGAATACTCATGAATATTGTTGTGTGTGTGTGTGTGTGAAAAAGAAACTGAAATACTCCTTACTGCGTAACATTTCAAAACAAACAATAAAAATAAGTTTTTTAGTGTTTTGTCCTAAGAGTACGGATGTATCTACATCATATAAAAACTCGTAAATATTTATCTTGTCCGAGTTCAACCAGTCTTGTTTTTATAAGACCCGATAGATTTACATTCATTACTTGTTATTTCCATTCGTAAATTGACTATGAAATATAAATACACGCAACGATTTGTAATGAAGTACATGTAACTTTTAAAACGTAATTTTATTTTCTACATAAAACAAACAATTTCAAAGCTAAACTGTCAAAAATATTAAAATAATATATTTTCTTTTAAGGACTTAATATTCATTTGCAACTTTTACGTTCTTTAAAATAGTTACCACACACAATCTTAAGCTCTGCACTGATTATACGATCATTTGCCTTTATAATTCTAAACCTAAGTCGTAGTTTTCTATTTTAACGTATATATTTTTTATTAATAACCAATTTTTAATCTTCATTTCATTTGTTTTTAAATATCAGGCTAATATATGCTGGAATATGGGAACTCTTCCACTCATGTTGTTTATTTCTTAGGGAAATCTCGTTATCCGATAAATTACACAATAAATTTGTTATAACTAGAGTTTGTAAAATGTTTGGACTACAAAATAATGGTTAAGCCCCCGTATTCTATCAAAAAATAAAACATAATATATATTTAATATTCACATTAACCATATCATTTTTTTATTGAATTATTAATTTGTCTGTGTTACTAATGTGTGAAAATTCATAATTTATTGATATACTGGAATGGACATTCCAAATAATCAAGGTGTGTATTATTTCGTATAAATCTAATCACTGCACTCAAAGAATTTTCCATAATAAATCTTACTCTATAATATTCATTAATATATATTTTCTATCACGTAACAATATAAAATTCGGCGCGGCAGAATAATCCTAGAATATTTAACGTTGTTTTATCAGTGTTGAACATTATTCACGATAATATTCGCCCGAGAATTATTGCGTTCCTTCGATGGTGTAAAATGTGTCACCGAATATTTTTTACTGTGGGTGGATCATATTATTTCCCGATATAGGAAATGACTACTCCTAACTTTGGAGAACAAAATATCCGGTCGCACTGAATTGGCAATATCGAGAGGTGAATATTCTGTAGAAAACGTCACCCCACCGGTAATGTAGTCTTGAAGATAAAATTTGACCGAGTACATTGTCGTCACTAATAATAATATGATAACCGTTACTCGTCACGCAATGTTATTAGTGTATCACTTTTATAAATTGCGTGTAACTTACGACACTCGAGCGCGCCGACCAATTAGTCATAGATAATACGACACGGGGGAAAAAGCGCAACACATTTAAACCGATTTGTTGTGTGAATTTCGGGTGTATGAAAAAACAATAAAAGAAACAATTTTCAAAAGTTTATGGTATTTTAGAACTATTGATTTTGAATAATTTTGTTAACTTAAAATTCTATCATTCATATGAAAATCATACTGTCATATAAAATATTATTTTTTGAAAATTTTAAAATAATTGTTCACAAATTTATATTATCATCAATATACATAACACTATGTAATCGTAAAAAAAAATTATTGTATATTAGTATTTTTTTCTTTCACCATTCCTGGTTCCAAAATGTAAGTAGAGTTTCTAATATCGACAAACTTCCATCTTGGATAAACTTGTTATAGAAAAAATTAATTAAAAAAAAAAATTTGTTTCAAAAAAACTACACTCTAAAAATTTAACATTTTTTCAATAGATTCATACTTTTAACATGTACCTGTCAAATTCGTTATTATAGAAAATATTTATTCTGTTATATGTAATTGTCTTTGAATTTCGTCAGTAATCGAGACAAATATTAATTCTAACTATATTATTATTTATTTACCATACCGTTATTTTTCTTTGACGTATGCCTCTTTCGTGGCGTTAGGTGCTAATAAATGATTTTATTTAATTTTAACAAACGTGCAGTTTTTCTTCATTATCTATAAAAAAAACTACGTTAAAAACTTCACCCCTAAACGTTTTCTAAACGTGAAATTATATCAAACAGTCAGTAGCTGCTATTTGTTTTGATAACTATAAAATGTTTTCCACGACCGATTGTCTCGTGACTTATTGTCTTTGTAACGAATTGTATTGCACCCGTACATCTGCACCCACGTGTACCGCGACTAATTTTCCACGCCCATGTGCTAACAAACGCGAGTCAATTGTCCGACCGTTCACATTCATTATCGTAGTACGTTGCTGTTCGAGGGGATTTCCATACTTGAAAGTATATAAATTATACTAACGAATCTTCTGGAGTTCTCTGAAAGGGTCAACGACTCGTTTCCGGTGTCACAGGCGAGAACTTCCGGTCGAACACACTGTACGTATCTCAAGGTAGATACGCAATATATACGAATTAAAGTCCTTTGGCTTTCATCAGGCGTCCAATTTTACCCCTAAAACCGCACGCACATAACACGCAAACATACAATGTTGGCATCGGAAAGAGGATGTCTCTGGTGTATGATCTGCGGACTTAAAAATTTGAATTACGTGTGCTTAGGAAACGGGTGTTTTTCGCTATTCCCATTCTCCAAACTCAAAGTGCATGATAATATGCGATTTTCCGTACGTCCATACGTCGTCATGTTGTATAGTTCTCCCATTCCTTAATTCTTCGTCGTAATAACTTCTGTTAAATTTTGCGATTTTCGCACTGATATCGTTATTCAATGTCACATACATACTCTTACAAATATATGAAAAATTGTATATACGTTTTCAATTTGATTTCCCTATATTTAACACATGTTACACTATATAAAACGTATTTGTATATATTTTATAATTAGTTATAAATGCTAATACCTGACTAATCCGATTGCCTTTATCAACATAGTCTTGTTAATAAAATTTCTGATAAAATTTACAATTACAAATAATACAAACAAAACGAAAATTGAAAATGTACAGCAATATAATTTTAGTAAAATAAAATGTTTTGTGGTTATTAAAAACGCGAAGTTCGAAATTTTTCAGTGTAATAAAATAATATTGTACTTATATAATATTGCGTTTACGTGATGTAAACAACGTAAAACAATGTTAATTATTTTAAATACATATTTTTATAGTGTGTATTATTGAATAATATAAAATACTAAAATCGAATTGATTATTTTGTTTCAGTGATTGGCGTGAACGGAATCGAGAGGTCGGGAAACTGGCAGCACCCTGCGGGCCATCAACTAGGGTACAGCTCGGCACGGGTCCGTCTCTACTGCCAGGCAAAGTGAAATATACTGGCTCTGACAGGTAAAAACTGAATAAATACGCAGCATGCCCCCGGACGTATTTAATACGCGAGGAGGGTAACAGGTGGGCATGTACGGTCACGGATTTATATAAACGCGATTGAAACTATTAAATTATCAAAATGTTTATTATTATTATTATTTTTGTTTTTAATAATTTAAGTGAAAAATCTTATGAAAATATGTACCACTAATAATAATATTTCGGTTGTGTTGTCTACGATTAAAATCGACACTATAGATGATAATACAAATAATCTAAAATACTCTAATTTTAAATTTGTAGCTCGTCATATCGAATACTAGGTTGTTCTAGAATTGTTTTCCTGTATGTTTTAATAAAACAATAAAATTAATTTTATTATCAATGTACGTACGGAATTTTGTGGTAACATTTTAAACAATCATAAAGAATATTAGGAAAAACGATTTTCAAAAATTTTCATTTCAAATGGAGTAATGTCGACAAATCTACTTATGATAACTTAATAATCCACCGCTAATCATTGATGGAGGAAAAAATGTAATTTTAATATTTAGGGACGGCCATATGTAATACCTAGGAGTGTGAAAATCCTAAATACAAGTGTGTGTATACCGTTTTTATGAAACTCGTTTGATGGTCTCGCGCAACTTTTAAGTTTTCATTTCGTACATATGCTACGCGCATTAATATAATATTACATTTTTCGCCAACGTGAATTTTTTTATAGACATAACTAGCTGGTTTGACGCGACGACAATAATTAAAGAGCCTCTCCCTTATTTCACTGTGGCACTGATCAAAGACATGAATTTGCCGTCCCAGAAAACTTCTGTCAATTAACGAACTTTGTCGTTAATTTATTTATTGGCCGTTAAAAACTTTCGACTCGACGGGTGTTTACAGGAAAACCGTTTGAGAGAGGAAAAAAAAAGAAAGAGATATTTTCGTCTTTTGATGGTGATGATCACTACGATAACGTTCAAACAGAGGTCCACGAAGGAGCGCGTAATTTTAAAACTGCGACGAAATGTCGAGTAATAAACTTGTTTTCAGTAGTTCGAAATCCAATCAAGTCAACGCTCAACAAATTTACACTGCCGCAGTCGTATCGTACCTACGTCTTCGTACGTAAAATAATTTTATATTTTAATAGACATTTACGCTTATATGCTTTAGGCCAAATGTAAAACACTAAACGTTTTATATGATTACTCCTTTAAAGAGATTTGTGCCTTTTGAGAATTTTTTACCAACACGTATTATTTTCTCAATTTATAAATAAATGTCACAATATATTATCTGATACAGACGTAGTTTTTTTATATGTACAACAGACACAATATGTCCGTCATGAATGTCAATTTGACAGTGTTGTCAATTCCGTCTAATATTTGTCTGTAGTAATCATTTATATATAAAACTAGATCACTTAAAAGTTGGCACTCATATTATTACACAAATAATTTAACATAAAATAAAACAATTTTTACAACAATTAAACAATTATTATTACTCTATTAGAATAAATGTCACTTGCCACGTTTATGTTATTATTATCCAAAACGTTACAAATTAAATAAAAGTAGGTGAATTTTGTTTCATAGTAGGTTTTTAATAAATTAATTTCTACTCTTTAATTTTTTTTTGTCTAATTTTTAAATGTTTTTAACGTAAATAATATATAGTGTTTCCAAACTTTACGCGAGGTACAATTTCCGTTTAATAAATCTAAGTGTATTGTGTATCTACCTGGTTTTAATTTTTTTTTAAAGTAATATAGGTGATATAATATAATAAATTAAGTTTTCTGATGAGAAATAAAGACTTGATAATAATAATGAAAGTGATAGCCCATGGAATGACTTGGCGAAATGCCCAGGAGGCATAAGGCCAAAAGTTTTGTTAACGGAAGTTCTTGATGGTCGACGAAAACTAATGGCAATCCGTCAATATATTATTTACAAAGAAATAATACATTATTATATCAGAAGAAAATTACAATTTTATAAAATAATAATTGATTATCCGGTGGAATCTTTGACTCCGGTTTATTTAATATCTACATAGTATCATCGATATATGTTTTATAATTTACGAGAATATTATCATTATGATTGAAATCTATGATATGACGAGTATAATGTAAATATTTTAATTAATTATTGTTTCCATATATGTACACAAATAGAATATTATTGATTTCGACCACGTAACGACTGAACATAACCTAACTTATCATAAATATTTAAAAATAATATTAATGTTTCTTGTGCAATTTGTTGAAATATTTTTTTATAATACTTTGATCACTAAACCTAAAAAAATATATATCTATAATTATCAAAAAGTGTTGGTATATATATAAAGCGTACTATTACAATAAGTTTTATTGCATAACATTATCACTATTGTTATTATTATTAAATTAAAGTCTCGACGTATTATGTTTAAAATATATGAAATAAATGTAATATTGTATTATCAATAGTACTATAAGACGTCGATATTTTAATTGAATAGTAATAATAAACATCATTATTTATATATTTATATAATGTTTTTAATTATTTTAATTATATAAATTATTTAACTAGTTCAATGTTCTTTATGTTCGTTTTGTATTGACTTTGCCTAAATCGAGTAAATTATAGTCAATCCAGAATGAAAGTGAGAGTGAGAAAATAAATTAAAGATATAAGTAATTAGAAACTTGAACGTGAAATTGTAGAATTAATTTCAGAATTAAATGAATGAAACGTGAGGTGGAACGGGTGGATTATAGAAAGTCGAGAGGATTACGATTATAGAGGAATGAATTTAACTATCGGATAAGAATTATGTAAATGCGATAGATGGTGTTCGAAGGTTAAACAAAATGATATGATGAACATAAGATGTAGGCGACTGTCTAATTTTTGTTCATCTGCAGCCGTTTTACTATAATTGTTATTATAATCGTTACTTTAATAATTAAAATGTTACGAGAACAAATTTACATTAAAATACAATATATTATACTGATAATTTCTAAATATTTTAGTGGGATAAAACTTAATCATATGATTCCGCTTAATTAAATAATTATTTTTTTGGGAACTGGGCGAATCCAACACAAATTGTTTGTAGACCATCTCACCGTAAAATTAGGTGAAATTATTAGTGTTATTATTTCTGTCTTTTGACGTGCACCGACAAGATAAAGCTCGAGATATATTATACATATATTAAATACAATAATACATCGTTTGAAATGAACCATTTAGAAACGGTAAAACGAATTAAAAGGAGTCACGCTCTTAATGACAAATGGTCTGTTGCAAGATAATAATAATATTACGCGAACAACAATAAAAACTACCTTTCGGAAGCTCCATAATTGTTTAAAGGGTCTAGCATGATATTTCCGCCGGAACCATATTAATCGGTTTATTATTAAAGTTTACTTTGTATCGTTTGTTCAAAACGGTGCATTTTATTATTAAGATTATTATACACCATTGTTTGTTTTTATTCGGCTACTATACCAAAACGATACCGAAGTAATCACATCATCTAAAATATTCACATGATCTATATTTTTAAACTTGCGATACAATGTGTTTAATTAAAATAAATACAAAAACAAACACATAAAGTCCTCACAAAATGTATAAAGATATCGCCTACTACTTACACGACACGTGATAAAAATACTGAATGTATAACTAATATTTAAGTTGAATTATTCAGTCGATAATAATGGAATTAATTTTTAGTGCGTATGTGTGTGTATGTGCGCGTGTCTGTGTAAATGTAACTGGATTGATTAAAACAATAATAATAATTTTTTTAAATGATATTTGTAATTTAGTTGATTTTTTTATGTAGTTAACATTTTTTGAATTTGATCATTTAGTTATAATTTGTTAGACATTTGGGTAATAAATTGTTTCGTCGATTTCGGTAATGATAACACAACTAAATTCATAACTCTAATTTAGCGTTAATGTTATATAATAACCATTTTACTATTTTTTCTGTTGTAAGAAACGTTTAAATAAATAAACGGAATAATAAAAAATATATTTTTATTAAGGAATGAAATACGGAAAATACTTCAATGTAACTGAAAACTACTAGCAACGTTCAATTACATTTTGAATACATATTTTTGTAATATTACCATTTATATTTTTTCTATTGTTAGTTGATACTAAACAAAAAAAAAAACATTTTAACTTTGTATATAAAATAACTATTTATGTCAAATAATACATGTATATTCCACATGTTAATTTTCTGATTAAAGACTTTTTATGGATGTCAATAGTTCATTATGTTAGACATATTGTAATACGTCAAATCCATCCTGTTAGTCATCTCATAAATTTAAATGTCTCTCGAGAAACTTCATAAGGAGTTAAATTAGAAACTATTTTATATTATTTAACTCTTTTAATTAACTCTGTAGACAGTATGTCTGTATTCGTTCATAGATATTCAGTAAGCCGTTTGATAGTAAACAATAGATATTCAAGTAGGCATCACACTTAATTCTATCTAATCGGCAAATAAAATGTATTCGTTTGGAATTTCGATATACTGATTTTTATATGGAATATAATATATTTTATTGTATAAGTAATATTAATAATACATTTCCTACTAGTAAATACATTTATACAGTTTATGGATAATATAAAAAGTGATATTGACACTTATGAACGCTCAATTATAGTTAGTTTTGATTAAACTGTTTATTTATATTAAAATATTTATTTTTAGTAAAAAAACCCAACACATGACCATCCAATTATCTTTTATTTTTATTTTATGTTTCAGCGATATTTCCTCAGCTCATAAAGAGGAATGGTTCGTGTAGGTAAGTGTATTACATACAATTATAGATTTCAGTCAACTCGTTTCAAATGTAACTCTTTTATGTTTGAAATATCGTGAGTTTCTTTAACTATTTTATTATTCTATATTCGATGTCGGATAAGTTAATAAATAGTTTTAACGCGTTAAGTTCATATTAATGAATGTAAATTAAAGGTCACATTTATTACCGTTAACTTAAAAGAGTTGTTATATATATAAGCATATTATTTGCTTTTAGAATTTAATGAAGGAAGGGGGACTCAAATTATCATTAAAATTCTTGAGCAGTCACTTCGCTGAATAGGTCATTAGACTTAACTAAACTCTCGATTTCTTTATTAAAACATTTTTTTTTTTTTAATTTATGAATTATTTCTGCTTGTATAAGACGAGTCAAACTTCTCGAGAAACTAACTATTAAATTAAGCACGAATTCTTGAAATACAAATACAACTCAACACGGTGTAATATTTTTATTTTTATTATATCTTATTCAAAATTCATAAATTTGCTATGATTTTAAATTTTACAAAAAATTGAAGTATTATTTCACGGAAAAGATTTTTATTTTACTATAAGTCATTACTTATAAGTAATATATTATTTTTCTGTATGTGCGCAATGTCATAATACATAATATTATATTTATGACGATTGTTTGATCAAATTTCCAGCGTATCGCGAAACAAATCCGATTATTCTCTAGACGATAAATCATCATCGTTAACAACAACTTTATTCTTTCACTTTAAACAGTAAAACGTGTACGACAAAGCCTGTTATAGTTATGTTTTAAGTCGGACGTAGTTCTACATGACTGGATGGAAATCTATGAACATGATTGCATGCATTTATGTGTGTACGTTACAATGTTTTTGATTTTCCCGTGCGCGTAAGCTGTAGTACAATCGACTCATAAATGTATATATATATATGAGTAACAGATATAGACGTTCACTTAATGAAGATTCGTAAGTTTTAAAAAAAATATATATATATATATCAGCATCGTTCGACGTTTTAATCGTGCGCCGTGTAGTCTAAGCTCTCAAATCGTTTATTAATATAAAAAAAATGTTAGTCGGACGACATAAACATCTAAAAAAAATATAGTAAAAAATGCAATAGATTTCGAAAATTTTACTTGACATTTATTATGGTAATAAGTTAAATATGTTACATAGAATATCTAAAATCATACACTTTGCGTGTGTACATCGATTTTATTACACTTCAAGAATTATATATAGACATTGTGCAAAGCGAAAATTATTATTAATATCTAGTTATTTACGTTGGTATTTTATATTCATATGAACTATTACCCATTTTTTAACATTTAAGTATAAATCTATATTGTTATTATTAACGTACAAAATTATTTTTCAAATATTTTAAATATTTAAAAAAAATATAAATAACCTTCAAATTTACATGATATTGTATTGTATACAACTATGGTTGTAACACTGTACGTTACATAACGTATTTTTTATATGAAGTATATAAACAATAAATTTATTTATAATAAGGAGAAAATGAAATAAAACTGACGTTGCCATACTTTACTTAGTTTGACCAAATAAGTAAATAAAAATCGTATTACACAATTCATCTTATTCAAAAAAAAAAAAATAATTTCTTTTAAATTTTAAATTCAATTGTTATTTTAAGTTATTTTACAAACATATGTCTTAAAATTAGGAAGAAGCTTTAGCTCAAGCTATTTTTGGTTGAAGACGAACCTTGGGGAATTTCCCCCCACACTCTTTCAACACAATTTCAAAACACGTTGCGAATCCAAATAAAAAAAAAAATTGCATTTGAAAAATGATTTCTAAGCGAAATTCAGTTTAGTATTTTTTCGTAATTTTTCGATGTTCAAACTATTAGAAGTTAGAAAGGAACAAAAACAAAATAAAATATATGACCAATAATTTTTGAAACATTTGCAATGTTATTTAAATACTAAATTTAGAGCTATTATTTTTCATTGTATTTTGGGCCTATAAATACAAAGCTGCCCATGTTCGGACTCCAAAATTGATGTACCAAAAAAGTTACCAGTTTTTTACGAATTTTCAAGATGCTTTTTTTCCTTACTTATTCAAATCATTGAGATAACAAAATTCGTATCAAAAAAGGTTCGATCTCTGCACAACTTTCTAACTGAAAATAATGAATATATATCTTAAATATACATTAAATATACAAATAAAATCTTACTGGAGCCACTCCTAAACAAAAAAGTGTTGTTATGACATACACAATAAAAATACATCTTTTTCAAATTAAATTCGTTCAAAATAAAAAATATATAGAAAGGTCTAAAGTAGTTGATTATTAATCAACTTAAATCATATTTTTTAAACTCGCTTCAAAAATGTTAATACATATGATATGAATATGAGACGATGTGCCATTAGATGTGCCATACACTGTACGAAACGGAAATTGTCTATTTTCCACATAATATCGAATTATTTGTAATATGTCCAATAATAAACAATTTTCTTGTTAAATTGATTCATAAAACGGCTAAATGAAACTTTGTGTAAATACACGTGTTAAAGATTTTAATGTATCTTTCTAAAATATTGTAAAGCATTTTCAAAGTCTCTTCCTCCAATTACATCTAAGATAATAATAATTACATATAGTATATATATCTATTAAATATGATTTCTGTCCAGCTACCTGCCTTTGTGTAGTAATTAAATAATTTTTATTCTGAACTAATGATATTTTTTACTTTGTACAATGTTTTTATACAATTATATAATTTTTGACTAAAGCGTTTGTTAAATTTATCTATTTATATTTAATAATAACAATATATGGAGATAGTAATGTTCTAATTTAGTTCATGTGAATATAAAATGCATCGTTAAATAACCAGATTTGGTAATAATTCTTGTTTGTACATTAACTGTATACACAATATTATGTAAAATTCCGGACTTTACACACACAAATATATATATATATATATATATACGTTATACAATATTTCTTTTGACATAGGAATTGCTTTGAAAGTAGTCTAATTTTTATTATTAATTTTTTTATTTGACATATTTGCTTTCATAATTATGAACAATTTGTGCGAAAAATTATAGATCCCAAAATACGTAAATTCGATACGAATGGTAGCGCAAACACTATTTCTATGATCATTGTATACACAATCGTCTCTTAATAATACACAATTTTAAGGTTTTCAATAAACAAAAAAAAAAAAAATCCAATAAAAATTAATTTATATAATCATAGTAGCTGTTTAAATATTTGAATTCAAAATAAATATTGTTCAACGGATTTCGTGTTTTAGTTTGATTTTTTTTTTTTTTTTAACTTGATGACTCGCAATTTGATACAAGTTCATTTTTTTTCGAAAGACATTTTTTCGTTTGCACGATGTACAGACGTCGTTGAGAACTCGTCGATATAATAAAGTACTTCTAACACAAAGAACAAAACAAATCGACCGATAACAGTGATTTATAGTCTGGAATCCCATCCGTATAAAAAACGATGGTTAATAAATTTAAATCGACACCACAGCTATGGCAATACAACGAATAGTGTCTAAATGTTAATTTTTGTATTGAAAATCAAACGTATTATTGTAGGTCTTTTCTAATCTTTAAATAAGTCAACATATTATGACGATAGGACAATGAGTAATCAGTTTTTGAGTTGTTATAATGATGTGTGTGACATTAATATAAAATATAAGTTATTCTTTAAAGATGTAGGTGCGCCAATATAACCACGCTTATATGTCTATGCATGAAGTGATGTATAGATTTATTAAACACGTTATATACTTAAGACTTTGTTTAAACAAAAAAGTTTTAACTGGCATATAAGTATGTATCATTATTGTAATTTCTATGAATATAAACATTTGCATTTTTTTTTAAATTTTTATGTTGAATATTAAATGTTAAAAAAAATTTTAAACGCATCAAATGAACGAATGCAACATTTTACACTATTTCGTGTGTAAACTATAGTTTTAACTTATGTCGAAATAAATAATCTATTAGTTTTGACATCACGTAAATAAATGTCAAATTTTACCCGAAATCATGTGTCATAATTTAAGATTTAAATGTTTACATATTTTCTTAATTTATGGTCAAATTAATAAAAAAGAAAATGAAAAAATACAATTTTACCATTTTAAAAATGTATAATTGAGACATTAATTACTACACAGTTTTACTTCATTTCAATACTCCGTGTATGGAAATAAATTATGACGCTGAAAGTATTTTGATTTCTTCTCCAAAACAAAATCACGTGTTTCTTGATAGAGATTTCCTCTCTATAAGAATTTTAACCTCAGTGATCGTGTCAGTAAATCGAGAGAACATTTTACAAGTGAAATGATTGATTTATATAAATATAAGTGTATTTATATCTACTTTGTTGTTTTGTTTTCACAGGGATGGCCTAATCCGTAGCCCAGCAGGGTGAAACCGGTAGTACCTCGCCAGGCCGGCATATGCAGCATTCGGATTGTTGCAATTTCCTATAAACTTGTTTTGCCTATATTTGTGTTTAAAAAAAAACTTCATCTGTTTTTGAATACTTTTATTTCCAATTATTTTCTAAAAAAAAGAAAAAAAAATATTAATCATTATAATGAAAATAAACATTTGCTAACATTATATTATAATATAACCGTAGGATATAAAGAGTGAAAATATAATTGTAAAAATAAACTAGAAAATCTGTTAATTTTTAAATTTGAAAAAAAAAACTCTTAATTTCATTTGTAATAATAAAACCAAAATGTTTAGTAGCCCTTCAGTAACCCTCAAAACACATAACACATTTCTTAAATAGAATATTAGCAACATCTATATGTTATATAATAGTGTGATTTCATTTAAAAGGTGAAAACTTTTTTTATTGCACGTTATACCCGCATACGTTTAAAACAGCAGCGGTTATTTTCTATTTGTTTCTCAGACAAACCGAGGAAAAAGTCGTTTAACTTCTTTCCTCCCGCCCTCCTTCCTTTGTAATAACTTCCACTTTTACTCCTTTTTACTCTTCTCGTCAACCCCTTCAAACAGTTAAAGGGGGGGGGGGGGAATAAGGGCAAATACTTACGCGGCCCGTTGACGCGGTAAATTACCAATGAATTCTACTGTTAAACTTATGGAGTAGGCGGAGACAGTTATATCCGCCTGCAGCATTATTGCAATATTTTTTTTATCGTAATTGTTTTGTTTTCACTAAGCAGTCGATTGATTTTTAACGAAAACGACGGGGAAGATCGACAATACACTTTTTCGGATAGACACCATTATTCTTTAGACGACCAAAGTACTCTGTCATTCGGGGTCGGGTCGGATTCCCGACGATTCTTGGCTCGCCAAATCGATATTCCCACCACTTCTGTAAGTTCCTGTTTTTTACGACAACGATATAATAATAATATATTGAAAAAAAAAATTATATTAATTAATTTTCACTCTAGAGTTAACTTCTTCTCTAACATTCCGCATGGCTCCTTCGACCGAATTCGTCGAGGCCATTCTTCCCTTACGATATCTACCTCTCTGTCCAGAGTGAGGACTTCGACCAGTCGTTTCTAATCGTTACCGCGTTTTATCCATGTACCATATCGAATAGCACGAATTTCGCGTACACGCCTCTCCACAAAAATGCACAACCCTTACCCTGACCATATCTGTGTGTGTGTGTGTTTTTTATGTGTGTGTGTGTTTTTTTTATGTGTGTGTGTGTGTGTGTGTGTGTGAGTGTGTGTTTTTAAGTGTATGTGTGTATGTGATTAAACTTATTGCATATCTTTTCGTCTCGTTTCGTCTTCGAGCGATCAATTTATTTTCCATATCGTCAAGGAAAAACCAATTATGTAAGGTTTTCTTTACCGACAATCTGTGTTATTTTCGTACCTTTTCCTTTCCTATCTACCTCACAGAAAACGGATCTAGACGACGTTTTATAATTTAGCATATCATTCCAGTTCTAATACTATTGCTGTGAGATATTATTTTCAACGTATTTTTTATTTTTATTTACTAGTGCGCATCTGTTTCATTATTTTTCTCTCTCTCCCTCTCTCTCTTCCGCTTTACTTCGGCTTATCGGATTATATTTTTAATATACTTTTACCATTATAGCGAAAACGGACCAAAAAATTGTTGTTTTTCTTTTTAATCAATTATCCTAAATATGACATTACGGTCTTAATTTTGTTAAACTTTCTTTCCAATAATCCTGTCATCGTTAGAACTAGAACGATAAATTGATTCACTTACGTTTTTATTAATCGCGTGTTTATGTGTGCATGTGCAAGTGTGTTTACATCTGAATAATTTTTGAATTTTATTAACAACGTCGGTCTTCATCCGTCCATTGGATTCCTTCGCAAATATACAATATATATATATTGTGCGCGATGACCAGTCAAACGTACGATTTCAGCTATCATTGCCTTAACTAATCTTATGTTAATCCCTCTGCATAGTCATACGTCATTGACAATTTTACCTAATCATTAAATTCAATAATAACAATAATTATCGTTTTAAATCACAATTGATTAAAAATAAATATTATTAATTTATTGTTTATATCTGATACCCACACGATTTTATAGATTCGTTACAATGGTAGTGATTATTTGATTTAGGAAAAATTACTTTTGTTACCAACGTTTAATTAAATTTAATAATAGAAAATTATTGTAAGATTGGGTATTTTATATATTTTACACTCATTTCTTATTAGATAAATCTAAAAAGAAAAAATATTTGTTTTATTTGTTTAATTAATGTATTAGTGTATTAAAAGTGTTACGAAATCAATCGGTAGCCTAATAATAACGTGTTGGTTACAAAACCGTATATCTACGAAGAAATCTTTTTTAAAAAAAATGTTAATTTTAATATGTTTTTGCTATTTACGCGTGAGATTTATAGTGTATTAGTCGAAGTAGTAATAAAAATCAGTTATAATATTTTAATATACATTTATTAAAACATACATATTTATTGGAATAATTTTAATACGTACACCTATGTCGAGACATCTATGTTGCTATAAAATGTACGTCTCGTATTGTCATTTTAAATGCAGAACGTGTAAATACTATCTGTGCTGTACATTTCTTGAACGTTGTTTAAATAATGAAAAATAATATATGAACAATAAATTTAAAAACATTAAAAACTGCGGTCTATTAGTGTAATTCTGAATTGTAAGTGCAAACGAACGTAAAACGTGTATTATAGTTTATTATTATAGTATCGTATGCGAAACAATGAAATTGCACAGCTTCGTTTTTTTGTTTAGCTTGTAGATTTATACGTCAATTAATGTAATTATGACTATGGTGTGACAATAGACATTCATGATAAATATAATTATATAATATATTTTTGTTGTAATCAAGCTAATGATAATAATAATATTATTATTAATTTTTGTTTAAGATGTCCTACATAATATTGTGCGAAAAAAATTAGTCGATAACAATGTCATTATAATGTTTATAATTATAACACAATTAGTAATCTAAATAATATAATCTTAAGACCCAAACTTTAAAACAAACATTTACATATGTCATTAAAAATGCAATAAATCGTTCCCGAGTGTTATAATATAATATTATAATACTGTCTAATATGCTGAAAAATATTTATATTATATTGTTGTAGATATTAAGTCAGACACACAAATATATTATTACATTATTCAACGTACTCGATTAAAAATTATACAAGATTCTAAAATATAATTGTTTTGTACATTTACCATGCGCTTAGATAGATATATTTCTTTCCCCGATTAATATGAACAAATAAAAAAATTATTTCAAAAATTACCGTTTGCTTTTTTTTTTTTTTTTAAATGTTTTCTCGCTAATTACTATCAGTTGTTTGTGAATGTTTAACAACGCCCTATAACAGAATTATCTATCAACTTGTATTCAGTGACGTGTTCGTAAACAAATTATTGGGTAAGTACATACTATATTCGATAAACACTAGGGAAGAGGAGAACGAAAAAATCCTCATATCATTTTTAATACACGCGAGAGTCTTAAGGAGGTGTTCAGAACCCTATAAATATTGTGGTATTTCGAAAATATTAAATGTAAATGACATTAATTCCGGTAAGTATATTAGATAACGGTAGCTGTAGATATCGGTTAAGTGGATCACAACATCGGCTATTATAAAGCTGTATTAATATTCTGAATTTTAAAACGACAATAATTTATCGCAATCGAAAAAAACCATATGAGTGAAACTTAGGTTATTGTAATTGATCAAATAAGATAACAATATAATTGTTGATTAGAATGTTAAAATATTGTGCCAAAGATTTTTTTTCATTACACGACTAAATAATCCATCGTAATAAACATAGATACGTACCATACCTTAAATATGGGAATATCAAACTATTGTCGTACGCAATATTCGAGTTGAACTAAAAAAAAGCAATTCAATTATTATACTGGCAGTAATAATGTAAATAACGTCAATCGGCAAATTTATGGAAATTTTTATTTTAACGAAATTATATTCAGAAAATTAAATATATAAACACTATAAGCATACACGTACTAAAATATAAGGAGAAAATCTTTATTCGTTGAAATCGAAAAGTCATTAAATTTATACACGAAATAATAGGAAATCGTTAAAATTTTCAAAATACTATGACGTGACTGTGTAGATAAAAATATATTGAGATGGCTTTAAATTTGACAAATATGATCGTTAGAAGTTTCCTGAGCGTATACGTCAAAAACGTCGAAATGACAAAAAAATAACACGTAGATGTATTATATAAAAATATGACATAGACAATAATAATGGACGTTTCTGTAGCCAATTGTTCGCTGTCCAACGTCATTAAGATCTCATTGTGGAAAGTGAAAGTATTAGTATTAATCTCGGATTTTGTCTACAATTGAAATTCGCACGTCCGCGTGACGATAACGGTAAAACATCGTACGGCGTAAATCTTGTTAACAAATTAAATCGTATCATGCGATTTGATTTGTTTTGTTTCACATTTTACGTATACAAATACATATATATATATATATATATATATACGTATATCGATTTGGTTTTTAAATTTCTCGTTTTGGTATCTCTTATATATTTATTATTATTTTCCTATTAAACATCTTCGTATTTCCATACTTCAGTACAATAAAGATCACTACACGTCAAAGGTAAGATCTTATGCTGTTTTCATCTCCAATTACCAGCTCGTTATTTTATAAAATATTCTACAATGATTCTACGTCACCGATACTCTCCAATATAGTGTACAAATGTGTCTGTATTGACACAAATACTTCTATCGTCTATTCACTATTTCGTTGAGATAAGATTACCTATAATCGATAAACTATTTAAAATGACTAACATATGTACTTTTAAGGTTTACTATTTGTTTGGTATTACCGTCATTTCGGATTATTACACAAATGATAAAAAATATAATTTATGTAGTAAATTTGACGGCATTTCTTAATTAAAATATTTGATAAAATTAAAAATATGAATTATTATTTCTCTTCGATAAAACACGTTGTCTTCGCTTAGACACATTTGTCCGACATGAAATTTTCGAAGAAAATAAATCGTCAAAATTTAAATAAAATGATCTACACACTGTATTTAAATATTTGAAAGAAATATTGAATATTGGTATGGTGAAATGTAGCATATTAAAAATGTGCAATATGTGATAGCTCATTATAGTTAAAATAAACACTATAGGCATGCACATTAAGACGTCAAATTATCGTTCCATCATTCGTGTGCGTTTAAAGTGTTACGCTGAATATCGTCCTCAGGTGGTAAACGTAGAAAAAATATAACAAACCTATAATTTTCCACGCACGTGGGTGTCTTGCACTCCCTCTGTATATTAGCGACTTACAAACGAAATTAGTCTATCGACGCTAAGAGACTGACGAATGAATATTTATTGTACATAACGACATAATGTAATCAACAGTTACGTGTTTTTTTTTGTATTGCATACGGTGCTGGTTCTTTTTCACTCACTTAACAGAGTTCATATAATCACCGATAAGGAGTGCGGTTAGATGACCTAGAATAAATTTGAATTGAAAAATGGTGAGATGAATAAACAATTATTTTATATGATTCGCGGAAGCGTTTTTTATTGCATAAATAAAAAAATCCTATGATCATAGGTACATATTGTTAACTGGTGAATTTCGAGAGGATGCGTGTTACGTATTATAGTTATATTTTGTTTTATGTTTGAATAATATTTTATGACGTAAGAACTTGTATTTGCTGAGTATTGCATGTCACCTTTATATCAGTAACATTCGTTGAAATGCCTTTGATATGCGAAAACAAAATATATTGTGTTACGTCTAAAAACATATCATAGATCAAAGTGAACATCGTACCTACATTTTCCTTTATTCATATTATTTATTTAACATATTATATTTACAAATATTAAAATTGTCATATAAGTAAGTTTGTGTTGAGTGTTTTTCATAATTATTTTGAATCGTTTTTAGTCAATAATTTAAAAATTCGTCGAAGGGATACACAGGTACGGTATATTTGTTGTACTATTTTAAAACTGAACGCTAGACAAAATGTTGACCATTTCAAGTGAGACGAATTCAATTCTAAACAAATATTTGAACTCGTTAGTCTCTTTTCTAAGTTTTTTCTAGATTACTGTGAAAATTAATTTTTTGCATTTTTATTAAAACTATGATCACTTTTACATTTTTTAAATTTAATTCCTGTATAGTAAAAAAAAATATTTTTTAATTTTAATTTTTAACTATATAAAATCATACAACGATATGATATTATACACACGTAAATATAATATGTATCCTCGCTCTTTCAATAATACTGTTCACATAGCACTACGTCGTTGTATACTAGCAAATCGGTATCCGACAGTGCGTGGTGTACGTGAATTGCCTTATTCGAAGCACCAACCAAACATTTAATCGAGAAAAACTCAAATCGTTTTCTCGATTTGTATGTTATTATTATGTGTTTTCTTAAATGATTTTCTAAAACTAGTAATAAAATTACTACGCTCAACATATCAGCTGTAATTTAGTTTATCAGTTAACCAGAAAACATCACGTTTCGATTCATTTTACTTGTTAATCAATAATATTGACGACGTATGAGAAATTAATTAACCACAATTAATAATAATTTTCAATCATTTGTATCCTAAAACATATTTTTTTTTTAAATTGTACTGTTTCTATCGATGATTAAAAACATTGTTTCTCTATAAGGAACCAACCGACTTAAGTGGATTCGATTAATCGAAATATTGCATAAACAATCTCAATACGTATTGAAACTATTTTTAATCTCGGCGTTTTTTTTTTTTTAAACAGTTTATTTGCTTATTTCGTTAATAAATATTATACCATGTATTCAATATTATGTTTTGACTATAAAAATAAGTTATAAATGATTCATACTATACATGACAATTAATTAAACTGTCACGAGTCGATATCAAAAACTTCTTAGACGATTCTTGTTCGAAATGTTCCACTTACTGTTAAGTATATAATAAACATACGCGAATAATACACGACTGATCGTATTCGTGGTCAGTGGATTTTGGTTTTGACGTAAGGCGGCAAAATGTTCACGTAATACCAATTCCTTGACGTCTCCACCTGTGCGAATCCATTAAATCTCTGTCAAAAACTGTTTGTTTTATTTACGCTTTAGCTAAATTTTTTGTTTTTCTTTTACTGCCGTTCTTTCCGTACAAAATGATGCTATCAATTTTTAATATCAATCATATCATATTTAAATTAAAATAACACGTCTGTTCTCATAATGTTGTGAGCTGAGAACAAAAATTTTTATGTGTTATGTTTTTAATTGTTTAGGAAACACTTTAAGACTTTGATGACATATTTATATTATTTTTTAACATATTTATTCTAGAAAATATTTATGAATTTTAGATTTTATATTCTATTTTCGACAAGATTTATTTTTATCATATTCATTTTTATAAAAATAAATAATAAATAACGTCAAATCAAATACTTTGAATATTTTTATTTTGAAATGATAGTTGGTGAAAATGTAAATTTACTTATGCCAGTAGAAAATCAAACATATAAAAAAATTAATGATAAAATAAAACCAAACATAACAGTTATTTCTAATAAAGATAAGAACTAACATAATGTTTTATTTAATACTTTTGTAAAATTACCGTTTCCGTGACACATTTTTTTCTAATAGCACTTTTCAATTGTTTAGTATTATGCGATTTTCTAGAACTAGTTTTATTTTACGTTAAACAAAATTATTAGAAGAAAAAAGTCCAGTTTAGCTCAGTCTAAACCTTTACACCATGTTGTCAAATGTATGTTAAATTTAGTCTGAAGAATATTGTGATAACATCATCTGTCGGTTATTGATTTGTCAGTTAGGATTCAGTTCGTATGCAACTATAATAATGTATAAAATAAAAAATGTAGTTAAAATTTAAATACTATTTGTAATATTATGTAGAATGTCACTCATTATAGGTGAAAAAATCATAATTGTAAATAACTGATTTGAAGATATTTCACCATTGACCGCCATTAACTTATAATTTGTTGTATTACGACTTATGTTACGGTCAAAAATGAAAATAGAACACATTGCTCGAAGCGAGTAGTCTGCGGGTTATGTAAAGCAATTATTTAAAATTTTCCAAAATCTGTATTGAAAAGAATACTGTAAAAATTAGAGAATAACGAAAAAAATTAAAAACATTAACTTAAATGTTCTCTTTGCAGTTGCGAGTAAATAAAGTGACCGCGCTGTCACGGGCGACGGTCGTTACGTGGAGAGTTATTGATATATACCTACGGGATGTGGACCATGAGAATGCAATTTTGTTCTTTATTTATATATAACGCTACGGTATATAAAGGTATATACCGTATATATATATATATATATAAGGTGAGTAAACGGTTTCACGCGATCGAACGACATTCGCTTATTTATAAAACGGTTTATCCGATCGAAAGGTCATTCTTTACGACCCTGTTAACGAGATGATAGACCGGAGACCGGAACAGGCCACAGATAATATGTTGTAATTTATTGTATCGAAAAACTGGAACGCTGTCTAAAAAGTGAAAACATACTCTGCTGTCGTTTTGGTATTGAATGTATGTTTTGGTATTGAATACAGTTGAATGAAAATATAATTAGTCCTCGTGTTTCTGTCTTAATGATTTCAATCATTGGGTATACGATTATAATGTGTAAAGTAATTGGAATGGTAAAACACAACGTAAAATGCGAGTGTTTATATTAGTATACGGATATACATAGTACATTCGTAACGATATATAATACACAGTAAGCTACGTGTGTCATAAAACACCACAGTTTAAATATTTAGTTTTATAATTGAATTTAGTTTCATTTTACCATAAGTTTTATCACTATATTACCATATTTATATTTTTGTTTTTCAATTGCATGTTTTTTTCGGCGGTATACAATTTTTACTTATAGTTTAAGTAAAAAAAAAAAAAAAAAAATAGAAATAGGTCTTATACGAATTTAAACATTTATAATTTGTTATTTATTTCAAAATATTTTAAATAATGTGTATATCTAAAAAACTTTAAATTTTATTTAAAGTTTAAAAAAGTATCATTCTTCAAATTTTCTAACTGATTCTCATAATAATCTATAAAGTTCAATAAATAATATATTGATCAAAAATTTATTAGTAAAAGTCACAAAAAGTGACTCTTATGATCAAATTGTTAATTAATAATTCTTCGTAAACGGAATATTAAAAAATTTAAATGCATTTTCAACTATTAATTTTAGTCTTTTTAAATGGTATTACAAAAAATGTAGGTTTTCATTTGAAAATCAAAATTTTAAGGTAAAAGGAGATAGGATATAATTTCGAAAATGGTCCATACAAATTGTTTAAATGAATATATAATGAACGAAAAACAGAAAAATAAAATTCGTTTAAAATCTTGGCAGATAATCGCTAATCATGATAAATTAATCGTTCTGTATAAAAATGATAAATATTTTTTTTCGACGAATTATTTCACCAATTTACTCGTATTTTTGCAATCTAGTTTTACAATTGATGTTTGCGGTTCGAGATTTTCATTCGATGTTTTCCGCAAATCGGCCGGACTGACTTTGCGGTCATCCTTTAGAAAAAAAAACACCCGTTTGCACCATATGTTTGAGCTACTATTAGTATATACACGGTGTATGCAAAAATCGATTTTACAATCTGATATGCGCCCCTCTCGTCTAAGTCCTTGTAAACGGCTTGTCGTTCACAACCGTGTCTTGTCTTGTGCTGTCACGTAAAAATGTCCACAGCAATAAATAGTGAAAGAACGGACATTTATAATATAGTTCAATACACAAGCCGTTCGTTTTGAAATTCATATATTTAAAAGTTTAAAAAAAAAAAACCCAGTTTTCAATTTTATTTAATAATAACTAGTCTATTGTATTATAAGATACATATTAAAATCACAGTATACAAACACGTAAGTTAAATAGAGGAAATCAAAAATATAAAAACAATGTAAAGGAGTTAGTACATTTTTGACAAAGAAGCAGAAGATAATATTAATAAAAGTTATATTTTCATTCATTATTTCACATTTATACGTAAAACGTTCGTTCTGAAAAAATGTTTTGTGTTAAACTTGACTTTGTATGACCTTTGAAATATTATGTTTAATCATGTTCATTCTGCCGGATATACATATTGATACCAGAAAATCTTTTGTCCTCGTGTTTTGCGAAAGTTAGTGATTTATCACATATGTCTATTTATTTATATATTTATTAATAATAATATAATAATATACATATTTATCACTTGTTTTATTAATAGTTTTACTCATTAATAAATAAACTGAATTTCGTAACATTCCACGTTGAATAATGTAGACATTTTGTGGAATTCAAATAAATAATGAGTAAAAACAAATGTTAAGGTAAATGATATTGTAAAAATAAATGGCGAATTCTCAATTATACTAATTTTCGGTAAGAAACAACATGCACGTCGAAAATTTAGTCTCCTTCTTTTCGATTTGAAGCAACATGTTTGTGTCTAAACCAATAATATTATAATTATTTCTCGTTTCAAGTTATAGTGTAATAATATAAACAAGATTAGTCAATACAAACAAATAAAAATAAATTTGAAAATAAAAAGTAGATTTTTATTTAAAGGAAATACATCTGACATAACGTTTAAGGCATTTTAAATTCCTTTGGTGATTCGTTCAGTTATAGATTTGACGTGTTTTTGTGTGCGCGAGCAAAATCATTTGCCTTATAAAAATTGATTAACTGCTCTTGATATTCAATAGATATTTTATCGTCACTCATTGAAGTGTATTCAGTTTTCAATATTGCGGAATGTCATTCATCTACATTTTTTTCAGTTTACGTTTTTCACTCCTTCACTACTTCTTCCAAAAATTACATGATCATTATGTGGTAAATGTATGTTTGACAACCACGCACCATTTATACGTCATTTTAAAAACCATTATATACATACTAATATTTTTTGCTCAAAAAATATATGAGAAGCTTTAATGATAGAATTCCTATTTGTATTATGTTATTATAATACCTTTAAAATGTTAATATATCATTAAAATATTTACTAAAATATAACTACGTATTGAATGATTATATAATAAATTAATCATATCGAAATATATACCTAATCTATAACCAATTGTGAATATAAAGGTTGTATAAAGTCATTTTTCGAAAATATTTTTTTCATTAATTATTATGTATAATAAAAAATTTAGCGCTTTTTAAATTTATTTTAATGTTTCTAATTTTATTATTATATAAGATATGCAATACGTAAAAATATAATGATAAGTAAAATATAGTATAAACTATATGAAATAACATAGAACTTTTGAAAGTAATACATCGTAGAGAAATAAACGGTTCAGCGATAAATATTTTGTGTATAATAATACAATATTTCATTTTACGATACGATAATATTATTGCGATAACACAGAATAATGTTTCCGTGCAATTCTTCAGCATACACGTGATGATCTCATATGATATTATAACATAACGGTTAAAATTTCAAATAGTTTTGAAAACTAATATATTTTTATTTATAAACGTATAATTAATATCAAGTACCTAAATAATAACGATTGAACTTCACGCCACAAGTGTGTTTTAAAATGTTATTAAAACTGCCAAATAGGTTGTGAAAATATTATTTAATAATTTGGAAAATCGTATACTTAATACACAATATTTATAAATATTTCTAATTAATTCAATTTTTATATTAACCTAAATCGATTCACGAAATGTCGGCGGTGGAAGTCTACCACCGCCAACAGGAGTTTCTGTAATAAATCAAATGCTAATATTCACAATCGTACGATGTAATCTTTAAAAAAACAACTTTAAAATCATTAAAATACACGTTTTTTCAGTTGCCTTAAATATTATTGTCATTTTCGGTTTATTACATGCACCTATTATTTAATTATAAAATGCATGTTGTGTTATCTTCATCATTTAGAGCACTACCAAATTCTGTTAGTAATAAAGGAAAAAAAAATTGTTTTATTATTAATATATATAAAAATACAATATATTTATGTAGCTAAATAATTATTACGTTAAACATGTATTAACTGTTTTTATTATTAATAAATATTTTATTATTTTGTATACCACAGATTGTATTTTTACTATCTTAAATTATAAAACCACTATCGGGTTAACCTTATGACAAATACAGTTTTACCCAACCTACGTAGTGAAATCGTATTTTTAAATGATTTAAAAATTGGATTTTGTATTGTTTATGTGAAGTTTTTTCGAAATGCGTATATCGTATTATAGCTCACAATATTTTTTTAAATACAATCATGCAATGTAGTCTCAATTTCTTAACACGATCAAAGTTTATACAGTGCTTAAAAATCGGTATTAGGATTTTGTCCCATGTGCATTCCCTGCGGGTCATCAGGGTCAACGATCGCAGTCTGGTCGTCTTATATTCGTACACGGTTCATTGGAGACGCTATTGACACAAACAATTTTTGACGTACGGTACGCGAATATTAGTATATTTTTTTCCCTTACCGATTACACGCGACTGGTATATTTTCACTTGTTGGTCACATATTTACTTTATAATAAAGCAAGACCCGGAAATTGTAAAACCTTATGTTTTAAGTAATATTTATGCTTTCGTTTACAATGCTCGAACGTTTTATAATTATGAAAATGTTCGAAAATGTAAAATATATGTTACACATATACACGAGTACAAACAAATATTTAAAATTCGTTTTTTTATAATTGTTATTGTTTTAAATATAAACTGAAAAATATTATGTAGTTTGGCAACTTAGTAATTGTATTTTCTTTTCAATAATTTTGATCCAAATGTACACGCATAAAAAAACATATATAGTAATTTGAAATTGGGTCGGACAGTTTTGCGATATTACTGCATTATACATGCGGTTTTGGGAATTTACGTCATGATAAAAAACTATAATAATTATTTGCAATAAATGCGAAATACGTACAATCGTATTAAATAAATATATATATATATATATATATTACTTAAAAGACATAAAAATACAACGAAAATGACACGAATGTTGGTCAGATCGTCTCAATACTCGATATGCAAATGGCGCTCGTTTCTTTTGTTACGATAACCACGATGGGGTCGCCCAAATCCCGTA
The DNA here is from genome assembly GCA_019022885.1 of Schlechtendalia chinensis. NCBI lineage: Eukaryota > Metazoa > Arthropoda > Insecta > Hemiptera > Aphididae > Schlechtendalia > Schlechtendalia chinensis. The sequence goes on along the minus strand of CM032350.1, from coordinate 3,344,195 downwards.
AATCCCTTTCGGTCTCCTTTGTGCCGTCACGCTCGTTACGGTACAGCCGCGGTCGACGGCTAGCGACAAACGACCGCGCCGTCGATTTATTCCCCCTTAGCTAGAAACGGTCTGTGGCATTATCGTTATCGCCGGTGGTTAGACTGACGAAAATATTGACTAGGGATTAGGATATGGTACGGTACATCGGAGGAGGTTTAGCTTTCAACGGGCCTAACAATTCCCGTGAAATCGCAGCTGTCGGTGAATACATGTTGCGATTTTTTGGACGATCGTCATTCAGCCTTTAAAGAGTCTTAGCGAGAAAGTTACCACGTCTTCATATTATTACTTTGTTGAAATACAATTACGACTCGTCGAGAACCTCAATCGGCTATGTATATATTTTATGTCTTAATATTATCATATTAATCAGTCGACGACAGTGACGGCTTGTGGGTTTTTGATGAAGCAGTGCACATTCAAAAATATAATTTAACAAACATATACATTATAATAAACAATTGTTAACATTTTATTTTGTTTAAGATATATACATATTCATTTCATAAGTAAAACTTATTTTTATTCTCAAATAATACAAATATTATGACAAACTTGAATGCAAATAGAATATTTATTTTTATATAACACTTAGATTTCAGCCTTGAGGTATGTGTTTATAAATTAAATCGACGTATATTATCAGATAATCGGAATGTCAAAAATGAGTGAGAATACAAATAAATTATAAAGACGACGTCCGAAATAATCAGCTGATCGCAATTTAATTGAGGGATAGGGTCAGTTCTCCATACTTTTGATAAGAGAAATAATTTCAATTTTTTTTTGAGGTTACACATACCACCACACAAAGTTATAAAATTAAACAAATATAAATTTAGTGCTGATAAATGTACAACTCTGCATTAAATATGTGAAATAATGTATGTTATTAATGTATTTGAGTATTTGATGTGTAACGGTTTTTAACGGTCATTACAGTGATACAGTAATAAAATGTTTTATTATACCTATAATATTTCATATGTTCATGTAATATGTTTTTAAATATTTTATGATTTAAAATTTTGTTTAAAGTGAATTTCTATTTGGTCAATACTGTAATATTGTATTGTCTATGTAATATTACTATTTATAATAATCATTATTTTATAGTTCTAATTGTAGAAAAAGTTAAACATTTATTGTTATTTTCAACTAATTAAAGGTTAGTAAATTTATTAATGAACATTTGGAACGTGGGATTTTAATTATCTATGTTGGTATTTCTACATCCGCAAAAATCGGTTATCAAATTTTTCTCTTATCAAAAGTATGGAGAGCTGACCCTATCCCTTTAATTGATTGTGTACAAAAACAACTGTACACGTCAATTCCGTTATAACGCGGGTTACATGTTATGACATGTTTTAATTTTTATACTATTTCGGTGCACAGCGATTGTGTAAACAATCTACAAAGCTACTCCACGTTGCCATGTCTAACGACGACCGTGTGACTGTTTCACTCTTGAAATAACCCAATCTAAATATATTTTCATATTCTGTATTTCTATTAACATTTCTTAAAACGTTGAAATATAATCTTCATGTAATACATAGGTACTTAATAGCATTTAAAATTTTTTCTTGAGTTTAGGTAGGTAGGTAGATAGTGTATGTGCACCTGTGAACATATAAATGAGCCGCCAATGGTTGATGAATACATTTTATAGTATTTTTATTCTTTATATTGTATCACATGTTAAAAATTATTCAATATATTTCTTTTTGTACATTTAGGTAACGTAAATGATGGAAATATAAAAAGATTTATTGTTACCTTTACAAATGTTGAATAATTATTGATTTCATTGTCATAATATGACTTTAACGGTTGTTTTATTTTGCTGTCAGTTAAAATTGTAGAGAAAACTAGTTATTGTTGGTTTTGTGCGTTGTTCTTTAGAAATACTACGCAAGTGTTATTTATATATGTTTTCCTTTTTGCTAACTATTGTTTTAAAATGTATAAAAATTTAGTCGTAAATAATAAATTAATTATAATTTTAATATTTTTAAAATAAAATGTTAAAATTACTTCAGCCCGAAAAGAGATAATAAGCTATTCTCGAACAGCTAGTATTCCAAATTTTTAATTAAATGGGACAAAAAATTAGTTAAATAATGTCTTACATATAATGCAAATATTCACGAGTATTTTAGATTATACAATTCATTAAATTTTCGGTAAGCAAGTTATATTATTTGATTATGTTTTGAATAATTTTATTAGTCGTGTTAACCTTTTAATTGTTTTTTTAAATATAATTAATTTAATTAACCTTAATAAATTGTTATGTGCATGATCTTTTCTTTTTTAATATAATTTAATAATAGTAAATTATTAATACTAAATACTTATAAAAATTATAAATATAAATTCGATTACGTGCTTTACTTGTGGACGATCTACAAATCATACTACTTACACCCATACTTTACATTCTTTTTACTTGATTCCATATAAAATCGAATTATCTAAAATATACTCTTTTCCGTACAACTAATCGTTGATAATATACACAATAATTGTTCGCAATACATCACCATACTATTTCACAACATTAATTCTGTTCGTTGTATGTTGTACAAGTATACGCACAGAAAAAATTATGTAACTCTTTACGTTTAATTTTCTCTATCTATGTTACTTAAAATACGTGACAAATTAAAGAATTTGTTTAAAATATTCTTGAACTTGATTGATGGGTTCGAAGCACATATAGATGCTAAACAAAAAAAAGTTAGTCATGACTTTAGTGGTCTAGCACATAGTTGTAGTAAACCAATTTCGTTATCTAAGTATAATTTTACATTACATAACACCATTTTCATAACAATAAACAAAGCAATTTTCGGTGAATCGAATTTTATGCATAAACAGCCAATTAATAATTTATTTAAAGTACTAAAAAATACAGAAATACCGAAAATGACACATTTTAATTTATAGGCGAAATATAATTATTATAATAAGACTTCAATAATATCTACAAATAAGTACACAATTAGTGGGAACTGGTTTGTATTAGATTTCACTTGCAAGTATAAGTATCTAGAGTTAAGTTCTTATTTAATCGTACACATTGTTAGAATACAAATAATACCTAATAATAATAATATTGCACTTCGTACATATGCTTAACACTCAGCCATCAAAGAAATAAAAATGTATAAACGGGAAAAAACTTTTATCACCCTTCACAAACACTCTGTCAAGTCTGTTGTCGCCTATATTATGTACACGTTAACTCGTTAACTTTGATTTTTTGTGATGACTATGCAATAAGACTCATCGATCGAGAATGGGTACATTTTATGTCCTAAAAAGTTATTTTAAATTTGTTTTGAAAGAAAAAACATAAATTTATTTGTATATATATTGGTTTGATAATCTACATTAATTATGAATTTCTGTGTAGTTGTGAACTTTAATTAAGTTACATTTTAAAACTTTTATGACACAAATTGATAAAATCTATTGATATAAATAAAATTTATTATTTAATTGAAGTTGTTGTCCGTATTGTTTTAGAATTTGTTCATAAAAATGTAATGTAATGAAAGTTCTTAAAATCTAATCAAACAAAAATATTTTTAGCTATAAAACTATCATAATTGTATTAACTTATGTAAATTAATAAACAATAACAAATATGTTTTTATTGGAACTATCCATGAATATAATAATGGAATTCAATGGTTTTCAATAAAATTTGAAAAATATGACTTTTAAATAACCATGTAATCATTTTAAGTACTTTATTTTGAAAAAAATGTTAACCTGTTACAATTACAATTACAAGCGTACTAGTATCAATATATATTGTTTAAAAATGTATTTTTAGATTAGTTTGAAATAAAATATTTCCATAATTCTTCAAAACGGGTATCTTATACAGATATTTTATTACGGATTTGATTAGTTCACCATCAAATAATAACATAATTTTATTCACTGGAAATGTAGTTATTACTCATATTATTATTATTTTCCAAAAAAAAAACAGAACCACTTTACGTTTTACACGCGTATGCAAAACCACCAATACCGCTGTTGGATTTATCCTTATTTGGCCTTATCTGCCGGCACCACCTGAGTACGGACCTATTACAGCAGCTATCCGGTCGTTGCCGTTGGTTCGTTTTCGCGAACAATCCCAATTCGTAAAACGTCGCGATACAGCTGGTCCCGTTGTAATAAATTGTGTATATAAATGTGTGTATGTTGTGTTCTTGACGTTCAAAGTCGTCAAGGACGTCTATTCCAACGATGACGAGTTTTGTCGATTGGAAATAGCAGTTGAAAAACAACTAAAGCACGTAAACGTATCGAACGCCCTGCATCGTCATAAAATTAAAAACAGATTGACCTGGCGGTGAGTTGAATTTTCGCTGATAATTTATTGTTCATATCTCGTTTCTGATTGTTTTCGATTTGTTATCGTATTTTTCCATTCGGTCGAATTCTGGCTTCAGTGGCTCAGCTGGTGTCAAATAAATTGTTGTCCTTTGACATAATATTTATGTAGTTTATAAACAGTACTTATTGAACGTGCGTTATATGCGTCGCTTTTAATTGTTTATTGTTTGTACAAGTAGACGACAACAATACAACTACAGAGAGACACGGGCTGACCGGTCGAGTTTTGAATCGATGACCGACATCGAATATTCGAACCATATGGTTCGTAATCAATTCAGCGGCCATCGTGAGGCGAGCGCCAGGAAGACGTCGGTAGGCGAAGGGGTCGTATGATTTTTCTTCTGCCAGCGAAAAAACGAATTAACTACGGGAAAACTGAACGGATCGGGAAAGACGTGGAAAGGCACGCGCGAAAGTCCGACGGGGACACGAAAAAAGAATCCTGTGACGACGGAAAACCGGTGTTCGCGGGAGAGAAACGGACGGGAAACTTTGGTGTTATATAGTGAATCAGGGGTTCCCAAACTTATTTTCCTTACATAAAAAGAAAAAAGAAAAGAAAACAACACACAAAAAAGTGGTTAACACACAGATAAGACGGCCGTGGCATTTTTGTTTACATTATTTTGCCCGGTGCGTGTACGCGTGTGTGCAAACAGCTAATGACGTAATCACGGCGTGTGTGATTACACGGATGCTAAATACGGTGAAATTGATAGGGACGGCCAAGCGGTGTGCTATTGGTTGCAACCTTACGCGCATACGCAACTAATCTCAAGAAAAAGTATCGTGACTGGCCGACCGTGACGCGCAAAAATCTTTATTTTGATTTTCGGATGTATATTTTAACAACTTATTTATAATAAAAATTAAAATAAATACGTATTTTAACGAGAATGATGTATCCGGTGGGTTTTTATCAATTTATTAACGTGCGGCTCTATTTCTGCGAAGAACATTCTTTTTTTTATTAAAAGCCACCAAATTGTGCTTACCAAACTATTGACCACTTGAATCATACTAACGCCCCTTTGGACTGTAAATCGCTCACTTCGGGAACCATTGCAGTAGATTGTTCACGGAGATAATTGAGGACTAATCTGAATCTAAATTTATAATAATGGTCGACTAAATAAATAAATCATTAATGATTTAGAATTTATTTTTTTAAATATTTATCCGTGTACTTGAATACAACAACAGTGTCGTTCGCTTTACGAACTGACTATTATTGCGTTTAAATATAGGAAAATAATACATGATATACAGAACGTCCACGTTCGTGGATTAAATTAAACATTGTGCATTATATTTATGAATTTCAGATTTGTTTGCAATCATCACTGAATGCTTCCGGCGTAAGCCAATTGTCGTAAACATTTCCCGCGATTTTATCTATTTACACGTGCTTTATTAAAACGCCACTTCAATTTTTACGATGCAAATTAAGTTTTCGAATTAATCCCGGAACAGATTAAACGCGTATAATTAAATTCGTGTGTACGCTCCGTGTTGTCGTTTAATTAAAATAAGGTTCGTTTTTGATATCGTTGAAAAAATAATTGCGCCCGATTAAAATCATCAGAACTTCCGAAGCACCTATATATTTTATGATATACCAACGCGATATTTGTGTACATGTAAATAAATAAATAAATAAATAAATATATATATATATATGTATGTGTGTGTGTGTGGGTGTGTGTTTATGATAAGTTTGCGTAATAATAACGGCAATAATAATGTTGTTATATGTCGGGCGGGTGTGTAATTAAATTTCGTGTGTACCCATACACATACACGTTCCAATTCTGAAATCAGCATAATCGCTAATTAAAAATGTCTGTTTACTCGGAGAACGAGCGATTTCTATTTGTTTTGGCGAACGTGTGGTACAATATTTATTTTGTGTTTTCGACGAAACGATGTGGCGATGGACATTTATAAAGGCACCAAAATCCGCTGAATCAAAAAAAAATTCAAGCTTCCCGCGCAAAGAAAAAAAATATTAATAATAAGTAAATGAGCTACGGATTGCGTGGATATCGACTCAACTGAGTTGTGTGGACAGTGATTTTAAAACTTATTGTAATAAATGGATATGATAAATTTTATAAATGTCTAAGCTTGTACGTATGCATTTCTCAACTCTTATAAAATACAAAAAAAAGTGTCCATTTCCAAAACGAATATTGTGGCAATATCACGATTTGTGTCGTTTTCAATTACTGGTAACGAAATTGTTGGTAAAATCGAGAAATATGTCAAATAAAGTACCAGTTAAAACGTAAACGTATTTGCTATGTTTATACTACATGTATGATTGTTCCAAACTTTTCATATTTTTTTTATTTTTTCATACAAATAATTGCTCAGTTTGTTATTTCCAATACTCGTTTAATTTATGTCGTTTATTATTCACCGTTTTTATAATATAAAAAACATTGTTGTTGATAATAATATAAAAATAAGCTATATATTTTTCTTTTTAAATTTATATGCATCAAAAATAAAATGTATTATGTATGAGGTTTGATATATAGCACTTTAAAAATGTCAACTTTTATGTCAGTGAGTATTATATTACAAATTATAAAACTGCCTGCACGCAAATGAAATTTAAAACAAAATAATGTTGATAAAAAATGACGAAATTATATACAAATGCAAGAAGTCCTTAAGCGATAAACGTCAACGGCGTATTTTTTTTTTTTGTCAGGTTAAAATGGTTCGTATATATATATTTATTAAGAAAACAGAATCGCATATTATTATGGTCACACTCCGTTTATGTATGTACGTATTTCCTGACGTTGACGAATATCAAAATGTTTTGTTACTATTTAGAATTAGGCTGAAAATTAGGGCTAGGGTGAAAATGATCAAAAACAGCCCGCTGTTTAGCGATAACTTGTTTCGTCTATTACGCTTTTTTATAAATACACTAATTTGTATTTAAATTTCTAACCACAAGTCGCAGATTAGAGTCTGCTATACTTCACAACGTTGCATTATGTTATCGAAATAACACGTCCTAAAAGCCAGCCAAACCTTGGCTTACGGTAGCAAGTATATGTAATATTCATAACATATATTATGTGCATAATATACGTGTACATACTCGTAACGTACATATACCGGTTAATGTTGTATATGCGTACGTACAGTTCGGAATATACTTTATAGGCAATTTGAATTCTAAAAGCATGTGTACTGCACAGGTGCGCCGGAGAATGCGAGAAGGTTTTGTCATACAATATCGGTCTTGCGGTTAAAATTGGATAACAAACGGATGTATAAAGATAGGTATTGGAATATTCCACGTATTCTACTACCGATTGTATCCTGCACGTAACATAACGTTTCAAGTTCTTAGAAGTGAAAACGTGGTTTTTGCGTGATACGCATTACACCAGCAGGATAGATATAAAAAACAGCAATGTCTCTAAAGAATTTTTTTTAAAAAAAAAAAAAAACTCCAGAATACAGAAAATATGATATAATATTATAACGAAAAACTGCAATTATTGAAGTCTCAAAACACGTTAGTGATACATATAGAAATGTGAAATGATATATTTTTAAAAATAGAAGTATCGAAACATCGACTGTATGCAAAACTATCTTATGTTTCATATGATATCTTTTGTACTATGCAAATAGTTTTATTGCGGATTAGAATTAAAAATCTTCTAAATGTGAGGAATATCTAACTCTCAAACATATTAACTGTACGGCTTTCCATGCATTCTTAAAAAAAAAAATATTTTATTTAACTGCGTTAGTATATGTATGGATTGTAGCCATGCTTTTTGGTATTTATGCAAGATCACGATGTCGAAGAATGTATCAAATAACAAATGTTAAAAATAAAATATAAAACATTATACATTCCGAAATATACAAATATTATAAAAGTTTTTCTTGAACATAAATAAATATAAACATTCGTTATATATAGCCGATTATATTGTTATATAAAGTGAATTCTAAGTGCAAACAATAAATTCAAGTTTTGTTATTATTTTTTATTGTTGCTGAAAAATACTAATTTTATTTTAGTTAAGATTTTGTTTGAATTTCTGTTTAGTTGTTTTAACGTAAATCCAAATAAGTATAAAATAAGTGTAATCGGTCATAAGCAATATAAACAAACAATACTTATTAGTATAAGTTAAGTTATATATCGTATTGACTTAATAATATTCAGATGAAAAGAGAACATTTTCGAATTATAAGAATATAAGAAAATATCGTAATTATATGAAATGTAATTCACTATATTCTCATTAAGTTGAAGATATTATACAGGATATTTTTAATTAACGCTTATTCACAAATTCAAAATAGTAATCTCTAAACTACGTTAGTAATATGATAAATGAGTACGTTAATCATATTTTATACACGTGAACTACATTGGAACTTAAAAATTAAAATCACACCTTTAAAATTCAAGAAATGATTTATAAGTTAATATCCAACTGTACATATAATGCGTATTTATATAGTTCCCTGTGGCGAAATGGTCGGACAAAAGTACGATGACGTATTACACAAAAAGCGTGATCCTATATATTATATGCACGCATACATCTGTGTGGAACAATACTAACGAATGTCTTCATAAAATACGTCGTATATACGACAGATATGTGAGACATTATGATCTAATTTATCGTAAATAATATACTGAAAATAACGCGTTTCATATTGTATTTTTAAGTCTCGGCAAACTAATCTTCTTATCGCGATAGATATGTTTTGCTTTGCCTGCCGGCCGAGAATAACGCCGTGTGAATATTATATTAATTCGACACGAGTAAGTTATTATGCACGCCACTGCCCTGCTTATACCTACGCGTATAATATTATGTTATAATTTAACCGGTGCCGGCTTAATGTACTTAACGGATTCAATCATCGGGTCCGAACGGTAGTACTTATGGATCGTAGGTACGTACGCGAATTCTCAGGAAAGGTATTCCCAACTAATAATGTGTTATTACGCGCCCATAATGATCATTCACGCGAACACATTTTCAAAATCGCATATCTATATACGTGTGATTCAACGTTAGATAATTCAATACTATGAACGCTGTCCGAAGTGAATCACACAACTGAACGTAATAACAATAAAACGTGAACACGCTCAGAAGTTTGGACCTACAACGGGACTGGATCGTCGGTACACAACCGAGAACATGGATATTGCCGAAAAAGACAATAATAGTAATTTGATCCGTGAAAGCATTAATACAAAGTTATTGAATATTATAAATCATAAACTAAATTGTGATTTATGCTTCTATTATATGATTTTGATATGTTTTACCCAAAGAAATAATGTCCCTTTTACAAAAGGAACAGAATTATCAATTCCACTTCTCAGACAAGATATAGTTGAAAAACTGCAATGTAATTTTTCACAAATACAAATTAAATTAATGCATAAAATAAATACGAATAAAAATATAACTTACACTTTATAATATTTTTTATATCCGTTGTGAGTTATTTTATGGATAATTAATGTGGATTTCTAATAGAATGTTTTCGAACAAACTCTGCACACATACACATTTTAGTATCCTTTATTCAAAAATATTATAATATATGTATATATTAATCCTAATTTTGAGAAAATGAACTTTTTTTTATGAATAAATTCTGGGAACTGTTTTTCCCCGCTACGCATATGCGAATAGTTACACGAGGTTTTAGGTGAATACCGGTCGCCTTTGATCCAGTCCTAGTCCCCGTATGAGACACCCAGTGAACAACGGAAAAAACAATAATAACGAAAATTATCATAATATCATGTTTCATTCGTAATTCGGGCAGGATATTCACCGTCCCGAGAATCAGTCCGGGACTACGGTTTTCGCGGTTACCTGCGTTCGTTTCCGAAACGTGGATTAGGCCAGCGATTATAAAAAAGAAGTAGAACAAATTCGAGCCACTAATTAAACGTATACACGCGTCATTAAGAACCGCTTTCGTGCACGAGAATAATAATCATCTACGTTTGTACACCTAGATACCATTTATACACTACGCCGCATTTGCCCGCACACCGGTACACTGTTGTGGTTTTCCACGCGGTCCATTATTTTCGCCGTGCAAAGAAAATAATGTAAAATAATAACGCGATATCATATAGAAAAACGACGGAGGTGAAACGTGAATTCCTGGCAACGCTTCGCCATCGGCTTTGCTCTCTTGCCAATTCACCCATCGCGTACGCCGCTCGGCAATTTCTTGGCCCGGTATCCTTTTACTTTGTCGCGCGACACATGATACATTCAATAAACAATATCATGTTATCCGTTAAATACTAACCGGTTTCGGCCGCCACACAAGTACAAGTACGCGCTGCCAACAAGAAAAACATCTACTGTCCATTTTCCTGCAGACCAAAAACCAAAAGGGTTTTTTCGTTGAAACATTACAATCTCACCGTCAAACAATGGCTCGAGTCTAAAGGGCCGTCAACGTGCTTCCGTACGTCTAACCACTCCGAGCATGCAAGAAAATTTTAGCGTTTTGCCGTTTCTTTGAACTAAAAACTCTTCGCATTAGCAATATTTATTTTGTTGATTTACCTTTCGAACATTTCCGTATTTATTCATTATAAATTATGAAGAATAATTTTCAAACAAAAATAACATGCGTGAAGTCGTTTTTTTTTTTTGTAAACTTTCCACTGTAATATTATATTAACTTTGATAAAATATCCAAATTTTTGTTTTTCTGTAAATAGATTTTCATAATCCCTAACACAAGTCGTATGAAGTGTTGACGAATTAGTCGTTTTGAATCGTAAACTGTCTTACACGTTTACGGTAGAATTGCAATGTGGCGTGTTGAGATCGGCGTGTAAACAACGTCTGACGTTTTCGATGTTTCGTACTACACGTTTTATTTCGTAGCTACATCGATATAAATAAACCGTGCGGAAAATGCCTTACACTTGTTCACAAACACATAACTTAATGGACACGCGTTATTTATATAATATACTCGTATATATGTTAGGCTTAAACACCGAAATCGCTCAATTGTCGAAAAAACCACCAGAACATGTTTCAGATTAATATAGACGACCGGCCACATAAATTCACATGATTTTCAATTTGTTGTGAATTCGAACCACCCAATTCGTGCTCTGGAAAATTTTCGGATGATAAAATCTAAAAAACTTTTAGGTGTTTGGTTGTTTCGAATGCATCCCACATGTGTTTTGGCTAAACTTAATGACTAATTTCAGAAGTTCGTGTAAAAATTATTATTGATATTTCTTCTAAAATGTATTTATAATAATTAACCTAACCAAACTTATTGGTTCAATTATATTAATAATTAATTGATGATTGATCCTGACATATAAAACAAATTTTGCTACACATCGTCGTAGTTAGTAGAACATACAATTTGATTGTAAGTTATTAGTTTGAGAAACGCCGAGTAGGCATTTTATTTGTAGGTTCATGTTAACACGTGTCTTCTATAAATCTTGTGGGATATAATTAATATGTACGTGTAATCAAATTTTTTGCAAATCCATAAAAATATCATATTTGTACAATATTAAACTATATGCTATGTGAAGTAGTGTACTAAAATTTCAGTCTTCAAATTACCAAAATTCAGGTTAAGCTTGGCATTAATTCTAATTTACACATCTAAAGGATTTTATTATGGTAACAACGGAAGTTCAGATGTGTCATTAAGGAGTTTACAATTTACCACACGCTTGAATTTATGATTTAACGTACTTTATGCACTATGAAGTATTCGTTTCCTAAACGTTTCAAGCCATACATCTTATGACGTTTCTAACTCGCTGCGTATTATGTAATAATTTTCTACAAGTCATGGAGGTAGTTCATCCTTTTAAATTTTCTCTATCAAAAAATGAAAAATAAATATTTTAATTATTTTTGAAACAAGTACATTTGTGTCAAAATAGTACATGAAAATTATTGCGATACATAATCGTATATGTATTTGAATCACAACATTTTTAATGAACACCAACTTTAAAACTAATACTGTAATACATTTGACGCAATGCAGTGTTAATCAGCTTTTAAAATTTTGTTTATAGTATAATATTACACATTGTATTATGATAGTAAATTTATAAAATGCTTAACAGACAAAATTCGTTTTGATTTTAAGGAATTTTATTTTGTTTTCGTACTATTATTTTGTTTTTTAGACCTATTGCAAATCCCATATGATCACCTGTAATTTTGTTCGGCAAACACCGAAGATGCATCTGAAAAAAACAACTATACAAATCGTTCGTATAATAAATATCATTCTACCAATTTAATAAAATCGTTTAGTTGTTTGAAAGCTTATTATTATTATTCATTCATTTTTTTAATGATTGTAATAAATATATTCTTTGCTTTTGGTCATTCAAAAACTCTTCTTAAATGGTTTGAAAGGTAATACATTAGATAAAGTTAATTGATCCAATAAATAATTTACTTCAACTATGAACAATAGAGAACGTAAAAAAATATGTTTTATAAAAATACGATGAGTCAAATTTAACAATATAAATATTTTAATATAGCTTACATTAATAAGTATAAGATGTACTTTTTAATATTTTTAATCTTAAATAGTGTGAAATTAGAAATCTAGTTTAATCGGATATAAATTATCATGCTATATGATGTGAGAATTAAATCATAAAACTCTATTGTTAACTGAAAATCTCAATCCAAAAATATCTTATTTGTTGTTTATTAAAATAAGTATAATATTTCTAACTGTACAAATATTATTATACTTTCAACTTTATTTACATTCTATTGGTTATATTGTTATATATTGTAAATTATGTTGGTTATTTTGTAATGTGAAGTTATGATAGCAGTGTATGACCTATTTAAATATTTTTAATAGTTTTTAATATTTTAAAAATTTTTAATTTGTTAAACATACTTATAATATACATAATTTATACCATATTATTTAGTTTATACATTTTTTCAGGGCTTGAAGTCCATATCGTAATCGATTTTACATACCAATGAAAACCTTAAAAAATGAAATAAATACACAAACCAATATTGAAATTATAAAAAATCCAAATAGGTATTCAACATCTAAATGATAACTAATAGAAAATATAAATATTAACATTCGAAATCAAAATCTCTGTCAAAATAAATAAATATTGAATTGAAATACTGAATAAAATCGAATTCTTAATCAAAATAAATATATATATTTTTTTATTAATAAAATATATTGCAATCTGTTTACAATCAAAAACAATAAACAATAATGAAGTAAATATTTAAAATTGAAAACAAAATCGAAAAACCATTAACCGGTTATTTTAATCATAATAAAATGAAAATAGCATTTAGGATTCGTAATTAAAATCGTATTCAGACCGAAATAATTTAAAAAATATTAATTGAAATCAAAATAAAAACCAAGAATTTTAATTCGGATTTTCTAATTTTTAATTTCCTCACTAATTTTTTGCTATAAAATAGGATTTTTTTGTGTATTTCTTAAATATATTAAATTATATAAGTTTTAAAAAGTAAGTTAACAATATCACGTAGATTATACCTACTTATTTATTGATATAATGGTAGCTTAATAATCTTTTAAATAAAAAATAGGCTTCAGAAATATTGTGTTTTTCGAAAAAATCATCCAACAAAAAAGATGTGTTCTTTAAATTGGTTCTTTGAATTGAATAAATAACATAATTTTAATATGTAAATTATATAATATAACATGTAAAATATATTGGTCGAATGAATGATTTTTTTTTTCAAAATCCTTAGCGTATTTTCATGTCTAAGACATGCATTATTCAAAATAATAATGTAGTGTGAATAATTTCAATGTTCTTCTCTCGTGTCTATGATTATATCAATTTACATATAATGTATATAAACTAAATTTTAACAAATAAATATTATACATATAGGTTTTTTTATATAAAGAAAAAGAAACTGAACAATGGATTTAATAAATACGAGTATTCTACACCTACTTTGGGGAAAAACGCAGTATTGTGTACAAACAATACTTTATATATTATATCGTATAATCTCCTGATTATATTTTCATTTTTTTAAATCTATATTTATTTATATATATCCTTATGCAATATACATATATTATGCATACGATCGTACCTACTACTCACTTTTATAATACACCATCCAGTTAATACAAATTCTCTTTTAGCAAAAAAAGATACGTTGCATTTTGCTTGAGTATCCTCAAAAGAAATATATTCCGCGTTCTAAATTATATTATTTCGTATTCATCGACGTATTTCATTGAATAAGAAACTCGAAATTAGATGATTTTCTTTGGGACGTATTATTCCGTTTGAATCGCAAATTGTAATCTAACCATCTCAGTTTTCTTAAAGAGACATGCATTCGTCTTAATCTAATTTAAATATACTTATCATTAGTTTGTTATACGTTTCGTAGAATGAAACATGGAGATTTAAAAAAATAGTTTTTATGATGAAATTTTATCAAAATTCATTATTTATTAAGATGACAAGCTTACTCAATAAACTTTTTAGGATGACTAGATTTCTATTAACTATAATAATTGAATAAATAACACACGTGTGAAGAAAAACAATAGAAACAAACCTATAGAACAATTTTCTAATCTAACGTATAAAAAGAGTAATTGGATTTTTGGAAGGGCTAATAACAAATGATTTATCTTATAATTAATAATTTCATGTTGGAAGGTAGCTTAGCGTAGTTCTCAATTTTGAGTAAAACAAATCTCCGAGTTCTCGAATACGTGACACGTGCTTTTGCATTTACTGGTCTGTGTCGTCCATTACTACGTAGATTGTGTTTTACGTGCTCGATATGACTTAATTTTTCATTAAATATTTGAGGCGAGAGTAGAAACTGTATTTACAAATTTATTTTATAGTTACAGTTTCTGTTCGTATATATTTTTATGTCGTCGTATTCACACAAATACAAGTAACATCATATATGTAAAATGTAAACGGCATACTCGAAAAAAAAATACAAATACGATGCTGCGACACGATCGTCACTTTAGGCGTTATAAAAAAAAACCCGGAAAAAAATATATATGAATACATTATTTCAAAAATGCGGGAATAATTAGTTCCGGTTTTTACCCACGCGCTACTACAATAACATATCCCGAATCGGATTTATTTATAAATATGCCAAAGCCGACATAATTCCGATATTTACTGGAGCCCAAATGGAATAAAAAGCGAATATATCTGGAAATGTATGCAGCGGAAAAAAATTCATTGTAAAACCGTCTAAAAAACGTTGGCACCGACCGGGTCGTTATAACAATATGACATCTCGTATACCAGTTACCGGCTATATGTCTATATTTTGACTTGGAATGAATTCAGAATAATTCACTGGTGACGTATAATGTTGAATTGTTAATGAATATTCGTTTATAATCGAGTGCAAATTGCTATTCGCTAATGAACGGTTTGTTTTCGAATTGTTGTTGTTTTTTTCTATTTAAAAACAATTACTTATCGATAAATACAATTAATGATAAAAATATTATTAATATCCAAAGATAAAAAAAATTATAAGAAATTCATACAATTATAAAAACTGTCCTATAAATATTAACGTTATTATACACAAATCAGTTGTTTTCATTGAGAAACTAATCAATAAACTTGATATGTTTATGAAAATGTAATACCCTTGCTCTACGTACCTCAAATAAATACTCGAATTTCAAATTTTTCGATGCATAATATTGAATGCTAATTAATCGTTGCATTAGAAACTACGATTCTGAGCGAAACTCGGTTTTCTTCATTGTAGGTTTTAGACATTTAAACTTCAAATACTCAAAATAAAAAAAGTTATGATAAACTATTTTGAAATTCGTTTAAATATTATAAAAGTATATTTTATTGTCACGCTTATAAACAATTTTACGAAAATTGTGTATTTCAAAATAATTTATGTATCCTAAAATATACTAGTTTTTCAATTTGTTGGTAATTTCCTCTTAAGCTTAATAATGCTACCGGGAAAATCGAAAAACTTGTCGAATAAACTACCATCTGAACACGATTTTCTACAGTAAGTTATATGAATAACCTTTCTTTTTCTATGAAAAATGTTCATGAACAAACTAAAAAATTGAAATAAACACTAGAAAATACTGAAACTAAAATATGTTTGATACAATTTTTAATACATATTTACATAATTTATAAAATAAGATATAGATTTGTGTAGAAAACATATGTAAACATTTAGGTATATGCGTATATTTTATTTATTATTAATGAATATATCGTTTATTATGTAACTAATCATTAGTTATTAATAAATCAATGTGTGGGTTATCTAGTCATATCAATTGTGCAAATCATATGTTTGTTATATTTACATATGTACATTTACACAATGATGTTAAAATGGTTTTAAATCCATAGGTATTTTTATTTATTTTTTCGATTGTGCTTTGCATGTTCAAAATGTAAAAATCTATGGGACTTACGCTGATTTAATATCATAGTGTTATTGCAGTGATTAAATATGATTAAATCATTAATGATATATTTATTATAGTTGTTATTATTTTTCAATTTAATGAACTAATATCGATTTATTTTTATCAAATATGTAATTTTATTTTAAAGTTCTTGAAGAAGATAATTTAAACGATTGATAACATCTTCTACAAAACTATACTGTATGACTTTTAGTTCTAAATATATAATGCGCATGTAACATACCCAAACAAAAAATTAGACCGAATAATGCTAATATGAGGGAAAGATACCCTATTGAATGCGTACCTGACCCGTGTATATTACGAAAATGACCAAAACCGTGGTCGAAAACGTAAATATATTTAATAAATTATATATAATTTAACATACAAAAGAACACAAATGAATTCCTTTTGAATAAACAGTCAGGTACTAATAACTACCGTACATAGTAAATTCCTTTCCGAAAACGTGCACGTGAGTGCCGCATTTCGACTTTTGCGACGTGTTATTTATTATCATCGAGATAACTTAAATATATTCTCAAACGACATTATTGTTCTATCTACGAACGTCGATTTTATGTTTTTGTCCGCTAACATGTATTTATACCTCCGACGCTTTGCTGCTTGGTTAGGAAATAACTCTAAATTTTAGAGGTGGACTGGGAGGCGTTTATTCTTAGTTTCATTTACCATAGAGGTATAATATTCGTTGGAAATATGGAGAATTTTTTTTTTTAATTAATACTACAAATGCTTTAAAAAAATGATAAAACCATTTTATAAATGTTTAAGAATATTGTTAGAATATTAAATGATAGACTGGAAATGATTGTTAGGCTTTAATTATTCAAATTTTACATTTTTATTAAATTATCAACATATAAAATAATTGTTTGAATATTAACATTTAACGAATGATATATTTAAAATTAGTCGAAATTTTTCAAAACAATTTACATATTTATATTTTAGACTTATAACAACAAAACAAATTCGGTTTTGTGAAAATCGTGTGTGTTAAAAGTTATACATTTTCTTTATAAGTTTTAATAGATTTTCCTTAACTTACGAAAACCACCGAGAAAACAAAAAAATATGTTTAATATATAATAACTATCCATGATTTTTTTTAGGAAGATACGTATGTACAAATAGAGCTATTTTTATTTGTGCTATTCAAAAAAAGATATATTACCATTATAAAACTAACAACTCAATCTATAATTACTATGAACCGACAGAAGTAGTAAATACATCTATGATAAGTCCGTTATTCCTTTCTTAATTTGAAAAAATACGTTGGACACTAGTAACATTAATAAATAGTAATGAGTAACAAATTTAATGTAGCAGTTTTTTAAATTTTTATTTAACTTTATAACTTAAATAGTTGATTTATTTTCGTCACGAACCAATTAACTTAATTAGTTTAAATTTTTACCGTATGAACCTAACTTTTTACAGTTGATTATTATAATTATTTAGTTTAGTTAATGCGTTAAAGACGAATATTTTTTTTAATAATTAATTTAAAATCATCCACAGCTCATAAAAACTGTACCATGTATAATGAAATAAAATAGACAACTAAATATGTATAATAAAAAAATTGTAATTCAATTGTAACCGAGTGAAGTCAACAGGTTTGTTCCATTTGACATATATGCGTAGCAGTAGTCGAAATATCGTTCGTTAAATATTATCATTGGAATTTAATCGTTAACTCGGCCCCGTCTTCGACCGAAATCAAACATATACCGCTGTTTCGCACGTCGCGTTTGTATCGCCGACAGTAAAAATTCGAAATACGATTCTCAATTTAATTGTACGTTTTAACGGAGTATCGATTTCGCGTAAGTAACGAACAGTTTTGTAAGTAAAGATTTTCGTTGGACAGGGACCGCACGATGGCTTGGTAAGTAAACGTACGAGCGTGTATACGTGCATGTGCAGACGATGCGGTCCCAGTAATCCTCGAGTAAACCAGCGGCCACCAGAGGCGGCAGTCCTTCATCGTAGCTTGGACAGGAAAGTAGCGGTGGTAAAAAAAAAAAAACGACATTAAGGAAAAAGTATTGTGAAGAAAAAGGGACAAAAAAAAAACCACAATAACATTATAAGCCGTAAAAGTTTTACGTTCCGACGACTACTGCGCGTGGCGGCACTACACTACATTGAGGTATATGTATATATTATGTACCTTCATGGCCAAACTTTCTGCTTCCAATGAGATGAAAAAAAACGAACGTGGTTGTGAATATTCAATTGGGTCACGCTAAAATCACGGTCTTACGAATAATTGTTCGATTTTTTTTTTTACCGTTCAACATGGAAAACACGTGTACGAGTACAAAAGGCATAAATATGTGACATCACGCTTTCCAGAAATGAATTTGTTGTTTGGTGAGCAGTCGGTCGATTTGACGATCACAGTATTTATTTACTAAATTTACCTATTCATTATTCATACATTTTAATAATCGTAATATCAACCGTTTTTCAATAGATCTATAAAATGGCTATTTCAAATTTTGCAAAAAGAAAAAAAAAGTGAAAATAAAATTGCAATTGTTTTTATTAATAGGTACAGTAAACGTAACGCAGGATCTTAGTTATTATTAGAAAAAAAAAATTGAAGATAATAAATAGTTATTGCATTTGTCAGATCTTTGTGGAGTAGTACGTAAGCTGAACAGTAGAAGCTAAACAATAAGAGTGGTTGTAAACATAACCAAATTTCTAATTTAAGGAAAATTCGATGTGTAAGCTACGACTGGAATCCTTTCAGCATTATCCAGAAAACAACACCATGAGAAGCGATTCTTATTCTCTCTCCTTTTAAAACGGTAATTCATGTGTTCGGTGTAATAATAGAGATTTTACTATTTCAATATTTATAAATATATATATTTATGTGTGTATTATGTTTTGACAAAAATAGTCGAATTAGGGTTAGTTAGTTCATTTGTTGTAGCCATGGTATAGACTTAATTTTTTTTTTTTTTTATTTAGATTTATAAAATTTAGATTATAAACACGGATTACAATGATTTAAAATTACAAGGTTTTTAATTTATCAACAAGGATTAAATAAGTTCTGAACTTCACGGGCCTCAAATTGAGGCACAAAATTAAATAATAAATGCATCCTAAATGCCGAAATAATGTATTATTGAATGGTTTTATAATAATAATGCATTATATTTAATATTTGCCGAAAATAATAATAATGAAACATATTCATTTATACGATTCTCAGTACATTTATGTACTTAAGTTGCCTATACATTACGTCTCAATATAATATGGTATAATTATATTATTACGAGTATTATTGTTATTATTATCATCATCATTGTGTTATAGGATACCGTAACTTTAGTATTGGTATAAAATCCTTGTTGGCTACCCGAAATTATTAATTTATAATACAACAGCGAAATAATAAATAATTATTACCCAAAAGTCCGTCTACAATTTGATCAATTCGAATTGTATAATGAATGATATTGGAAACTTTTTGAGATCGGCCATAGAAAAATATTAAAATCGATCGTTATTTTTTTATTCGCTATTATTTCTAGTTAATTAATTGTGGATAATAATTACTTATTTTTATGAATCAAAAACTACATTAACTACAAAAAAAAATATTGATTAGATATTACACCCAGAAAATATGTACTTAATTGATATCGATATAAATCACTCAAACATTCAAATAGAGCGAGAACATACGTTAAAATTGTACAGATTTAATTTATCTCTTCGGTTATTTATTATTAAATCGGTTTGTTTGAAACGGTCAGTTAAAAACAATAATGTCCGTTGCTTGTTGTTCTTCGCGAAGTGATAATTTCATTGGTGGAATATACGTATGAAAATACCTATTGGTGCGATTTAAACGTAAAGGGAATCGAACGGGTCACTATGTACTTGGATAGCGACTGTTAAGTTGAACGTGTCGCGGCCGTTTAGCACGTGCCGTTGTATTATTGCGGTACGATCTCGTTCGTAATCGTGACCCGGTGGGGGTGGGGGGGGGGGAAAGGGACACGTAAAAAACGAGTGGTCCGGTTCGAAAAGCGCGCGTGGCACTACCAAACAACGTCGTGCGTAAGAAACGGTGGCAAATATTTCGCGTGCTACGTAACCGAAACGCAATAATTTTATCGCCGTACGTGAAGTATATCTAACTTTCCGGGAGTCCCTACAGAAACCGCAGAAACTTCACCTCGCGATTGTAATTCACGCACGCGTTCACTCGTGCGCGCGGCGAGTATAGTCGTACACATCCGCGAACTTACAAACTTACCTCGACAGCGCGCCCGTCCGTTTTAATACAATTATTATTGAAGTGCTATTGCCATTTACCGCGCGGGCCAGTAGGCCGTACAATATAATAATGATACATTGCCATGCGCGTCGCGTTATTACGACGTACCGTACGATGACGTTACCGTTGCGGTAACGCGTTACAGTTTTTAATTGGCCGCGTGGCGGGAATCGAAATTGCTTTTTACATTTTTTTTTGTTATCACGCGTTCGAAACATTGAACAAACAGTTTTTCGCGGATTTTGTGGGAAACGATATCATGCAAACGTATGGTTCGTATTACTTTCAGTTTACACAGTTTTGGCGATCACAATTCATATTTATACTCGCACGAGGTTTCATGCCACGACTCAATGCAACGGACGGGTGTTAATTATTTATTTAAATATCACTTCGATTTTGTTCACTCATTGTAATCAAATGTAAAGTAATCTGGTAATTAAAAGGTAATCTGTACCTTTACGTAGTATTTGTTATAATATTATCATACGTAAAATTGCAATTACAGCCATATGCAACTTGTCGATTATAATGATTTTAATATGTCATGATGTTATTTTCATTAGAATATACAATTAGGCATTATTTGTCCAAGTATCAACACTTATATACATATATATATATGAGGGTGTCCGTTAATTTACAAATATTTTCTGACTAACTTCGTAACCCCCTAAATTTTTTCATTTTTATAAAGAAATACTTGTCCTAAAATTTCAAACGTTTATGTTTACATTAACCCATGCCGCCGACCCTCTAAGTTCTGAAAATTCTAGTTTTTTTGAAAATTTTACTTATTTTTCGATTTATCTAATTACACACAACTTATAGAAAAAAATTAATATATTAAAATAACCATAAAAGTATGCTCTACAAAATTTTATACATTTCGTGCATTTAGAACTATGTGACATAACATAAAACTTGATAACAACAATTAATTTTTAGCAAAAAAAAGTTTTTAATATTTCAGAAAAAAAATTTTGTATATTGTAATCTAGTAGGATGAAATAAAAAGTTATTAATGTTATGACCTATAAAGGTACAAGTTTATTTAAAAATTATAGTTATTATCTTATGAGATGTAGAAAAAAATTAACACACAAATTTGCTGAGAATTATTTTGAAAAATGAATTCAATCTTGGTAAGATTTAGTGTAGTATAGAATAGTTTGTCAAATATAAATGAATTGGACAGTATGTATCAGGTTACGGTTAACTGGTGGCTGCGGAGGAGTTATATTCTATGAACAAGCAATTGCTGATTTGACTAAATCAAATGTAAAATAACGACACAAAATCACATCGATGACGATTGATGGACACAATTACGAAGAATTCGAGGACGTAAACGTTAATAATAATCGATCATGGTGGAAACAAATAACGAGAAAATAGTGGAACATGTGTGACATCGTAGGAGGAAAAGGTTGAAATAGAAAAAGGACCGTGAATTTTTCGCAAAAGAAAAATAAAAGTCACGTCAAATATGTACAGTTATATAATATTTTATCGAAAAAATATAATTGTATGCATCGATACAACGTTGTTTTGCATAATAGAAGTAAAAAAGTTTTATCAAAATCATAATAACGATTAAACGATAATTTCTCATGACCCTGTAACAAATTTAATTAAGATTGCGCCTGATTTAATATATAAAACTCGTAACATTTTACTGACGAAACCCTATTACGTACATTGTATTGTATTCGCTGCATTTTGGAATCAACTGTAAAAAACTAACTGAAAAAAGTTTCCAGCAAAAAAAAAAAAAATAAATAAATAAACTCGTATGAACAATCAAGTCCAATTTCAAGTTTAGTGTTTGACAAAACAAATATAACTATGGCTGCAAGTGTGTGTTGTGTTTTGGCCTGTCAACAGTATGCGTGACGACCTTCTCATCGAAAACGTAAACATATTTATATAGGAAGCGTATTTGTTGCAGGGGATGTGATGTGCACTGAAAAATAAATAATCGTTCAATTTTGACATTTGAAGTGTTTTAGACGAAAAAATATCCATAATCGCGTATCTAGAACTATATTTTGAAATCAAGTTGGGGGAGGAGAATTTTGATTTGTTTAAATCATTTTCAGCTTTAATAAGTTTATTTATTTCGAAACTCGGTTCAATTTTGAGTAGTAGATGGAGAGGCGTGGACGAACGTTATAACTCTATGGTATTCAATGTAAAAAAACATGGGATTTTCGAGTGATACTTTTTTTATTTTATATAATACAGAAAGTTCTTTATTCTCCCAAGCTCGTAAATGACAAATGAAAATCACGAAAAGCAGTGGGATACGATTTCGAAAAACTGTGATTATGCAAAAATTATATAACGTTATCAGATAAATGACTCAGTGACTACGTCAGACTAGAGTTGCGCACATATACGATAAATTACTTACAATATTACTACGGTTTAATTTACAAGAAAATCATTACGAATAATTCTACAAAAATTTTAGGTTATGTCGAGTTACTCGATTTCGAATACAACTCATCAGAGATATTATTATGAATGTCAACGAGTAATGATATTATTTATATATATTATTATTATAACCGGCAATAGGATAATCTAATATTTTATATAATGTTTAAGTATTATGTAAAATCACTAAAATCGCTAAGTAAATAACATAGCCTAGCCATTATATAACTCTAAAATTTGATATGATAAAAATTGATATTAATACCAATTTACAAATAATCTTTTAGTTTTAAATAATTCAATCGAGGCGTCAAAATTATGAGAAATACTGTTATATTCTCTATGTTTTTGTAGTTTGTCAAGTGTATGATGTATCAAAAGTCTTATCGGGTTATATAAATATAAAATATATTGTTTTAGGTTTAAAGTGAAGCCAAGTATATATTGATTTTCCAATGATGTGTTTACTTTTATCTGTGAACACTTTTTCGTGTAGAGACGTGCTCGGGTGATCTTAGCATGCGTTACGTTCTGGTAGCAAATTGAATATAGTTGGTATTTTATTTGACACTTTTTTTTCTATTTCTTTAGTAGTATCCTTAAGCGTAATTTAAAACAATCCAAAAATTTCAAAGAAAAATATACAATTGTAAACATATTCCATATTGGACGTAATTAAAAAAATATTAGGAAAATATATAAAAACTAATAAGAAATTGAGAAATTAAATAAGTTAAGACGTATGTAATATTTTAACAATGTTTATCATATTCATTATTCATAATAAACTAATAACGTTGCTCAGAACCGTTTTTCAAATACAACGATTTAACATTGCTTTCAAATTAAAAATAATAAATTAAATTGTAAAATATTTGTGCAAATGTTACACCTGAACCAATATCCATAACATCCGCACCAATTAAAAATTTTTTTTTTTTAATAAATGTTTGTAAACTAAGTACATTTGGTTTTTTGAAAATATTACAAATATACTATTATCTGAACTCATTATTATATTTTCCACGCGAATTAGAAATTGAAAACTTCGTCATGTGGGCTGATGTGTGAATCGTATCCCACGACGAAAAAATTCTCAAATCCGCTAAAGGTTTGATTGTCACCATTGAACTATCGTTTCTATGACATATTCAATCCCCCTACGTTGTGATCACATTTTACTATAATAAAATATTTACGAAATATAACGTAATCGTTATCAATATCGGAAAGATTAAAACGTCACATTTGGACCGTACTACCAAAGACTAGAATTATTTTCCACGTTTACATCAAAAACAAAGGGACAGAAATCAATTTGCATGTAATTTAGGTCCAAGGCCTGTCGCTGCAAAACCCAAGTTATCATTTTAAAATTATACAGTAATTTAGCAGGCGTAAATATTCACGTAAACGCACACGGCCGACGACCTTTTCAACAGGGTTCGTCTACCAGTCGATAATGGTAAAAGAGAAGATATATTATTATTTCTAGGAATATTTCAAACACGATTTAAGCATTGAACAGTATTAAACATAATTGTAAATTTTTTAATTTTTATAACGTAATTGATTGTTAATTGATTTGTAATTTTCATATACTATGTTACAAAAACGCATACGGATATAAAACATATAATGATACTAGTTGTCCTGACCCGGATGTGGCGGCGATAAATGTTATTCGGATTCTATGGCTTTCGAACGTTAAATCGTTAAAACATAATAATGTTTAATAATAAATAGCTCACAGAACAATAATAAATTATACATAGTTTTCGAGTATTAATTACAACAATTATAGAGCAGTTCATAAAACCATAATTTTTGTAGAGTTTTCTTTTTGATAATGATGAGATAGTGAATAAGACCCACTCGAGAGATTGTCTATAACAAAAAAATTATTCCATAAAAATTACCAAAAATATTATAAAATGGTTAAAAGTTTTCGATTTGATGGTTTTTGATGATAAAATTTAACATTTAAATGTATTCGAAATACGAGTATATGTTGAAGCGTGCTATCGGCTGCTTTTAAAATTATTTGAAAAATTAAAAATATAGGTAAATTCATTGTTTCGATTTAAGTTTATTTATTAAATTTCGATCTTGATCTGATTTCAACAAACACGAAGTTTATACTAGACTGGCCCTTAATCATATAATGAACATCATTTTATATTTCAAATTAGATATATTTTTGACAAAAACGTGTGTTTGACGAATGTACGAATTCAAGAAACGACCTGGTCGATGAATTGTCATTTTCGACGAACCTCTCGGATCGCGTCCGTGTATTTGAAACGTACGTGCATGCATGTAAACAGAAACCTGTGGGCTGTATTGGTATAACGTGGTGTAATGAATCTCGATTTAATGTGGAATTTCGAAAAAAACGCGTTCGACCCGTTGGAATGGAGGGAAATTCAATTCGAAAATCTGGTCGACTGTTCTTTTTTTTTCTCGACCATAAAAGCGTGTCGTTTTGAAAATTCATGCGCAACAAAAAATACTCGTACAACAATAACACGCGACGCCGCGGTTATTATTTCCGTATTATGACGATATAATAATATTGTTCTGGCGAACCGCGCGTTTACGCTGGCTCGTGCGTATTCACCCCCTCGTTAACGTGTATAATATTAACGACGGTGGGTGTGGAAAGCAATACGATATAACCACCGGCGGATTGAACAATTTTTCCTTACGACTGAGTTTGTATTTTTTGATTTTATTATCGTATTATCGTAAACTAGTCCACAACGCGTGTACATTACCGAGATAACTTCTAGGACGCGCCATTTCTTGTGGTGCCAATTTTTTGGAGCGTGTACTAATCATCGTGATATAAAATGTTGTTTCGTACACATTTAGCAACTTGAGAAAGTAAAAAGTCTAAAATCTTGTATTTTTTATTTTGTAAAATTTATTAGTATGTTCGTACACTTATTTTCAATTTCTCGGATTTTTTTTTCGAAAACATTGAAGAAATTCGAAATATTACTTCTTAAACCTACTTATAGATTTAGTCTCTATGATCAAAACATTTTATAACAACTAATTATTTCTTAAATTCCGTTTGAAAACAATCTTTTCAAACATGATCTCCTTCATCATGAACGCTGATTTCTTTTTTTTTTTATTAGAGACATAATGAAACAATTATTTGCCTTGACAATTACATTAAATAAATAATTAAATAAAAAAATACAGAAATAGATATGTTTATCTATTTACGATTCCATAACCTAAAAGCCTATAGGCCTTAAGGGCTGTTGAAAATTCAGAGTATGAAATTTTAATTGGAGAAGGAATAAAACAAGCACAAAATGTGGCGAAAATGTCCGTGATTTCGATGCCTAGAGTACTAATATGACTAGGGATCCATAACAAGTTAATAGTTAATTAAATTATTAATTCGTATATTTGAAAAAATATATAATTAAAAAATAGATTTTGAAAACGTTTTATACATGAACAATTTTTAAAGTGAACTTTTTGAATTATAAATTTTTCAAAGTCAAATAAATTAAGAAACATTTCTAAGAGAAACTCATATATTCAGAGTCACTAACAAAGCTATAAAATATCGTAGTATATAAGCAAATTAATTTTGAACTTTCACCTATTGCTTTGAAAACGTCTTGATAAACTTAAATACAATACAATTGTAGTTATACTTTTTTAGTATTTTTTTTTTAATATTCCGAAAAACAGAATTAATTAGTAATGTATAGTCACAATGTAATCACTACAATCGGTGTTTAATATCAACGTCTCAGACAATTTAATATTTTATTTACGTACATTTAATAATTGTTATAAAACCTTTTCTATTTCCACTAAGTGTTCTATGTTTTGCAATGTGGAATAAAGTATTTTTTACTATGAACAACAGAACCTTTTTATGTTGCGTACTTCAGTCAATAATAAAGTTTAAAATATCATTAGGGTCTTACTCGAACACTATGTGTGATTTTAGTATTACAAATGAAAAAGTTTATTTTCGAAAGATGACTATAGAACATTTTCAGTTTTAGATGACGAACTAAAGTTTATACAATTTCAGAACACCGTATAACATTTTACGTTGTTATACATTTAAAATATATCAATTAGAAATATTTTGATAATAACATTTTTTTCTTCACATAAATATAATATTAACGTAAATATAAATTATACCAATAAATATTTTTTATAAATAGTTGTTACAAAAATATTTAATTGGATTTTTAAAAAAAGGTTTTAAATATTTACTAATGAAATATTTCAACCGAGTTTGGAGTTAAATATAAAATCCTAACTTGATTAAAATTATAAACTCTCCAGGATTTAAAATCATTATTTTACTTAATACAAAATATATACGTATTGTACAGTTATATCATACAAACTTTATAATTTGTATCCTAATAATGATGTTTCAAACTTGTGAATTTCACAATTCCACCATTTAACCGATATTACAATTTACTATATTATTTTAATAATCACAATATCAAGTAATTAGTATATTTTGTCTTCGAATTCCGATACAAAAATATATAATCATAATATTCAGAAAAAAAATGTTACTCAGATAATGGAGTATGATTTTTTTTCCAATCATGAACAATTAAAATACCAACGCATTTATAAATTGATGCATTAAAACTTATTACTCACGAAAACAAATTTACTTTAAAATCATATCCAGATGCTGCTCTCCAAATGAATTAACTCGACCAAAAAAATAATACTACAAAATGAAAAAAATGTCTGATACACTGAAAATTACGACATTCACCATTGGCACAGAAAATTAAAAACACGACTAACAATCGGTTATTTTTTATTACAATACATATATACATATTTAAAAATTATTTTATTTTTATGAATAATTCAAGACACATTATCCAACGTGCTTTCGGTTACCGAATAGTTCTAGAAATAAATGTATTTAGAACCCAATGAACATCGATATTTGTTATTTGTAAGTAATGTAAACTTAAATGGTGAATTACATAGGTAATTTTACTTGTATACGTTGTATAAAGAATTTTAATTACCATACGGTAATATTACGTGCATTTATATTTGACATATCACTAAGATATGGTTTTCGATTCTTATATTTAATCTACCGTTTCGAAAAATACGGTACGGAATTTTTCCATTTCTTTCTTTTTCTCGTTATTTGTATAAGACGCCATATAAAATAAATACGTTTAATTATTAGTTGGTCGTGTCGGCAAAATATTAAACATAGTCGCGGAAAGTCGGGTGTGTACGAAACGGAGCACAATAGACATACGAACTCGTGCGTATCATACGTGTGCAATGTCAAAGACTTCGTCGGAATAATAAGCAGCTCATTATTATTATTTTTACTATTACTATTGTCGAGGTTTGAGACGGAACGAAAAATACAAACGCGTATTCGGTATAATAACGATAGTACGCCGTTATATATATTACGTGCTCGAGCTGGAAGTCCTATGCGTACACACACACACACACACATATATATATAGACCGTGTTACAGGGAGAGATTATTGAGCGTTAAAAGAGCGTCGCGCGAGAAACGAACGTGTAATATTCGTGTGCGACGTTTATCGTCGGCACGAATACGCGTCAAACACGCAATTTGACTATATGCTATTATGTACCTATGACACTGTGTTATTCTCAACATTCGAATCACGTAAAACTGCGGGAACGCGCCGACCTCCCGAAACGTTTTCATGGCCGGCTTTGCGGATTCTTTCTCGTGAACGCCATACTGGGGAAACATCGCAACGAGCAACCGTTGAACCGCACACGTGAAATGAAATCCCGCATACTATTTAAAAGTCGAATTTACAAAACGTATTTAGCAGGTCTCGAAACCGATTTCGAAATCGATAATTGTAGACAAAAGATAAAACCGTTAAAAATCGAAATCAATACCCGAACCAATAACGAAATCGGTATTCAATATTAATCTAGACTAATAGGTGTATAATATTATCAAAGTGTGTCGGTGAGTTTGTCTTCTTCTTATAAGCCTCTGGACCACCGACGTTCGGGCACCAAAAACATTATTTATTATTTTTAATACTCTCCGTCCTGTCCCTTAAAAACCATACCTTTTAGGTTATTCAAACCTAACCGATCGTAGACAGGTACAACCGTTACCGCACTTGTCACCGCGAATCCAATATCTACTAGGTATACAAATCCTTTGTGATCTACAACAAATACCGGATCGATTTTGACGAACGTTACACCGATAAATATAAATATACTGGACCTAAACGTGATTAAATTACCTCCTGCTCCGGCGGGAATATTAATGGGCAAAATTCGTATACACCGGTGATTATATAAATTGTACATATTTTAAAATACTAGTACAATTTACTACTTGCGAAAAAAATTTTTGATAATTGATTTTTGTACAATGTTCACAGCTATTAAAATGTCAAATATATTTTTTAATTATTATTATGTCAACAGGTATATAATTTCGTTATTCACGTTTGCCCCCACGCGCTATGAAAACTTTTATCGTTTATCGTCAGCCAAATCCGTTCCGAGTTCTGTAAAAGAACATTTGGATGTGTGGAATAATATGAAAGTTGAAATGATTTTCTTATCTCGAGAATATGATGAAACTATTCAAGTACAAGCACATCACGGGAAGTATAACGTCTCTTTATAAAAAAAAAAATGTTTATACGAGTACATGAGATTTGTGGCTTGTTCTCATATTCCAAACGGATATAACATCAAAAACAAAAAAAATAAATAACCCCAACTGTACAATATTGTCAAAATATATACTAAACATACACTGTTATGACGTGGAAATGTACGATGACGTACAAAGGAGGAATAATGTCAACAATAATGTGAGCTGGGAACATTAACAACGATATTATTTTTCGAATCGCCAAACGCATGATATTTAAAACTACCAATGATCAGAAACTATGTATTTTTTGTAGAAATCGATTTTCGATATTTTAATTCAAACTATGTAAGTTTTTATGTTTTTGACAACTTATTCTATGATATTAAAAAACAAAAACAAAATATAATCAAAACTATGTTTTCACAATAATTCAAGTAAAAGATTGACAAGTTCAAATATGTTATAAGAACTAAATTGTATTCATTTTAAAGAGATTGGATTTTTCTTTAGATTTTAGGTCTAAATCATCGTGTTGCATGCATTAATTTCATACCTCTTAAACAGTAATATCGTCTGATTTTAATTAGATTTTCGTCATTTGAAAGCCGCAGAAGGTACGTCATCGTAATGTGCCTTAAATTGGAGAGGAGCTTGGTGTCTTCGGGGTATCACGGCCTTTTCAAAAATAAAAATTACTTATTCTTCGTATTATTGATATTTACGTGCTCTCTCTTTCCGTCTATCTTTCAAGTATCGAAAATTCTTTTTCTCCCCTCATCGTTTTTTTTCACAAATTTACACACTTTTTTTCAAAAACGCATATACATTGTAATTTGACAGGCATTTTTTTTTTCATGAAAATAATCGTAATTGTAATTACAATGATCTAACCTTTTATTCGCATAATTCAATCGATTCACAAAACAATTGCTTTAAATAGTTATGCGTTTAATAGATCATTGTGGACTGTGACTCAGGTGGGCAATACATAATTGTACATATACACACACACACACACATATGACAGGGTTTCCATATTAATGGCAACGACGATGATAATGATTTTCCGGCGCACATGTATGATATACTATATACATAATAAATAAATATACAGTACAACCACGACTGATTTACCACACCACTTGATAATTTATAATCTTATGAGTGGCGTGTGCGTTATATTTGACGAGGGAGAAAATTATAATATCGTCTATTTATTATACAACAAGATATACATGTATACGGCAAGTGTTATACGGTGGACACGAATGTATATATCTACATATGTATATGATTAATCATTATAGCGAACATAATATATTATGAATAAAAAGAACGGCGAAGAGGATTCGAACGGATTCACAATGAAAAACCAACGAATATGCCGACGTGGATCTTCCGTTTCGGTTCGAGATTTAACGTTCAAACGATTCATGACGAACAAATTAATTGAAATTTGTAAATCCATTTGTATTCTTATTAATTTTAAAAAGCCAAAACGCTAATCGATGTATATAATATATCCCTATAGTAAATCTTAAAATTATATTAGGGTGGTCGTAAATCATAATCAATGTTTCGTTTACAATAATTATCCCTTACATTGTAAAAATATCGAAAATGGTCTGGACATTGAAGTGTACATAGGAGTTAAATTTAGCATAGGCCCACTTATAAATGCAATTAGAGTTATAATTAAAAAATGTGAGGGTTGAGGGTCAATTTAATTAAATTTGATTAAAAATGTTGAACTAATAAAAATAACTATAATTAAATAATATGAGAATTGTATTTACAAAATAAACGAAATATTTATACTAGGATAGTGCTAAGCTTAGGCGAAATAGGTCAAGTGCCACATCCGAATTTCATTATACCTCCTTGTATCACACATATTATTAAACAAAACACAAAATCTAAATTTCGAGTTTGAATAAATTGTTTAAAGTTAATTCCATTAAAGAATTTCTACACAATATTTATTGAATCGTGAGATTGATACGATACGTTATTATTAGTACGAGTAGTAGTCTTAGTATTTGAATTAAAGTGAAAAATATTATGTAATTTTCTACTTTAAATTCAATAATTTTAAATATTTTTACTTTTTATTTTTATTTGTTTTAATGTAAAAGTTTTTGCAATATCAAATATTCCGGTTGTATCTATACGTGATTTTTATATTTAATCCTCTAGAGATTTTATGTTTAATTAAACTACATTTTTGATGTTAAAACAAACTTTCTGCTTTATGATTATAATACAAATTTTATATTCTGTTTATTCTACAGAAAATTACTTGAAATTAACAAACATTTAAATAACTTTTAAATAGAAAAAGCTTTACAATTAACATAGTTTCAACATTTAAATTTATAAATCAATATTTATAAATGAAATTTAGATGTGTAAATTTGCAAACTGTTTACTAGATAATCAATAAATCAATAAAATTATTTAAAAATTGAAAATTAATAGATTATATGAGAAAATTTTAATGGAATTACGGAAACTATATAATATATCTATGTTAAATAACAAATATATATAAATATTGAAATTGCCATCAATTCATGTATTGTAATTATTATTCATCGTAACATATGTGTTAATTGTCTTTATGAAGTTAAGTTTTAATTTTTAAATTTAAAGTTTTAATTTTTAATAATTAAAACTTAATTGTTATTAATTGTCTGTACCTAGTAAGATATACGACAGTATAATAATTTTTTTACCCAATTACTTCAAGTTAATTGTATACTATCAACAAAAATATTTCAAAAATAGCATAAATACTTGAATTTGCAAAAAGTAAAAATACCAGTAATGTTTGTGCGAAACTTGATATTTAGTTTAAATGTAGAAATACTAAATAATACAGTCGAAGATGAAGTGGGTGAAGATCGATTTAACTGAAACTATATATAAATTACCGATTCATTTGAGACAATATACAGATTTAGAATACATATGAAAATGTTATTTGCTCACTTTTGAAAATAATTTATTTGAAAAATTTAAGCGATTCAGTCTGGTGCGTTTATTGATGTAACCTTTTTGTTGTCGTTAAATTTTTATTTGAAATCTTTGACTACATTTGAAATCCTGAATCGTATATTCGCACACATATATCTTGTTCTATAACTAATCTCTGCATGGTATTGCATTGAAAAGTAAATAACTAGCATAAAAAAATCGATTCCCTCTCGTATACTACTACCGACATTTTATCACTGTTAAAAAATCCTGGCTAAAGTTGAACTTTATGATAGTCGATT
Source organism: Schlechtendalia chinensis (assembly GCA_019022885.1). NCBI lineage: Eukaryota > Metazoa > Arthropoda > Insecta > Hemiptera > Aphididae > Schlechtendalia > Schlechtendalia chinensis. Next base: position 3,310,452 of record CM032350.1, on the reverse strand, counting down.
ACTATGGTGTTAATTACCATGTACATAATGTGCTACATGTTACAACATAATATGCTTTACATGTAATTCCTATAATTGTATTATGTTTTTTCTTTTTTAATTACCATTTGGTTATCGTTCTATTTATTTGATTAATATCTTATTTTCAATTCAAAAATAACCATTATACGTTAAATGATACGCCGAGTGACGGAAATTCACAACGGATTTATATTTGACGCGTGAGATTAATACGTCTAGACTAGATCTTTGTATAAATTAAAATTCGTGGAATGGTATCACGCATGGCATGTGCTCAATGATCATTCACTTTAATGAATCATTAGTAGTAATAAAACTAAAGACTTTGAACACGCATCATTAAAAATTATCAATCTAATTTAAGTATATGTTTAGTTTATGTTTAAAAATATACGCTTACATTAACGCAGTTTTTACTATTTGTTCTATATCTATATATGTATTGCGCACGGACAAAATAGTATTATTATTACGGATATATCACGTCAGTGTTTTGAAGTGGTTCTTTGAAGCTTTTCTTCAAAATATTCAAAGAAACTTTTAATTTAAGACTCAAAAATACCTACTCAGTTATATATAGTATCTGATTCATTGAAAATAATACTATTATTGTATATTGAACGCACTAATAAAAAGGTAGCGTGCCACAGGTCTATGGATGTCGATTCAAACAAGTTACTTAGACAAAGATTTTAGAGTTGTATTATTATTTTGGATTTAAAAGGAACAATATATTATTATATTCCAAAAGCCATTATGGGAAATTATATTTTTAATTTTGCTATAACTCATGCTTCACAGGAAAACACGATTTTTCAATTTTGTTTAAATATTGTTAAAAATTTACGTATCTAAACTTGTTCAAATAAATGTAATATTAAATAAAACTCTTACGTATGTTCGAAACGTATATTTTAACAATTTCACCAGATTTTTGCAATTATTATTACCAAATATTCAGTAATTTTTCTTTACAAGCCATGAAAATATGTGTCAGATGAAGTATCGACTAGATTCAATTTGAAAATGTATAGTAACAAATATAAAGATCAATGGAGTGGAATGCTAAGAAGGAGTAGGAGTTTTTACACAAAAAAAAAATGTTCCCAAACAAAATTTTAAAATTTTAAAACGGTGAGTCGCAGACGCTATGAATGTCAGCTCAAATAAGTTTCTTCGACAGATTTAATAATTAATATTATTTATATATTTAAAAACAATGATAAATAAATCAGTGTTTGAAAAATTATTCTGGATGACGTTAAAATTGTATTCTATTTCATATATACAATAAATATTGTAAAAATATTATATGTTTAGTGTTAAATTTGGAACATTTCCATGTCCAAAACGAATATGTCAACAATTTTACTGATTTTTGTTTCACAAATTTCAGGAAGTGTTCGCTTACTAAAATCAAAAAATATGTCAAATGAAGTATTAACTGTATAAAATTCGCTACCAAAAAGTAACGCAAGTTGAATCATACAAGCACTACTTTTATACGAAAAAGTGTTAATAGACAAAATAAAATAAAAATACACAATTGTAAAACCAATACATTCATTACTTCGATCATAATGTTAAATGTAATTAAATAATTTCTGTAAAATTACAATTAACCAAAATAAATTATTATAATAATAAAAAATTCTTGATAGACAATTGAAAAACGTTTTGTCTAATCATATATTTTAATGTTTTTAACATTATTACAGCAGAAATGCATTCAGTACAATGGAAATAAAAACTGCTATGCATTACAAAGAGCTATTTAAGAAACCATTGATTTTTAATATTTGAGATTTCTGAAAATATTTTACCAAAATTACAGCTCGTGTATTATAGAATCCATTAACAATACGATAATTTTTGAAAGGTAAATTGTTATTTAAATGGTGACTTGATAGGAAAACGTATATTTCTAAAATCTATTTTTCTATGATCGAATCAACGACATTACTATGAGTCAACTATCTATTTTAGCTCCAACCTAAACATTTGTAATTCCTGTCACATAGATATGTGTATATGGTATTGGTTATATAAACGGAAGTGATAAAAAAACATTTGTAGATGATTATAAATAAACGATTTAAATAGTATTTATATTGGTTTAAATAAACATAAACAATCGGTTAACGTGTATGAGATCTGTCTTAATGCATTATATTGTTTCGATAAATAAATCCGATTATTTTTAAATAAACCAACACATCTGTGTGATATAGTGCACGGCACATCCAAAAATAAATTTTATTTCAGACTAATAATTATATTAATATTAACTCGCATAATAATATAAGATGAAACAATGACTTTTTTCGTTTACGGCTAAAGGACTATAAATGGGTATTAGTCCGCAGGGGCTGACTTATTATAAGTTTATAAGTCGCCATTACTTATGTTGTTCGTTGAAAAAAATCGAAATTATTTTGCCATATTTCCAAACTTTTAACACTTTAAAAAAAAAATTGTTACAAAAATTATCGTATAATATATATTGTATTCCTTTTAAAGGTTGTAGTAAAATTGGGATCTAATTCTCTTGAATAAAAAACGTAAACAAAATAAATACATATATTACACATACGTATTATTTAAAATTCTATTAAGATGGTTTTTTCTAAAATTTTCTAACGAAATTGTACAACTAAATTTCGTTGTGGAATATTATTTGAAGAAAAAAACTCATTTTCAAGCATTTGTGAGTTTGCACTTTCTTTACTTAATAAGTTAGATAAGTAATATTACGAAAATTCTCAACGAGTATCAACAACGATATTATATATTCCAAAATCACTTTTTCTTTTACATCTCATGTGTGATTTCAGTTGACAATAATATTATTCTTTGTAAAAAGTATTCATATTATACAACACAGCACACGTTAATAATATATAAATATATTATACAAACGAATATTGTACATTTTCTGACACGATTTCGCATAAAAACAAAATATCTAATATGTATACTTTTCCATATAAAATGTCTTTAACATTGTATTATATGATTCCATATTATAATTTTTTTAAAATCAACATATTTTCATTTTATATGGAAATAATAATATATAATATATACACCAAAAATATGTTAAAAGTTGAAAAAAATGTGACAAACAATTTTAAAGAATTTTCCAATTTAACTCGCAGTTCGTTAACTAATAGTTTATATTCAATTTCTAAAATTAAAATTACCAATTTTATTCCAATAAAACAAGGAAAATCTTGAATTACAGTTGATTACTATAAAATTTATTTAACGTTACCACCAGATTGTGTTTTATGATTTAATATGACGAAACGAAATTAATTTATTAATGAAATAATTTATAAATTCGTTCGATTTCAAACATTTTATCAGATTTAACACGTATTCAAATAATTGAAATTATTTTAAAATTTATTTTTAAAAAATCATTTAAGTCGTTGCCTAAATAATGTAATCAGAATATATGATTTTTTATACATGTCTCATATTTATTGATGATATGATATTGAAACTCCAAACGTTTTATCAGGTGACGTTTTTTTTTTAAAAATATATTAAGGAGTGTTACATGTCATTGAAAATATACGTTATGACTAGTATTGTTTTGGTTTTAGTTAATTGATTTGGTCGTTAGGTCAATTACTTCATTCATAATTGCATTGCTTTTTATTCTAATTCGAGATGATATCTAACAGTACGAATATAATATTCTTATGAGCTGGTGATTATTCAACTTAGGTTTTTTCTGTAATTTTATTTTTTTTTTTAAGAGTTTTAATTGCTAATAGAATACTGGGGAACACGGGAGAACACCTAATTATAAATAAATAATATCTCATTTGAATCAAAAGATGATTTACCTTGAAAATATTCTGCGAGTAATGTAGTAGTGATATGAAAAAGTTTGTGTTGTGTCTATAATAATTATAATGATATATTGTCTACAAATTAATTTTTTCAAGTAAAATAACTATTATAGTGATCACGTCATTATAGCATAAAAAATTGAATTTAGCTTTGCCCGAAATATGTGTGTGTGTGTGTGTATTATTAAACTATTATTATGTGTAAACGATTTACAGCACACTTCATCGAAATCCCGAGTGCACTTCCGTGTATTGTCAAAATGTTATTCTGGCTAAACGATTCGCCGCGCGCACGTTATGAAACCAATGTTTTTATTCCGCAGCGCGCATTACCGTGTGTTTTGTCAAATCGCTGTTCGGAGTAAAACGATTTACTGCATATGCCGTATTATTATAAAACGGCACACTAGAGTGCGACGGGATTTCTCCGGTTTCGGCATTATGAGTGAGCGTGTTCGCTAGTAACAAATTATTTTTAAATTATATTGAGCGTACTTTGAAAAACGGGTTTTCCAAAACGCGGAAATCCGTGCGTTGATACGAGCCATATTGAATTTGAAATAAATGAATCCGCGCGTGTCTACACGTGATGAAATCGGTCGTAACGCGATGTGTTCAAACTTGGATTTGTCTCGTACGATCCCGCGTTATCCGCTAACGTATAGTTTTTTTATGCGATTTAAACGCGCTTGAAATATAGTTACAGACCTGATTCGTATAAAACATACGAGTTTCAGTTTGTTAAACAAATTAATACGAAATACTTTCAAATGCGTAATTATTATTCTTTAATCAGCATTGTTATTATTGATTACAATTTTATAAAAAAATGATATCGTGTTGGATAATTCGAAAATTTTGTAATTTATGAGAAAGTTTCGCTTAACATTTTACTCAGCAAAAACCATGAAGATGGATATAATTAAACTTGATATAAATAGGGAACAACTAAATATTTGATATAGCTCAGTCAAGATTACAAATATCCAGTATTGTCAACACGTTGGTTTCCTGTTCGTTATGATTCATATACTTTTAGATAAGTATTGTACGTAAATGATTTTTTATAATACTTTGTAAAGTGGAATTAAAAAACAAATTCATAAACATTGACTGTACATAAATATGTATGTATCCCACATGCTAATAATTATGTATTTGATGTTTTATTTTATTTCTCCTTTTTACTCCAAAAGTCGAAAAATCCGTTTGAAACATCATTTCGATATTTCAATATTACTTTTTAAATACAACACTAGTTAGACTTACGCGCCATCTATTGCGCACTAGTGTTTGTGTAATAATCGAATCGATCCTGTCCACGGCGTACAACGATGTACATTTCGCAGTCTGCAAAACTCCTCGGACATTATAGTTCTTCTCAAACACAATTTGGGTGCTCAACGTTTTAATTCGCGTGATTGAGAATAAGTGTGTACACGCGTCGATACAAAATTAAAATATTAGCGTTTCTTGTGGTAAACAGCATAATTTAGTATAAAGATCGCGACAAAGTATAATTTGGTTCATTCACTGTCAACGCGTATGGATTATGCGAGCGCGTTCGGGCTGTATTCTGTGTTGAATTATTCATACCGTCAATGTGTAACTTGACACATAAACACTGTAATAATAGTATTGTCGACTAAAAGGTAAAAACAAATTTCTTTTCTTTAAACCTAACCGATTAATAATAAATTTGCTAAATCGTATTGAAATATACATCTGTTTCTCGCACCGTATACATTTTTTGAATTAGTTGGAGCGGTGTCGTTTTTTTATTTATTAATGTTTATTTATCGTCACAGAGAGTCTCGTTTTACTTTTTTGTCTTCGAAATACTGTAAAAAAAAATCTGCACACAACCCAAATATTTTCTCGACCTTTATATAATATAGAAACGCCAATTATATAAAAAAAAAGAAAAATTACGAACAAAAACGAAACATTTGAACTTATACCATTGTCGATGAATTGAATAATTGTGTGACGCTCAATTTCTCTTTCAAATTCAAAGAAAAAATGTAAGATATTTTTTATACACCACATTATGTACACGCTATTATATACGAACATCATCACCTAAAGGGAAAAAAATAAACAATACTTTGGTCTTCACCTCCTATTTTGAGTTTGCGGCACCCACTATATAGGGAAGTGGTCGAATAATATTATAAGAACAGAGGTGGAGGGAAAACACGACGTTAAAAACGTGTAGCGCGTCTGTTTTAATTACGTTTGTAAATTTGGTACCAAAGAAAAAAATAATAAAACGTGTTTTCAAGGAAAATCGGATTAACGGTAAGCCACGCTTTTTTACGGTTGAAAAATAAACAAAAAACGTGAGTTCACATTTGTTCGGTTTAACTAAATACACAGTTCAGTATTTTGTAAATGAAATTTACCCGCGAACAATAAAGTATGACTTTACGGTCAAGTTCATTTCAGCCATTGTACAAGCTTGGTGTAACGAATTAACTAAAAATAAAATATAATCATTAAACGACTAACAGCGTTCGATTTGCAAATCAATAGTTAGGTCCGGACAAAACTTTTAGGTAAAAAAAAAAACGTTTTTCCATGTAGAAAAAAAATATCCATCATTTATATAGTCTTTGACGAAAATCGGAATAAAAACGTCTATAAAAAAAAAATTCATCAATAGCCCTGCGACAAAGTTCGAAGGAAACATCGAGCGACTCCATAACTCAGAAGCATACGCGACAATTTGGCTGGAAAACGTGACGATCCGCCTTTTGATGTTCACGTCGCCACGTCACGTTCCTGTATTTAGATCCAGTCATCGTTTATTGTCGATCTCGTTCGCGTGATCTTAGCCGATACGATTTTCCAGCGACTGGCGGACCGGCGGAGCAGGGTCGTCGACGACAAACGGATCCGTTCAATTTTCAACCGTTCGGACGGTCGACCGTCCGCGTTTGCCGTGTGAACCGGGCGAACCGCGTCGTGTGAACGCGCGCGTCATGGTCTGAAGGGCGACGCCGCACACAACAATGGCGCACGGCCCGAACGAGGGATCTCGTCGCGCCGGTTCAGAGCTCGCCGGGAAACACAGCGTTCGAACACGGCGGGGCCGCCGTCCAGACGGCACACAAAGATCGGGCGGGACCAAAACCCCCGTTTCGTTTGCCGACGTCGGGTTTATTTATTTCGTTCGTTTCGGTTTTTTTCTTCTTCGACGCCGCACCGCCGTTCTCTCACGACGCTGTTACAAAAACGCATTCAGGTACACGTATCCGTCGACAATCTATTGTTCGTAACGGGCGTCGTCGCCTGTCTGAGCCACCTTCGGCGTCGCCATTATTGAACGATAGGTTTTGTGCCGGTACGGTATTTCGAAACGTGTTCTCGATTTGTTTGCACGTACGTCGATTGAATTGTGCATTCCACATTTAATGTTCGTATACATCGTTCCGGAAAAACGGAAAAAAAAAATCGAACTTAACTTTATGCGAATATAGATATTCAGATGTGACGCTGTAAACACAGTGAACACTTTTAGAAACTAGTCGATCGTTGGTCAGTTGTTGTGAACGTTAATAATCAATTGAATATTTCGACACGAACTCAAATAACTATGTAAACACTGCGTACGTAACAATATCACCTTTTGAAAAATCTTTTTTTTTCCGCCACTGATTTTAAATATTTCAATTTACTTTTACTCTTGTATTATTAAATTTCAAGAAAGTATTAAAAAACATATCCACAGACATATTACAAAACATAAATGCTTTATACTTTATATAACATTTTAATAACATTAAAAGTTCGCTTTAACGCGATATGATTAAATTATTTAATTAAAACTTTTTTTTTTCGTAATCATCGGAAGAGCTATTATATCGTATTATTATTAATATCATTCTTCGCTGGCGCAATAATTTATTTGAAAATTTAACACCGACGAAAATATTATAATGTTAAAAGAAATATTTTTTTTCCTTTTTTACCCACATAAAAAGCTTGTTAGTTTTTTTCATTAAAAACCACTAACCGTCCAGCCGACCACTGTCGTTAAAAACATTATTATATATTCACATATTACACACTGTAATATACACCGTCTGGCAAGTCTGGTGAAAATGAATACGAACGATTGAAGTCAGTGAGCGTTATGTGTTCTAATTTTCTAAGCATCCGATCGCGCACGGCGAGAAGGACGTCTGAAAAGTACCCTCCGTGGACCTTCAGAACACAACACAAACACTTCAAACGTTCTTTGCCAAAACAAGGGTCCGATTCTCCAAAATGCATATACGAGTACGTGCGCATACATAACAATATTCGTATAGGGATCCTGTGTAAACATAGGTCGAATCCAAACTACACGCAGCTGTACACTATATGTGCTCGTTAACTCGCACGCTTTCGGAATCGAGGTCGTGATCGAGATCGAGTCATGTCGGAAAATGCGTATCCTTATAAAAATTTGTCTATGAAAATGTATCATGTTGTAATAAATAAAGGCGACGACACCGGAAACGGCTGACCGTCAGACTTCTTATAGGGATCGAATAGTGTGCGATTAATGACGTGGTAAACTGTCTTTTTTTCGGAAACAATGGACATAAATTTTATTCATTCCTTTGGATTTTCAAAATTAAAATTTGTCCGTAAAACACGGAATATAATGGAAGTTTATGAATAAACTAAAATAAAAATGGTTTGATAATTCATCGTGACGGAACAATACATAAACCTTCATGTTTGCTGTAGATTAGACCGACCACGAAACGACGGAACGTTTATTTGAACAACTAATAAAACAAGTCGTCCTTTCGCAGAGCACACTGCGAAAGATAAGTAAAGATCAAATAGTAACAGACGTACAAGCGTAGAGAGTAACGTGTAAAACACGCATGGATATGTGTTCGCCGAAGAATTAACTGTTTTGTTATTAACGTAAATCACAATAATCTGTTAATTACGTCGACTTATTAAATCGATAACTACAAGTGTGTATATATAGTACGAGGAGATACGTATGAAATCGATAACTTAATAAATGAATCTTAAACACTTGTTGCGTGATTATTTTATTTTATGCGTTCCGCGTACACGTGATATTGAGCCTAGTCGTAAACTAAATATTATTTAATAACCATAAAAACATACGCATTCGTTGTACTGTACACCGTATCTTTTTTGAGGGAATTAGACGAAAAGAACACTCCCTTAGTCGCTACGTGTATTGTGGATCGTTCGTCAGAATCATGTACATGTCCTGTACAATAACGTATGGCCAGAGTCTTAAGAGTACAATTGTATGTGTATAATACTGTAATGTCATAAATGACTTCCTTCGGTTAAGGATATATCCTATATTCAGTTTCAATTATGCTACGGGATTTAAGTGATACAATGATTTTATACAAAACCACTTATGCCATAAACGTAGTTCTGTGATACGTACCTAAAATTACGCCCTTATATATATATAAATATATAAAAAATTAAATGTGTCTCCGAGGTTTTGCGTTTATGGGGAAACTATCACAATACTTTTTAAACACTCTCCGAGTGTTACTACGTTGCAATTTTTCCCTAAAAAGAAAAAGAAAGTGCAGATAATTTAATTTAATTTATTTTATTTTTTTGTACGTAAAAGAATGAATAACAAGTGAAATAACAAGAAAACTCCTGTACTTACTGTCCTATCCGCTAGTCATTTTGTTCAAGATCAAAATTGTAGAATTTTTATTTGACTCGTGTTTACCCCGTAATAAGTCCGACAAAATACGTATTATCGTATTTATGTTGTGCTGTGTTCGATGCGTATTGATACGCTATTGTTCTCTATTGTCGTGTCACAGTCACCACGTTTACGAATGATTACCATACACATTCATAATTTAATCTTTATTTTATCCGGTCAAACTCGGCATTCGCTTTGGTCATATTAATTCACAAAACAAATAATCGAGCTGATATTTAACTATCATATCTCTTACACGTGCCATGATAATTGTTTATTGATAGAAAATATTTACTAATAAACGTGAATCTTCATAATAATATAATATTATTAAATAGTTAAGCTGTGCACGATTGTATTATAAACTAATTAAATAGAAGACAATCTGTTAATATAAATATAAATATTAATATAAAATCAATTAATAAAAAAAAATAGAAATAGATTATTCTTTAACTCAGGTTATGCCGAGCAATACATCTAATATAATTATACAAGTCTATATTATATACGTCTTCAATTTTTAAAACGAACGATGACTATATCAGCATATAGCAGTAATTTATTACTATGCAAGTAATGGTAACACTTTATGTAATGATCCATTAATAATGTTCAACTGATCATGTTATTCTTTTCAACGTATAGAACGAATGTATACATTCAAACAATTTTAATAATCAAAATTAAATTGGAATTTAAATAATATACCAATTGTGTTATTTGATACACCGAATGGTTGTGGAGAAATCACATCATTCATATTCTTAATAAATAATTTTATTTTAATAATATAATGAATGTCTTATTGGTATGAAATTGGGTTATTAATTAATGAGGAGTGTTGTTGAATGATTTAATTACAAATTCTATTATAAGTTAACAAATCACAAAAAAAAAAAATTTACGGGAAAATGTGCAGTTTTTGGTCGTTATGAATATTTTATATGAATAAAAATCATTATAGTAACAATATAATAATACAGAATGATCTATCGTTTGATATGCCATAGTTTTTTTTTAAATATGAATCTCAACATCATAGTAAACTGAAGTATACTTTCTACCGCTGAAATATAAACGTATGGTTGGGTATCTGAGGTTCTTATTGACTGTCATATTGTAAACAATATTTGGGAATTCAGGTATTTCGTAAACATCGTGTCCTTGGGCTCAATCAACACAAGCATCTCCGGAATAGTTCGTTCATTCTTTTTTCTTATTGGACATACTACACCTCACCAACCTTCCATTTACACTATTGTATTCATTATATAATTTTGTTTTAAAAAAATATTTTATATTATTATATTTTATTATTTCTTCCTAAAAATAAGAAGTATTCTGACATGAAATAATAAAACACTTAGGCTGAATGTGTATTTCATTTTTAAAAGGTGAAAATCGACACGAAAAATACATTTAAAAAAAATAAATAAATTACTTACGTAAGTGATATTATTTTAAAATGCCACTATAATATAGCAATATCACAGCGATTTCTGTATTTTGTATTTCCAACCCTAATTATTTTTAGGTTTCTATACGAAGAGGTTTTATATGACCACCATGTCCACGTTTGAAATTAATTGCCGTAACTAACAACACGTACACACACAAAAACTCTCGATATTATAAAACTATATTAATTTATACTATTAAAATGTTATTTAATAATTTTTTAATTATTAAATTATTACCTATAGTTTATAAACCAAATATTTATATAAACCCATCGTACAATAAGCAATATCTTTTGCCAGATGATTCTTATCTATGCAATATATTTTATGCAAATAAAAATATCAAAAACATCAAAAATGAGATTTAGCTGTAAACGAATAATTGGATAGATACAAATTTAATATGACAAACCTAAATTTTAATTTTAATTCATAAAATCCATATTAAAAGAAAGGGTTTAAAAAATTAAAGCCAATTTGTTAATGGTTTTTAATTTGAAGCTTATAAATTAATAGATTAGTATAGTTAATGTATCGATCGATATTTTATACATCACATAAAATATAATGCATACAAAAAACAACAATCTTGTATTTTTGTATTTTGTGCTGCTGTTTATATTTTATATTCCTTTCATATAAAATGAATTTATTTCATAGGTTAACTATACAATAAGAAATCTGGCAACGTGGCCACGGGTGAGTTTAATGGAGTCTACTCGGACAAGGTCCGATTCCAGTAAACCGGTTTTTAATATAACGATCTTCACATAAAAGGTTCATATGATTATATTGAGGATGTGGCTGATAAATAAAATAATATACACAAATGTGATGTTGATGTCGGAAAACTCAAAGAGATTTCTCGTAGAGATCAAACTAACCATTAAACCGTGGGTACCAATTTTACGTAATAAATTAAGAAACAGGAGATTATAAACGAATGAAAAAACTACGACCATTTTGACACGCATCTCATTAATTTTAATATTTAATTGGGGGAAACAAAGTAGAGAAATTTCTGAGACGATAAATTCTAATGTTATACTAATAAAAGAGTTTCACCTGAGTATTTTTTAATTTGCTTCTTACCATGTTAAATACATTTTCAAGAATTGCTCAAAAGTATACAAAATATCATATATTTTCCTAAAAAAAAAATATATCTATGGATAATTATAAATTATAATCATCGATTAATGTATACACCTATAATAATAATTAAAATAGTCTAAAATAATAATAATAATAATTATAAAATCATTAAGAATTGAACATAGCACCATAACATTCCAAGCTTTTGTTATGTATTTTTGTTACGCTTGGACGAAATTATTTCTACGATGTTTATACATAAATCATATATATAGTTTTTTTTTCTAAGAAAGTTTTGTGAAAATTTTAGTTTCTATTATTTATTTTTACTTCAATATTTTCAAAACAGTATATAACACACAGTTATTAATTTTTCAAATAAATTATCCTAAGCCTAGTTATAAGTACGACCTAATGCCATATAAACCGATTTCAATAACTCAATAGTTTGTTTTCAAATGCGTAAAATATGCTCAGTTATGCTTAAAAATAATTTCTGGTTATATCTACGTTAATAGTTTGGTCTCCATTATTTGAAAGACATCTGAACATTAAATGCCCTTTAGACCACAACCGATTGCTGAAGGTTAGGAGAACAGAAAACAGTCAACATAAATGCCCTTTGGAATTTAAACCGATCCGTTTGACATTGTATGCGCATGGTTTCGATTTGTTCGTATATGTTTAGTTTTTTCCTAACTTATTCATTTTTATAACAATTAAATGGTTTAACTAGTACCGGTTATAATTCGTATTCAACACTATTTGTTCGTAGCAATATGCAGAGTTATTTAATTTTTTTTTAAATAGAAGAAAATAATATTTAATACATACAGTTTTGGGTTTTCCACTTTTTGTATACAAATTGTGGTAGCAAATTTCATCGTTTCACAACAACACAAGCTTGTGAACGAAGGATCTTATTTTATGCTTTGTCAACAAAACAAACAAAAAATAAGAACAATTAATCAACACAAGATTTTTATATTTCTATGTAATAAGTACATTGTTCAATAGTCATATACATAAATACATTTCTACCTAATCTTAGTGGGTATGGTTGACACAGTCTGTGATTACGTATGCTAATTGCACGCCATTTAATTGAGATACATAGACTTGAAATAAATAAAATAAGGTGTAGATATATTATCAACAGATCTACTTATATTTACTTAGAATGGTAAGCATATTAATATTTAGATTATCATCAAAAGACAAAGAGATTTGATTTCTGCGATTTCAAATTAATCAAACAAGATAATCAAATTATGTCTAAGTTTTCAAAAATATAGATTTTATCTTAAGACCAATAAGCTACTGAAATATCTAGTTCAATTTAGACATAACATATTAAACTCTTATAACTATTGACGATTGATAAAATGCATACATAATTATATCAAATTAAAGTTAGATTTATTATAATTTATTAGGAAATAAAAATATATATTTGTATATAAAAATAAATTATTTATAATCTATTTTAGATAATTCTATGTTACACATAATAATTTTTTTAGATGTATGTTTGAAGAGTAAATCGAGTTCAATTCTATAATACAAACAAACAAAATACGCGTATTTTATTATTAAGGTTCAAGATATACGTATTATAAAAGGAATGTACCTAAAATAAGTGAAACGATTGTCTGTCAGATAATATCATATTAAAATGTACAAGCACAAAATTTAAAATAAATTCGTTACAGACTTGCACATGGTTGAAGACAATACTGAGTCAATAGAGTGCAATTAATTTTATTATTAAAAACTCAATACTGTAGTTCGGAATAATATTTCCAAATGAAGATGGTTTATGAGAAAATGATAAAACTATTATTTTACTTGGTTTTTTTAACCTCAAAAATTATTCATAATAAATTATAAAATTTTAGTAATGTATTTACCGCCTGAAAAAATCATGCTATTATAGACACAATATATATATCTCTCGCTTCACATTGAGTCGAAATTAAATTATGAATGATTATAATGGATTTTGAACACAAATATTGTCTTAGACATATACTGTACTTAAAATATACATAGTTCACTGTAACCTCATTCTGGACTTTGTACATAACACGATAATAATATTATACGAATAGAATATTAATACTAAACACAACTGAATACGTTTTCTTACACGACGATATAGAAACCATGTATTCGTTTCTACAATATTTTAACATTTACATTCGTTGTCTTCCCTATAGATTACACAATATTTTTATTTTTATCTACGGAATATTAATTTTATAAAATTGGTTTTATGCGTCTGCAAAAAGTCGCTTTAATTTTTTTTCATGTCCCGATATATGAGTAATGTTCCTTTTATACTATTACTGACATACCTGATTATGTTATGAATCGATTGTGAACCTACAAACACAATATATAATTAAAGAAATAACTAATAATATTTTATTTTTTAATATAATATATGTATATAATATCTAATACATAATTTTGTCAAATTCTTTTTTATAGATTTGATTGGTTTTGCGTATCTCGGACAAAATTTGTTGTTAGTAAGTTATTATAACAATGACCCATATTTCGGATGATTGAGAAAGTTGAAATAAAAATGTAATTTGTCAGATGATTACTAAACGTTTGTAAATTGTAAATGTGAAAGATATTGTTCACTAACAAAATTGTGTTTTTCATTTTGGTTGTACATTTATTAAATATCAAATTTTATATTGTGATTTATATACAGTTTGTCTTGACATTGTGTTTTTACTTTTTTTCGTGATTAATTCTAATCATTCGTTATCGAATTAGTATAGAGTGTTGAATATGTTATACTTAAGAGCGCATTACTAGATAAACCTACTTAATATTACTTATTAATTAGTGTTTTACCAATGTATTCATTTCTTCAGTATTAGTATATGTTAATGACACAACGAAACTATAGACTTAATTTAAAATTTTAAATGTTAATAATTTCTTTGGAAAATGAATCACGCCAAATTAATATGTCATATTAAGCTTGTATGCATATTATTAATTTAATATTTAACGATTTAATATAGGTCGATTTCAACACATTAAATAACATATTTTTCGTTTATTTTAAAATCTAGTTTTACTGCATTTTTTCGATGTGCTTCATCCAGATTCTTGTCGGGTGTACATATTCATTTTCACCAACACTTCTGGAACAACTTCGAAAACCTTCGTCAACAATAAAATTAAATATTGATGAAGAGTCATGGATAAGTATGTATATTAATGATAAAATATATTTTTGTTTCGAGTGCTGAATCATATTTAAAAACGGTCATACTCGAAATTCTTAATACTATATTTATAAACATAAATATATTTATATTTACTATAAATTTATTACTTATACAATTGATTTTAGTATATACAAATTATGTAACGAATATCTTACTAGATATTAGTTTTAGATAATGTAATTTTTTTTAAATCTTACAGTATATTTTGTAACAGCAAATAATAATTCAATAATAATCAACCTTTCTCGATCATTAGTCACACTAAATTTATATTTGTTCAATTTAAGATATGGGATGCAATTACAATATCAAACGACTCATTAATTAGTTGACGGTTCAATTGATCAAAATATGGATTCAAACTCTTGAGAATAATTTAAATAATAATAATAATAATAAAATGAAAACCTCTCATATTAAACTAGACGCTGCTACAATATATATTGTCATTTTATAGAGCATTTTTATACATTTATTTTTAAGTGATTTAAAACCCGTCCGTAAATATTAATTTTATAAATATTAGTTTTATAGATTTTTATTAGTACATATAGATGGTTAATAATATTATTATGACAATAATAAAATTTTTATCAGTTAACACGCTGAAATCAGGTATACTTAAAAGTACTTCTGGATTACATTCTACAACTAATTAAGGAATCATGTATGTATGTTTCAACACGTAGTCTAATTCTAATTTTGTTTAATACTTTTCAGTTTGTTTAATTTTTCCTATTCCATTTTCCGGATCATCTGAATTTTTATTTATTAAATTCAATTTATACTTAATACGATATACGTATAAAAATTAATGTACAATAATAAATACTCCTATTGGAAAATAATTTATATTTCATGATTAAATAATTTTTTTTATTAAGATATATTTTTTTTTTATCTTCAATAACTTAACAACATTTGGACATTGTTGAACATAATCAACAACATGAAATATTTGTTTTGTTTCAGCTAGCGTACCAGTACTCATATGTCCAATTGGTTTAATCATTCTTGGAATATTAACGGATACATATGGTAGAATTATTGCTCTTCAGTTTGCTTACATACCAATGATTTTAAGTTGGTTAATACTTATGTTTGCGGATTCCTACACACAAATCATGTTTGCGAGAGTTGCATTAGGAATCCCTTTTGGTAAGACATTATTTTTAATTCCGACCTAATAAATTGCAAAATAAAATATTTAAATATTTAAAAATATTAATATAAATTAACATTTGCGAAACACATATAAATGTGGTCCTAGTAAAGTATCTGTTGCGACCCGGTACAACATTCGGTATTTTATCGTTTTCCTTCCGTTCTCATACCGACTTATACAGCGTATAATCGTTTATACGAATACAACAACAACTACTACAATATTACGGTCCTCGAAGTAAACGACGTAATTTCTTCGGTGATTCCGTCCCAAAACGATCTGCTCGTACGCGCCCGTCGGGTAGAAATTTTCCCCGTCACGTCGTCGTGGCAAAACGGCGTCTGAAAGCGGTCGAAAAGCGTTCGAAAATGGTTCGTGATCACGCGATCGATCACGCGCCGACCGTCTTCTTCGCGGCCGTTGCCCGTTGTCCACTCGGTCGAAGTCATTTCCGTATATTCCACAGGCGTGAACGTCAGTCTGCTGTTGTACGTGTGCGAGGTGTGCCCGGCGGAGCTGCGGTCGACGTACACGTCGATGTTCACCGTGAACGTGGGCGTGGGCACACTGATGGAATGCGTGCTGTCCACGTTCCTCGGGTGGCGCGCGGTGTGCGGCGCGCTGGCCGCGGCGGGCCTCGTCAACTTCGCCGTGCTGTTCACGTTGCCGGAGTCGCCCATGTGGCTCAGGTCCAAGGGCCGGGCCGACGAGGCGGACCGGCTGGACGGCGAGTGGTTTGCGGCGGGCCGCGTCCGCGCCGTCCCGGTCCCAGTCGCCGTCCCGGTCCCAGTCGCCGTCCCGG
Source organism: Schlechtendalia chinensis (assembly GCA_019022885.1). NCBI lineage: Eukaryota > Metazoa > Arthropoda > Insecta > Hemiptera > Aphididae > Schlechtendalia > Schlechtendalia chinensis. The sequence continues at coordinate 3,293,070 of CM032350.1, read as the reverse complement.
TCCCAGTCGCCGTTCCAGTCCCAGTCCCAGTCGCCGTTCCAGTCCCAGTCCCAGTCGCCGAGCCGCCGGCGGCCGCGGACCACCTGGACGGCCGTCGGCCGTGTCTGTCGCTGTTCGCGCGCCGCGCCGTCTGGAAACCGGCGCTGATCGCGCTGGCGTTCTTCGCGTGCCAACAGGGCACCGGCCTGTACGTGCTGGTATTCTACGCCGCGGACGTGGTGCGCGACTGCGGCTCGCTGTGCTTCGCGTCGTTGCGCGCGTTCCGCCGCCGGACGGTGGTGGTCGCGTCCGGCGCCGGCATGGCCGCGTCGCTGTCCGTCGTGCTCGTCTACAAGAAGGCGTTCGGCGACGCGCCCGACCCGCCGCTGCCCGCGCTGCCCGTCGTCGCGCTCGGCGCGTTCATGTTCTTCGGGCTGCTGGGAATGCTGCCCGTGCCCTGGATACTGAGCGGCGAAATCTTCCCGATGGCCGTCAAAGGTACCACCGGCGTAGCCGACGACGACGACGGACGACGTCGGGTCGTAGACAGGCGAATATTCCCGTGTCCGGACGTCAACGAACCCCCCCGTAACCATATGCCGATCGGGCGACCTGACGTCTGGGTCGTTTCGCTTTGATTTTCCCGCTCTAAACGCTTCAATCCCGTCTAACGCCGCCGCCGAGATACGATTCCCGATCACGTCCGGTTTAACTACGCGGTGACGCACTGCGTCGTTTCAAATGGTCGATCGGTTTTTATTTTTTGTTTTTTCCATAGGTGTCATGTGCGGATCGGTGCAGACGTGTGGATACATTTTGTGGTTCACTTATTGCAAAATCTATCCGTCAGCGGTATTGGCGTTTGGAATCGATGTCGTCTGGTCAATATTCTTTTTCTTTTGTGTGTTGAGCGTCTTGTTCGCCATTTATGTAATGCCGGAAACACACGGAAAATCGCTTGATGAAATTTTATCGTCCCTGAACACGCACGCGAAAACTAAAAAACTTAACGTTCCGTAATCAGTTGTTGTTAAGAGCCCATAACCAATAGAAAACGCGTTTTGTATTATTGTGAATTTGCATATATTTATACATTTAAATACGGCTACATTAAATTAATCGTTGTTTCGTAATACTGTAGATTATGTCTCTTACGTTTCTTTTTAAAATGCTTGTGTAATAAAATTTCAAGTTGATTTTTTAATCAACAACGTCACGGTCGCTAACTGCTTCTCGTCGTCGTAAATGCATATAGTTGTTTGTGTAAAACGTATATAATAAAAAAACACGAGACATGGACGCTGTGAATATCGACACAAGTGAGTAACTTACAAAGACATTTTTGAGTTTTATTATTATTTTGAATCGAAAAACAATGGTTTATTCGAAAAACGATTCTGAGCAACGCTAGCAGTTTATTTAAATTAATGGATATGACGAACACTGTTAAAATAATATACACGTCAAAGCTTGTATTACACTTTACGTTCTTGAAAAATATAAAAAATGTCCATGTTCGATACCAATATGTCAACAATTATACAGTTAAAAAAAAAAATATATTTGAGTATTTTTTTTCTTGCTATTAAGGAAACTACTGGGAAAATCGAAAAACGTGTACCTTATGTACCAACTAGATAGAATTTTCTACCAGAAAGTAACACAGGTTATAATAATCATCAGAATACTTCTCCAAGAAAAAGTATTAACAGACAAAAAAAAGAAAAAGCTTAAAAACAGATCATTATAGAATCATTTCAACTATTATAATTATTTAGATCATATTTTGAAAGTTGAGCTACTTCGCGACTACGATTATGGTATTTGGTATACATTGTGCAACATTTCACGAGACTCGATACAGTAGTCACTAGTAGAAAAAAACGGAGCGGAGGGTTTTGCATTTCAAGTGAATAAAAAGAAAGCTTTGCCTAAAGGCTGGGATTTAGCCAGATTATTATTATTATTATTATTATTATTGTTTTATGTACATTTAATTTCTATATTTTGGAAATGAAGAATACATTTAAAAAATTAATATTCTAAGAATGAATCAGTCGCTTCACCAGGTAAGGCAAGTGAAATATTTCTTCGTCTCTTTTATAATAAAAAAAATTAAGAGAAATCAAAATATGTAATTATTTTGTATTTAATAATTGTGTATTAAATATCTCACAAATTTCCGAATAAATTATATTTATCGATTAATTAATTAATTATTTTATTTTATTTTATGTATTTATAATTTAATTATATTTTTCGATTTGTATTACTTTACTAACAAATACATCATTAGATTTTTTTGATTATATAATATGAACGAGACGAGTAAATTGTATGTATAATAGAAGCAGCATATAATATAATATATAAAGACAATAGCATAATATGTGTTACTGTGCAGTGCAGAAAATAAGTAATAGATCTTGTGTTGAATTTTATAATTTAAACTATGCATGGTATCCACTTTGTTTTTATTGACTACAGCCATTAAGAGATAATTATTGTCAATTTGAAAATAGAAATTTATAACATAAAAAAAGAGAAGATAAATTTACTTCTTACTTTAAATTATTGATTATTCATTTATGAATGTGTTATATAAATGGACGAAATATTAAAATTCTTACAAAAACAAAATGTACAACACATTATCGAAAATATATGGTTCTATTAAAGTTAATAATTCAAAACGAAAACCTGTAGTTGTCTCATCTTTAATTTTCTTACTATGAAACTAAAATGAACCGGCCAAAAAACATATATATTTCGACTTGAAAATAGTTTTTAAATTGATTTTACATTATTTCTAATTCACTAATCTATTATCGAAATAACAAAGACCATTTTTATTATTTAAAATTCTCTTCGGTTAGTATTCGAGTAATTTATAATAATGACTTTTCATAAACGAATGAATTTATAGAATAAGAAAATAAGATATTGTAATCGAAATAGTGTTTGGATCATTTGAAAATATTATAATTGAATTATAATTGTTTTTCTATCAGAATTCAATGTTGGGTTCAGTGTTGACTGATGACAGTATATTTAGCACTTGTGTCACGATATTATTTAAATTACATACGTTTTTGATTTTGTATCTGAATAGATAATGGAATAGCTTATAGATACTTAGTTTTTATTTATTCATACAACATAATACTAAAAGTTAACAATTTTATAATTTTAGAAACAACGTGTAAAAATAAAAAAAATTGTATTGCTTTTTTGTGATAAGTTAAATACGTAGGCCACTTAAATTCATTTTTTATTGCAATTTAAAATTTAATTATGTTAAAAATAGATATCATTTTCAGAATACCTTGCTAAATTTATTTGCGATACTGCAGATATACCGATATTCGATGACAATTTATTCGGACGGAATATTGTTTTTTTTTTCATGTTGCGAACGGTTAAATAAAACTTTCTGTTAGTATTTCGATTTTATATTTTAAAACAAACATTTTACTGAAATAAATTAAACTTTTGATAAACAATAATAAATATAAATAAAAAAAATGATTTGATCGATATGCATAGAAATTGTTATTAGAAAAATATAAAGTCGAAATTGATTAATGTGGCGGATTATTGTGTTTTCAATTTGTATTATTACATGTTAAATTCAAACGAAATTATAAAATAAAAAAATTGGCACGCGAGAGACATCCAAACGTCAATATAACGTCAGTCTTAATAAATAATGGAACGAAGTGGAGTTTAATGGAAAATATGTATAGATTAAAAACAACAGTTGCTGTGTAATTTTAGTATTAATCACATTAAGGCCAAAAAAAAAAAAATATACATTCAAGATGTTCTGCCAAACATTGCATCAATTACGTCGAAATTGGAATTGAATAAACGAATGTTTGTTTTTAGTGTCATGTAGATAATCCTTTGAACAAGCGAAATATAACTTGTCTTATAGATTTTATAAATACTAAAAAAAGGAATAGGCGTTGAAAATTAAAACTTGAACGAACATTAATAATAATAATAATAAAACCATGAGCTCGTATGTTACGCCCAAAATTAATGTGTTCAAAAATAGTCTAACTGATTGAATTATAGTTACACACATACTAATTAATCGTCTTTTATTAGACGTATAATATCAAATCGTTAAATCATTTGAAAGTTAATGTTTCAACATTTAAAGCTATTCATAGGTTTCTAATTCCATTTATACATAAATTTCAATATAAATCGATAAAATACAGGAAACATTCGCCTATATAATATATTTAAAGAACTCCGTTGTGTCGTAAATTACATACATTTGAACTATTTTTACATTTTTCAATTTAAAGTTTCAAAACTATAAGTTTTAATAAAAGCAAATCTAATTATAATATCACCAATGAGTATTAAATTCCACAGTTATTCAAACTCAAATCGTAAAAAGAAAGATTAATTTAATAAAAGCTTTGATAAATTTTTAATTTGAAAATAAACAAAAAATTGGCTATATGTAAATAAATTATTTTCATTTGAAGAATATCTGACTTGTAAGTTTAATTATTTTTGCATTTTTTGGGGGGTTTTTTTTTAACATTTTCTAGAAAATTTTATGAAAATTGCAAAATTACTTACGGACACTATTTATCTTTTATTAATAATTTAATTTTAAATCACTCATTGCATTTGGTAATTTTTATAATAGAAAAAACTTAAAAACCTATAATATAATACAAAATTCGCTGGGCTAGAAATTTAAAATTTTAAATTTACCTATAAAATATAAAAACGGAGATAAATAATATAATTATTAGATTGAATAGATAATTGGTTTAGGTGCTGTACATGTAAATGCCACATGTTCAAACATGAATGTGTGTAGTTCATCGGTGTTATGTTTACAATGGTAATACTGTAGATTCAATACGTCTCTTTGAAAATCATCCAATGATTCGTTAATGTTGTTGGAATACGTATGTATAATATTTGCTTTCAGAACTTTCAAAATAATAGGTATATACTTGACGTTATATACAGACGTTATATACAGACGTTATATACAAACGTTTGACAAAATGGCACGTGAAAACTCGTAGATATTTAAACGAACGAATTGATAGGCAAATAACGCGAAAACAAATAACAGATTTATAGAACTGCGAAAAGACAATATTTACGTAACGAATCGTTGCTTAACAAAAAATCTCAAAATAATATTTTAAAACTTAAAGGATGTGTATAAAACATGAGTGCACGAATTCCCAATTCCGCTCAATCGGTCGTCACGATTACGGTAAAATTTATATCATAGCGCCATATACACATGTAGAATATCTAGTCGGATAAGTCAGATTAATCTGAAACGTTCACTGATCCACATCATCTAGCTGAAATATAAACCATTGAAACAATTTTGGGAGCGTAATAAAATCGAGAATAGCATTAAAAAAAACACGGTATTACTAACGTGTTAGAAACTCAACTTTAGAAAGAGTGGCGGCGCTCTGCTCAACCGATTTTAAAAAAATGTTCCCGAATAATTCCTTAAGGATATAAAAAACATGTATTCATCAAACCGTCAGTGTTTGAATGACAAGGTGGCAATATACTTTATTATTTAAAATTAAATAATTTAATTTGTGTAGAACGTTGGACGAACGCCACATTAAATATTTACAATTACATTGACAATAATAAATTCGGTAAAACACGTCTTGTGGGGTACATCTATATCTCATAATTTGATGGCATTCATGAAGTCTTTGCACAAACTATAAGCAATATATCTTGTAACTAAACGCATATATTTTACAATATTAACACCGTGTAATCGCCAAAAGGCAGCGAAATGATTTATGTGTTTTTGGTTTCAAAAAATAATGATATAAATGTATAGTTTTTTTTCATTAATACAAAAAAAAATACAAAAAAAAAATATTTGAATATCAAAAAATAATAAGACCTAAATTAACAAAATACAAATTGCATACTTCCATTATATGTTTCAATATATATTATACAAATTCGTATAAATAATTCAAATATTTATTTAATACGAATATTTATTTAGATTATTGTAACATTAAAATGAAAATTGAATTAGTTCTCCTCAAGTTCTATAACGCTTTTAATATTTTACAAATTGTTAGGCAAACTTTCAATATTCACCATTCATATATTCATGACAAGCACACGCACACACACACACACATATATATATATAATTCTGTTCATATAGAGGTTTTCTTTCGTAAATATATTTTAATAATACTTAAATGACAACGAATATAAAATTTATATACATTTTTAAATAGTAATTAGTACTTAAATATATTTTTACTTTTTTAACATAATCTTTTGGACATGTTCGAAAATTGGTTTTCCGAACTCAATATTTTTTTAAAAATTATTTTCAAACAAATGACTCCTTGCTCTATTAAACATAAATGTTACGAATTAAACAATGGTAATTTATAATGACAAAAAATGCATTAAGAGTAGTCAATAAACACCGATAAAGGGAAAATTATAAACTGCGCATAATTTAACAACAACGACTGAAAAATGCAAAGCAAAATAAAACGTTTGTACACAAAAGATCGAAATGAAATTCCAACCCATTAAATTCAATGCCTATTTATGTTGTAATATTTTTCGTTCGAAGCTCTGTTAAACGACACGCAGATGCACAGAGCACGATTTAGTTTACGTAATATAATATTATACGGTGAACAGTGAAACGTGAAACACGGTATGAGTGTTCGGAAATAAAAATCAAACTGTATTCGCATATATTCACAATACCGTTCGAGTAAAGGTACAATAAGGTGAATGTTCCATACCTATATATGCACTGCGCATTTGGTTGGTTTGTTTAAATAATTAAATAATTGTTAAATATAACAATGTAATGTTTATTTATATTTTAACTTTAAATACATTAAGATACGTCTAGATAACGGTTAAGTATATTAATCACTTCATCAGTTTTATAAATTAGGAATTCTAGTTATTAGCATTAACATTATTGAAATTGTCGACATTTAACGTGATGACGCGGAATTTTCATTTATTAAAACAACAATTATAAAGATATTTAAAATAAATATTTTAACATTCATATTGTTAGAATAATATTCTATGTCAGAATATGAAATGAAAAATTATAGGCGAGTTGTAAAAACAAAAAATTAAAATGACGAAAATTAAAAATATGAAAATATTCACAAAATTGAATAAGAAAAAAAATGTTCTAGAACTACAAGTACATTATTTAAACTGTATAATAAAGCGCATGTCAGACGAAAACTTTTATTCTCTCTCAACTACAACACATTAGAATTACTTTAAATCCGTCAATTTAGAATTTAATTTAAACAATTTTCTGCACGATACTCGAGACACGGCAGTTGGTACTATTGATCTGTTAAGTATTAATCTGTCGTCCGTATGATGACAGTAATCATAAAATATCATTAACTACAATCACAATAATGGTTAATAATTTGATATAGAATAATCATTATAAATAAGATACGAATACAAAATTCTGTATGATATTATGATATTGTCTATCTACATATATAAATATATATTATTATATTATTACTATTAGAGTTATTATTATTGTCATTGTATTCAATATCTTCTATTACTTTTTACATAATTTTTGTTAATTATTTTTATACTTTTATTTACATAGTTTTTTTTAGCTTAGTCAATATAAATGTATAACAATTTACTGAATGTACATAATGTATGAATGAATATAGTGTAACGTCATATTTTGAACTCCTGGGCTCACGAATCTGAACGAAAAACTGGACACGAGTCTTCTCAGTGGGGTCCAGTACTCATTACATATAAATAATTTTTTTTTTTAATATGATCCACACACCACAGTACATTATAATTGAATGATCATACCTTTTATTTACATAATTAACTAAAACAAATTACAAAATTGAAAATATTTCTGAAATCGCGGGGGGACTGCAGTTCACAAACCCATCTACTGACCGTTAAATATATATATTATATTCTCTATAGATCTTTTAATCACATACTGGATATATTGTCTATATATGTCTATACAATTTATATTCGACAACCAATCAATACGCATGAATCAGGTGACAAGTATCTACGGTGACGGATAAAATTATTTGTGTTTGTATTGACATTAGAACAATACAGGCATAATTAATCAGTTAATATTATTTTCTTCACAAAAAATTTAACTTTCTCTTTATTAATAATTGTGTATCAATTTTATAAATTAATGGAGGACGATGATGAAATCAACTGGTTACAGGAAGGTTAGAGTCTTAATGTACAATAAACTAAAAACTTAAAATGAATTATTTATTATCTTAGAATAACTAAGTTAAAAATAATTTAAAATTTTAATAAATCGTACAGTCCACGAATTATTGCAAACGGCAACTTCACATTAAGTTCATGGAGGCGAATTTTAATGTCATAGTGTAAAAATAGATATGGGTTAATTCAATATGATTCTGCGTAACTACCGTAATAGAACCATTTCTAGCATAGATTGAAAAATAATTGGCTTTCTAATGGAGTAAACGAATTAGAAGTATTACTTTTGTTTTTAGAAAATTAAAATTTTAAAATGTAGCCGGTTATAATAATAATAAACTAAAAAAAAATATGTTTATAAATAATAATAAAATGTAGGTTAAACATTATTCGAATCGAAAGAAATTTAAGCGTAGCTTGTGATAGGATAATTGAGTAATATCTTATATAATATATAATATTGAAATATCTTATATAATGATAAAATTCAAACAATAATGGAATTATAACACTACTTTAAAATCTAAATTTCGTAAAAATTATACAAAATACCATATTAGTGAAATTAATATTGTCTAAAAACAAAGTATTAAAACTTTAATTTGTAACGAAATAAAACAAATTTAATTATGCTTAGCAGTGAATAATATAAACTGAAAATTTATTAATGTGGAATGAATTCTTAAAATTAAATCAGGAAAATTTGATTTGTACTGGCTCGATGAATAGGATTTTGTTATAAAAATGTATTACTAGGTACTATTAGTTATCGTTTTTAATTTCTCTAAATGAATTATATATGCATAACCTCATACCAAATTAAAACTAAAATAACTGGGTATTTGATTACATTCCGAAATCAATGGTATGTTCAAAAAACAATTTTTAATGAACCTGTGGAATTCACAAAATACAAGAAATACATTTATAGAAATAGTAATTATAAAATTATTAGTATAACTAGAAATTAACGATTCTGGAGGAATTTAAAAAATGTGTCTATACGATTAGCTATCGGGATATAGTAATTCATGTAAACATCAGAGCACTTGTACAGTAAGAAAAATTATTCACAGACAAAATAATTTCAAAACACGGCATCGTTAGACTAATATATTCTTCGCTTCGCTTAAAATTTAAAATTATAAAAATAATCGTTTTTCACATTAACATTTTAGAATATTATTGAGAAAATAAATTTAAGTACATTCTATCTTTCTACAAAATATTAATGTATACAATTTTCGGATTCTTTAATCAATAGGGTTGAATGAAATGTATTTGGCCTGCATACTAGTCCTGTTTTTTAAATAAAGTCCATGATTATTTAATAATGGACTTTATTTTAAAAACCAGGACTAGTGTGCAGTCCAAATACATTTAATTCAACGTTAATACATTTCTCATATCACTGACAATTTAAAAAAAAAACCCCAATGCAGATAATTAATGCCAGACAATCGCACGAAGTTCACTAGTTACGCGAATCATTTCGATTTGTTGTAGAGTTCATAACATTTATTAAGCAGTTTCGTCGACAATCGTATCACAAAATACACAAATTTCAATCGCCTTTTATTGCTGGTTGATATTTCGAAATTTCGATACCAGAAATCGCTCTGAATAATTTTTAGAGTTCCTAACCGAATGGTAGTTTTTTGAAGAATAATTGTGAAATGTATGCAGAATACGTATTCTTTTTTTATTGATTATGTATTATTCTAGTACGACTATTTTCTTACTTATTTTTTTTTATCTTAAAAAAAAGTATACTATTACATGAATACAAACATATAAAAATAAAGTGTTACGAGTACGTATTTGAATACAGAAAAAGTATTATTTTACTTGAATAAATGTATTAGGATAATTTTGTAATACCGTCGAACGCTTATGTTTGACAATAATTGTTTGACAATTTTATGTATGTTATTACTCGTACGTTGAAATATCCCGTTTCATATTGTTATCGTTGTTTTTCGTCGTCGCGGTCGTAGCCAAATTTATTGTTTGGTACATGGACATACGAAAATATTTGGAGAACAATCAACGGACTCCGTCCCGATGCATGTACGGACTAATACACATTGCCGACGAAATCAACTACTGGGAGGAGAGACGTGAGTGTAGTTCGGTTTGGTGACCTAAACTTATCGTCAACCGCGTTCTAAATTTTTGTTTCAGTTATGGACTTTGAATTACTGATGGCCTTGACGAATTTCGACGTGGTTTCAAACATAGTGGACAATTTGAGATCGTATCAATCTACATTTTTATTACTTTACGACGACATGTTAAATCGTTTGACGGTAATTCTTGATCGATCATTTGGTTAAGAGTTTTTGTAAGACGTAATTTTTCGATTTTAAGTAGAAATAAAAATAGTCACGTAGGCCCCATTGTTGTTGACCAATTAATCGGGTTGAAACATTTTTTGTATTTAAAACGAACACAATTACGTCTCACAAGAATATCCATTGCTTCTTTTAAGCAATAGGTACATTATATAAATGTTTAATACATTTAGAAATACTACGAAAAATGCACTCTAAATTCAAAATTTAATAAAATAGGTACGTGATTGTGCGTAGGGACGTGTCTAAGGTGTTTAGGCGAGTTACGTTAAATTATTGTAATACATTGTTTGGCTCATACGAAATCGAATTGAATCTTTTCAATGGTGGAAAAGATTAAAATTCGATAACAAATTATACTAATCGTATAATCTATTTACGTAATACGTAATAACGAAATAAAAGATATTATAATAAATCTCGATAATGTTATTTAATATGCACGTCATCACGAAAGTCACGTTATGAATGGTTGTTATTATTGTCGTGTTGATAATGTTCGAAAGGTAACGAATATGAAAAAGACGACACATTACGAAAAGACAATATTGTTTGTTATCAATGGCGGCTCCCGGCTTGGACCCCTATTTAAAATCAAAGGAAAGGAAAAATTATAATTTCGTTTTTTTTTTTTTTTAAATTTTTCATAAAATAATAATAACAATAAACATTTTCTCTTGACGTAGTAATAGTGAAGTATAGGGACGAAACGTCGCGTCGTCCGATATGTATGCTACAGGTATGTGAACGTTAAACGTGTTGTGTACGTGCACGCCGCGCACGGATACAAAATATAACCGAACGCAACCTGTGGCGGCCCACGTTGGTACGTGCAGTGACATGCAGTAACGGGCGCGCGAACAAAATCTCTGGGTGGGCGGAGACCGGTTGAGGTCATACATTTATATATTAAACCGCGGTATTTTTAATCGTTGGTGTATCCGTTTATTTGTCTAAATAACGTCTATATTTAACGACATATTTTTGTGAAACATACGCGATTACCACCGAGAAAATTTAAAAACACAGTTATGGACCACACAAATAATTAAATAATATTTCTCCTAGAAAACTAACACGACATTCCTTTTATATGTTATAATTATTTGGGAGACGCTGTCTCAACGTTTCCCCTGACGTCACTGCAGGTATCGAAATACACATTAGGTCGCGTTTGTTCGTGCGCGTGCGGATACGTACAAACCGTTACTTAACGCAAGCGTCTAACTATAAAATTACAATACATTATTATTTTTTTATACAATCATTTTTTCTTCGGCCTGTACGATTCATAAGCACGTATAGTATTATTGCTAGTCGTGCGATAGGAAGATCGGGTGATCGCTACCAAAACGATTAGACATTAAACGTTGTTTTTTTCTTTTTTTAATACGAAGAAAGAGAACTATTTCATGTTTAAAGCCACACTCCCGCCCTTTCAGCGACCACGAACGCCGCCAATGCTTATTATTAACAAACGTTAAAAAGTATTCTAAATTCTACGTTGTTATTACGAAATATAATAAATCAACACGACGCACCGACCCCTGTCTCTCAACAGCGGACTAGGGAACCATTAAATACGCCCTCAGTCGTGAGTGCTGTAGTTTCGAATAACACCGGTGTATAAACCGAAACCGGTTGTGGACGTGCCTAAATTATATTACAAAAAAATATTCCCCCGTTTCTGGTTATGACCGTCGGTAATAAAAATGGTGTTTGTCCGTTTAAAATAATATAATATTCTTTTCGATAATAAAACGAAATAAGAATAATTCCATTAAAACCATCGTAGTATATGGAAGGCGTTGAATACCGAGGAGTGAGTTTTTTTAATATAATTTTAATGACACCGCAGTTTTATAAATGTTTATTATAGTGAATATTTTGAAACGGACACGGTTTATTCGTGACAAACGTCTACTTGTTAAGGATAATGTATACGTTTCTTTTGTAACGTTCCTTCGAAATACGATATTGTTGAGAAAAATGTCCCACTACCACGGAAAGGGAATAGGTTGAAAATTACTATTACTATTTTTGTGAGTCGAATAATATTATTAATAATGGTCGAAGCATATCGTTTACATTCCGAGAATGTATTTATGGAGTTTTCGTGAGATAGTTTTAAAACGTGTTTTCAAACAAGAGAATAAACGTACATATAAAATGGAAACCAAACACATTATTCCCCGGTCCGACAAATAATAATTTAATGGTATATAAAAGTATTTGTCCAGACACGAACAAAACCATCCAAACGCATTTCAGCTATTCAAGTATTTACACCTGCCACCAATCCCTAATGGATTTTACTGATATTTTTCTTTTTGTCGATATTTTATTTGGTATGTACCTGCAGATAGTATAGTTTGGGTATAGTTTTGTATGGTTTGGGAGCAGGTAGGTAGGTACGTACGTAGGTAGGTAGGTAGGTGGACGCCTTCGGTTTTGCTTTTGATTGTATTTTTCTAAAATATTAAAAATATCCACTGACTTAAATATCGAAAACGATGTGGTTTATCATACAATATAGTTAAGTATATTCGAAAACTAGTTTAATAAAAATTCAAAAAGTAAATAGTCAATGTATGTTGTAGTGCTGTGTGAATGTAGATATATTAATTTCATAACAATTTTACCTATTTAATTTGTAAATTTTTAAAATTAACTATTTCTGAGTTAAATTTGACAATATATCTATGTAAATTTCTACATAGAATATCTGCATTTAATATTTTTAATATTTATGAATGTGTTGAACCTTTCATGGATTGTTAATTTCCTGACATTGTTTTCAGACATAACCATGTTTGTAGTTTTGGGCTGACGTTTCGAACTCCTTTCAGAGTCCATCTTCAGAGCGTATTTATTTGGTCGAGTGTTAAAGTCTATAACTTGAAATACACAAGTATACTATTGAGAGTATAGTTACAACACTCGACCAAGTAACTACGCTCTGAAGATGGACTCTGAAAGGAGTCCGAAACGTCAGCCAAAAACTACACACATGGATATATCAGTCAGGAAATTTTTAATATTTAATTTATTATAATTAATATACCGTGTTTTACAAAAAATATTGAAGTGAATGTTATATGTAATCGAATACAATTTTAAGTATTTAATATAAAATGATAATGATAATTATTAGCAATATTTGACATACAAAATTTTGATATTTTATTTTTATTTAATATTATAATATATAATGTATAATATATTTAATATATAATAAATATTTAATTCTTTATTTGTTTTTTTTTTTTCACTACTATATTAAATATTTAAAATATTTGACATACAATTTTGAAAAAAAAGCCGCATAATTAATATTGTCACTTACCTTATAATAGATAATTTACGTCTTATATTCTATTTTATTTATTTATAAAATTCAGCATGTATATAATTTATTCAGTTGCATGATTAGCTTAATTATCGATGCGACTTTTATACCTATAGACCAGAACTATTCAAAAATTTTCATCTCTTCGTCTCTTTAAAACATTTTGGCTGCTCCCAAGTTATTAATAATACAAAAAAAAAATGCTTTATGTAATCGTTTTGCCACAATTGTCATCATTATTATATTAATATTTTTTCCTTCTTTGGGCTATGATTAACACTCACGACGCCCTTTGAAAGACGATTTGCATACCTCTGCTATAGATATATGAAATAAATTTCAAAATTTGTTCTCAATATAATAATTAATCGTCACATTGGAAACAAAACCACAATTATCATTAATGTTGTGAGCTCTTTTAGCACAGAGTCGGAAATTACGAGTATATTCCCAATTTTTATTTATAAATTTATCGGACAAAAACGTGCAAAAACAGAAACGTGCAGTCGCAGCACTATATTTTATTCACTTCTAAACAACGTATATAAGAAATTGTGTGTTTGATAATTATGTTTCACAGGTACCTAACTATAATTCTTTTGTTATTGATTTATTATTTTTTTTTACGTTGATAAATTGAAATATACAAATAATTTTTTAGCGTAATTAAACACATGCTTATTGTTATAATATTAATATTATGAATTACACCTGAAGTGTAATACGATTGTGCACTTTTACCTATTTTGACTAAAACAATAAACACTACACAATGGTTCACCGACCGAAAAAAAGAAAATTCACTATATTTATTCTTTGTTAGTATTTTAAAAATAATTCCGTATTGAAATATTTTTTGGTAAACACTCGTGTGTTGGATTTAACAAACGTTATACGTCAATGAACGATTTAAAGAAACATGAATATTGTACGGTTTAAGGGGCGATTTTTATGTATCCAGAACTAGAATTGTAAGGTGATTGTTGTAGCTAATATACTGTTACTGCAAACAACATGCCATGTAAGCGCATTGTCCACACGTATTTTGAAATACGTGTATATATAAGTACATTTTTTTTTCGATACCTCTAATTCATTTCTGTATCCTAATCGACAAACTACGTCTCGCGTTATCGAGCCTGTTTTATTCTACCTGGACGAAATCGAGCCAGTTGTCAGACACACCTATTTTTATAGCACCTGCTATAAAAACACCATTCCTAACATAATATCCCAGTAGTTACCTACGGCATACTACGCATTTACAGCCTGATTTTTAGATGACTTGCTATTAATAATAGCAATATTTTTTTCTGATAAAAATACGGACGAGATACAAAATAATTTATCGAATGAGGGACGGACAATATTAATTGATTTTTTTTCAATGAACATGAACGTGATTTATTGAAAAACTATTGACTTATCTAAGCAAATGCTATTTTATTCCAAATATAAATCTTAAAAATTTTCACATCATAATCTGAATTAAGTGTTTATTGAAAATTTATTAACAAAACTATAATCAGATATTATTCGTATAATCGTATTTTATAATATATAACGATTAGGAAACATTAAGTATGTTAATTTTTACCTTACGTTTTTTAAATGTTTTTGCCATTTTAATACATGTGTGAAATGTATTAATTCACGTTACAGGAAGCAATAGCTGAAGCAAGGTCAAATATGAATTATTTAAATGTGTTAAGACAGCCGAGTATGGACATATACAACGTCAAATCGTTAAACGATATAATAGATATAATTCCAGAATTATTTACCAAATTCATTTTGATATTAGAAGAGTCTACTTATTACAATAAAACGTAATTCGAATTTCTTAACACTAATTATCGAACTACATGTTGGTCTCTTTCAGATTTAATTTTGACTATTTGTGTGAATGTTTGGGCAATCAAATAATATATTTATGTCAAAAAACCATTGACATAACTAATGTACTCAATCAAGACGTCGATTTAGTACTTGACTCGATACACAAGTGTTTACAATGTAGTAATATGTTCATATCTGAGTACAACGAAGTAATTTATCATTTTATTCCATTCAAGCATATAATAATTTGAGTTGGCGCCTTTAAATAGTTATTCTTATTGAAATATTTTACTGTAAAGGTAACCAAAGTGTACACTTCTCTAAAGAAAAAAAAAATTAAGTTGAAAGCTAAAAATGTATATGTGTTTATTGAACGTTTAAAAGATTTAAAATACATAATAAAAGCAAAAATAGTATTTAAAAGGTACCGGAATCTACTATAATCTAATAATTTTAATAATAATAATAATGACATTGATGACGATGATGATTTTCTAATAACTAGTTATGAAATAAGAGGAGTACTTAAAAACACGACTTATTTGATTTTTGTGTTAAATAATTCAGATTAAACGTAATCAATTTGGAAGTACCCAAGCCTAAATTCGCATTTGGTACAGGACGTCAATTTGAAAAATATGTTGAAATTAACGAATATCATTTCGATGAAATTGTTCACAATCTGAAAGAACATTTATTGTTATTATCAAATGTGACGAATTTTGAATGGACAAATCGCATGAAAATGTAATATATTATAATAATTACAATTATATTATATTATTAAGTACTAAGAATAATCATGCTGTGTTTTTTTAATGTTTTAAAAGTGCAAGTTTTGTTTGTTTCACACATTTCTAATAGCTGACAAGTAAATTTAGTTAATTTATTAAGATAATATCGAATAGTATGGATCAAATAGTGTTGATTTCGTTTTTATGCTTAGGTCCAGATTTCTAAAACTATCACTGGTTTTCATTTTCGTTAAAACAATATAATATTACTACCTGATAATGGAAAAAACATGTTTGGACCGATTGAGGAATATCATATTTCAAAATGCGAATTTCGTCTTAATCACTCTGTACACTTAAACGTTTCATGTCCGTATTTCCTGTTACTTATCCGAGGTGGATTTTATGAAAACTCCGAATTCACCCAGTAATTAGTGCCAACCACGTGAAGTATTTATAACAGTTTTAGTTATTCTTGAAATATTTAGTCTAAACGGATCATTCGATGATGTCATTTTTTTCACTAAATGGGTTGCATTTTTTTTTTTTTTAGTCCAAACCTAAAATAAGAAAATTAATTTTATTTCAGTCAAAACGAATATAGTTTGGTATAAAATAATAAAGTAATATAGTTGACAGAAAAAACAATGTTTCGTTGCGTCATTTGGTGGGTGTAATAAAACATTAAACATATTAATCAAAACATAATACCATTACTTTATAGATATTAGTAATAATAATAATAAAATCTTAAATCTACAACATTTCTGCGCCATAAGTCCAAAACCTATGTGGCCCATAAGTGTATCTGTATCTGTAATTTACTAGTTGTAGCAGATATACAAGGCACGTATTCATACTAAGTAATGTGTGTGTGAAACAGCATGCAGAAACCCGTAGAAAAATTAATTGATTATCGAAACAAAACAAAAGATAAAACGCAATATTCAAATATTATAAATACATACTATACTATAACAGATTTCAGGATCAAATCAAAAGTTTGTGTTTGAAAACGGAACAATTAGCAGAAATGGCATTTAACTCTGCCTGCAACGAAATGGAATATATGAACATATTTCAGTGTTTATATTATTTTTTCAAATGGCCACCGCTAGAGATTTATTTTCGCAAAAAGACCGAACAATTATATGAATCTCTGATCAACGATATTAAAATGACGATGGAATCGTTTTATAACGACAAACAAACGATCTGTCACTATATGCCCCAATATTCTGGTATTTGCTTGCTGACCGTTATTCAGTTCAAAAGAATCGTGAAGTTAAAAAATGTAAATACACAACATTATTTCGTGTTCTAAATTAATAATTGTACACGTTTGAACATTAAAACTAAATTAGGTACTGTTGAATTAACATTTATTGTGTGTGTGTGTGTGTGTGTGTGTGTGAAAGTTTTGTTTTATAAATGGGTGGATATAAAACATACGATACTTGTAAGACATCTTTTTGTGTTGATGTAATATTGACCGAAAAAAAATATATTTTGAAAATTGTAGATGATTTCCGATCGACCATGGTTATGTGCTAGTGCACTTGCAAGTGATTTTGGGAAAATATTCGTTACGTACTCGGACAGTTTTCGGAACAATATTAAAGCTCGATTCAATAACTGGAAGGAACAAATTGATCCGGATATGGAAAATCAACTCTACAAGCATATTTTTATCGAAAAAAAAATAACTGATAACCACAGAGAATTCGCTATAGACTTAAATAGGTATCGTTGTACTCCTAGTATACAATATCTAAATTAAATTTAGATGACATAACAAATTAACACATTTTTTCATTACTGCCGTCAAGTCGCATCTACAACCTGATGGTAGAAATCAAATTCTGGAACCTGATCTCAATTCGAACACTGTTTAAATATTCAGAAATGCTATTTTCGTTTTCAGAGTTTATTAAAAATTCTTCAAAAATTATGATTCTGTATAAGAACGCAATGATGATAGTCAAAAACTACGACTACATTTTAGCTGGTAAGTACTCTCGTGCATACTATACGGTCGGTTAAGTATAGTAAAATAATGCAATGTGCGACACACAGGTTTATCCAAAATGGAAATGCTACTGTTTTCTCAGACATTAAATAAGTGCATTAAGTCAATAAGGCCATTGATTTTTAACTACACTTGGATTCAGTTTGAAGTTGTTAATCGGTATTTAAACACATGTTATGAAGCACTGGAATCAGTTAAGAATCCTTTTGAATTGATCACCGTTTATATTTTTATGAGTTTTTATTTTTCTAATTGAACCAATAATAATTGTTAGGCCCAAGATATCGAAAACGACTATAAACACTGTAATACCGAAATCGTGAAGATATGTAATAAAATAGCCAATATGCCTCTGTTTAACGAAGAGATAAAAGAATTTAATACAATTAAAGATAATATAAGGTTTTAAAAACGATTATTCTATTATATAAGACATTAATTAGATGTGACTTAATGTTTTAATTTCAGTAACGATATGATGGTGCATAATATCATTGGTCACTACAATGAAATCGTGAAATATGTAACAGTAATATACGAAGGTTTCGAAAAACATATTCACCATGTACGGTTAAAGAGTATTTTGAGATATTTATCTTAATAATCAAATTTTATAAAAAATTGCAATATAAGTAGTTAGTAAATATTTAAAGATAAACTTAGTAAACAGATTCAAATATGAACTTTTAATTTAGCTAATCACTCAATAAAAATACTAATGTACTTTAAATTTGTGTGTTAGTATTTCTAAGGATTTTTTAACAAATTTAGCTATTGATTTTTTTTTATTTTATAACAAATAAAAAAAAATATTCCAATTACAAAAAATAAAATTTAACGTAGAGAATTTATTATGAATACGAGTATGTAGATTGACAATTTATTATATAATTTTCCGGCTGACTTAAATATCTGAAATAACAATTCGGTAATTGTGTCCTTCATACATAATAAACATTCTATTATTTTAATCATTTCCTAGTCATATTTAGTTACATTTAAGAATTTAAAAACGTTAAATAGATTATGATTAAATGGGAACACTATATAGAAAAAATAGACATTCTCATCAACGATGCATTAATTCTAAATGTCAGATGGTCGATGGAAAATATTTTAGCACGACGAGACAAACCGCTAATTACGATAAATATCAGTTTACACGGGGAAAAAGTAAGATCAATGAAAATGATAATAATGTCTAAAATGGTTTCACGTGGATAATCGTTTGATTCTATTGTCGTCAGATTAAGTACTCTCCGAGCATATTACAATTAATAGTATATACTATGACCTCGCTCGTGGACATGGCCACTGCATTAAGAGTCGTGCCTAGATTGTTTCAAACATTCAAAGTCAAAAATATTAATTTGGTACCGTTCAGCTACTCAATCGCCAATGACCCAGTGTCTTACCGCGTGCAGATTCAGATCAATCAAGGTACGTTCAGGGCCGAATTCTTTATTTAGATTTCTAACGTTTGGTGATACGAAAATAAGAACATGTTTAATAAAACCGATATTTTTTTACTTCGGTAAATCTATTAGTAAATTGTTACATTGACATTTTTAAGTCTATGTAATCTATTCTCGTATTATTATAGTTTAGAACAGGATATTCTACTTGAATATTAATATTTCAGAATTATAAAATTAATAGTCGTATTCGTTGAAACAAATTATACTGTACATCAATATATATTTATTAAAAGTATTCGACTCGAGAATTAAAGCACTAAGTATTTTTAAATATTGAATTTTCGCAATAAAACGTAGAATTCAAAGTTATTAATACACATCAAACATTCTCGTATGCATATCAATATCATACTAAGGATTTGAATGGCAACTGAATGATTATTCGTTAATAATAAATTAGTAACAGCACTTGAAATTATTTTGTATAAAATAATTAGAACTAAAAACGTTGACTGTTGAAAGAGATAACACAATGACTCATAGTTATTTGTTAATTCTCAATAACCTAGCGTATGTCCAAAATTAAAAATTATAAATAAAATATCTAAATTATTTCTATCCACGCAAATTTTAGACGCAATAATTTATCTGTTAAGTTATTAAATATTATAATATCTTTTTTATGATATTTAGGGACTAAGGAATTATTGGTAAACATTAAAAATTACATGAAAAAATTATTCGCGTGTAGTGATATTTGGACTGTGAACAAACGTGAATATATCAAAAATTTTAAAGTCAACGCCCATACCGCAGATGAATTTGATAAGAAAATTACCATGCAAGTGCTATATTTTAAAATGTTAAATACAACTTATAGATTATATATAATTAAAACTCAAAAATGTATTCGTAGGTACAACGATTATATAAATGATATTAAAGAATTGGAAACCGAATCTACAGAGTCTTACGCCATTATTCAAATAGACATTTTAAAGCGGCAAATATTAATACACTGTCGAGAATGGATTTTAAATTTTTCTCAGTTGCTATTAGAGGAAACTAATGAACTCCTCGAAGGATTTTATAAATATATGGAAGTGAACAGTGCACGGTAAATTTTACACTTAATTTAATTGTTATCGGTTTTCATCTAATATATGTTGGAAAAAAATATTGTTTTCAATTGAACAGTGTTATGTTATCGCCAAACAACCTGGTTGATATGATTGAATATATCAAATTTCAAACAAAACTAGAATTAGAAAGTAACGAAAAAAAGAGGACATTAATTTGATTGCCAATAATATTGTAGTTTTAGGTGAGCTTTATTTATTTATTTCATATCACTTTCATTGTTTTCACTAAACGATTTTTATTATAATTTAGAAAAACACGAAATAAAAATACCGGACGTAATGTACGGCATGTATAACAATGTATGGGATTCGTGGTCTGTGTATAAGAATTTATTGAATAAGGCGGAAGAAATGTTACAAATGAAACGAAAAGAATTCCAAGAAATTGCATTACGCGATCAAGAAAATATTGAACACGATTTTAGAGAATTTGAACAATTTTGGGATGAATACAAAAAAACGTCATCGTCAGATCAGAAATTGAATTCGACAGGTTCGTTTTCTCCTCACACTAAAACGATTTATATATCGCTTACTAAACCTCACTTTTACGAACAATTTTTATTTTTTTCATGATTATGATTAATATTATTTATTAACTAATTTAATTACTTCGTATATTAAAATTAAAATCTTAAAGCGATTAGTAAAAATTTATTTTGTACGGCATTTCAATCGATTAAAGTGAAATTACATTGTAGATGCTTTAAATTACATAAATAAATTGGAAGAGAAACATATTCAAATTTTGGATAAAAAAAAACAATTGAAATCAGATTTAGAAACATTGGATTTAGAATGTAATAAAACATCATTTGTTAATGTTGAAGAAGTAAGTGAAAAATTCGTTATAAGATACAATAAGACAAAATTTAATCTAATTAAATTAAAATATCAGTAGTTTATATCGAGTTATTTCATTAATGTATTGTTTTACATTAGGAAATGATTGTTTTGAGAGAAGTTTTAAAAAACGTTTATGAATGGGATACAACGTGGGAAAGTTTAAAAACTAGCAATTTTTGGGAGATCAATGTATCCGCAATGGAAATGACTGTATTGAAAATTTCCAAACAATTAAATCATTCAATAAATATACTAAAGAACGAAAATTGGGAAATATTAGAAATGACGTTGAATAAAGTAGACGCACTCAAGCATGTTCTACCACTTATAAATGATTTGAAAAATTTAGCCATGAAACCCCGTCACTGGGACGAGGTCCGAGAAGTAATGAAGAAGTAAATAACATTTATTATTTTACATAATTATAAATATTAAATTTTAAAACATTTTTCCATAAAATCAGTATTATAGAACAATATTATAAAATATGTGTATATATATATATATATATTTATTATATTATTATTATTATATTGTAGAAATTTCGATGAAACCGATCCAAATTTTACTTTGGAACAAATAATGAAAATGCAAATGCAAGAATATGAGGATCAAATAAGTGAAATATCAAATAAAGCAACAATTGAACTCAATATGAAAAATGTAACAATAATTACACTTTTTTTAATTAAAAAAAACTATAATGTATATATTTTAATGTACCTAGTCAATTAAATTAATACAAGATATTTGGACTAAAACCAACTTAACTATAGAATTTTCTAAAGAAGAAGGTTTATATCAAGTAAAGGCATCTGACGAAATATTACAAATGCTTGAAAATCATTTGGTGCAGCTGTATGCTATGAAAGGATCAAAGTACATAATAATTTTTATGGTAATTAATATTTTTATATTTTAAATACAAACGTGTTTATTTTAGGTATATTACTTTTTATTTGAAAGAAGTTGAATATTTAGAAAAAGAACTTAGTCTTGTGATGGAAGTGTTAGCAATGACACTTTCTATTCAAAAACAGTATTTATATACAAGAGTAAGTCAATTCAAGGTTAATTTCTTAAATATTTCATCTACACTAACATTCTTAGAATATATTCAAAGGAGAAGATATTCGTATTCAAATGCCGAATGAAGTTGCAGCATACGAAGTGTTATTGACAGAAGAGTGGAAACAGATCACATCACAAATGTTTATCAAAAATAATGTATATGACGCATGCAATTCGAAACGTATACCTAAATAACCACGTTTATCGGTTATTATATTAACTAATGTAATTTCTATAATTTTAGCTCTGTTGAAACGATTGATTACAATGAACGAACGGTTAGAAGAAATTCAGAGAGCACTAGAAATATACATGGAGAAAAAGCGAAATATATTTCCTAGATTTTATTTTATATCCAACAATGACTTACTAGATATATTGATCAATGAAAATAATCCTGAGTTTATACAACAACATTTAAAAAAGTGTTTCGACAACATATATAAATTAGAATTAGAAGTGAGTATTTAAAAACAATTTAGACGGTTTTATTGTATTTGTAATTCATCATTATTAATATTTTTAAGCATTTCGACAACAAACCAAGAGCCGTAGGAATGTATTCAGCTGACGGAGAATATGTAAAATGGTTCGATTCGGTGAAGTGTTTTGGGCCGATTGAAAATTGGTTTAAAAACATTGGTAAATTGTTTAGACTAATCGAAACGTAACAGAAATTTCATTTTTATGTTTTCAATTGTAGAAATGTCAATGCATTATTCACTTAAATATCTGTTCAAAGACGTGAGGAATTCATTATATAAAAACTTAAAAAATCGCGATGAATGGGTATTAATATGGCCGGGTCAGATGTGCATTATAACGTCTCAAGTATGTGTCACGCTAATTAAAATATAAGAAATAAGAGCGTGTAATGTACTGTATATTGTTGTTCGTTAGATTTTATGGACAACTAATTGTACGCTTGCGTTGATTCAAGCCAAAACTTCGGATAGCAGGAAGCCATTGAAAAAAATCCGAAAAATACAGACAAAAATTTTACTAAAGTTTTCCGATGCGGTTCGGGGTGACTTGAAGAAAGTAGATAGATTGAAAATCGTTGCACTAGTCACTATTGAAATACACGCTAGAGATGTAATCGACAAAATGTATAAAACTAGTACGTACTATTACGTATAATTAATGGATTAATCAAATCCCTAAATTAATAAATTAATAAATAAACACTAACTAGGGTCTAGAAATGTTATTAATAATATTTTTGTCTTGTGTTACGAATTTCGTTCAGATTATATTGACGTGACCGACTTTCAATGGATGTCGCAATTGCGTTTTTACTGGGACAAAAAAAAGGATTGCATCACCATCAGACAAACAAACACTGAACAACTATACGGTTACGAGTATTTAGGTAATTCGGGGAGATTAGCCATCACGCCGTTGACGGACAGATGTTATATCACATTGACAACGGCATTGAGTTTATTTCGTGGTGGTAGTCCCAAAGGCCCGGCGGGTACAGGAAAAACAGAGACTGTAAAGGATTTAGGGAAGAATTTAGCTTATTACGTCATTGTTATTAACTGCTCCGACGGCTTGGATTATAAGAGCATGGGACGCATGTTTTCCGGTACTCTCACTACATTTTATTTTATATTGATTTTATTAATACTGTGACCGTCAATAATAGGGCTCGCTCAGCAAGGTGCTTGGGGATGTTTCGACGAATTCAATCGTATAAACATTGAAGTGTTATCGGTTGTCGCGCAACAAATACTGTCCATTTACTCTTCCCTCGCAGCTGGCAAAAGAACATTTATGTTCGAAAATAACCTTATCAATCTAGAAGTCACGTGTGGTATATTTATTACAATGAATCCCGGTTACGCTGGCAGAACGGAATTGCCTGACAATTTGAAGTCACTGTTTCGAGCAATATCGATGATGGTTCCAGATAGCAAACTTATTGCCGAAATAACGTTGTTCGGAGAAGGTTTTAGAAACACGAGAGTTTTAGCCAACAAGGTCTATGTTTTGTTCTCACTATGCCGACAACAACTTAGCAAACAAGATCATTATGATTTTGGACTTCGAGGTTTGGTCGCATTGTTGCGATATGCTGGTCAATGTAGACGTCAATATTCGCATATGCCAAATGACGAGGCATGTTGTCCATGAATATTTAAAACATAGTTTATCGCTCAAATAATTATAATAAGAAAATATCCATTTAGGTACTTTTGCTGGCAATGCACAACATGAATTTGGCGAAACTTACGATAGATGATCTACCGTTATTTATGGGCATCACGAATGCCTTATTTCCTAGAATCACTTTACCGGTAATCAAAAACGACGTACTTATTGACGCTATAAAACGATGTATGATAAAAAACAACCATCAACTATCAGAATCTGCAATTGCAAAAATTGTTCAATTGTATGAGACCAAAATTTCCAGACACTCTGTTATGGTATTAGGACATACCGGAGCTACAAAAACCGCTACTTGGAAAACATTGAGAGATGCAATGACATTGTTAAAGAAAGAAAAAATCGATTTATACGAAAAAGTTATTGTAAGTGTTATTGAAGCATTATTAACACATACTCGCAATTATGTTACACAGCATATAATTTGTAGTTTGAAACCATAAACATTAATTTACTAAAATCATATCCTATAATATTTACGAGTTAAATATTGTTGTATATTATATTATTACACAATAATAAAATAAATGTAAAAAACACGTTCTACATATTTATAATTCTTTATTTTTATATTTGTGGGTCATACATACGAATTTTAATTTATTTTATAGGAATATCCTTTGAACCCAAAGGCACTTACTCTTGGCGAGTTATATGGAAAATATAACTTGTCTACCCAAGAATGGGTGGACGGGATGTTATCATCTATAATGCGTAAAGTTTGTTCAGGTAATTTGTAAGCAGATTTTTAAAAAATATCGATAAATGATATTGTATAAGATCTATAAAAAACATTTTGTTTTTTTTTAAAGTAGTAAACTTAAATTATAAAAGATATAGTTTCTATTTTTTTTTTTTTTAATGGTTTGGTAGATAATGGAACTGAACAAAAATGGATACTATTTGACGGACCAGTTGACGCAACCTGGATAGAAAATATGAATTCTGTAATGGATGATAATAAAGTATTGACTCTCATAAATAGTGAACGAATTACAATGCCTGAACAAGTACAAAAATAATAATAATAAAAATAATAATATTTTATTACAAATATACGTATTGTTCTAACATTAAATGTTTTGTAAACCATTTGACTAATGATTAGTTTTATTAGGTTTTTATAGTTATTTTTTTGTTAGGTGTCACTACTTTTTGAAGTTGAAGACTTAGCAGTTGCATCTCCGGCAACCGTGTCCAGATGTGGAATAGTATACAATGACTATAAAGACTTTGGTTGGATTTTGTATGTCAATTCGTGGTTGGACGGTTGTTCATTTAAACCGTATAAGGATAATGTACCTAAGCCAGAAATAACTATTTTACAAAAAAAAACCTGCTCATTTAACAAATGTTTTATTTATAGATAGAACACTATTTTCAAAAATATTTAAATACTGTACTTGAGTTTAAAAAATTGAATTGCGTTGAAACTGTTACTTTACCAGAGTTGAGTTGCATTCAATCGTTATGCAAATTGCTAGAATGTTTGACATTCAAAGACTTGGCTTTCGAAATTCCCATCGGGTTTTCCGACAATGACTATGAATATCTTATAAGAATATGGTTCTGGTTTTGGTAAAAATGTGTACGAGTGTTGAAAAAATGAGTTAAAATACATTTAACCGATCGTCTTATAGCATGGTATGGTCAGTATGTGCGGCGGTAAATGAAGCTGGCCGCAAAAAGATCGATACTTTTGTCAGGGAATTGGAAAAAGTATTCCCGATAACCGACACGGTTTACCATTATTACGTCGATACGAGCGTATCACAATTCCGACATTGGAACAACTTGTTACACGTTGGCGATCAATGGACATACAATGCAGAGTATAAACCGTAATTCCAATTGCACGAGTTCGGCTACACGCGTAGTCTTTCGTTTTTTCAGATTGCCTTTTTTCAAAATTATCGTACCGACAATAGACACCGTCCGTTACAACTATATAGTAGAAGCATACAGACGTATGGAACAGCCAGTGTTGTTGGTTGGTCCAGTGGGGATCGGAAAGACGTCGACTGTGCAAAAAGCGCTGGACGCGTTAGATAAAAACAAATTTTCACTTTTAACAATTAATATGTCTGCACATACCACAGTGCACAATATTCAAGATATTATCGCAGGACGGTTAGAAAAACGAACAAAGGATCTATACGTTCCACAAGCGAGTATGCAATTAATTCATAAAATAACGACTAGATACTAGATAATTCATTTTCCACATTCATTAATTTAAAAAAAATTAATTATTAACTACTGTAATCAACTTATTCTGGGTCTGTTAAATTCTCGATATTTATTAATACAATACTTCAAAAATAAATTTACCCCCTCGGCTGTTTAAGATCTCGGTACAGTTGTTTATTTTTAAAAAGACGCTCTACCATATTTTTTTATTCTTGAACCCTTTTTACTATTCTCATATTTAAGAGTCCATTTTTTCACGCCAAAAACAAACAAATTAAAATTTTATTAGCAATTTTATTTTTTCAACGAAGCTTTTATGCATTTATTGTACTTATTCACATTAAAAATGTACGTGATAAATTAATTGAAGTAATATAAATATTACTGTAACTACTAATAAATATTTTTTAAAAAAAATTAAAGCTATGCTATGTCATATCCTTTTTCTAGAATAAAAATTTGAATCATCAAATAAAAAAAATTATCCTCAAATATAAGTAATACAATGATAATAATTCATATTCATATTCATATTTCTATAAATAGATAAATATAGATAACATAAATATAACGTCATTTTAACGACTTACGTTAATATTGTTTTTAAGATAAAAGTTTAGTGTTATTTTTGGATGACCTGAACATGCCTGAAAAAGAAGTTTACGGAGCTCAACCACCGTTGGAGTTAATTCGACAATGGATAGACTATGGTTTTTGGTATGATCAACAAAATCAATCGCTGAAGTATGTCAAGAATATACTATTGATCAGCGCAATGGGTCCGCCTGGTGGTGGTAGAAACGCTATTAGTAACAGGCTAACAAGTCGCTTTAGTGTGATAAACATGACATTTCCTGAAGAATCACAAATATCGAAAATTTATAACTCAATGTTATACGAACACCTCAAACCGTTCGAGGAAAATGTACAAAGTTTGAGTGAGTAACGTTAATATATTAATTGTTATATCAATACGCACGTTCATTGTATTTCTTCTCTCTGTAGAATACGGATTAACTAATATGACAATTGCTTTATACAAATCCGTGGTAGCCAATTTATTACCGACTCCAGCAAAAATGCATTATCAATTCAATCTGAGAGATATATCCAAAGTGCGTCGTAAAATATACATTATATTAAAACTTGTGTTCCATACTTATTGGAACTATTTGGAAAATAGTCACATGGTTTAAACAATCATGCTTAAAAATTATATTTAACACTATTATTAAACGTTATGTATTAGAATAATACAAATTTTGCTTCAGGTATTTCAAGGACTGTTGCGTAGTAATACCGATTACCAGAAATCCAAAGAATCTATGTTGCGGCTTTGGTGTAATGAAGTGTTCCGCGTGTTTAACGATAAATTGATCGACACAAAGTAAATGTTATCGTACAATCTACTCGTAGCGAAATGTGAGAACGAATGTTCATAACAAAATGGTGTCACGTTACAGAGATCAAGAATGGTTTTTGGATCAAATCAATCAACAACTAGGAAAATATTACGATCAAACTTATCGTAGTCTATGTTCGTCGGAACGAATTCTAATGTTCTGCGATTTTTTGAACAAACGTTCGCTGTACGAGGAAGTTACAAACGAAAAATATCTACGCGATTTTATCGAAAATAGCTTGAAAATGTATAATAATAGCACCGGAACAGTACCAATAGATATTGTATTGTTTAAGGACGCAATCGATCACATATGCCGTATTGTCAGAGTGATATCCCAACCGAGAGGCTATATACTACTCGTCGGTATAGGTACAAAAACTGCGAACTCACGATCATCGTTCTTTTTAAATTAAACATTGAAACTTAATGGTTATTATTCCGATAGGTGGTTCGGGCAGATCTTCGCTTGGACGGATGTCAAATTGGCTATGTGGCTACAAAATGTTTACAATCGAATTAACTAAAACATATAACACAGCAGATTTCAAAAAAGACTTGAAACGTCTATATTACCAAACTGGAGTGAGGGATCAATCGACATCGTTTTTATTCAACGATACTCAAATAATTGACGAAACGTTTTTGGAGATCATTAACAACATCTTAAGTACCGGTGAAGTGTCTAAATTGTATAATGATGAGGAATTTGATGAGGTAAAATTAAGTTCATTTAAATCAATGATATTTTTAACGTTTCATTATTATTTCTAGATTAAAGATATGCTGTTAAATAGCGCTAAAATAGCAGGTGTTCCAGAAACAACAGACTCCATATATTCGTTCTTTTTAAATCGCGTCCGGAGCAATCTACACATTATACTTTGTCTTAGTCCGATCGGAAACAAATTTCGGTAAAACTTATTTTTCATACATTTTTAATAAAATATTATTGTTGTTTATAACAAAGGAAATATAAAACTGGTTTAAATAGTAAATAAATATAAATAAGTGCATAACATAAAAATGTATATACAAATATTTATTTGTATTGCTCTTAATTTTATTTTTACGTATACGTATATTCATTTTCAATTTATATTTATAAATTTATGAATACAGAGTGCGGTTGCGACAGTATCCTTCATTAATAAATTGTACAACAATAGACTGGTTTTTGGATTGGCCAAAAGAAGCTTTATTAGAAGTAGCGAGTAGATCTCTGACCACGTTAAACATCTTAGAAACTATAACTGGTGCACCAAGGGTAAGTCAAGAATAATTTACTACCTTTAAAACGTTATAAATGTTACGAATTAAATATGATATATTAATAAACCTATATACTAAAATTAAAAATAAATTCACCACATAACCAAAATTTAAATATCAGAAACCCTGCTATAACATTTACTTTTAATTTATTACACTATACAGGTATTCTAAGTATCAAATTATAAATATTAACATATATTTTATTATTAATATTAGAATTATAATCTTATTTATTTATATTGTTCATATTTAGTAATAACATTTGACATATTTTTTAATCATTTTCAGATATTCGACGTTGAAACTGTGTCATTAACAGAAGTATATAAATGATTATAAAATGATAATAGCATTATTGACTTTTATACATTTTTTTAGGAAGAATTAAGACAATCTATAGCTGATTTGTTTGCCATAATTCACCATTCAGTAGCAGAAAATTCTAATCGGATGATGTTAGAATTAAAACGTTATAATTACGTTACACCCACAAATTATTTAGAATTAGTATCTGGATATAAAAAGTATGTATTTAAAAATTCTGATTTACATAATTATAAATGTTAATACTTTTAATAGAATATTACAAGTGAAACGAATTGAGTTATCAAATTCAGCAAATAAATTAAAAAATGGTTTATTCAAAATGAACGACACCAGTGAAAAAGTTGCTGGGATGACTGTGGAGTTAGAGAGAGCTACCGGAACGGTTTCCAAATATACCGAAGAGTGTGATAAATTTTTACTTGTTATTTTAAATAACACATCGATAGCTGATCAACAAAAAATAGAAGTAGATGAGACAAGTAAAAGAATTGAGGAGGAAAAAATCGTATGTCAAACGTTGTATAGTTTGGCTGTAACGGACTTAGAAAAAGCAATGCCTGCACTAAATGAAGCTATGGAAGTATAAAAATATAATAATTCAATATTATTAATAAGCATCATAAACATAAATTACCAATAGTATACAAATTGTACATTATCTGTATAGGCGTTGAATTCACTCAATAAGAATGATCTTGCTGAAATAAAATCTTTCTCGAAACCTCCGGAAAGAGTGAAATTGGTATTGGAAGCTGTAATGATATTGAAACAATCTGAACCTAATTGGGTAGAAGCCAAAAAACAGCTTGGAGATCCAAATTTTCTATTACAGGTTAATTTTTTAACATTAAACAAATCAAGCAAACGTATATTGTAATATTCAAATTAATTAGTTAAAAGAATTCGACAAAGATCATATTTCTCAAAAAGTTCTAAAAAAAATTGCTTCATATACAAAAAATCCAGAATTTCAACCTGAAAAAGTGGGCGCTCAATCAATAGCTGCTAAATCACTAGCACAATGGGTAATTGCAATTGAAAAATATGCTACAATTTACAAGTGAATATTTATTAATCATACAAAATTTTATTTTATTAAAACCGCATAACACATTATTATATTAGAATTGTAGCTCCGAAAAAAGAATCTACTGCTTCAGCGTTGGCTTCTCTTGAAGAAAAACAATTAGCATTATCTATAGCACAAGAAAAACTGTCAGAGTTACAAAAACGCCTTTTTAAATTAAAATATGACTTCGATAAAAAAATGGAGGAAAAAGAACAGTTAATTAAAAAAGTAGGCACATACAAATTTCAATTAAAATAGAATTATTAATAAGAGAATTAATTTCATAATAGGCAGAAAGTTTGAAAAAGAATCTTGAAAGAGCAGCTTTATTGATTGAAGGATTATCTGAAGAAAGAATGAGATGGACTCAAACTGTAAAACAATTAATTATAGATTTTGATTATCTACCAGGAGATTGTTTACTGAGTACCGCGTTTATTTCATATATGGGACCGTTTGTAACCAAGTATAGAGATATACTTATGACATTATGGACTACTTCAATGAAAGAAATGAAAATACCAAATAATCCGGAATACGAAGTCAAAGCTTTTCTGTCGGATCCGGCTACTATAAGAAATTGGAATATTCATGGATTACCTAGCGATAACTTCAGTGTAGAAAATGGCATCATAATCAATCGTAGCTCACGGTGGCCTTTGATCATTGATCCACAGTGTCAAGCTTTGAAATGGATAAAACATATAGAAACCGATAATGATTTGAAAATCATTGATTTCTGCTTGCCAAATTATATGACAATTTTGGAAATATCATTGGAACATGGATATTCAACAATACTGCAGATAACTTCTGAAAATATTGATCCGTCATTGATGCCTGTTTTATCAAAATTAATTGTAAAAGAACGTTAGTACTGAATTAAGACAACATGTTTAAAATTATATATCTCTAATCATATTATAACCTATCTTATTTAAGGTGATCGACTTTATATTAAAATGAGTGATAAACTACTACCATATAATGAAAACTTTAGATTCTTTATAACGACAAAATTAAGAAACCCACATTATCCGCCAGAAATATTTACAAGGACAACGGTAGTTAATTTTGCTATTAAAGAAGAAGGACTCGAAAACCAACTTTTAGACGTTGTAATCACTATGGAAAAACCTGAATTAAAAGAACTTAAAGACACTTTGGTAATTAATATTGATAAAGGTAAAAGGACACTAATTGAACTAGAAGATGAACTACTAAGACTTCTAAACGAAAGTAAAGGATCACTATTAGAAAATGAAGAACTATTCCGAACTTTGGTCTCTTCAAAAGTCATATCATCTACTATCAATGAACAACTTACCAGTTCTTTGTCTACTCAAGCTGATATTGATTTTGCTAGAGAAGTATGTTTATATTTTTGTTTTTGTGTAATTACTTTTTTAAAAAGGTAGGTTTTTTAAAGAAAAGTAGAATTCATGTCAAATTAAGTAGATAATTTCAACATATTATTAATAACTGTTATAATCTAATTTTTAAAGTTCCAAGAAATTATAAATAATACATTCGAAAAAACATTCTAAACAAACCTTAGTTTATTATCACTAATAAAATATAATAATGGATTTCAATTCAAAGCTAGACTATATCTATAATGAAGTTTTTTATGTAAAATTGTATGTGCATATGTATGTATCTACCAAAAAAATTACATAATGATATGATAATATAAATCTCGTATAGATAATTGTCATCGTAAAAATCTAAAATTTCTACAGAAATTGTTCATCTTCCACATGAAAAAAATATGTAAAACCCACATCATTGTAAAATCAATATATTATTTACTTCGCTCACAATCTAAAATTTAGAATTTTAAATTTAAAAAAAAAAATACGGCTTAGCTAAAATTCCCATTGTAATTATCATATAAGATATTTATAAACATATTTACATCATAATAATCCATACTAATAATGTAATATTTTCTTAAAAATTAAAGTAACTTTTAGACTTAAAATATTTTATTTTGTTATAGGATTACAGACCATGTGCTAAACGGGCTTCATTATTATTTTTCGTTCTTAATGATCTTAATCAAATTGATCCAATGTATCAATTTTCATTGGATTCGTACATGGTTCTATTTAAAAATTCAATAAAAAAGAGTGAAATGAATATAGAACTAAGTCAAAGAATATTAAATTTGAATTCATATCACACATATGCAGTTTACCAGAATACGTGTCGTGGGTTATTCGAAATTCACAAATTACTTTTTTCATTTCTTATAAGCATTAGTCTATTACTATCAAACAATCTGATATCAACAGTAGAAATTGAGTTCCTTTTAAAAGGCGGAATTGTGCTGAACAAAGAATCACAGACAGAAAATCCATGTTCATGTACGTTTTCATTTATTTGTTACATACTTAAAAATCAATTAATTCTTTTTTTTTTTTGTAGCTTGGTTGCCTTCAACAAATTGGGACAACATTTCGGAATTAGATAAAGTACCCGGTTTTCTCGGAATAGAAAAATCATTTGGCCATTTCTCTATTGAATGGAGAGAATGGTACATGTCGCCCAATCCAGAAATGCTTAATCTTATAGGTAAATTATTATTTGAATGAAAATGTATCAGTCAAAGATAATAATATAATTAACAGGTAAATGGAACGAAAACATCAACTCATTCAAAAAACTTCTATTTGTGAGAAGCTTAAGATTAGATAGATTATCATTTGCAATATCAAATTTTGTTACTGAAAAACTCGGACGGCAATTTACCGAACCTCTAGTGTTGGACATAAAAAGTGCTCTAGATGATTCGAGTAATAAAACGCCATTGATATTTTTGCTGTCTCCTGGAGTAGATCCGACTAATATGCTAATCAGCTTAGCAAAAGCTCACGAAAAATTGGATAATTTACAATCGTTATCTTTAGGCCAAGGTCAAGCCCCTATTGCAACTCAGTAATAAAACTAAAAATATAAATATTATTTAAAATTAAAATCTATGAATTGTGTTAGATTAATTGAAGAAGGTAAAAGAAATGGAACTTGGGTATTTCTTGCCAATTGTCATTTATCCTTATCGTGGATGGCACAGTTGGATAAAATAGTCGATGTTATGCAAACTGGTGGATTTCATCCAAACTTCCGGTTATGGTTAAGCTCATATCCAAATCCAGATTTTCCTATAGCCATTCTACAGAGTTCTATAAAAATGACAACCGAACCACCCAAGGTATCAATTTTTAAAAAAGTATTTAACAACAATAATTTTTAAAATTGTGTATGCAATAATTGTTGTTCTCAGGGATTAAAAGCAAATATGAAACGTTTATACCAGAATATAACCAAAGAAAAATTTTCTAAATGTAATGCACAAGAAAAATATAAAAAGTTACTTTTTGCTCTATGTTTTTTCCATTCAACACTTATTGAAAGAAAAAAATTTCAAAATCTTGGATGGAACGTAGTTTATAGTTTTAATGATTTCGATTTTGAGGTAATAATAACTTTTATATTTTTTTAACATATAATATTATATTATTTTATTCTTATTTTTATTATAAACGAATAATAAATATTTTTATATATTCTACTAAACTAACCTAATCGCATACAGTAAAATTGTTGTTTTAGAAAATACATCTGGCACATTATTTTCCACATTAATTTAGATATCAGACAATTTATTATCTGTGTATTTGGACGAATATCACGATATACCTTGGAATGCTTTAAAATATTTGATCGCTGGAATTTGTTATGGTGGTCAAGTTACAGATGACTGGGACCGAAGACTCCTAGACACTTACATCAATCAATATTTTAATGATGAAATAATTACAACACCTTATTATAAGTATAAATATTATAAAATAAAATACTAAAATAACTAAACAATAATTATTCATGTAATTATTGTTTAGTTATTGTGATAATTTTATACTAAACCATAAACTCTTCCGTTGTATTTTCTACAAACAACTGTAGATAGTACAATGAAAATACTATTGAAGTGTATAAACATAAAATGTAAAAACCTGATTCGTTTTTACAGTTATTTATGTATCAAATTTTTTAATATACAAAAATTAGTGGAAATAAATGAAAACTTACATCCTTGCAGTATAAGACATAATTATTATTTTTTATCAATATGAATTAAAAATGAAACCCTTATAATTAAACAATATTTTGTGCATTTTTTTTATCGACTTAAATTTTAAGTACATATTTTTACTTTAACCCATTTCACTAATTGAAATTATTTTAGTAGAATTAACTAATGTTTATATATTACAAGTATAATAATAAATATTTATTTAGAAATCCCGTTATAACATTATACATATGTATTAAGCATATATATAATACTATATAAAATATTAATAAATATTTTACGTATTATACAAAATTATAAACAAATGTTATGATTAATCCGATTATCAATTTATATAGGTTAACTTCATTATTAAGTTACTATATTCCACGAGATGGACACCTACAAATGTACAGAGATTTTATAGAGTCTTTACCAACTGTGGACAACCCCGAAGCATTTGGACAAAACTCTAATGCTGAAATGGCTTCTCTGATGGGGGTTAATCGTAAAGTTTGTGAAACTCTCATGATTATACATGTGCAATCATCAACAGTATCTGAAGAAAACAAAGAAAAAAAAGTTTTATATTTATCTTCTAAAATTCTTAAAAAATTACCCGGCCAAATAGATTATACCACTACGGCAAAAAATATTGGTATTAAAAGGAATCCCTTAGATGTTGTACTTTTACAAGAGGTATTTATAACAAATGTCTTATTTTTACATATTTCCAAAAAACAAAAATCTAATTATAATAAAATCTTAAATTAACAAATTTCTTTTATTTCGCCAAACTATTAAACTACGTGCATATCTGTTATTTATAGATACTACGTTATAATAGCTTACTAGAAGAACTTAAAACATCATTAGTCAGCCTAGAAAAGGGCATTAAAGGATTAATAACAATGTCATCTGATCTAGAAGAGATATTTCAGTGTGTTTATGAAGGTAGAGTGCCTGGTCAATGGCTCAAAAGTAATAAAATCATACATTAAAACGTGATAATTATTATTGAATATTTTAATAGAAATAAAAAAATAACATAATAATTATACTTGCAGCTTATCCTTCATTAATGTCTCTGGGTTCATGGACTCAAGATTTAATAAACAGAATAAATCATTTTTCAGTTTGGGCAATCAAAATTCACCCGCCAATTTTATTTTGGCTAGGAGCTTATACGTATCCTACTGGTTTTCTAACAGCTGTATTACAGGTAATTTAAAACAATTATAGTAAATTATTTTACTATTTAATAAAAACGTTGAGACATATTATTTAGGTTCATTCGCGTAGTTCGTCTATACCAATAGATTTACTTACCTGGGAATTCACGCCAATATCTATTTCCGAAAAAGATATAGTAGTGCCTCCACAAGTAATCATAATAAATTATGTTACCTATTACTTAAAATATAAACATAAAATTGGTCTATAGGAAGGAGTGTACGTGCATAATTTATACTTAGAAGGTGCTAATTGGGATTTCGTACACTCGTGTTTGTGTGAATCAGTTCCTTTAAAGTTCATTTGTAATTTACCGGTTATACAATTTAAACCCATACAAACGGCTTTAAAAACGAAAGGTACGTGTGAATACGGACATCGCTCTTTTCAATCTACATACGCACGCATGTTCTATAGGTTTCTATCAATGTCCAGTATATTATTATCCACAAAGATGCGGAACACAAGGAAGAGATGCTTTTATAGTCGTAATGTACCTAAACAGCGGAACGGAACTACCGGATCACTGGATAAAGCGGGCAACAGCTGTATTACTTAATTTGGCAAATTAAATATATTATTATAACGTAAAATTCGTGTATTTATATTAACAAATATCAATACATTTGGAATAATATAAATTTAATCACTATTTTAATAAACACCATTTAAACAGTAAAATTATATTTTTTAAACTTGAAATTTTAATATTTATTCTAAATGTGTACCATGTTGGTTTTGTACGTGCGGTTATTTATTAAACAAATAAATAATTATATTTAACGTGGTATGTAAACAAATAAGTTATGCTTCTGTAAACGTTAATTAAATATTCAATTGAAATTATACTTATAGACAATTTTACATTAAAAAAAAAAAATTGATTTGTGTCTAAAAGTTAAACGAATAAATCATGAATAACGCAAAATTATGTTGTACATACGATATATTTAAAAAAAAAAAAAAAAAAAAACGAGAACAAATATTTATCGAAATCACGAGAGGCGTGTATTTAAATTATTACGAAAAAAACCCTGTTTGCACAAATGTTTAATTTACCGACAGGTATAGGGTATTGTTTTCGTGTTGATAAACACTTAAACGTTCATTCTCACGATCATTGATTTGCGATCGTCTAGCTATAAAAATAGAAAAACTGCGTGCACGACGAATGTGAAATCGGTCCAACGTGAAATCCCTGCTCGGCACCGGCTGCAGCATTACTCGAATGATTGATAACGACGTTCCCACATTTAATTAGTGGTATTAATTTTCAGACGACACGGCCGCCGAACGGTTATAACGTTTTTATTTTTAAACGCATTCGGCTTTCGGTACGGCATTACGTGTTGCACTATTCACGGAGAACGCCGCGAAGAATAAATTATGCCTTAATGGGGTAGCCGCACGGCTGCTTAGGAGGACGGCCGTACAAATTCTGTCGTCTTAGCGCAGCCGGTTCGATCGCGTGTTATTATTATACGGTTTACGACGTGACTCGGCCGTTTGCAGGGGCTTAATCCCCACGATGATAAGCGACTTTTCCGAAGTCCCGGACGCGATAATCACACGAACATGCGTGCGTGGACTTCAAAAAAAAAAAAAACGAAATACAAAAATACTAAAATACAAAAAATAAAAAATTTTATCTCACACGGATAATATATTACACCCATAATACCTGCCCGTACGTTAATGTTGTATTTGTACACGACGATTATTCGAGACTCGGCTTTACGAAACCCCCACGAGAATTAATTTCTCTTTCGTGACAGCCTACACCATATGTCTTTAGTGTGCACGTGTTTATAAATATATATATATACGTGTAATTGATTTAGATCCTAGTAGATACGATGTGAACAGCAGATCAGCAGTTTTATAAAAACGCATTTTCGATTTCCCCTCCACCTCATCGTGGATCGTGTATATACGACCGTCTGTATAATAATAATAATAATACCTACGCATGATGTTTTTCGTTGCGTGTATTGAAAGTTAACAGTTATTCAATACAATTCTGTTAAATATTTTATTTAAAACGCAACATAGGATAGACTTGTATTTAACGATTATACCAATCTATTATATCTTTTTGTTAACCGCTTATTTTTATTTTTTATAATTTTGACTTGCATAAAATTAACGATCTGTATACTAATACAGTGTCTTCGGAACTGAATATTGAAATAGGTTTCGTGTATTTACATTTATTATTAATGATTTACTGACGCGCGCAACAAAAATTATTATTTTGGTAAGAAACTAATAATATTAGATAATAATATTACAGTTTAAAAAAAATCAAAAAAATAATACTAAAAATAAATACTATATACACAACATACATTTTATTGAAAGTATACGAATTCAATATATAATTATTGAGCACTAACCAAAAAATACGACGATACTATGATAAATATTATCATTAAAACTAAGTGTGAATCGTCAAAGTATTCGCTGACTACAGCGATGGAAAATGGTAATCAATACTACTATACATTTAAAAGAAATTATAAAACATTAAATTGCCGATAAAATAAGCCGATTTCAGCTTATAAAATAAAAATGGGGCTTATATCTTAAGTGATGAAAAAAAAAGTATATAATACTATAACAATAATAATAATAATAATAATAATTCTAAATATATAATATACTTAGATAAGATGGTATTAATCTTCTGCTGAAAAAATTGTGAGTTTTATACTTACGAGATATGCAGATTTTATTATATGAATTTTAATAATAAATTATTTTATAGTCTTAACTAGGTAATTTTACTGGATTATAAATTTTAAAATAAATTATAGCTCGTTTAAAATATAAATGTTTAAAAAAGTTCTTCAAACAAAGTTAAACTTTTAACATGATAAACCTACATTATAATACATGTAATAAATTGTAATAAAAAGTAAAAATTAATAATAACAAATTTTTCATTATAAAATCAACTTACAAAAACTTTTAACTATACGTGAACGATATTTTTTCGATTTAAATATTATTAATAATATTAAATCAATTAAAATTTGTCTTTAAATAAAGATTTTCATGACATTTACAAAAATATATATATTTAAATATATTTTTTTTTGCTTAAAAAATAATTAAAGATCCGTTTTAATTTTCAAATAATGTACGTATTTCATAACACTTTTACTGTTTGAGAACTTATTTAAATTATTTGTATGGCATGAATGTGTGCGTTTTTTAACGCTTAAGCTTCCTGATCTTAATAATAAAGGACACAATAAACTGTTATAATTATATATTCTCTTGTCATTGGTCTCTCTGTTACCTTCGTCTCACGATGTTAAATATCGAATTATCCTTCTAGAAAAAAATGTCAAATGTAACACTACACACGAATTACAATACAATAATTTTCGGAGCGACTCGATTGTATAATATGCCGATTAATCCACACAGCACTCAAGACACGTATAAAGTACGATAGTTATACGTCCGACGTACATTAAGTATACTTATCATTTTATCATCAAAGGCGCGCAATACCTCATATACGTACACAATACATTGTAATACATAACATATTAATATAGGCATGAAGTAATTTTGTTATGCATACGTATATACATGTTATTTATTTATTATGACAGTATTGTACTATATGTGTATATTTTTGTGTAGACTAGTTAAAAAATGGCAAATAATATACACTATTCGTGTATATATTTAAGGACGCGAAGTAATCGAATTAATTTGACAAATACGACGCGTATAGAAGTATAACTGTAATTGTCTATATTTTTGTTATTATAAAAAGAATACATTTTATTTCGGGTTTTTTTTTTAAATTTACATTAAAGAGAATGTCGTACCAATGAGATCGGGTTGAGGTAATAGACAAATATAGCAAAATATAAACAAATTTTCGACTACGAGTAAACACGTGCAGTGCAAACTCGATTTTTTTTTTTTTTTTAAATATCGTAGCAAAAATAAATAAATATTGACGGATTTCAATAGTGATGTCACTTACGAGTGTCACTTGTATCCATTCCTCGAATAAAAACCGAGAGCAATATACGCATGTAATGTAGATTAGTCACGATGGTTTGGTTTATTCGGTGTTTAGAAATCCGTAATTTGTACTGGACGTATAGTGTTTGAATGATATTCGCGGTACAAACAAACAAATAAATAACTAGATAATCGAATAAAAACGCGTGTGAATATCGATGGCGGTCGTCCTACGGACCGGCGTTCATATCCAATACATTACGTTCGTACACGAGGGGTAGTTTTCGCGCACGCTCGTAAATTATTTGACGACCGGTTCCATCCCCTTTGAAAACGATATCCCGCAGAGATTTCGCCGGGAAACGTCTGGCGTACCAGCGCGGATTTCGACGCGTTCCGGATAAGTCGGAATCCGTGCTCGGTGAACGCGTTCGCGTACGCCGCCGGCACCACACGCACACGTCGACGACGGACGGCCGCCCGCCGCCGCCGCCCACCCGGCTTACGGATCGCGGCCGCGACAAACGCACAACAATGAGGAACGGTCGTAAATAATAACGTTTCATGCGTATGGCCCGTTGCCGGTATTATTATTATTATTATTATTATTTTTTTCCTCCTCGCTCGAAATAATCCCATTGTAATACGACGGGGCGTGCGTGTAACAATATTCGCCGCGACGGATTTGGGCGTATCGACCGGCGCCGGTACGCGAATAGGCCCCCGTGACGTTATTATGGCGAACGGCGACCGCCGAACGTGTTGCCGCCGTCGCGGCCGTACGATCGGTCGGACGATTCGTCGCGGCGACGGCGGCGACCAATGCGCGAGCCGCCGGGTAACGACAAAACGACCGCGACGACCGCAACAATAACGCCGGGGAGCTTTTCGACCAGAAGAACACATTGCGTAACGGTCTTATCGTCCGCGAGAAGCGCGAAACCTCGTCGGCACAGGTCCATAACGTTATGATAAATAACGTCGCGAACCCGTTCGCACGCGATAATTACTGTCCGGTCGACGACACGGACGCCGCGACGTCCGCCGACGGTCGTCCCGGTAAATAATTGTTTCTCCACGTTCCCCGTCGGCAAGCGGTCGAGTCGCGCGCGCGCGCACCGGCCGACCGGTCCCCGATTGGCCGCGTTCGCCGTCGCGAACGATGATTCGCAACACGCGTTATCGTCCGTCGCCGTCCGTCCCGCTGGTGACCAAAGATACCATACGCATGGTGGTACCCCGTGTACGTCAAATCACGACCCTAACCTAACCGTCACGCGGTCGATTGGCCAATCGTGCGAAACGGACACGTGCACGTCGCTCGTTCTCCGTCGTTGGTGCAAAAACGTTGCCGCTCGTTTCGCATCCGAGTTCGCCAGAAAAGTTTCGACGGCTAGAAGTGTTATGCGTGAGACGTGCCGGCGCAAAAGCGCCCGAATCCAAGGGCACGTTAAACGTGAATAGCTTATGCTATAATCCGTATTGATTACAACACAAACGATTTGAAATTCGTTCGCTGATCCGAGCGGAACTTATTTTGTGTTTTTATTTGCTCGCGAGTTCATAACGATTTTTACCGTTTTCGCGGGTATCTTCGTGCGTCCCGGACGCTCACGTCGCGTAGCCAAATAAAGTGCAACTGCACCTCGTGACGTTTCGTGTTTTGGAAAGTTATCGCGCACGTCGTGGCGACAAGTCCCGTCGCGCCGTTCCTGTAAACGGGGGTGGCGGTTGTTGACGGGGAGGGGCGCGTCGTAGAAAAACGACGTTGGACACAAAGAAGACCGCCGAAAAAACCGAACAAACGGATGAATAAGATAAGACGCGGGCTCATATTTTTCCCACAAAACAAAATGTATACATTATATTCGACCGCGCCGCCTTAGAGTAACATGAAATTTATATATATGTATATATAAATGTGCGTGTGCGTGAATACAACGGCCGCCCGGGACAGGTAATACACGTTCGGGCCCATCTACATAAACACGATCGCGGCGGTGCGCGCACACAACCGAACGCCGTCGTCGCCGTCTCGTCGGACGGACGGCGATCGGACTAAAGATAAACGCGACCCCCCGCCCGCCCGCACGCCCGCCCGCCCGACCGTCCCTGTCCCGACAAAGCCGACACGGCCGTCCGAACAACTATTTTCACGTTCATCTGTCCGTCGCACGCACACACGCGCACGAGCCCGTTCGTCGAGAGATGTTATGTTGCACCGGCGCGCCCCCCACCCCCTCACCCTCCACCAACCCTCCCCCCCGCGCACGACGCGTCCCATAATAATAATAATAATAATAATATGTATTATGGTAACGGCTGTGCAATGGCACGGCTGCTCGTTCGGCGCCGGCGGGGCGGGGCGGGGCGGTGCGGGGCGGGGTAGGGCGGCGGTCGCGTCGTGCGTTGTTGTCGCGGCGTGTGGAAGTGGTAACCGGTGGGGGACGCGCGCCTGTGTGTGGAATACGCACGTACCGGTGCGAGCGATGCGACCGTACACAGTGCTCGCGCGGACGGTATACGGACCAGTTGTGTTGTCTTGAGTTTGTTTGTTTGCGTGTTTGCGTGCGAGCCGTGTGTGTGTGTGTGTGCGTTTGTGAGTATCTGTGTACGTGTGTGTGTTATCCGTCCGCTCTTCGCGACCAAACATTTACGTTTTCCCGTACGTCTTTCACGCGACCCCGACCCGTCTTCAATCCAGCCGCCATCCGAGTGTGATGACCGCGTGATCGTGACGAGTACATTGTCAGTTAGACGAAATTCAACGACGCGAACGAGTCATGATGTCTCCCAAGGGTTCGGCCGGTTTCCGGGCCGTGTTCGTTTTGGCGGCGGTGGCCGTGCTGGCCGGCGTCACGTCGCAGGCCAAGAGCTTCTCCGCAGGTACGCATTGGTCGTCGTTTACAATATCCATTGTGTTTTGCGTTATCGCGCGCGCCCACCCGTACACGCCGCCGTCACACGGCCCGCCCGAGTTTCTCGCCGACGACGTAACCCGCGTTGTATTTACGTGAATATCATGCGCCGTCGGTCGGATATTTGTTGATTTCACGCGACGGACCGCTTACGGCGCAAACGACAGCGCGCAACATGCGTGCGCATTGGCACGTCGTAATATAAGTGTCGTCGTCGTTACCGTTCACCAGCATTTTTATAGGTACGCCCCCGCCCCGCGGTGTAACGACACGACAACGTCGAGCGCGTTGACCGTTTGTCGCGCCGTCCCGGGGAGAACGACCGCCGCGTAGCCGACGACGATTATTTGTCGCCCTAATGGCGCTGATGGCAACGGGCGACCGGGTGTGCCGCGAGCGCGTTTATTTCTCACGCGAACGGACACTGTGTTATCAACACGCGTTATTGTATCCGTACCGTGGGAGTGACGCGGATTCGACCGACCAACGTCGGCCGGTTCGTGTCCGTAAAAAGTTCATCGATACGGTTACGTACTGTGTTGTACCAGTTATTAGTATTATTGTATTAGTCACTAAAA
The DNA here is from genome assembly GCA_019022885.1 of Schlechtendalia chinensis. Classification (NCBI taxonomy): domain Eukaryota; kingdom Metazoa; phylum Arthropoda; class Insecta; order Hemiptera; family Aphididae; genus Schlechtendalia; species Schlechtendalia chinensis. The sequence continues at coordinate 3,248,785 of CM032350.1, read as the reverse complement.
TCACCGATTACCAAGACGCGCGTAACGATAAGTGTTCGCCGGCGATTACGCACCGTGAAGTCTACCCACCCGGTCGTAGAAAACGAAACGGTTATAACCGGATGCCGGTGTTAGAACGTTGAAACGCCCGCGCCCGGTCCCGCCGTACAATAGGCCTGCCGGAGGGTTTGCCGTCGTTTACTAGTCGCCCGCTGTTGTTCACACTACCCCGGTGCCGGTAACGCGATGTCACCGGTCCCCGGGTGCCGTGAGACATTCGATATTTTCTACGCGCCCGACCGGAAGCGCGGCCGTTACGATTGTTGTTCGCGTTAAACCGCGTCACTAACGGACGTGACGTCGACGGAAGTACATTTCCGATTTTAGCGATCGTCGATCGTCGCTCAAGCGCGTTTTGTCCGATTTCCGACGCACCGCCCGTCCACGCCTTAGTATACCGTTCGCCCGACTGCGTTATTATCGTTTCATATGGTCCTCAGGCGGCGGCGGCGGAAAGACTCACAACGTGATCAACCGGATAACCGAGTGAATAACACGAAAACCTACCGTGCAATTTATTTGATAACGCGCTCTGTTGAATTCCCCGCGCGGAGAAATTGATTCCATGTCTTTCCAAGAGCACCTGAACACGATCGCGTTCGACGCTGCGCGAAAAATATAACGTATATCCTGTACACGTTTTGGCGGACAAAAGAACACAATGCGTCTATATCCGTGCAAAAAAAAAAAAAAAATCCCCGGCCTCTGTGATTTTCACGTAAAAACGTTAAACGAATCAATCGTTCCCGATGGGTTTTCCTCTCCCGAACTATTTTATTTTCGCTGTCAAATACGTACTTTGATTTCATATTTTTTTTTTTTCATTTTTCAATATGCCAATAACCGATCAAAAGCTATGTTGTATATGTTTTACGTGTCGTAGTTTTTGGTTCTTAACGCCATAAACAGTTATCTCCCGTAAAATAACGTTTCCAATAATATATGAATTGTCCGATTAAATACATAATTATAAGTTAGAAAGATTGACAATAAATTATTTGGGTAATTCGCATTTCGACGCAGACTATTGCAATTTTATATTTTCTATCTTCTTTTTCTTCTCCCTCGCCTCTATTCCATCTATTTAGGGTCGGCCGCAGGTTACAGTGATCAGAAATATGTACGACTATATACTTATGATATAGTCATATCGGAAATAGGTATCAAAAAATTTAAAAAAACACATATCAAATACACAGAAAAAAGACGATTTGCTTATGAGCATAATCAAATCTAACGTAACCCACCTAATGAGCGATGATTATGTTTGAAATGTTTAGAGTACATGGTGATGGGTCCCTATATCAAAAAACAAAAACAAAAAAAACAAAAAAAAAACAGGCGCAAATCGCCGACTTTTTCAAAAGAATCAAAGTTTTAAATTACTTACCATGTATTTTGATGTGTAACACAATAAATGTTATAATAAATGTTTGGTATTTACAAAAATAAAATTTTTAAAAATATAACTTTTTACGATATCTTTGATTTGCGTTTCGAGTCGCCGTTTATAGTGATTTCTGGTTATAATGATCGAGATATTCTCGAACGAACTTGATCACTATAAGCGGCGACCACTGTATATCGTTTAGAGTTGTAGTAAAACTTTGTGTCTACGTGAAATGTAATTAGATAGTAGAAATAATATGAAATTATACTACCAATTAATAAATTATTACTTAATTAATTGATAGCTCAAATCATTACATTGTATTAATTTAATTTACGTTTTTAACAAACAATTAATTCAACGTTAACTTCCGTTCCTACAAATACTTTTAAAATAAACTTATTACAAAACGGGTTTTTTTCAATACCAATATATTAATTAACTTATTAAAATGTTATTAGAATACATATAAGTATTTTAAATTAAAATTCCAATTATTCTTTCCTAAATATATTGGAATATAAATACTTATATCATTATAAACTTAATTATTCTCAGGTTATTTATGATATTTAAATTTGACATTTAAGTTTAAGTAAGAGACAAGTTAAAAATTTTAATATATATATATACAATTAGAAAAACGGAAAATTTTACAAAGTTTAATGCGTTACAACTTTATTCGCCGTTTAAGTCACATACAATATTGTCATTCTGATTTAACTGACAATCAAAAATAATTTTCAAAAGTATTTCAAAAGTTCTTACTTCCGATTACTTCTGAATAAATAATTGCAACTGTATTTATAATACAGAATACATTCGAATACATAATACGCTTAGTGTTTACTAATGATTATTATCACTATTATTTTGTTCCATATTTACGTTCTATATAAGTTATTATAAAATTATTATTATTATTAATTTGTCGTAATAATGATTGCCGGCTGTTTTACGATATTATATGTTTTTGTATAAGACATTTTTTTTTAAGAATCCATATTTGTTTAAGACGTCATAAATATTAACGATTTTAACCACATATAATAATAATAATTACGTATGCCTATTATAGTGCCTGCGTTGCGGTGTTTTGACACTAATGCGTCGTGCAACGGAAGAAACAATATTGACATTACTAACTAGTAGGTAGGTAAACGATTTTGTTGCATACCGGTTATTGTTAGTGAACTGTTCGGTATGCGGTTTGGACGGCGGTAACGATGGGAAAAGAGGACGGAGAACCATATGGTTTACAAAATACTTTATATTTTCGTTCACGTTTTACAACTTTATGAGAAAAATAATTCTTGAATAGTTTTTTAATAGATATTATCGTTTTGTTTTAACGTGTTCGATTTGAATTATATGGTTAATGAACCGGGTAGAAAATAAAATCATTTTTTACATATAGCAATACACTTTAAAAATATTATTTTTATTTATATATATCTACGACCAACATACCTGTAACCCGTATCTTTTACAGCTATACGGCTACAGCAGACCTTTATTGTTTTACGCGTTAATATGCAAAAAAAAAATATTTTCCTCTCCAAAAAATTTTACTCTTTTAAACTTCGTGATATACTTGTATTGAATTAACTCGTGTACAAAAGTGGATATAAGAGATGGGCACAAGGAACATTCCTCACCTTCCCGTTACAAAAATCTAATATAAATTAAGTGGTAAACAAAAAAAGTATTTTCTAATGTATGTAAGTCTGTGAGGTTATTAATTTAGAAAATTTCAGTTTTTAAATTTATTTTAACTATTATTTTACTGATTATAGTATACATATTTCTTAACGAATTAAATATATTCATTAACGAAATTATTTAATTTAATGATACTTACGATTTCGTTAATAAACAAATAATAAATGTTTGATAGTCATCCCTAAAAATAGATAAATGATCGTATTTATTAACTTATGATCAAAATCAGTTTAATTTAATGAAACATCACGAAAGTTTAATATTAATATCAGAAAGTTTTGAAAGCATTTATTATAAGCATTGATTTAATTTGTTCGTTATAGTTATGGTTTATTCGTAGATACTCGAGTTTTGATAATTGTATTCTTAATACTTTATGTGAATGGATTTTCATTTTAAACTTTTTTTTCGTATAAAATAATGAGCTGTATAAAAAATGAAAAAAATAATGCGAAATCAGTCCCTTTAGGGTTATAATGTACCGTCATAAATTACCTAACATTTTTAATTAATTATAATTATAATTATTTAACGTTTTACAATAATTATTCACAAACCGTTTTTATTTTATTTTTAAAACATCTACGATTAACCCAATATAAAACATGTCTATAGAGTATATAATAAACATATAATTTATAAGTATATAATATATATTAGTGATTAATGTTTTAATAGTCAGTTCGAAAAGAGTCCAATTCTGTTTTTTTAAATAATTATCCTACGTCGATTTGACAATTATAATACGTATTGTTCACTGTACCATATCTTCTATTCGCCAATGTTTGATTCAAATTGGTATCGGGCGAGTTATTTATTTTTAACAGTATCATTAGCATCCTTTACGATTAATTTAAAAATTATTTATTCGTAATATTGTGCCAATGTGATTTACTTGTGAAATTCCAGTAATATCCGACAACAATATTATTTGTATTTTAAGTAAAATAAAAGCTTTTGACTTATTTTAGAATACAGTTTCACGTCCAATATACATTATATATATATTATATAGTTATGCATATAAAATAGTTGTACACGTTTGTGCTGTCAGTGTCTATACAATAAAAATAACAATTTATTGACGCGTGGTAAAATATGGCCTACGTTCGAACTACAATGAAAAAAATATATATGTGTATGTATCACATGACTATTACTAGGTATCTAAATAATGGTTGAAATCTTGTTGGACGGTCGTAAAGATTCAATGCGATATAATAAACTACACGGACCATACGTGACTTTCGGTGTAACATAATAAAACCTATTTGATCTGCACTTCGAAAAAGAAAAAAAAAACAGAAAGATTTAAAATGACTCATTCACCTTGTGAATCTCAAAATACATTTTATACAATAGACGTATCGGTGCTGGTTGGGTAGGTTCGGTTCGACTTGTGAATTTTATGTGTATTTATTGTTGTTTTTGTCATTTTCGTCATTTTTGTCATTTTCTTTTTCTTTTTGTTACTTTACATTGAACACCATGCCGTCTGGATATGGTCCAGGGTCTGAGTACAATATGCATCCCTTGCAAAATATGGCATTTGGTTCTGTCGTGTAAAGGACAAACGATTCGACACGGAATACGATACATTATGTATAGGCACCATCAAGACACCCTACAGGCAGGCGAACTACGGGTCGTATATATTGTGTATAATATATACACGTATTCATAGAAGCACGTGCGGTCTAAGCTACAGGGACGGCGTACGTGTTGTTTCCTTTATGGTGGTGTGGTCCCCCATTCGCTGCGCGCATGCAGTAGAATTACATTTTATTATTCGATTTCTTTATTTATGTCGTCGCGTGTGATAAACGGTATCGACCGCCGCTTCAGAGTCCGGATGAGTTATTTGATCACGGTCAAAACAAACGACAACTCCGGGCCGAGGAACTCACGTAGAGCGACCACCCCGCCATCATATTTCCCATTATAATACATATCGAGTTTTTTTCTGCCACCGGCGACAACGCTGCAGCGTGTCCGGTGCATTATCGTATTTCGGTAAAAACACAATACACGGAAAGATCCATTTTCTTATAACGTTAAAAATATTAAAATATATTGTACCACACAATGAAATAACCGTACCGGAGAAAAACGTTAGGCATGATGATGTATTATTCAAGAGAATTATAAACGATCACACGGGTATAGAGAAACATACGTCGTCGATGGTTTGCCACCGCGTGGATTTTCGAAAGATATTGCATTATATTGTAAAATAATAATAATAATAATAATAATAATAATAATAATAATAATAATAATAATAATAATAATAATAATAATAATAATAATAATAATAATAATAATAATAATAATAACAATAATAATAAAAATAATGTAGAGAGATTGAGTTTCTTGCGGAAATTAACCCGTTGGGTGGTCGTCGTCGCACCGTTTCGGACGTAACGGAATACTCCGAATTCCTCGTGTAGACCCGAGTCTGAATGTCATTATTCATTAAATATGCTCGATATATGTATGCGACTATGTGGTCATCAATTCCGGGGGGGTCCGACATTCGTTCAATGGGAAAATTCATCGTCGTGGTCGTCCCAAAAAAGTCGACCGTCCAAACAGAGATTGCGCGTGTTAGGTTAGGTTCAATATACGTGCAGCGGTAGTTGCCGACGCGTTTCGAAGACGACGGTTGCGTGCGTCGGCAACGGTGGCGAGGTAGAGGAGACGTGACAAAATTAACGACCGGGAAGACGTGAATCACGAACTTATTCGCCCGTTTATGCGTTTACTCGTTTTACTCGCCACGATTGTACGCGGCCGTATTATATAAGTTTATTATTATTATTCTATATATATATAGTTTTTTTTTATGTAAATATAGTTATTACCGCAAAACTTCAAACGGCTGATTCTCGTTAAAATAGGTACCGCGTCCGACACATTAAATAATACTCGTTCCTACTACTATTATGTGGACATGCGCGTTAAAAAAAACCGGCGTTAACGTTTTCTTCGCGACAATGACGATAATAATTCGGTGTACTCTCTGACTGCTAAATACAAAGCATTACGGTTGATGAATTATTTTGTTTCAATCAGTACGACCGCGTACGATCGGTCCGATAGAACGAACGTTTGGTGATAATTGTAAGATTCGGATTTGTATGCATAAAAAAAAACTATGACACGAATTTATGCACCAAAAATGTTCAAATATGCTCGAAAAAACTTTATTGCATTTCTCGCGAATTTTTTAAAAATGTTTTTGTTAATTTCTATGAATAATTGTATAGGCAATTACAATAAGCATTTTTTATTAGACAACTGTAAATCAAATACTATGCGAATTAATATTCAATTTAATTTAAAAACATTAAAAAGTAAATCATTTATTTAAAAAATATGTCTTGCTTTTGTTTTAACTGGATTGGTGTCTGAATTCGATTATATACCGTATTTGTAAACTATTTAGGTATATTATAAATCGAATTATTTTATATACATTTTTTCGTGGAAGTCAGTCGACAAATATTTACCGAAATATTGTGATAAGTCGAAATTTAAAAAATGCCTGAAAAAATTTCGTGTTTGAATCCAGACGATTATAAAACGCGTTTTTATGCTTGCCTAACATACAGTACGATCAGACGGAAATAATTGCTTACAACTCCGAACGCACGTTAGCGATTGTCGTTGCTCGCGAGGAGGAAGACAACGGGTTCGGGTACCGAAATTTTAAGCATACGTGTATACAAAATATACAAGGTAGCACACGTGCATACAGACCTACTCCAAAACGCCACGGTGGCGATGCATACGACTTCTGTTGCGCGTCTTGTTGACATAAATCGTCCCGTATACGGACTGCCGCCGCTATATACAACAACACGTGTCTTCGGCACATTCCACGGTGGGTTTCCATTTTTGGACGGGGCCGCTTTTCGTCGTATAATATTACCCGACGTAATAACGTGGTATAACCGACGACGACGACGAACCACTTAACGGAATGACCGCGACGGCGCGGGGTACGGGTTACATACTTCTCGGAGTATATAATGTTTTATGCGTGCGTGTGAACGTAGTAGCGTACGACGTCGTCGTCTTTGCGAGAGACCGGAGCTCGCACGTGCACGCACGACGCAAACGGACGTGGAAAATAAACGAGAACAGAGTGCACCCGGTGTGACTTTATTATCATTATTATAATTATAATTATTATCGTTATTATTATTATTATTATTATTATTAGGATTAGGATTAAGATTATTATTTTTATGTCGCAGAGATGATTAATAACAGGAGGTAACTGTCGACATGTGTTAAAAATAAATAATATTACGAACCGAACGTACACGAATATCACTCCTCTAATTGTCGTAACTGCTCGCGTGAAGAAGATCTTGCGTTGTGTTCATTTTTGTATTTAACCGCAGCGTTCTTGTTCTCAGCTGCTACGCGCTCGTTTTTTTTTTGTTTTTCGACATGAATACAATGCACGCCACGCACGAAACGCACCGGTTTTTCCACCGGCGGCCACGGCCGTCAAAAGACAAATCGTTTCTGCTTTTCGCGTTTTTAAAACGCCGTCGCTTCAGCGTCCACTCTCACACCACGACGGCTCGCACACCAATCGCAAAACACGCGTACTAGACGATCATGTACAATGGTAAAAAACGATGTCGTTCCGACCATTAACAACAGATCGTATTCCGGGACCCCGTGAGATACGCAATTACTGCCGTAGCAGGTATACATATATATATATGTGTATATACGAAAAAATAAAAAAATGACAACAATACACACGCGCGTGAACAAAAATACGCAGGGCTTTGTTTTAGTTAGTCCCCCCACAAAAAAAAGGAAAAAAACTTTCTACGTTTTAAAAAAATGAATATTCATTTGTACGACCCGACGCTCGTACATCTGACGGCTTGTATAATATACGGTGTGATGGCGACATCCGAAGGTAATAGTCCGTGTGCTATCGTACGTAATATATAGCGTAAAAGTTTTGTTCTCCGCGCACACTTTTTACAGCGCGCGCACGATCGTCGGGTATAATATCATGCCCGAACGGCCATCTGCGCCGTTTCCACCGTGCGACGGACGGGTACTTTCGAAGCGCTTGCCACGACATCCGAATCCCCTTCGTTAGTGTGTGTGTGTGTGCGTAGTTACGGACGAATGCGTATGTACGTGTAATGGAATCCGGTGGAGCTGGTTCGGACCGTAACTGAAGTAACTCGGGACCGTAAGTGTCCAGCCGACAGCACAATATTCCGGTCACGGAAAATGGTAATTCCTCAATATTTTGCACCCGCCGCCGCCGTCGTTACTCCTCTTGGTTATAAATGTGTGCGTGTGTGTGTGTGTACGCGTATTTAACATGAAAACGTCGGCATCTATAATTACGTGATATTATTATTTTCGTCGACAAATGTACTCGAGCCCGGAAACACTATAATAGTTCATTGTCCCCTCCATCGTCGTCTTCTTTTAATCTTATCCTCAAAACAATATAACGACACAATAAGTACGTCACGACGGACGCCCAGAGACAAGTCGGCATAAAAAAATGAAAAACATATTTCTTTTTTCTTTCATCATTATGTACACCCCAATTCCGATCTCGTCGAACGTATTCATAGCCAACACGACGATAGAATTTCGTATATTTATATACGTGTGTGCGTGTGTGTATATAGCACACGATACTATATGGGCTTAGAGTATCAACTGTTGATATATCCTCACGGCGTAAATGCCATTTCGTTTTTAAAAACAAAGGCTTATTGTGTTTATACACGTTCGAATGCTTCGACGTACAAACATTTTATATATTATCGCGGTACTTTCTCGTACGCGGAGGAAATAGATTTCCTATTTTTCATACACCCGAGTAATCTCGAAACGGGTTCAATTTATTGTACCATTTATTTATGTATTTTATCCTTTTACAAGCTACGTTATTGTTCAATAATAATGAAATCGTTTTGAACCATAAGTACATCGAGTGTGAACTCCGCGTGCATGTTACTTTTTCATTCTGTTTATTCCGAAGAAAATTAGTTGTGTGGTTTTCTACGAAGGTTACACTATGCTGAAAATAAAATGTGATTTATTAGAGAGTGTTAATAAATTAATAATGAGTTAATCATACAATGTGACACTCAAATAATTTATTACCGCATACATACACACACACACACACACACACACATATATATATTAATACTATATGTTAAAATTTTTCAGTTTATTCCGTTTAATTTACAATTGATGGATAATTATTCAATGCGCTTTTTTTAAAAAGAAATATGTATTAGAATTAGAATTTTTCAGTTACATAAAAATATATGTTCTGAATGTAATTTCAATTCAATTAAATTTATAATATTTCATTTGGCATTTTATTAATGAAATACGAATGATATTAAATTAATTAAATACAATTAATATACGTGATTTTTTTTTCATAGATAAAATTAAAAATAATTGACTAGTGATATGCGAGAAATTCTCGTAAGTATTTCTAGAAAATATAACCCCGCCCGTAGGCGTTACAAGAAAAACAACATCTATAAATGTTATTCCTGTGTGAATAATGTACGTAATGGCATCAACATATGCGAAAACTTTACGACTCGTTTGTATTTTTAAAACTCACAGTAACGAGGTTAAAATTAATTTTTATGCTTTCCATACGCGCGGCACGTTATGGATACTTAGAACGGCATTGTGATGGTCGGTAACTGTATATTATTTAAGTGTATAATGTTAAGTTCCAGTGTTCAATTTTTTACAAATATTGAATGCAGCGCATTGAAGTAAAAAGGCTCGAGTGTTTATAAAACCCAACGACATCACGTGTAAAGACATAATATTATAGACGACGTGAAAACATTATTTTTAATAAAATTCGCTGTAGTAACGTCACAGTTATCGATTTTATAAAGTGGATAAAAAATTAAACCGAATGGTACGTATTATTATAACGACGGCAAAATTTACGATCTAAGATAAAAATGGTATTTTCTCGAGTATATAATATCATATAATACAAAAAACCAACAGGTGAAATTTCACGGTTGTGTCGGAACGTTATTATTCTGTAGATAGGTAGGTAGGTAGATAGGGTAGGTATGTATGTGAACACTACGACCCAATGGAGTGATAAAATAAAAATTAATATAAAAAAAAAAAAAAGGTAGATCGACCTCCTACGAAACATAAAAGGTTCATTAAATTTATTGACCTGTTCGACTGAATTATTAACGATTTGCTCCGCCGTCTCTAAGGAGGACGATAACTTATAAATGGTATATTATTATTTATCTGGACACCCCAAAAACGTAAACCGTATAAATGCCGACATTCTTTAGAAAACACATAAACCCGAAATCAAAATCCCACATGGCGTGATTGTCTCGTACTTTCTAAACTACCCGGGGTATATTTTTATACTCGATGTAATTTCGATTTTTCGGTTTTTGGGCATATCGATTTAACTTGAAAACCTTTAATCGGTTTTCAGGCTCCGCGCTGTTTCTATATTAATACAATTGTAATCCCATAAACTGCATGGTGGGCTTTATATTCGACCAGATGATCTGCACTATATTCGTGAACGGAGTTTAGAAAACGATTGTTATTCAAAACATTAATTGAATATTTATAAGTATGAATACCTATATATTATATTATTATAAATAGCGTTTAAATATTAAAGTATGTACTTTATTCATTTAATTTTTTTTATTATCTGTATATATCGAAATCTAATAATATTATGTTAGGTTTTATTTAAATTACATTTCTATGTAAATAATTAGCTAGAATTTCAAAACACTGCCATACTCCACGGAAAAACACTTTGATGTTATAGTATTAAAATATACATAGGTCTGATATTTTTTAAACGTAAAAATTCAGAATGGTTTTAATTTATTAATTTAGTTTTATATGTTTTTCTAACATGATAATACGCTTATTTTATACAATTGTGTAATATACCATGCGATTAAAATTGCATTTATTTATTATGAAATATCACAAAATTCTCGTCTAAAACTATATAGATTCATTAAGTCACTTAAAGCTTTTAAGAATTCATAAAAAAAAAAAATTTATTGAAATAACATATTCAATTATATGTTCAATCACTATTTACATAAACGTACCCTACTAACATTATTACATGACGGTACTTATAATTTCGATAATAAGAAATACACGAATTCATTATTGAATAAATTATAATAAAAATATTTTTATGATATTGTATTCATGTAATCTAAATACACTTTATCACTATAACGTTGAATAAACTAAATTAAAACGAAAATCTTAAAATATTTTTTATTCATTCAAAGAATTATGATAAAAAAATTTTTAATACGATTTTTTCTTTTGTTACGTAACGCAATCTTTTATAATGTATTATATTTTGCATAAAGCATCTGTGTTACAATCCAATATGCAAACAGTATTTTTTTTTTCAAATAAAAGTATTTTTAAAAAGATTATCGTAAAATTGTGTTATTTACAAGTTCCAGACTATATTTAAAAATGGTGTGTAGTAGTTAGTCTTGTATAAATTTCAAGTAACATTTTCGTAAATACAAAGAAAACTTCAAACTTATTATTTCAATTTTTAATTTAAAGCGAACGCAGGAAATCGTATTTATAGATTTTCGTAATTTTTTTCATTATAATTATTATATCAAAGGAATTGCAAAATAATAATGTTATTGTAATATTACTCTATAGAAATACAATTCGTTAACCATTTTGTACATGTTTAAAACAAGCAAAAATAGTTGTTTCTGAATAATTATATTTTTTATAGTTAAAACAAACTGCAAAAACTAAAAATTAACAAGTAATTATCAAATTAATATTTATTTCCTTTTTAGGAACACTTATAAATTATTAATGTATAATATAATAACATACAAGACTTATGTGACACAAAATAATTTTATTAATTAATTAGAGTTGTAAAATATTGAAACATGACTATTTAAATACTTTATTTTAGTGTGTATTTTTGAGTATTCAATAAAGTATTTCAATAAAGATTTTTTTGGATTAATTGCAATAACTACTGACCACTTTAATTTATTGAAAATGTTTAAAGGTAATTTATTCGTAAAACAATATTATCATTAACTGTCAACTGTTAAAAATATATCATCACTGGTAGAATAATATCATCATATACTTAATATAATAAAGCAAATTGTTCTAATTTGAAGTAATTTATTAAAAATATATGTGGATTCTTAAACATTATTCTTAGCCACAGTTTGAGTATACATAAAGCATTTTATAACATTATGTGTATATATACCATGTGTTATACTTTTCTTATTTGTTTAATATATTATATTTAAACAAATGAAATATTTATTCTTACTTTTGTTTTCGAAATATATATATATATATATATTCATATATAATTATTACTTTATGTTTATTATATTATTTTAAAATTTAATAGTCATACTTATTTCTTATTACTTATTAACCACTAAGATAAATAAATAAAAGTTAATGGGAAATAAAAAAGATTTATTAATCATAATTTTGCTGTCGACACAAATAGACAAACCAAATAAATTATACAATAAAGTAAGTACATTTATAAGATTTTATCGCACATTATAAATTAACTTATGTAAAAAATAAAATAATTTATTTTCAGTATTAAATCCTAAATCATTAGGTAAAAACATTTAACTAAAATAATAAATAATAAAAGTTTTCAAAGTAGGGAATTTGGTGAAAAGTTTTAATGTTGTCAAAATAGTTCATTAGTATATTATTTAATGAAAATAGTACATTGTACACTCTAACTCCACAATGTAAACGATCTTTATTTGAGTGCAAAATAATCTAACTGTCGTGTCATTTATGTTTAGAACAAACGAAAACACTTAAATCGCACCGTATTTTAGATTCATTTATTTTTTCAGGGAATACTATTTTATTATACTTACTATGAGTTTTCATTCCCGTTAAATGGAACTACAAAAATACATTTAGCTACGTATACATATTTTATTATTAACTCTTTTTATGTCACTCTGAAGAAAAAATTGTATAACGCTAACGTATACATAGCAAGTGTATTTATAAAATCGTTAACGTGTAAAAAATGTTACACACAATAGGTTCTTATTTATAATTATAAATAATCTACTAACTTGTGATAATTTTTTATTATTTTTATTAAAATAATTCTCCATAACAATGACATAACAGAGAAGTATCATTTAAGTGTAACGTTTTTCATAAGTTTTTATATTTATAACGGTGTATTTACTTTCCATAATCTCGATTGAATAGTTTTATCGGATTTCTTCGCAACATAACCATAATAAAATATTTACTTTATCTGGTCTAAAAACAATAAAAAAAAATCCTTAACGTAACATTCGTATAAACTATCTTTTGCAGCATAACAAACGAAGTTTAAAACATATTTTATTAATTTTTATAATATCTATTGTTTTGTTATTTAATCACACCATATATTCTAACTACTGTATTAACGTGTAATTAGACGTTATAATTAAATTGGTAAGGAGCTCAACTAATTTGTACACTTTTTATTGTTATTATATTATTATTGCTCGCCTTGGCTTGGGAACTAGAATTGGGCGGCAGGGGTGCAACGTTCCGGTCGACCCATCAACGTCAACTTAAAACCTAGTAGTTGATTGTGGCTGGCAGGTGCTAGATAGCAACAAAACCACAAGACCCAGTGGGAGGAAGAGGAACACACACGGCGCTTAACTGAGCCGTGCCTCTTCCTCGAAAAGGTATGGGATTGGCCCGGTGCTGGTGGTCCACAGACGACCCAGGATTCGATAGAAATAATACTGATCAAATCCTGCTCTGTAGTGTCCCTCGAGCGCGTTGATAAATGGTCAGTAGACTTCGGCCGCAAATCCGGTGCGCAATGTAATTTTATTATTAATTATATTATTATGAAAAAATAATGTTATTCGTCTACTCCAGAGGTGTCACTTGATGTGGATACTACACATGCATATTTAATTCGTATTATTTAAAATTAACTTAAAATCCACATTCATATTTTATAATAAATAATTTATTTTTGCGTTTATTTAAAACATTAAATTTTACTTGCAATGGTGGTGACATTTTTTTTTTAAATTAATGTGTAATAAACAACATTCACTCCTGCTTTCAAAATGAGATATGTTAAATTTACACAATAAGTTAGGTAAAATTATATTACAATTTCAATATATAGTTATATCACTTATACCAATAAAAAATAATTACATTTGAACAAAACGCATTTTATATGTATAAAAGAAATTAAATTAAAGATAGATAAGTTAAAGATAATTTCAAAGCCATCTAATCTAATCTGTTTTACATCTTTTACCAACTTCATAGTGTTTACTCTTAATGTATACCATTACGTTTAAACGGGTTTCAAAATGGAACGAAGCTAATTAAATGTTTATCTTTCCTCCGTTTTTAATAATATAAACATAATATATCGAAGAAAAGTACATATTTTTATTTACGAATATAAAAATAACTACTTGTATAAATTTTTTCATTTTTTGTAATTGATATTAGTACCATATTTTAATATCATTTATAAATGAGCTATTTATGTATTAGTTGCACAGGTCCAGTAATATTTTAGTTTCCCAAGCATTAAAAAATTTAATTTAAATATAAATTTACATTTTCTATGCATACATAATGTGTTAAATTTACAACATTTTATATAATACATTATTTTATTGTAAACATGGAATTTATTTTTAATTATTTTCTACACGTATTAATCAAACTGTCACCGTTACATTATTTTAATACGTAGGTTCTATAATTTATCATTTTACGTGATTTTTTAATTAACACTCTAAACATGACTTATCTACAATATATACTCTAATAATTGTTTTTTAAGCACGCCTAAAAGTTATTAAATTTTTAAAAACCTATTACCCTCTTTTTGCAATATCACATATGTTATAGCTTGATTACAATTTAATTTTGTCTTTTTAAGTGTTTTGCAAGTTTAGACAGTTTTTGTCATATATTAATGTCTAAAGTTTTATGTATGATAATAATGGTATTATGTAATGATGTAAAAATAAAATTTATATTATGGGAATATTGCGTGGACTGTGAATTTTGGACGCCTGTGTTGCATTATTGCAGTCCGAGAAGCCTTCGACAATTAATGCTGACGTGCAAACATAAAAAACGGAAATACTTAATAACTTCGAGTAATATTATATTTTGGAAGAATTCTTTTTGTTCATCATTGTACATTCGGTCATCGGTTAAACCGGTATTATATAAAATAAATGTGGCATATGCGTATAACATTATTATTATGGTTTTGAGCGTGAGAAGTTTTATTAGAAAATATAATATGTTTCAATGACTATTTAAATAAAATATAAATTCAATCAAACATTATCTTCATATGAATCGTTTATTTTCGATGATTTTCAGATAGTAATCAAGTCGCGTATCAAAAGTTAATCTTAATGGTGAATGGACAGTTATTATATTATTATTATATTATATGTACATGTAATCATTTACGTGTATATTAAATGTTTGTATACTAAGCTGAAATACTGAACAAATAAACCAAATTTTTTTATAAGCTTAAGTTTAAGTAATTTGAAAAAATGAAAATAAATTAAAGTTACAAAGTAATTTTAATTTTTTTATTAAGTTTAAAAGTTTAAAATGTAATATAAAAATAACTCGTTATATATAGTTTAACTGAAATTAATTTAAATTAAACTTTTTTAATCGTTTATGCCCTGAAAATATGAAAAAATAAATCTTAATATAACGATATCTCAATAATCTGATTTAATATTATTAATTATTTCATTGACTAGATAATATATATATATATATATATACTTGCATACTAGAGGTATTCTTTACAAACGTATATTTTCTGTTATTGATACTTTTCTTACAGGATCGGGTATTCACTCCGAACTATACTTCCAGGAGTAAATTGATGTTAAAAATTGTATTTGCTCTAATAACGAGGCATCAAAAAAACGTTTTACAACATTACATTAAATAGACCTAATTAAAAAAATCAATAGTACTATGTATTATTCATGAAAGTAAAACTTATTCTTATAAGTGAACCGGTATTCTGTAGTTTTCCGAAAATAATGTATGACGTATCTCATATATTTCATATAACAAATAACTTTTATCTCAAATGAATCTTTAAAGTGAAATCATAAAACGATATTATATGATTTCAAACAAATGTCTCACAGGAACAAGTTTATTTCCGTGGTGCGTGTTCGTGTGCTACGTTAAAACGTATATTATGACAAAAGATTCATACAAACGTAGTCTACGATGTGTGTTCTCGCGTGGTTGATTAATTCATATATTTTCTTTCTATACACTCTTTCAGTGTACACAATAATTGCAGAGACGCATTGAGGTTTATTCTATTTCACCACAGATTACTCATATTTATTATTATCAATTATTACGGTACAAATTGTATAATGCGTCATTTTAATTGCCGAAACTATTTTTGGAAAACTATCCGGAATATACCGGGTTTCGCATTGTTAACACAAACGGGGACCGATCGACTTTCTGTACGTTTCGAAATATAAATCAAAAGCCCAAAGTCCTCGATATGTCTAATAGTAAATATATGAAACGTACTGGAAACGAATGACGAGTCAACGTTCGAGCAAAAAAGAATGTTTATTTTAGACAAACGCCGTTACAACTGTTTCGACGAGAATCAAGCGAATAATAATCGCTTGGACGAACAGAAACAGTCGTACAGGTCGTATAATTTTCCGACAGACAGAATCGTCGAGCTCAACGGACGGTAATCGACACCCGTAAACGAGACCCAAACCCGATTCTCGCCATTCGTCCCAAGTCGTCGAAATCCTTGTAGGCGCTTTTTCAAGAAAATACGTTCCGCATGACGTACGATAATGATTTCGGCCAATAGTAACGAGATTTGTCGGTCGCGATTAATTTGAAAAAAGTAAAAAAAAAAAAAAAAACCCGCGTCGGCCACAAGTGTTCTCTCGACCGATCATCAAACTAACCGTTATCATCCGCGTCCTAACGTCACGCGGTTTTGGCTGTTCACAGAAGGCGGCGGCGGCGGCGGCATTAAACCCGCGTACCCGCAGATATTCAACTTGGCGTCGCGGGCCGCGGTCACGGCGAACGCTACGTGCGGCGAGACGGAGAACGGACCGGAGGTTTACTGCAAGCACGGCGGCTCGGCGGCGCAACAGCAACACCAGTGCGGCGTGTGCGACGCTCGGTCCGGCGACCCCGCGAAGACGCACGGCCCGGCCAACATGGTGGACAACGTCACCGGCACGTGGTGGCAGAGCCCGTCACTGCACAACGGCGACCAGTATCAGTACGTGACCGTCACCTTCGACTTGAAACAGGTGAGTTCGCGTCGTCCGCCGATATAATAAATAATAATAATAAATAATTATGATCGTGAAATGACGAACGGTCCTGTAAGCCACGTATCGCACACGAACGGTCATGTGCAAGATAACACATTTCGTTTCAATTGTCCTTACACTCGATAACAGTAAATGTCCACGCGACACCCCTCTCTCTCTCACCTCTGAACCGACTTTCTTTCGGCACCGCCCCCGAACCGGATTTCTGGCTACGGTCCTGACCCGCGACAAATCGGCTCGGTTATTTGGACGACCGTTTTATAATAGATTATCGTACTCGGACGGCCGAGAACAACGGACACGCGGTGTGTACGCTTTTTAAATCGGACGATTTGTTTTTATTCTTTTTTTTCAAAATCGACTCGTACCGTGACGTAAACATTTATCGGCCGTTATTCGACGTTAATTGATAATATTTTCTTAACGAAGCGCGGCCGAATTGACAAGTACCATTTGTATTCATCCTATTTTCATGTCGATTTCAAATGCTGGCAGCCATCGTGCCGATCGAGTCGGTCGTCGCAGATAGTTTGAAACACACGCATAACATTTTTACGATTTAATATGTTTTTGTTTTTAAATTGTAATATGTTTTTCATATTTTAATTGACCGTTCCCACTGTAAACGTAAGGTTTTAAATGTATTAGCTTGATAATGACGATACACACACTACTCTGCCTGTTTTATCGGTATATACGTTCACGTTGCTTATTTACAATATAATGTTCATATACAGTGTATACACCGCGTACACATATTTTTTTTTTTTTATAATCAATGGTATAATGTACGTATTTTATGAGCTATCGTGAGACAAACGTGTGCATGAATCGTAAGTACTGCAATTTTCTCGGTTAAATCACCCGCCCAATGTAACAACGTTCGGGTTCCACTGAACTATCGCGGCACTTAAAAACGCGTTAATATAACCCTTATAATAAAAGAATGTACAAACACTTAAAAAATACTTCAAACTGTTTTGTTTTGTCCTTTAACATAATTTATAGGCAATTAATTGTTATTTATTCAAGAACCATACATTTCTGTTTAATTATGTTCACGAGTAACACGAGAAGAAATTCATGGAAAAAGTGCTAAAATAACAAACGTAAAATATGCAAAACTATGTAAAATAAAACATTATTATTGGATCCGTTGTATTCTGAACGTATTTTGTATATGATTCTATTATGTTTTATTTTATATCCAATGCATACGTGCAAACGAATTTAGTCCTGAGTCCGGACATTAATTAACAATATATATTTATGTTGACACTTATTTACTACATCTTTTGGCGAACCAATACCGATTATTGTGTCGAACGTAAATATTTGAACGAGTTTTTTTGTTGTTCTCCGTTAAATTTTTTACGTCAAGAATGCGATAAACCTCTAGAAACAACAGACTATTCACTTGTTGTGTAGGATTTTATTAGTGAATTTTTCTCGGTCAAAGAACAAAGACATTATTAAAAGTGTAATCAACATAACCGTGGAAATAAAAAATAAAATGTCTCGTGAGAAACCCCATAAAAGAAAAAAAACGTTTTCAAAGCTCCATTGTTGATTTCATTATGTCTTAGCCAATTTCACATTTACCATTTTATCCTTATCATTTTCCATTTACTTATCGCAAAAAAATCGAAATTAGAAATATTAAATTTTTTTTTTCTTTTGAAAAGACTTAGGACTATTAATGTGATTTCAGTACCTGCCCAATATAAAATTATACAGAACATATAATATATTTTCATTTAAAAAACAATTTTATTCAAATTTGCGAATAAAATATAATAAAATATAATAAAACGATACAAATTCAACATATTTTACTGTAGTGCCCATCCCATAGATAAACGATAAGTTTTGTATTATTTAAACTAATTACTTTCTCACGAGCCGAAATCGTATACGTTATCCAGCTGTAAATTTGAACGTTGACGCGTCTCATTGATAATGGGGAAGTCATTATAATGACGCACAATCCTGAAGCATAAAATTACAACTGACTGTACAACATTGCCAAAACTATTTACATCCGCACCACACGTTTAATCAATTAACTTACTATAAATAAACGTATATGAGAATAAAATACAATATTATTATATTGGTTCGTAAAAACTCGCAACTGATGATTTAATAATTAAGTAAACAGAAAAAATTAGTTTACCGAAATATAAATATTGTGTACAATTATTAAACCATAATATGTTTTTTTTAATTAAAAAAAATAAAAGTAAAGTCATTTCTTTGTATTTATATTTATACGTTACAGTGGCGTAGTCAAAAGAAGAGAGAGGAAAACTAGAGCCGCAAATAAATATTTAATTCCGTTAAATTAATTTGTCAATAATTACAACTTACATGTATTATCAATCGGGTTTTATTAATGTTTATCAATTTAAATTTCTACTGAGTCCTATTAAATGCCAAGTTATACATAAATTAAATAATGTCTGCAGAGTTCGTCATATTAAATAAATTCATATTACATATTTTTACATTAATCAGACATTTGGGTGTATAAATTTGTAACACATAGCTTTAAAATTTAATTTTTTTTTTAACAATACATACATTTGTTGTACTGCGTTGTATATAGAATAATTAAACGTTGAAAACATCGAATATAAATAATATTTTTGTAAAAAATGGTTGTAAATATTAGACTGTAACGTGTTCAATTAAACACCAAGTAATGCAAAAAACATTTTAATTAATATTTGCAGTACATTTTTTTGTTAATAATTATTTAAATTTACAATTTTTGTACTCGCCAAATAAACATCAGAATAACATACGTATTTTAACATAATAATAACATAATAATTTAACATATTATAACATAAAAAAATTATGTTACGTTCAGTACAAACTGAAATTTCCATATTATTATTCGTTAATACAAATATTTCCCTCCAAATTAACATCATAAACAATATACGTTTTCTAGGAAATAAATTTAAAAAACCAGTAAATAATTAATAACGAAACTCTCAACTAATTAATAGTTATTTTCTCATGACATTTATAGTTACTTTAACTAAGTAGACAGATCAATTGGAAAGCACAGAGTTATCCAAATCTAACTCATTCAGTGTCGAAGTGAAATAAGGCCGTAAAAATTTCAGTAGATATATACGTATCTAACAACTTATTCGTGTTTTATGTGACACAAACGGATTTCACTAAGAATTTGGACCGTTTAAATTAAAACATTGTTCTGAAATTTAAACTCCATAGTCCAATACAGTATTATTGTATTAATATATTATATTAAAACGTATTTCCGTGATGCAAAAAATAAACAAATAAATTTAACTTACTGTTACTAAAAATTCGCACGAATGCGGTCAGTTAGTTGGTCGTGAGCCAACAAATAGTGAGACTTAATGGCAATAGTTATACATACGCGAAGTGTCGGGTTCAATAAAGGAATTTAATCCCAGACGATGTAATTGCAAAACTTTTGTCTCTGCGTAATTTTAACCACCAGACAATTGAAAGACAACCTAACGGCATAAATACATATTAAAATAATTTTTTTTCTCGTCGAATTACTAATATAACTCGATACGATCTTATTTGCATATTAAACAAAACACTTTACGTTCCTTTTATCTTCTATCAAATTAATTGTTTTGTGCTGTACTATAATGTGCAGTCGCTTCTAAAAATGGCTTTAGATTATATACGTTTTAATTCCTTAAATAAACAATAACAAACGAAAAATTATAGTTAAATAAATATAAATTATCATAATTTCTAATAGTTATAATAAACTGTATATAAATTTGTAAAGTTTTAATTATTTGTTTTGACCAAACAAATATTTTTGTTTTCGCAACATAATATCTCAATGATATAATAATGTTTTGAAATTCCCCCGACAAATAAAACTACCATTTGTAAATATTAAATGTTGAACTTTAAAAGAATACGACCAGCTACAGTTGAAGAAGTTTTATAACTTAAAGTTGACTTGAATCAATTTTAAAAATAATATAAAAATGACATTTAAAAATAACCTACGAGAAACATATAATTTTTCTTCGACAATAAATGACCATGGTATTTGTGAAGTTATTTGAAATAAAAATAATCAATAAATTCTTAATATCGAATTTATTATATTTATTATAAAGACTAAAAAGTATACGAGTGACATACTATTATATTTTACTATTAGTAATATTCATAAATCATCATATAATATGTGTATACAGTTTTACAGAATTAAGAAATATTGAATAATTGTCAATTTAAATATGAACACAATGTACATAATATGTAGTGGAACCAAGGGAGGATGGCCGGAATGTGGACTCCCCTTGAACCCTGCCGTATATAAATACCTACGTATACAAATGGTTTATTTAATTCAGAATATGGAGAAGCAATTAATAGTTTTATAATTATAAAATGACATGTTAATTAATAACATTTTATCGGTTTCTAAATTATTTTATCATAATTTTGTATTAACCAGAACATGGGTGTTATACATTTTGTTATTCTATAAAATGTTATTTTTTACATTATAAAACCATTTAATTTCACATTATAATTACATTTACGTTAATTTTTACATTATAAAAACTTAATAGTTAATTGTTGTTGTTCATGTTAAAATAATTTATAGACTTTGGAGGACCCCCCTCCTTGAAAAAATTCTGGTCGCGTCACTGCATAGCACAAATTATATTATGTTCTTATATTATTAAGACATTTTAAAAGTACTTAAATGAAATTTAATGTAGATTCTTTTGAAATATTAATAATTTGTTAAAACATTAAAGCTGAGCAAATTGTTAAAATGTATACACAGGAAGGTATATTTTATATTTATTCATCTTTTTATGTGTATTGTGTTACAGATAACAGAGTATTTATTTGTTCGTTGTTGTTTCAATATATATATTTTTCACCTGATATTTGCATAATATTGACCGTCTGTTCTTTCTTCACATAATATTATTAAAATATCGTTTTGTTAAAAACTTGCGATGACATTTTTAATTCGTGAAATTTTAAAACTGCGTAGTATAATTACTGGGAAAATATTCCATGTTTCAACATATAAAAGGTATTTCAAAGTGAAAACAAAATTAACGACCGAATATAATCGCGATTCTTTTCCAACGTGTATGACAAACAAAATTTGTATTCCATTCGCGCTCCCGTGGTACATAGTTTAAATTAAATTTATGTTACGGAATACGAAATAATAATAATTCGGGTCGAATGAAAAAAAAAAGAATATTTTATTCGCTTCGAAATTCATTAAATGATTTTGAAAAATAAAAAAATATATTACAACCGACATATACATGTAATATTGAAATTTTTCTCCGTATAATATTTAAGTAAATTATTGTTATTATTAATTTTTATATACCGTAATTATTGTGCGTACTTAGATTTTATCTCGCTCGGTTATTCATCGGCGTTGGCCATCATGTTCTGAGACGCTCTCATTTTGGCTGGAAAAAAATCGCTGTGCCAATAAATCGAAATCCGAAAAGACCGAAGTCGGTCGTGCGGAAGATTAATTTTACCATTATTCGTTTGTCCGTCAGTCGTTTATGTTTTCCCTCATACGAATAATGTTTAAGTTTTTAACTATTTTCTATTTATTATGCTTATTTACGTTGGTAGACAGATTGTGCTTGAAAAAGAGCAATGTAATTATCGATTTCATTATATTTCAAAAGATATTTCTTTAAAAAATTCGAAAAAAAAATGAATAAATAAGAAATCATAATATACCATGAAGTTTTAGAATACAAATTTTTACATTCATCACTGTTTCAAATCACATACATACACACACACACATATATATATATGATAATCTTTGACAAATAAATGCAACTAATTCGAATCTCATTTGAATGTTATGAATTTTTTTTGAAAATTGTTTGTTACAATGAATAGCATTAAACACTACGGGCTTTTATAACGACGACGTTTTGCTTTTTATCGAAATGTTCATTGTATAAACATAATATTGTTGCTACTAAAATATAATATAATACGTGTATCCAATTTTTTATTTTTTTATTTTTGTAATGTTTAGGCTCATAAATGATTCGTCATTGTTGTGTTAAAATTGTTAATATAAAAACTATATAATGTATTCAATATATTTGAATTCCAAACCTATTTGTGCTTATCGACATCCAAAAATTATTGTAGATTAATGACGTACTTATTATTTTCTATTATAATTAAATTTAACATCTATCATTAAAAATATTAATCCGAAACATATTTTTATAGCGTGATTAAAATTGATTGTTATTCTCATTTTTAATAATATTATTATTCGTTCATAGCAAACTGCAAGCAGGAAAATAGAACGTGATATTGTTTTTGAACATGACATTTTTTAACACGTGAATATCTAATGTGAAATTATAAGATAAAATGCAACTGATAAATAGCTGATATTAGTACCAAAAAATGAAGTATAATTCTTGAATCTAAAATTACGTATCAAAATACTTTTTAATATTTATATAAACATTACTAAATTAAATAGGAACTTAACGTTACCGGTTTTTTAATCAATTCAAATTCATAAATATTTGTTAAAATCATATATAATTTTAATTAAAGATTTTATTTATTAATAGTACTTAATATAAATTATGATTGTTTTATAATTGGATCATTTTGTAAAGTTGATCGCATCGAGTTTTGAAGAATTTCATGGAGAAACTAAAATTTATTTTTACATAAAATAATTTTAAAACTTACGTATAATATTATCCTGCTATCCCTAACACATTCGCCGCAATACGGATATAATTTAATAAATTATATCTCATAAATATAATCGTTCTAAGCTAAAATCAATATTTCTTATAATCTTTTTTATTTTATCCGCATTTATTGCTGTGTCATAAAATAGTTTATGATATAAAAGTTATTATTAATGTGTTTTTCGATATATCCATGTTGTCAATTTTATTCTGACGTTTCAAAACCGTTGCAGGTTGCATCTTCAGAGAACGTAGTATCCGTCTAACTATCGTTACTACGTTCTCTGAAGAATGGAACCTACAACGGTTTTGAAACGTCAGAATACAATTGACAACATGGATATATTCGAAAAATACATTAATAATAATACTCAAATACATGAAAGTTTTAATAAATTCATGATATAAAAGTTATTTTATATTCCGTAAAAAAATATTAATTAATTAATGAAAATCAGGTGTATTAAACATCATCGTTTGGAATAAGATTCTTTGATATTTCGTAAAAACAAAAAACAATGTTTTCACATAGACTTGTAAAATTCGATTAAGTAAAGTTTTATTTAACTTCTAAGCCGTATAAATGAAAAGTAAACGATGTTTATCAACGTACATAATATACGTCTTAATTTTCGTTGACTATGAAACGTTTGAACCAAACTTAAGCTTTAACTAAACTTAAACTAAACCATGTCTTGTCGTTTCAGATTTACCAAGTGTCATACATCATAATGAAGTTCGGCATTTCGTCCAGACCCGGTAATTGGATTCTAGAGAGGTCAAGTGACGGCGTACAGTACAAGCCTTGGCAATATTTCGCCATCAACGGCGAAGAATGCGTCCAAAAATACGACGTGCAACCAACTATTCAAAAGGAGAAAATCGTGCAAGTCCATCGCAACGCCACGTGCACTACGTCGTTCTCGCGTTTCAAACCCCACGAAAACGCCGAGGTACGATACCAACTATAATAATAATAATAATAACACAATACCGAACACGCGTTTAACAATGTTTATTCCACGCATTCGACAGATTCACATAAACTTGTTGAAAGGACACAACAGCATGAACTTGTCGTCTAATGAGATTATGGATCTCTCCACGGCCCGGTACATTCGCATGAGATTGCAAAAACTTATTTTCCCCAACGACAAGATGGCTATTTTGGATAACGCGTTTAAACGTAAGCTGTTCTATTCGATCAAAGACGTATTCATCGGAGGCAGATGCATTTGCAACGGTCACGCGAAGAAGTGCAAACAAGTATCTGAAGACGCGGTGAGTTTTCTTTCGACCACAGTGGTTACCGGTTTCTCGTTCACAATTAACAATTCAAAATTATTATAGATAAAATTATCCCGCGTTTGTTCTCTTCTGTCTGTCCATCGATTTGTTCTATAATCACATTCTAACAGAACACCAATTTCCTCGAGTTTTCATAAAAAACAAATCTCGTTTTTTTGAACGAAATTCACTGCCGATATACGTTTCTAGGAACCGACTTGCGATTGCCTGCACAACACGTGTGGCTCGAGCTGCGACAAATGTTCCCCGCTGTTCAACCAACGCCCGTGGAAGTCGGGCCCGGTGTTCTGCGAGCAGTGCCAGTGTCACGGCCA
The DNA here is from genome assembly GCA_019022885.1 of Schlechtendalia chinensis. Lineage (NCBI taxonomy): Eukaryota > Metazoa > Arthropoda > Insecta > Hemiptera > Aphididae > Schlechtendalia > Schlechtendalia chinensis. The sequence continues at coordinate 3,222,750 of CM032350.1, read as the reverse complement.
CGCCACCGAATGTCAATACGACTCGATCGTGGCCGAAGAGAAGTCCAGTCTGGACATCTACGGAACATATTCGGGCGGCGGCATTTGTATCAACTGTCTGGTAAATAAAACGCGTTTCCGGTCTTGTGTTGAAATCGACACGTTTCCGCGCCCGTCGTGTTATAATGCGTCCGATGGACACCGCACGAGACATGTCTTGTCTCGGTGGCGCAATCCACGGTGAAAATCGTATCGGGGTACCGTCCAATAAGTAATGTCGCGTCGACGAATCGAATCACGTGGCAACGGTGTTATCAGTCTCTCTCTCTCGTCCCGTCGTTTCGCGCGATATTTTTATCGTGGACCGTCGTCACACACGCGTTCACGCGGTACGGATAAGCGCAATAATCTAAAACGTTTTCCAGAAACACACGATCGGCACGAACTGCGAGCTGTGCGAGCTGGGATGGTACCGTCCGACAGGCGTGAAACCGGACGCCACTGAACCGTGCGTGGCGTGCGACTGTCATCCCAGACGGATCCGACGGCAACGTGTGCGTCCCGGACGGCGACACCGTAAGTGCCGTGTCCGGCGGTCGTATCCGCGGAGCCGTCCCGACACTGATCCCGAATATTGATTTCCGCGAACAGGGCGCCGGGATATGCAACTGTCTGAAGGGCTACGGCGGCGTCAAGTGCGACGGATGCGCGCCCGGGTACAGCGGATTTCCCGACTGCAAGCCGTGCGCGTGCGACGAAGCAGGAACGAAGACGGCCCCGTTATCGTGCGAAAACCAATGCGATTGCAAAGTATTAATATACACTTAAGTCGTTTGTATAATTTTACGCAGTGTTGGGAAAGTTCCTTTTAAAAAGGGACTCGTTCCTCTTTTCGTTCCTTTAAATTTAATTAAGAAATCGCATTGTTTTTTAATAAAAAAAATTTTTTTTTTTTTTTTTGGAAAATTTTTTTTTTTTTTTTTATTTCTTTAATAATTATCAATAATTAATAACTAATATATGTGTACTTTATGAACATTATCATACTTTAATAATAGTTAATATTTATCTCAATTGAATTCGATAAAATAAAACAAAAATTACATTTTGGCAAGAACATTTTGAAATGTTTTTTTTTTTTTTTTTTTAAAAGGAACGAAAATGTTCGTTCGTTTTCCTCGAAAACAAAAAATCTTTCTCTTTCCCGACTCCTTCGGTTTTTTTTTCATATAAGAACGCAAAATAACAAGATTCGTTCTTCAAAAAAAAAAAAAAAAAACCACAAAAACCACAAAAACAAAAACAAACAAAAAAAAAAATATGGAATATGTCGTATGAATCCGTTCCTTCCCAACACTGAACGCGCACGTGCTACAAAGGTACCTTTGAAATGTTACTTAGGACCACGTGACGGGAGACAAGTGCGACGAGTGTAAGTCGGGCTATTATAATTTACGAGCCGAAAACCCGGAAGGTTGCGACAAATGCTATTGCTCGGGCGTGTCGTCGACGTGCCGGACGGCGACGGACCTGAGAGCGACCAGGGTAAATGCCGTGGACGCCTGCACGCGCCGGGTTGTTGCGGTGCGCGTTCGTACGGCCGACGCGGCGAAACGCGTTCGCCGCGAGGGCCGTCCACGGGGGCTACATTGAATCGCCGTGTGTTTAGATCGACGAGACCGACGGATGGTTAATTACGGACTTAAAACTGTCCAGGACCGTAACGCCGTCGACGGACCCGGACACCGGACGCGCATTAATAAGTAGCTTCGACATACCGGCCGAGGTCGACAACTATTATTGGCTGTCACCCGGCCAGTACGCCGGTAACAAACTGTCCGCGTACGGTTCTCGTTTACGGTTTAGCGTGTCGTGGGTGGTGATGCGAGGCGATTCTAGCGGCCGACAAACGCATGATCCGGATGTCGTTATCATCGTAAGTTGCGCAACGCGGTAACGGTCGATTCGATTGGTTAGTTTTTTTCATTTTTTTTTTTTGAGAGAGAGAGAGATAGATACGGACGGACGGAGGGAGTGAGAGATGAAAGGTTAGGTTCCCCCCACCCCCCCCCGGTATTATGGCGTGGGTACTTTTTTAGGCTAAGGAAAACACGGTGATCGCGTACGGCGGGAAAAGCGTGAGGAACGCGAACAACGTTACGGGCGACGCGATTCTGACCGAGACGGAATGGTTTCACGTGGCCGCCGGCGACGGGAGAAACGTCGAGACGGCCGTTGGCGAGGCGCGGGTGTCGCGCGACGAATTCCTGTCCGTGCTGGCCGACGTGCGGCACGTGCTGATCAAGGCCAAGTACCACACCAACCAGGTGGAATCCACGTACGTATTGCCCCGCCGCGGCCCAAAAAAACCAGCGAACCTGACCGGCGCGACACCGAATTGCAGTCTGATCGGCGCGCACGTGGACGTGGGCCGCGTGAACGGCACCGGGCGGCCCGTGGACGGCGTCGAACAGTGCCGGTGTCCGGCCGGGTACGCGGGCACGTCGTGCGAGACGTGCGACTACGGGCACGCGAGACGCGTCGACCCGTCCACCGGCGTGGTCGCGTGCGACAAGTGCGACTGTCACAATCACTCGCCGTGGTGCGACCGGACGTCCGACCGCCGTTGTTCGGTACTGCGCGCCCTGTCCCCCGCCCCTGTCCCTAGACTGATCCGGTTGCGCGTTGCAGACGTGCGAGCACAACACGACCGGGACGCGGTGCGAGGAGTGCGCGACCGGCTTCTACGGGAACGCGGCCGACGGCACGCCGGACGACTGCAAGAAGTGCGCCTGTCCGCTGGAAACGGACGCGAACAACTTCAGCGCGGCCTGCAGGACGAACGACGCGGGCGACGGTTACGTGTGCACCGAGTGTCCCGCGGGACACGCGGGCGACCATTGCGAGACGTGCGTTTTTAACACGGAGGGCTTTCGGAAACGCGTGGTAAACGTTTTGTTTTGGTTTTCGCGCGCGCAGATGCGCCCCGTCGTACTACGGGAACCCGCTGGAGCCCGGTTCCGCTTGCAGACCGTGCGACTGCAACGACGCGCCTTGCGACAACGTCACGGGACGGTGCGTCAACTGTTTCGGCAACACCGTCGGATGGAACTGCAAGGAGTGCAAGCCCGGCCATTTCGGCAACCCCGCCGTTTCCGACTGCAGACGTAAGCGCCGGCCGTAATCCGCTGATCGTTTTCTTGCTTTCTTTCTTTCATTCGTTCTCGTTGTCTCGGCCGTCGTGTCGCGTTAACGTCGTCGAGATGTTTTTTTGCTTTCAGCGTGCGACTGCAACGCCGTCGGGTCCGTCGCGACCGACACTTGCAACATGGAAACGGGCCAGTGCCGGTGCAAGGAGAACTTCACCGGAAGAACGTGCGACCGTTGCGTGGTAGGCAGTTGATGGCGTAGATACGATTTTTTTCTAGGGGGGGGTTCAAAGGAACTTTTAAAAAATCAGAATATTATTGAATAAACAAACAGTAAACATTTTGTAATAATGATTTATACTTACAATAAATGTATTTATGAATATTAAATTTTCGCTTCGTGTACACAAAATCAATGAAATGATATTTCAACATTTTTTAGAGTTCTGGGGGGGGGGGTGTAAACCCCTTGCACCCCCTCACCCGTATTTACGCCACCGGCTGTAGGGATCTCGTCCCCGTTCCCATGTCGCTCGCGAACCTAACGGCGAAAATGTCGGTTGCAGGACGGTCTGGGCAACGTGACCGCGGACTGCGTGGAGTGCAACTGCAACCATCTCGGCGCCATATCCGATTTGTGCGATCCCAGGTCGGGACTGTGTCCGTGCAAGAGAGGCGTCGCCGGAGCGCGTTGCGACGCGTGCAGTGACGGTTTCCGTTCGTTCTCCGGCCAAGGGTGCACTGGTTAGTGAACGCGTGCGTCTAAACGGTACACCGCAGTTACCAGAGCACCGTGTGTGTGTTTATCGGTTTCTAGAATGTCAGTGCAACGCCACGGGAAGCGACGACAACGTTTGCGATCACGCGACCGGCCAGTGTAACTGTCGACCGAACGTGCGCGGAAATCAGTGCGACACTTGTCACGTGAGTAACAATAGTTTTTTTGTGTGTCTCGTGTTGTCGGGATAAACTAAAAAACTGTGTTCCGCTCACCGCAGGACGGGTTTTGGAATATTTCCGAGTCGGGTTGTCAGAAATGTAGCTGCGACGAAACCGGTGCTATCGACAATAAATGCGACCGTGAAACCGGACAATGCGTGTGCAAGCCCGGCGCGGGTGGCCAACACTGTGACCGGTGTCTGCCGAACTACTATGGATTCACGATACTGGGTTGTTCAGGTAATCAAACGGAAATGAATCAATAACAAACGTTGTCGGGACGGTTCGGTATCCAAGCATCTGATTTCAGAATGTGAAACGTGCGAAAAACCAGGACACGCTTGCGACTTGGATACGGGAAGGTGCATATGTCCTCGGATGACGGAAGGGCCGAATTGTAGTGCGTGCACGGCCGGCGCTTTCGGATGGGAACCCAATAAAGGATGTCAAGTACGTGCGAACATGAACCGCTGGACCGTACAAATCAATAACGTCGAACACATAATAACCCTCGTTCCAGGACTGCCATTGTGATTCGTACGGGTCATTCAACGGACTCTGTAACAACGAAACTGGAACGTGCGTTTGTCGAACCGGTTACGGCGGCACCAAGTGTGACAAATGCTCTTTCGGCAACTACGGGTACCCTAGGTGCAGACCGTGCGCCTGCAACTACGAAGGCAGTGAACCGTTCAAATGCAACGGGACGTTGTGCGGTTGCGACGAATTTGGCCAGTGTGAATGCAAGGCAATACGCGCTTGTGCACGACTCGTGGAATGCACGTGATGTAAACTTCGATTCGTATATTGTTTCTAGGTTAACGTTTATGGTAAACGATGCGATCAGTGTAAAGAAGGGACGTTCGGACTCCACAAGATCAACGCGGACGGATGTATACCTTGTTTCTGTTTTGGCAGAAGCAACTCGTGTTCGGCAGCCGGTCTAACTTGGAATCAAATCAGACTACCACAAATGCGTATAATGTCTATACACTACCACACTAACAACAATACGCTGTACAGGGAGGGCGATTATCCAGTCAACACCCAAGAAATATGTTATATTAATGTGAGACTTTGATGATTTTTAACTGCGAAAATTACAACAGATATATATATATATATTAAACCGTTCTACATTTACAGCTAGTGAATCCAGACAATACAGGACTAAAGCCTAACAAAGATGAACCGAATCAACTTAACGTGACCAATAATCTTAGGGTTATTCCGGGCACCATTGGTGATCTCGAAATTGGAGTCAAATATTTATTTGATACGCCTGTTTATTGGCAGCTTCCTAAACGTTTTACCGGTGACAAGGTTGTTATTAAAAGCACTACGATGAAAATCCGAAATTACGATTATATTTATTATTTAGATTCTTTCATATGGCGGTTACATACGGTTTACCATTGATGCCGAAGGCGGAAATACACTTTTCCCTCAATCAATTCTCACTTCATACCCGTTGATTCAAATTCAAGGAAATGATCACATAGTGTTAGAACATTTTCCAGAAACCATCAATGCAGGGACCAGCCACCAAGTAAGGTATAATGTATACAAAACGTTTAAATACCATTAAATGCCCACTGAAATCTATAACGAAAAACTTACTAAAAATTTAAATACCCTTGTATATAGACTACACGAGTCTTTATGGCAAGTTAAAAACAATCCTAGTGAGAAAGTCAGCCGAGAAACGCTGATGCTCGCCCTACAAAATATAAAATATATATTTATCAGAGCCACCGATTCAGTCGATTTTACTAGTGCAACGTGAGTAATGAAGTCAAAAAAAGCAATTAAAAAAAAATAACTTTTTTATAATTATTTACTGTTAAAGTTTAAAAGATGTCACTTTGGATACTGCTACAATGGCTCCAAGAAAAACCAACCACTTATCGTCTTCTCAAATAGTTGAAGTATGTGATTGTCCACCACAGTATAACTCTTCTTCTTGTCAAGACCCGAGTATAGGATACTTCCGATACTACAATACTTCGGTCAGCGCCACGATAATAATACAAACAGTTGGCGAAGCTCGTCAGTGCGAGTGCAACGGGAGATCTACCGTCTGTAATGTTGACACTGGGCATTGCAAAGTACGTTGCACGCCAACCATCGTTGTTTTCTTATTTATTTTATTGAAAAAATGAATTTAAATATCACAGGATTGCACGCACAATACGGGTGGCGCCCATTGCGATGTGTGCGCAGAAGGGTACTATGGAGACCCATTCACTGACGGCTGTAAACCGTGCGCATGTCCATCAGTCACGAAAAACTATGCGCAATCCTGCGAAGTCGATTTCGACGGCAAACTAATATGCCGTTGCAAAAAGGCTATAAGGGAATCATGTGTGATCAGTAAGGATCGATAGTGTTTCTAGACTCTCTTCGAGATTTTAATGAAACTGATTATAGATGTGAATACGGCTGGTTTGGATATCCCCGGGAAGAAGGAGGTTCATGCGAACCATGTCAATGTAACAAATTTGGCATAGTGAGTGACGAATGCCATGAAGAGACCGGCCAGTGCAACTGTATGCCAAATATCACCGGCAGAGATTGTTCAGATTGTCAAGCTAACCATGTTTTAACCAGCAAAGGGTGCACTTGTAAGCTAATACTGTTTTTTATACCCAAACATTCTAAAAACTTCTCAAGTAAATTTATATTTATTTGTTTATATATTTTCTAATTAAAATTCGTATAGCTTGTGAAGATAATAAATGCGTCGAAACGTTGATCAACTACGTTTCCAAACAAATTCAAACGTTAAATGAAACAATACTTCACCTCGCTGAAGGAATGATATCTCCTCCGTGGTCTCGGCTATCGTTTGTGAAAGACAATGTCACATTTTTAAATAACTTATTAAACACGTCAAATCGAGAAAACCTACGAATAATTAGCCTTTCTGATGAAATAGAACAAAATCTTAAAAAGAAATTTAAATACTCTTTCGTGAAGGTATACCATATATTTTAAATATTTGATATAAACTATAATATATTTTATACGTCACCCATTATATTTCTTTTACAGGCTAAGAAATTATTGAAGTCGTCTCAAATTAATGAAAACGAAGTGCAACCGCTTTATGAATTAGCTGAAAACAAATTGGCCAATAGCGTGTCTCTAGAAAGAGAAGTTGATGGTAAATGAGTTAGTTACATAAAAAAAATTATGTATTTATTTATTTTCTTAACAATAAATAATAAAACGTGAAAATTAATTAATATACGATGAATTAACTATTTTATATAATTTTAATGCAGTACATCATTTTTATGCATTACTCACTGAATTAATTATTACTAGGAAACAACTATTTTCAATACCATTTTTTAATAAATACAACACGTTTTTTTTATATTATAACAAATATTTAAACATTTAAAAATTAACATAATTTTTTAACAGTTTTAATTGCAACTTAAATTTAATAAAAACATTATTGATATGCTTGAAAATAATAATGATGATATTTTAATTCATAAAAGTTTTAATTAATATATAAAAAAGTGATTTCCACAATAACCTAGAAAAAAGATTGAGAAGTTAAAATATTTTTTCAAAATTAAATTTGGTTTATTTTAAATCATCGAATTCTTTTCTAATTCTTAGATATAAAATAGTACAAAAAAAACTTGGTTTCCGATCATCTTAATTAAACAATTTACTATATAATAAAATAATATAAACCAATAAACTAAATATGTCTTTACAATAATAGTCAGTAGAACATAATTTCTCAAAATTATAACTGAAACCCTACTTTTATACCACAAATAAGCATTCGTTTATAATTTGTAATAATAATTAACTATATAAATTTTTTCAGAATTGGTCAATAGTTTGCAGAGCTATAGTTTTGAAGATAGATCTCATATAAATATAATAAGTACAATGAGAGAAGCCAAAAACTATTTAAGCAAAATAAACAATATAGATTTTGGTCCTTCAGTCGATCCTAATGCAATACTAAAGTAATTACTTTTTACTTAATAGTTTATACGTAAAACCTATATTAAATATTTACGTGTATGTATATTTTATTTATTTTTAATTAGAATATGTTCAGACGCAATACAGAATCTACAATTAAATACAGGAAGTCAAGCACAAACCATAATTCTTCGACATAAATTCGAAACCTTATTAAATCAAGTGAAAGATTTTGATGCAATATTATTAAATATTTCAGATACTTCAGAAATTGTAATTATAATATTATAGCAAATTTAAAATTAAATTCATTTATTATTTTATTATTATTATTATTATTAGGTGCTGCAATTAAAACAGAAAAACATGCGATCGCTAAATGATTTAAATAAAATGATTGAAGACATAAATCATTTTGACTCAAAGTTTAATACAATGGAAGATGAAACCGAAATGGTGGTAAAAGAAGCCAAAGACAATTATTTTTTAACTTTAAATAATTTTGAGGTATTAACAATAAATAATTTAATAGTTTTTACATTTAAAATGATAAAAACAATTTGTTTTAGGAATTACTATTAATAAAACCAAAATTTGAGAATATAAAGAAAAATTTAAATAAAGGAAAGGATAATTACCCTCAATTTGATGATGACCAACTTTTAGTTAACTCGGCTGAAATACATGCTAGTTTTCTTTTACAAACAGCTCAAAAATATGCAGAGTAACTATTTTTAATATTTTTATATTATGAAGGACAGTAATATGAAATACTAAATACTAAATAATTTTATTTTGTTAGGTTATTCAAACCAATAAGACATGATGCAAATATTGCACTTGAAGCAAGTAATGCATATTTAAATATCGTCGATTCACTTCAATTAGCTCGTAATGCAGCCATTAATGCGAGTACATTGGCTGATGAATCATTCCAAACCGTAAGATTTGAATTTTTTTTTTAAATAATTTTAAGGAAAGATATCTACATACAAATCAATTTAATAAATAAAAAAACAGAACTTAATATTTGAGATATTTTAACCCATGTGAAATAAAGATTTTTGAACTTGAATAATCTGTACTATTTTAATATACATATTAAACTATTTGTTATTATTTTAGGCATACCCAGGAGTTTATCAGGAATCATTAATTGACAAAGCGAAAATAGCTGAGGAATTATCTAAATTAACGTACACAAATACACAAGATACTAAAAATATTGTCGATTTGTTGAAATCGGATTTCAACGTTCAATTTGAAAATGTTGAAGCTATTAAAATTGGCATGAAACAAATCGTTAAAAGCGATAATATAAATTCAAAGCATATTACAGAACTTGAACAATCTGAAGGTATTATTATTATTATTAATTTATCGTATATTTATAAAATAATTGAACTTAACTTGTCTGTAAAAGGGATGAATATGGAGCTGAACAATAATGAAGACATCGACCCATTAGTATTAGCCTCGACTGATTTAGAAACTAAAATTAATGACATTCACAATAACATTGATAAAAAGTTACGCCCAATATTGACCCAATTAAACGAAGATGGGGAACCAAGTCTAACGATTGCTCAAAATAAAAGTATAATTTCAATAATATAATTTTGTTAAATAAATTATTTGAATAACACATAATTATTCTCTAGTTGATGAAGCTGAAGAAAATGGGAAAAAGGCCATTGATATGTTAGGTAAAATCGTCAAAACGACTGAAGATTTCAGCAAAAAAGTAGCAGCTTGGAACCATTCTATGATAGACAAAATGGAAGCTCTACGAAACAAAATTACAAAAGCACATCAAATTGCCGATGGGGTACGTTTATGCGAATATGACTTAAATAGAGTTTATATTATTCCTTTTTATTTTTCAGATCCGGATATCGATATCTGGCCAAGAAAATGATACCAGTAACGCGTGTATTCGTACGTATCAACCGAAATTTTTGGAACCCAGTACAAGAACTACAATTGTGTTGTCATACGCTATAAGTTCAAATGAAAGAGATGCTTTATTATTTTACCTTTCAAGCAAAACAACGGTAAAGACATTCATAGTTGTTTAAATTTTATCTCCACGAAAAATAATCATTAATTTTTAATAGGGAGATTTTGTCGCAATTGAAATGGTAAATCGAAAGATACGTTTTGTGTGGGACGTAGGCGGTGGAATCGGTGAGATCACGCATCCGATGCACATACAGACCGCTAGCGATTTGAACAACGATCAACACTGGTACAGAATCGAAGCTGAGCGAATACACAATTTGGGCAAATTGCTGATCAGACCTCAAGTAGTGCCCAACGGATCGTCTCTAGCCATGAGCTCTCCACACACTAATATGTCCAGTGCAGGGATGGGCCGTTTGGATATAAATTCTGACGACCAAATATGGATTGGAGGAACAGACAAGACGCCACTACCTCCGTACTTACATTCCAGACAACATGGCTTGATAGGTTGTTTACATCAAGTTTGGCTTGATGGTCGGCCCGTCGGTCTGTGGAATTTCAAATCGCAACCGTCAGGAACGTGTTCTGCGTGTATTGAAGGGTAGGTTGTTAATGTACCTAAACGGTTTCATGATAAATATTTAACAAATTGTTATTGTTATTGTTGTTATTATTTCAGGGCAGAAGAATTGGTTAATGACGGTTCCTATAGATTTTCTGGCGATGGCTACGCCGTATTACATTATGATGCATCCATTACATACAATAAATATTTATTTAGCGTGTCTCTGAGTTTCAAGACATTTGATGAAAGATCTTTATTGTTTCTCGTAGAAGGATCACAGCCTGTAATTAGAATAATTCCGGCTATTAGCCTACTGATAAGATGTAATGACTTTTCTCTACATAACTCATTTTTATATAGGACCAATATATTGAGATAAGGCTACACGATGGCAAAGTTGTGTTCCAAGTTAGTTATTCCGGATACTCCGTTCTTGAAATATCAACAACAAGTCGGTACAATACGGGGATTTGGACCAAATTAGAAGCCACTCGATATTTCGATCGAAAAAAGAAGTTAGAAAAAGGTAAATAAAATGAAAACTCCATAACATGAAAGTGACAATGATTTTACATTTTTGTGTGTACCCAAATGCAGCCAAATTAAAATTTATTCTAATAAAAATCTGATAATATTTATTTTTATTAAAGGCGTTTTAAAAGTGGGCGGAGAGTCGAAAGAAGGTGCTCCGTCTCCTCCACCAAATCAAAACGATATACCAGATTTATCAGAATCGGAATACATGATCGGTGGCATTCCTCCGGGTTTCAAGTCTATAAGCGGTGTACCCAAATCGTTTTTGGGATGTATGTCGGATATTCAAATAGCTCAGCAAGGATACAATCCAATGAGAGGGGTCTCATACGGCGTCCAACCGACTTGCTCAAATAAAGTAAGAATGTTGTATGCGTTGAACATAATATGAACTATCCCTAATACGATTATATACGAACTATAGCCTTTGACAATTGTGGGATTTTATGGAAACGGTTATTTGGAGCTCGTATCACACACACTCAGTAAAAAGGCATCATTTGGATTCATGTTTGCCACGTTACAACAAGACGTGCTGTTGATGTTATCTACAACCGAGTCGCTAATCGTGAGTTATTTTACTGTGTAATTTATGTAACTCACTTTGGACTTTTAATGTCAGCATGAATTCTATTCTATTTTAGCCCGGAGTGACTAATACAAGTGACAGTCCTGAAGAGATAAATAATAATATCGACCAAGAAGTAATTACGGTGTATAAAAATCCGAAATGATAAAAATAACGAAAAATAATTTTTTCTATTTCAGAACAAGCAAAACTACTATTCCGTTAGTTTAAGAAGAGGCCAAGTGGACATCCGGATAAACGCTGGACGTGGAGAGGTTAGGCTTGCGAGTGAAGGTTTTGAATTTGGAGACGGCAAATATCACTCCATCATGGTGACCAAAAACGGAAAAAAGTTGGAACTACGCATCGACGATGTTCCGCATTCGTTGTCCTCGCTGCCCGAAGGGTCGAATGTCGTCAAAGCACCTGGTAAAGCTGGTGGTTTGTTTTTGGGAGGTTTGCCGATAGAAATCAATACAACTGGAAAAGCAGTATCTAACGTTCCCTTAATTGGCACAATTAAAGATGCTATTTTTAACGACCAGTAAGTCTGATATCTACCACAACATCTAGGTTATATGATATCGTAATATACAATACTGAACTGATTGGGTTTTAGATTATTGTATTTCGATCCACCGATTGAGTTCGAACACGCTGCTATCGGTCAAGTGGGTCCGGTGCCACAAAAGGGCGTCAACGTGTTTAATGAAATCGCATCAATGACGTCGGCCGAAAAGACTGTGGGCTGTATGAAAGAAGGTAGCTTTTCGCTCGAACCAGGCGCGGTGAAATTCGGAGACAACCCGAATAGCTATGTACACGTTGCGTTCAATAAACGTCACAACATTCACAAGAACTTTAAAATGGACTTCAGATTTAGGAGTTTCTATCCGAACGGGCTGATATTCATGCTGATAGTATGAAAATGAACCAGACCAATTTCAAGGTTTTCAGTGTACTAATTTTGTCGTGTGGTGTTTAGGGATCACGTGGCAAACAGACGAACTATTTAATGATGCATTTGTACAACGGGCGTGTGCAATTGGTGTTGAAGACACGGAAACGGGTTGACGTATCCACTCAGGCTGTTTTCAACGACGGTGTATGGCATAAGGTACATAAAACACCAGTAAACCATGCGTATCCTGTTGGACGCGTTACAATATAACGCCTAATTTCAATTGTGCCCTATAGATTCAATTGATAAAAGAAAATAAAACATTAAATTTCGTGATCGACTCGATTCCACAAGAGAAATTGAATTTGAACAAAAAATTGAGCCTGGGCAATACTATGTACGTGGGTGGCATTCCGGATAAAGACATTCTGCACCCGGATTCATTGGTACGAATATTCCAAACTTTATACTTGAGACGGTTTTTAATATTTTTGACGATCTGCCTTTGCAGAATGTTCAAGTGTTCAGAGGGTGCATGCAAGGTTTTTCCATAAACCACCAAGAAGAAGAACTGATAAGCGAAAAAGCAATACGTCACAAAGTCGGACAGTGTTTCCCACAAGTCGAAAAAGGTTCATTTTTCCCGGGCGACGCGTACGCCATTTACAGTGAGAGCCGTTCATATTAAATTATATGCATTGTAACTCAACGTAAAATTAATCACTGCTACTACAAATCATCAAAATGATTTTGTTCCAGACGTACAAATTGTTTATAATAGAAGTATACAACGTACATGTATATTCATTACTTACAATATGATAATCGTTAATAAACATGTTTGAAACGCAGTTATTTATTCTTGACCTGGCAGTGTGTAATTTCTGTTGTGTTTTTACAGAAAACGAATTTTACGTGGGCGGCTTGCTAGAGTTGTCGTTAGAGTTAAGGACGACGCAGACTACTGCGGTCCTTTTGTCCGTGTCCGAGCCAGAAGGTTACCCGGCGCTGTCACTGGAACTCAACCAAGGTAAAGTGATCATATCCGGTGACATGGGCGACCGCAGGCCATTCAGGGTCGAACAGAGTTTCCAATCGGAATTCGCCATATGCGACAATAAGTGGCACCAGATTCAAGCGTTCTACAAGGAAGACAAACTCACCTTAAAAGTCGATCAGTTCGAACAAAAATATTGGTTACTCGACAACGGACACATTACCGGAGCGCCTACACACAGTCCTTTCTACATCGGTGGACTACCAGGTGAACGCAGCAACACAATTAAGTTAACACGCTTGACTCAATTTTAACTTGGTCTCTCTCGCATTAAACGTCGACTGAATGTATTTTTTTTTGATCAATCGGTTTAATTATGAATTTCCATTCCAGAAGATTTGGTTTTCAACATATTTTAACTAGTTAAAAAAAAAATCATTAACTTGCCCAAACTTGCATTTTTATAACGTTCACGCGAATCCCATTTTCACGACTCTACCATATTTGTATTGTTCGAATTCTAGTCATAAATATTTCGTCTAAACCAATATTATAGTATTTAAAAAGCATCTGTGACGTCGTGCATATTTGATACAGATTAAATTCCGTTTTCACGTCATCTTCATTAATTACCGTATGACTATAAACGTAATGTCACAAACGTGTCGGGACAAAACAAGACATTTTACTAGCAATATGTAAATGTAGACGGAAAACTTAGACGCACCTGCCTACACAAATAATAGTATAATATCAGCAGTTGTCGCTTTTATAGTATGGCTGCGTTCACTCATTGACAATAAAAAATGTTCTCTTCAATTGAAATCACATAGTAGATTTAGTGAATTATTCACAATGTTCAATAGAAATAATTTTAAAATTTCGCAAAATTATACTTTTGTGACCGCCAGTTTTTACGCCCCCTACTGAACTCCGTCATCTGGCGTCATTTACTTATTTTGTAACACAATGTTTCCATATTGTTATGCAGACGCTGCGTCCAGCGGTACTTTGGGAACGAGAGAGAACTTCAAAGGTTGCATACGAAACCTCGTCATCGGCGGCGAACGCACCGATTGGATCGACATGGCTGGTCTACACAACATACTGTTAGGTTCTTGTCCGCTAATCGTCCACTAAAATTTGCATATTATTTTCATCACTATTATTAATCTTTTTTTTTTTTTGATATCGTATCATTCTTGTGCGTAGTTGCGGTAATCATATTCATATCATATTGTATAATATTGTTATTACGGAAAGAATAATAAAAAAAAAAAAATGTATCCTATTTTGTACGTCGTTATGTGTACCTGCCTACTTTTGCGAGACTGCGCTCTTCCATTTTTGAACGGCGGATTCGACTAACGATTTTCTATTTATTTTTGTTTTTTCATTGTATATACTCTTACCATTTTAAATCGAAAGTAATTTAGTTTTCATAAGTTTATTATAATATCTATTTATAATTTTTTATATTTATTTTTTTAATCGGCATAACTATTTATGCGTCGCATTTAAATCCCTCTGATTTATTATAATTTGTATTGTGTTCCATGTACACGCGGTGTATTTTATTTATTTATTTTTAACTAATATTTTTATACTTAACAATTTTGATATTGAGATATTTAATAAACGAATTTATTTATTGCCCGTCAAAGTATTGTACGTGCTCATTAAAGCTCCTGCGAACACAATAGTTGAATGGATAATTTTTTTTTTATCCCAAAATGCCATGTCATAACAGTTTTGAATCGTTAAAACATTATCAGTATCATTTTCCTGTTTACTGGTAATTGTAATATTTGTTTCATGTTCAAAACTAAAAATCAAACCTATTGTAAATTTTGGGCGAATCTCTTTTCTAAAACCACTTTTTACGCGAAAATAAGATAAGTATGTCGTCCATATAAATTATTCATTAAATAAATTTACTAAAATGGGAACCGTTCATAATCATTTTAGACATTAGTTGACTATACCATAATGATTCATAGCAGATAATTCATTTAATTATTAAACATAACATAATAACTATATCCCAATTTAAATTAAATACTGTCGAAAGGAAAATTGTATTAAACAAAGTATGTATACATAAACTTATGTTACGTTATCAACAAAAGAAGCTCAGTCTGCCACCAACCGTTGTGACGTGGATAACGAACGTTAACGTTAAACTATAAATACCACTATGTCTAAATTCTATACTAAATCCCGTTATTGTATTGTAATTGAGTTTATTTATTTACTTTTATTTTTATTATTACCAATTATTTGCTTTCTGTTATTTATAACTGTTACAATCATTATTACATGTCATACGAATAAATATATATATTTTGAAAATATATTCAATAAAAGGTAAGAAAAAAATAAAACAAATGCAAATATTTGTTGAAAATTATATTTTTACACGACAAATCTCTACAAATTAAAATTATTCCTGTCTCACTTATTAATCAATTAAAAAATTCACGAGTATATGCCACACATTTACGAATAATTACAACTTTTATAGAATACAGTCTATCTCGTGTGTGTATCGCGTATGTATGCTTTCGTAATGATAAACACATAGTAGAATGTTAAACTAAATTCTTGGATTGCACGAAAAAAAAAGTAACTTCAAAAATCAAAATGTATATTATTTTGTTCTTACTATCCATATTATTATTTGAACTGATTTTCAATATCTGAGTATTTCCCTAGTATATACTAATAAGTTACATTAAACAGTAACTGAAAACGTAATGTAATAAGACACACACTTAGATGGATGAAGAAGCGAAATCACTATTCATAGTATTTTTCTATTAATCAGTTTTACAATTATGCACTGTCGTATTTACTTACCTATATTAGTGAACACTTTTATTAGACTGGAATTGTCCAATCTATTCACACGCATGTACCCATTTTTACAAAGCATAGTAGTAGGGTAATTTATTATTCGATTTTTTTTTTTAACCTATAAAACTCCGATCAAATTATCAACACAACTTTATGTTACACAGTCAAATTTGATTTTTTTGTTATAATTCAAAGAGAGAGGGAAAATCAATAAAGACTTGCAATTTCCACCAAATTTATTACAAAACGATATGTAATTTGTTTAATATAAGTGAATAAAATAATTGTTGATTGCCCAATTGATTGTTTATATTTGCAACGATTTTGACTGTACCCTATTAGGTAAGTAATTACCAATTGAAATTCTTTTTATGTTTGTAATACGTCTGTACGTTAGATAATTCTAACAATTATTATATTTACAAAATCACAAGCGACGTAGTGAATATATACAAACATTATCGACAAACGATATATTTGTGAAACTCGTCAAGGTTATTGAATGGAATCAATGGACGATATTGAAAAAATAGCAAACGATTAAATATATCGTGTTGAACATATTTTATGATAATCGACACCTTTATTAGTCGGTATCTTTAAACCGTCGGACAACGAAAAGTCTGTAGTATCGTTAAGCCGGATCGTTCGCGCGCAGAAACCGATTGAATAACAACACTAGATTATTCAACGTCGCCGTTAAAACACTTGGAGAAAACACAAATTTCGACTTAATGGCGTGGTGGTGGTGGTGGTGGTGGTGCCGCGAGAAGCACGCCGTTTTATTCGTACGTTGTGTAATCATGACCGTGACAATAAGTACGCGTGTGATTTACGTGTAGTTAAGCACATCGGCAAGCGATCGGTGGACAAAAAAAATTTTTCGTCCCGGAATCGCGTTATTTACCCGTCCGTGGCCGCTACGGAACAACGTTTGCGGGTACACGACTGACATCCGAACGCAAAGCATTTATTCGTTTTGTTTTCGTTTTCGTTGTCGTTGTGTTAGTTCGACACACGATGAGACGGTTTCGCAAAAGAGGTAAAATAACGTTATTATTATTATAATTCGTCTTTGGTTTGTTTTTTTTTTTTTGTCGTGCAAGTATCGTTGATATATATTACACGCACCGACGTCGCGTGAGATTTTTAATTATGTATTTCAGATTCTAAGCGAAAACAACGTTTTTTCGTCGTGTTTTTCACCTTCTGTAAACACTTTTCCATAGGTACGAACGCTCCGGTTTGTTAGTTCGTCTCTACTCACCAATTGAAACTCATACATTATTTGACATGTTTTTCGATTGTCACTACAATTCAAAAAGAAACTCGGAAAAATTAAAAGAAAATTAAAAATTTTTTTTTTTTTGTTTGTTACGATTTCATGAATAATATTTTCAAATGTTTAAAACACTACCTATTTTTTTTTATTTTTTTTTTTTTAGAATACGAACGTAGAAATATGTTGTTATTATAATATTTGAATATCGACGAGTAATTTAACCATTCAATTTTCGTTTATAAAAATGCATTGAATAATAAACACTCGACATCCACAGCACCACCCATGAATCTTTTTTGAAACTTTTACTACTCGCAAAAAACTAAACTTTGGCAAACCGTGCCACAATACTAAATCTTCATTCCAAAACTTCAACGAATGTTTTACATATGTCTGTAATTTACGGTTTTATAAAAACTTGAAGGTATAATATCCTAACTGTAATCGGGTAACCAAAATCTCTAAACAGTTAATAGATTCATTAGTTTTGTTATCCATTGTGTCTGTGACTGTAGTGGAATTCGTTGTCGCGTGATAACGAAAACTGTCATAGGTATCCAAATAACTTGCGATATTTGATCGAACTATATAAAATTATTAGCGATTCGTTGTGCAACACAGCATGACGTAATACATAACAGACATGTTTGCAGGTCGTCCGTCGTTAACATTCATTTTTTGTTTGTAATTTAATAACGTTAAATGTACGCGCGTACGCAGTTGCATGTAGAATGTCTTTATAAATACAGAACACATAGAAGAAGGAGAATAATCACAAAACCGACGAGTTTGAAATCGAGTACTCGTGTTTGATCAATGTCAAATCTGTAGACAAAATTTGGTCATGTAAAACAACTATTCTCAACGAACATCGCGTAACTGTAAGTTACCTCACTACAGAAGTCGAAATCAGTAAAACCAGTCGAACGATGTGCATAAAATAAATAACAAATGGGGACACGGTTGTTTAACAATACTTAAATAATTAATTCGATATAAATATATTACGTAATTTTAATGTAGTCGTTTTAAATACTGCCGACAAATTGTAAATGTATTGATTTTCATTTTTCTAACGAAAACAACTAATTGATTAGTGATACTTATCGAGTTCGTTTTGTGCAGACACACTGTCGGTGGACGTGCACGTTATCTTATGTTGTTTTACTGTAACACTGGCTTTTGGCTCGGACTTCCGTCTACCGAAATGGGCCCGCCAGCTATCTGATGAAAACTTGACGGACGTGCCAAAATACGTCATACGGTTACAGGACAAGTTGTTATATCCCGCGAAGACTTTGTTTCGCAATGCGTTTGGCGAACGACATCAAATAGAAAAGTCTCGGACGTTCCAGGTTCGTAACACAACACTCGTTTCCGTTGATAATCCGAAAAAAAAAAAAATGTTCGCGTTTTTTCACCAAGTTTGTCGAATGCAGAAAACCCAAAGGAAATTGCCGGATTCGACCGAGTTCTTTTGCAATACTAATGGCACCAGATCTCTAACGCGGCCGACGAGCGTGCATGAGCTCAGACCGGGCGACATAGACGTAATCGGTGCGATCGGCGATTCGTTGACGGTCGGATGTGGAAGCTTTTCGTACACAATACCGCAAGTATTACTTGAACACCGCGGGGCATCTTTTACGGGCGGTATGACGTTTAATTGAAAACCTCGTTTTAGGTTTAGGTTTTTTTTTTTTTTTTAAATTCGTACCACGTACGACGATAATCAGTGTCTTTCGTCGATTCCACTTTGCAACGTGTCGTTACGTTATTGAAAACTATCGGTTCTCGAATTTTAATTATAATTACCAATAATAATCATAAGTGCCTCGGTCTCGAATCAATTTTGGGTTTATACTTTTTGGTGCGTATTTGTTTTAGGCGGACAGAATACGTGGAAAGAATTTTTAACTATACCGAATATTATTAAAGAATTTAATCCGAAACTGATCGGCTACGCACGTGGCGATTCGTTACCCGAAGAAAAGTTTTCCCAATTTAATGTCGCTGAGATCGGTGCTCTAAGCAAAGACATGCCGTACATGGCGAGAGAATTAGTGAAAAGGATTAAAAATGACAAAAGAGTCGATGTAAACGAAGACTGGAAGGTAAAACGGTAACATACTTTAGTATGTATTGTAAAAAATATGAATGCAAATTATTTATTATTCCTCGTTTTTCGACAGTTGATATCAATATTGATTTCTCCAAATACATATTGTCAAGAACTGTGTTATGAAAATTATACGGTGTATCCTGAAAAACACAGAGAAGAAATGACAAACGCGTTATTATACATTAAAGAAAATCTTCCGCGGACTCTCATTAACATGGTCATGTCTCCGAGTGAGCAAAATAAATCGTTAAAACATTATAAAAAATTAATACATTACTAAACATATCACACTAAAACAATACTTGCTTTACTTACAATATTGTAGCGGCGAGTACAAATATTTAATTTTTTAACTATTAACGTTTAAGCAAATTTCACTAGTGTCACAACATTAATGTTATTATGAAATAGTATATAATTTTAAAGTATACTGAATAAATTATTTATTTACAAAATGTCACTATAATAATAATAAGCATCCTCATCAATCAAAATATAATTATTAATAATAAATAATAAAGTAGTGAAAACAAAACTGAACATAAAATAGAATAAAAATAGAAATAAAAATTATAAGTCAATACTCGTAAATAATAAATAAATAAATATAAATACAAATTGTATATTTAAATATACAATAGAGTATTACGTTGAATAGAAAAAATATATAAATATAAAATTGTTATATAAGTGTTTATTATTACTGGTTTCGAAAACAGTCATCATCGGGTATTAAGCAAAAAGAAAATACAACAATGTTTTTTTTTTATATTTAATTATTTTTTATTTTTTACTTATTCAACGTAATACTCATTGGCTTTTTTATATATTTAAGTATATATATATATTTTTTTTTATTTATTATTAATAATAACATATTGGTTAAAATTAGATTCTGTATATGTTTAATTTAACAGCTTTGAAGTTAATTAAATTTTAAATTGCTATTGTAAGCCTAATAGTTTTTCAGTTCTGGAAATTTTTTATTTACTATAATTATATTCCATACATTGATGTAGTTTACTATCGATGACCTGAAATCCATATCATACCGATAGAACAACGGTCAAAATAGACATTCTAAATTAAAATAATTATACAAATAAAGTACGACTCGTACAAATTCGTATTTGACAGTTTAAATATTAACCTATACTGATTTTAACAAAAGTTATAAGTATATGTTCATAACAATGCTACGTGTAGATACTTAGTACGTTTATAAATAATGATTTTCAGATTTAGAAATGATTATGAATTTTACAAAACTTCCATCGATCTGTTACATAACTAGGATCTTATTTTGTCCATGTTTGTTTGGAATTCAGCACAGACAGCGATTGCCAGATTATATTCATGTAATGAATAAGTTTAAAGAAGTTGATCTGCAAATCGTAAGATACTTTTTTATAATAAATTAAAAAATATATGTATAATAGTTAATACCAATACTAATATACTTATCTATTTAAACTGTTGAAAATAAAAAGTATAAAAGAAGAAAAATAGAATGTTGGATGTATAAAACAGAAATATGAATTTTTATTGGTCGCTTATGTAATCCATAACATATGAAATTATATGTTTGTATTTTACGTTGTGTTTTTATTTATCTATTTAAACTCAAAGTTTCACTGCTAAACATAATGATAATAATAATAAAGACAATGATAAAAATGAATTGAATTATTTAACATCAATGTAAGTCGAAATTGAATATGCGAAATTAAAAACAGTTAACATAACCAATAAATTCATAAAAGTAATAAAATTACAAATAACATTGAAAGAAGCTTATTAAATGTCGATAATACCAATGTTAGTTTAAGAAAATAACTACTTGGTTTCATAATAAAAACTTTCATTATAAAATATGCTTGTTTTTAACAAAAATTGTAACTTAAAACCGTATTTATTAACAAATTAATAAAAGTAAACTTAAATAAAGTTTTTACACAGAATTCGTACTTGCTATTGGAATAAACTTAATACATTTTAAAGTTTTTCATTAAATATATAAATAGATGTTTTACGAAATATTAGATTAGACATAAATTAACATTAAGTTATAACGATTTAATTCAGCCTAATGATTTTTACAATTGTTGTCATCGAAATTTTTATTTAATTAGGTTTTATTCAATAAAGAGAAAATAAAAACTTTAAACGTATATAATCAAAATTATGACATTTCGTTTAAATAAAAATTATTATATTTATCACCAAAACTCAGATAACAATTGCTTTCAATGTTTAACGAAAAAAATATAAAAATAACTGCGATAGACTTAAACACTGAAATATCAAATTATTTTAATACAGTTTGAAATACCCCTGCATAGAAAATGAACATTTATAATTCTTACTAATGGTCTGAAGGTCAAAAGATTCGTGTGAGACGTATCAGATGATTAAAAATCGCATACATATATTGTAAAATTTGAACTACCTTATGAGTGCTATTACATCTATTGTGTGTTGTATTATTTCAGGTAGACAGCGAAGTAATGAAGAACAAAGATGATTTTACAGTTGTCCTGCAACCATTTTCCGATCGTTTGACGTTTCCGGTAAATCGGTTTAACGGCACTGATTTATCGTATATAGCACCAGACTGTTTTCATTTAAGTCAGAAGGGTTATGCTAGATGTGAGAACACGACAATACCTTTATGAATAATCACCATTATATTTACGTTTTTTATTGATGGGCAAATTCAAGTTCATTCAATATGTCAAAACAAATAATATCACATTTTCACGACGACGATTTTTATATATTTTGCATTTCAGTGGCGAACGCATTATGGAACAACATGATGGAACCCGTTGGACAAAAATCAATTAATTGGTCTAAAGAATTGGATCGATTTATTTGCCCGACAGACGAATTTCCATACATTCGTACATGGAAAAATAGCATACCGTGACATTAGCTAAAACACACACACACGCACACACACATACACATATGTATATATATATATTATTCAGAATGAAATGATAAATATTTTAATGATAATATTGAAAACTAAAGGAAATAGATGACATTCATTAAATTGACATTTCTTTAAATGTCGTTTTTTTTTTTTTTTTGCTTTTCATGGAAACATTTAATTGTTTGTTAAACCTGAAAATTAATTTATTAATTTATTTATTTCAATTCATGTTTAATATAGTATCTAATAAATTTTAATATTATAATATGTATTAACAAAGTCATATATTTCTCTTGGTATGTTAAATAAGTATACATGTAATTATGTATGTCTTTAAGTAAAAAATTTAAGTAAGAAAAAATATTAGATGATTTTAAACTTAAATTTATAAAACTCATACTTCAAACATATTTTGTCCGTATTTCATTTCCTCGGTCATACTATCGGTTTAACGTATACTTATATATGTGTCCAACATACTGTCTAAATAAATTATTTTCAGTTCCACGTAGTTAATAAATTATATTAAGTATATTTTGTATATTTAGAAATACTTATTTTCTTTCCATTTACTTACGAAACCTGATGTAAATGGTTCATGTGTATTGCTCAAGAGTCAAAACAGCCTTTTAATATAATTGTGTGTAATTTTATTCGTAATAGTTTAGTTGTTCAGTTAACGTTCTTATACAAGGTTATTTATATTGTTTTTATTATAAATATGCGTATTGCTTGTTCGAGTACGCCGAACAAACAATACACATATTAAAAAAATTAATCAAATCGATATTGATATGAATTCACATTGAGACTTATTCGCGTTCAGTTTTAATAATGGGACGTTGAATATTCAATAACGTTGCTTAGCACTGGTTAAACATTTATCCGGACGAATGCGTGAATTGTATTTGTTTCTGAACAATGTATTATCATTTTTCAATAATTTCGTGCAGAGATAAAAACCGTTAGTTGTATTTGCCGTATTCAATTGTTTGGCACTACTGTTTTTACATCGATGTTCGATCAAAAAGTTTCCAATCGTCGTAGTGGTTTCCGTAAAAACCATTTGAAATCCAGTGAGTTTGATAAAACTGTCAATGACGACCTAGAGTCAAGACCGTTTTGTCCTTTTCAGACAATATTTTTAATGGAAAGCACGTCGAACAGTACAAAATACATTAATATATACAAAGACGCAGTGAATCACAGTGCCGAAGATCGTAACTCGAAAGTAATAATTATAGATCACAATCAACTTATTGATTCGTTACACAACAAAAGTGTCGAAAAGAATGAAACGTATCGGGCATTACACGAAAAATCCAAAAACGATTTGATCAAAATCGGTCGTGTGTCCACGGACCTGATGGTACAGCTTGTACGTTACTCGATAAATATTGCTCTCGAGTCAATGCACAAGAAATGGAATCTTTATGCCGAAAAGAAGAAAACGTCTAAGCCAGCAATGATAAACGTCGTCTTGACCAATTTCTTTGATTTGGCGCTCATAACGGGTTTGATCGACGCCAAAATAAAAACGACCGCCGTAGTCGAGTTGAGCTGTGGAAAAATCGCTCAGCTCAGAGAAAAATTCGTTTCTAAAGCGGCCAGGGACAAACAAACGAACGCGGATAACATCATCCGGGAGTTTTGGCACGGTTTCCGTAACGAGTTGGACACGACGAACGGATCGTCCGCGTTCAAGAACATCATAGTTTATTCTTATCGGTCCGAATATAACGCCAGCCGCGAACCACTGGATTTCGACGGGATCGTCAATGTGACCAGAGACTACGTGACCGGCGAGATGAACAAAGTACAACGGTTCGTACACGACGTAAGAACCGACCACGAGAATTACGCGAAAACGGCAAACCCGGCGTACGCGTTAACCGTTGACGGCGGTGACCATACGAACGATTACGAATCGTACGGCGAACGTTTGGCGGAATACCCAGAGGACGCGATGACCGTGGCCGTCGTCTTGGACGCGATGTTGAAAACGGTTACCGCGGTCAAACGAGACCCGGCCACGGACTGGGTTGACGTTTATTTTGACGCGTTGAAAAACGAGAGCGACGACGGCTGCATGAATTATCCGGTTTGCGTGCAGTACGGGAACGAGTGCGCCGTGACGGCGCGAAAACACCGGTTGCGTTATACCGATTATTCGGATTCCGCGGTGAGCGTGTTGAAGACCAGATGGAAAAGACGGCTGTGGGGCTCGCGTCCGCTGATGCCGTTAAACGTCGAAGCCGGGTACACCAAAACGGTTTCCGACATCAAGTGGCTGAGCAACAGCGACGACGTGGACGTGAAACTGTGCGTGCTGGGACTGAACCGGCTGAGGAACAGCTCGGACGCGTACAGGGGCGAGAAAATCGGTCTGACGGCGCTGGGAATGACGGCGGTGACGTACACGCCGGAGCTGATCGAGCCGGCCGGTTGTGCGACGACGGTACAGATGTTGGAAAAAGAGTCGGACAAATACGGCGAGATGAGCTACGCGCACTTCGAGCCGGAAGACGTGATGCTGGTGGGATTCTACGACGTGCAGGCGGGCGGGCCGGCCGCGCCGGCCAAACGTTCGTTCCACACCACCGTCGCCCAACGGCCGGTGCACGCTAGAGACTATTACGATTATTTCTACGGCAAGAAGAAACCGGAGTGTTCGTACGCGGTAGACGCGACGGGGCTGTGCGCGCATTACCGGGAGGAGACCGAAACGGTGCACTTCGACGACGGAGACCGTCTGTCCGTAGCCCGGAGACGGTGGAGATTCGAACGCGGCGCCGTCTGTTTGCGGTACAAGTCGAAATGCTGGGAAATCGTCAGACACGTGACGGACGACGACGACGACGACGACGACGACGGCGACCGTCTCCGGATATACAGCGACGCGGACCGCGCGGAGTACTGCGTGGAAAAGCATCGGGACGACGTGATCAGGCTGACGTGCAGGATGCCGGAGGACGGCGGCGGCGTGGAAATCGTCTCGGGCAAGGGGCGCCGGAATTACGTGCTGCGACAGTGGAAGACGGACCGCGGCCAGAAGGAGACGGGTCGCGCGTACGGCGACGGGCGCGTGATCGTCGAGTCGACGGGCGAGACGACGGCGGCGGTGTACACGGCGACCGGGCCGGTCGTCCCGCAGAAGAGCTCGCACGCGGGCGCTGGGTCGCTGGAGAACTTCGCGAAGAGGACCAGGACGTCCGAGAGCAGGACGCGCGCGCGCCGCAGCCTGACCGCGGTCGCGTCCGGCTCGGCCACGAAGCTGCCGGCCGGCAACGGGCGGCGTGCGGCGGACGGGACGCGCGGCCCGTCCGACCGGCGGACGGACGCGACGACGGACTACTCGGCGGACGGGACGACGCGGACCGTGCGGTTCTACGACGGGACCCGGATCACGACGCGCGTGCGACAGGTGCCGGACGAGCCGGGCTGGGTGTGCTACGCGATCGCCGGCTACAGGTACGAGCACGCCGCGTACCGGACGGTCGTGGAACGCGCGGACGGCGCGTTCCGCGTGGCCGGCCTCGTGTCGCGTGCGTCGCCCGACGGCGGCCTGCGGCTGCGGTTCGCCGGCCGCGCGTCCGGCCGCGCGGAGCTGGGCCACGACGCGGTGCGCGCGTACCGGGACCGCGACCGCGTGGCGACGTTCCGCTGGAACGGTGCCGGCGACGGCGGGCCGCCGGCGTTCGAGAGGCGCGCCGGGGACCGCGCGACCGTCGTGACGTCGCGCGGTCGCGTGAGCCACGTGGGCCGCGGTCCCGTCGCGCCGGCCGTGCCGCGGCACTCGTTCTTCGTGGTCAAGCGCTGTCTGTCGGGCTTCCGGACGCTGGACGGCCGCGAGCGCGACGAGTTCCTCGACGAGACACGCGACCGGGGCGGCGCGGTGGTGTGCGTGCGCGGCGACGAAACGATCGCGGTGTTCGACGCGAACGCACCCGTCGCCACGGCTGGTGACGCGGACGAGGACGCGGACGAGGACGCGGAGGAGGACGCGGAGGTGAACGCGGCGGAGGACGCGGCGGAGGAACGCGGCGTCGCGGCCGACCGGTGGCCGTCGCTCGAGGACGTCGACGTTCCCGCGTCGCTGGTGTCCAGGGCGTTCCGGAAACCCGACGGCCGTTACGGTCCGGTGTCCGAAGCACTGCGAAACGCCGTCCGCGTGGACACGCCGTCTTCGTCGGCGACGTCTTGGACGTCGTCTTCGGGACCGCACGACAGACTCGTCGTGCGCGCGTACGTGCCGGACGCGGACGCCGTGCGGGCCATGTACGCGGCGGCCCGGTCGACCGCGTCTCCGGCCGACGACCGCGCCGCGACGTTCGCCCGCCGCGCCGAACTGGTGAAGGCGCGGCGCGAGAAACGCGCCGCGGACGTGCTCGAGGCGCGCGCGCGAACGGCCGCCGACGACTTCGTACCGTATTTCCGGTGTCACGATTACGACGCGCTGAAAACGCACCTGATCGCCGGCGGCCTGCCGCTGGACGTCGCCGACGAACACGCGACTTTTCCCGCACGTTGAACGTGCGCCCGTCGTCCGCTGTCGGTATTTACTCAACCGACCGCATCGTGCACGTTGTATTTAATTGATAAAAACCTGTTGTTTTTTATTTGAGCGGCGTGCAGTCTCGTGTTTCGACATTGTTCACCAGTGACGTTTTCACGTGCGAACGTGTGACACCGTGTCGGTGGTATACGTAACGTGGCGACGCGTGTTTTACCGAGCGTCGGCAACAAACGGGCCGGATCAGGCAGGGACCGATTAGGGTTTCATTATTAATCAACGTTTAGGGCTGATCGGGACTAAAAGTCCTTAGCGGCAAAATCTTGTACGAATTTGTGGTTCCTGTTGAAAAAAACGTTATTGTTGATGTTGATTACTATATGTTTTAATAATTCATATGTAAAAATGTAATGGGCGTAAGGTTAGGTTAAAATCACACTGCACTTATGGTTGTTATAGAAGAGTAAGATATAAAACGGCGTTAAAATACGATCACGATCAGTACATTACTAGTCAAATGACGTACCTCACGTCAATAAACTACTACACCATAACGCGATTTACACATTTTATGGTTTTCTTGTTCGTTCAATTCGGATAATAAATTTTGTAATGTTAAATCACCGCATAACCACAACAAAAAATACAGTCTATTATCGTTGACTCGTGTGCTTGTGTATATTTCAACTTTCTTCTCGTGTGTATTTATGTTTAATGATTGTTTATTGCGATTGCCAATATATTAAAAAACGTCAAAAATCGCAAGAATTTCTGATAAAAATCGAGCAAATTCAAACACGACCGATTGGTAAAAACATTTTAATCCCAAAACAAAATGCCATCGTCTTGCCGCGCAGAAAATAGCGTTGAAAACCATAAAAATAAACAATAACAATTATGTTCTTGGAGACTATAAGGAAATTAAATCTAAAATATTGTTCCCGCCTTATGGACCGAATGAAGGGGTGTTTGGGTGGTTGTGGGTGTGAAAACTGTTTGGGTCTCGCACGAAAACAATGTACCGCGCACCATTATAGTGGTCTGCTATATGATCCCGACGAAAAAACCGTGTCGAACCCTCCACCGCTAAGAAATAAAAGAGAAATTCACGTGGACCCTATTCAACGAGAAAGTGTCTAACCATCGACTACTACATGTGTAGCCCCGAAACGAATATGCGTCCATGACCATCACGTTCCCGCACATATAGAGACGTATCTCCACCTAGCCGGAGACATTGATGTGCGCACGCGGCTTGACACCTATTGTTGTCGTGTTTCGTGGTACGCGTCGCGCACAATGTTCAAGACAAACGTCAGATACAAATAATTTTAATCAAAAATTAAATTAAACACGACGACCGATTAAAAAAAAAAAAAACATACGGAAACGGAGTACAAACGTTTGCTTCGATTGAAATGGGGATAGATATTTTCCTCGTTAAAAAAAAATACAAGCATCTTTCTCGGGCCTAGTGAGGTTAGTTCCCTGTCCAATACATTATTTTAATACAATATTTGTTTAAATTTCAACTCGGCTGGGTTGTTGATTTTAACGGTAAATACGTTATGATGGCGTGCCGTGCCGTACGACGTGCTATAAACAACCCGGTGTATGTATTATAAATGATATTTTTATTACTCTTACCTGCCGAATAAGACATTCCATTGTTGAATACCCGACGAGTAGGGTCACATTGGTGACTCATCGATAACCGAGCTGAAACGTTGAACACAGAACCCGTACCTACACGTATAAAACGTCTTTACCAATGTACGTACCTGTCCTTATTTATTTTTTTTTCTTTCCCTCGTATTCTTACAGACACGCCACGCACAGGCACGCGGTTCAGTCGCAGTCGAGTTTTCAATCGAGTCGTTTCGTTTCCACACATACCATTTATTTACTTGGTTATTTACCAGTTGAATTCAATTCACACGTATAGTGCGCGGACTGTCGTGTCGAATCCGTGCAATCCGTTCGGCCCGTAATATCACAATAACTGTTACACTCCCGCTCCGGTCCAGTATCGAGAGAACAGCAGTCATGGAGCGTCCGCACGACAATTCCTTCGTCGGTAACGTCGGTGTCCAAGTGCGCCCGTCCAACAGAACGGCGGTCGGTGTGTGATTTGCGATTTGAAACCCGAGTCCAACCGTCAGATCAAGTTTCTGCATATATACGTGAACGCTGACGGACACCGTAGACTGTACGAAGTGATCGCTCGACTTTTAGGATTTGAAGTATGTATAAAAACGACAGCGTGTTCGATTGACATGGTTCGCGTTTTACACTGTGTCTGGTTTAGGTTGACGCCGAACCGAAAGTCGTGTGTGAAGTCTGTCACAAGAAAATCATGATGTTGGTCAAAGTATACGAAAGGCTCAATCGTCTAGTAAGTATACCTAACATAATTGAATCGACAAAGTAAACATTTTATTTGAAATAATATCATTAGAAATTAATTTATCATTTTTTTTTTCACATTAAGAACATTAAATTTATAGTACCGATAAAAGATTGCCAATTTAAAGATGTAATAACCGAGATGTTAAAAAAAAATTGTCAATGAGACGAAATACATTTTTATTGACAATATATTATTATAAATTATAAGTACTCTTTTTTTAATAATGTAATTTAATAATTGTATTTATTTTTAAATTTAAAAGTTAAAACAAATTCTGTTTATAGTAAAACAAACAAATTATTCACTATTATATTTAATAAACATCAAACTAATTTACTATTAAGTATATCCAGTATATTCATTAACAATTTTTTTTTTTAGCTTGATAATACACCTGAACCATTTAATTCGCCTTGAAGTTAAGAAACAATGAGCCATTTCGTTAATTTTCCAGATGCACTGAAGATCAACAATTTTATACATAAAACATACAAAATTATAAACATTTATTTATTTGTCATTTTACTGTCTATACAAATATAAATTGTATCACTGTATCATATTACAATATCTTATTACTTATCAATTTTAATTTAATAATTTTATTATTATTATTATTTTATGCATAAGTTCTATATACACAATTAAACATTCGATAGGGATTTATGGTGAATATTAGTTTAAGAAAAATGACTTCATAATGTGATATTAAACTATGATAACATTTTAACCACTTGTTCAATTCCCTTTATTTATATGTCAAGTTATAACTTGCTTGTTATAATGTTACTTTGAATAAAGTACTTGTGTATGATATACAAATATATTTTAAAATATAATTTATACAATATATACTTTGAAATCTTAGTAAATAAAAACAAATGCATTTAAAAATAATTATAATTTACAAGAATTAATAAATAATTCATCTTTTATTGGATTTATGTTCAATTATATGTAACTTTTAATTCATAAAATTATATTTTTATCTAAAATTGGATATTCTAGAGAAATGAAAATTAATAGGATTAAAAGTTTTCGTCATTATCAATACGTATTATTGAAATACACGAACTTATTATGATTTACTATTCCCATTACATTCACATTTTTTTTATTATTATTCTTACCATAATTCATAAATCAATTAGAAGAAAATATTTACATAAATTTCACTTATAAAAATCGTCTTGCATTATGTATGTATTGGTAAGAATTTCGTGGACTTCAACTTTTCCATGTAATAAATCTTCATTTTCAAGATGAAATTCTTTGACAAAAACTTTAATTGCCATTTTTAAATAACAATACTGTTTTTCATTTTTTGGATCATTCTTAGGTAGATTTGAATGTGATTCTAAATTTGTATCTTTTTATTAAAATAGTAAACAATAAGATAAAATATGTAAATAATGTTATTTATTAAAATACTATTGTACCATTTTTTAAAAACATAGATGATTCATTTTTAGAAGTTACAATGAAAGGATTCATTTCATTTTCGCATAAACCCTAAACACAAAAGTAAATATAAATATTTGTTGTAAGCATTATAAATACACAGATTATAAATATTTGAAATAATTTATAAATATATTGTTATTTTTGAATAATACTCATTTGCCACCTAGTTGATGAATAATTGTCAACCAAAATTAAATATTGAATACAAAATTACAAATTTGAATGATTATTTTTTTGTAAGTGAATGTCTAATAAGTAAAATCAATAATTTTATTACTTAAAATACAATTTTTGTCAAGTTATTACGCTAAATTGTATACCATAAAACTGACAAAAATAATTTAACTATAATCTACTTAAAATAGAAATTTTTCATTTTTGGCTGATAAAAGTAAAATTGTCTATAAGATTAACCAATGAAATTTCATTATTTGTATATCTAATTTATACTTAATTTCCAGTTCACTATTATTTAAACTTACATTTTGAATTAACTCGGATGAAAGTCCAAAATACTGATGAAGAGCTGTAAATATAATTCTCTGTAAGTGAATCATCACCTCTTGAATTATTTTAATCAAAATATCTAGATAATCTTTCATAACTTCCTGAAATGCAGCAAATGGCAGCCTTATAATTTTACTATTTTCAACAGCTAAAGCACTAACATTCTTATAATCTTTTTATGACCCTATGATATAAGAACATGTAATATAAACTATAAATGAATGAACCAATATTATATTAATTTGTGTACTTATCAGTAATATTATCAGTAAATATTTGTATGTAAAATGTACTTGTTATTAATTTTCGAAAAGATGATTAATGAATTTAATTTTGCGTGGATAATAAACAGCGTGTAACATGAATGAACAACAAACGGTTGGACATGAATCTAGACAGAAATATAAATTATTAATATAAATTAAAAAATTTGAAATTCTTTTAAAGAATTACAAAATAAAATTTACCACAGATATAGTTTATGTTGTAAGCAGACGTAAAAACGTAAATATGTTCTGCACTCAGTCGTTATCTTTAGTTAACATCGAAACAATTAGGCAAAAACGTCATGGAGAAGAATCGCCATGGTTTTCTATCATACGATGTTAATACGTAGTAGTAATTTGAATTTATCCTGGCGCTTGACGTTTTCACGTCAATGGTTCGTCGATCGGCAGATGCTATGAATAACAGTTTAATGACCACAGAACACGGTCGTTCTTAGTCCTCAGAGTGTAAGGTCGGTTGACTTTCCACTAGTAGTGTCGGCCCGCCAGAACGTTTCGGCTTGTCCAGAACGAAAACATTTTCAATTACGACCGCCGAAGCGTCTGCCGTTTTAGCATAAACGCAAATTGCCAAATTCCTCGAAACAACGAAAAACGCCGTTTATCAAAACACACGTACTCGGTATATTTTAATATTTACAATAAATTAAAAATAGTATCATGACGTGTTAATGACGTCAGCTGTCTAGCGGCGCGATTGGAAATGTTTTCGCCGGGCTCGGTGAAACACTGTTCGAGTTGTCCGGCAAGCCTAATCTCGGGCAAGACCGTGTCCGCGACTGATAATGAAACGTATTCGCTGACGCCATTTTCGTTGTTGTTGGTGGTAAGTTAAATCGTACCGTACACGCTCGCGTTTAATTATCTAGTTCGTTTGGTCTTATTTGTATTACATAAACTTCAGAATGATTCGTTTTATCATCATACAAAACAGAGCTGGCAAAACGTGGTTGGTGAAATGGTATATGCACTTTGAAGACGATGAAAAGCAAAAACTCATCGAAGATGTATACGCGGTGGTCACAATCAGAACTGCGGAACACACGAATTTTGTGAGATTCCGCAACTTCAAAATAATCTATCAGAAGTACTCCAATTTGTACTTCAGCATCTGCGTGGACGTGGACGACAACAATCTGTACTATCTGGAAGCCATACACAACTTTGTCGAGGTGCTCAACGAATATTTCAACAACGTCTGCGAACTGGACTTGGTGTTCAGTCTCCACAAGGTATACGCGGTGATTGACGAAATGTTTTTGGGCGGCGAAATCCGGGAAACGAGTCAAACGAAAATTTTAAAACAACTGCGTACATTGAATTCATTACAATGAGTTATTGTTTGTATTAATTATTTCATGTAAATGTATGGCTTCAATAAACTTTTTTATATCTATTCGTCTATTGCTTGTTACTTATTAATAATAAGTTATTAGTAAGGATAGGCCGATAACACTTTTTAATGTTTCTTGCTAATATTTATTTTACTATTACTTGAAGCTTTCTTTTAACATTACCCATTGTATGAAGTATAAACAAGTAATATCTATATATACAAAGCGTAATTATTATTAATATTATGTAGGTAAATAATATTCATTAGCTATACAAAAAAAATACTAAATAAATAAAGCTAGGTATAACAGAACAACAGTCTTGATGACATTTTTAGTTAAACAATTTCAACGATAACGATAAGTGGTCAACTTCAGTGCGACTATTTCTAACAATTCACATGCAACATGTAGGTATGTTATTATAATATTGAAGGATATGCAAATTTATTGAACAGTTTGCCTTTCTTGACGGATAATTAATTGATAATTAATGTATACGTACTTCCAATGAACGTCGACAGTTGTTCACTGTCCGCATCAAATCTCAAATTATCAATATAGTACTAATAAAATATTAATGATGGTTCTTATATGAATCCGACAAGTACAGCCAATATTTGTCGGATGTGTGCACGGATTGAATAAGAAAAATTGGTAATTTAATGTATATAACTAATAATTGCATATGAATTACGCTGAATACATATTAGATATATTGAAATATTAAAGATATTGAATAATATGAATATAAGAATAATGAATCTTATTTACCTATAAATAATGGAATTTGTTACAAATAAATCTGTCTATAAACCATACTAATTTATATACATATATATATATGTATCCATGAACTTTTTCGGAGTCTGATTCTGGCATTTACATATATTGATATATAACACTCGCATAATAGAATATCATATTAGTATTACCTAACAAATTTGTATTTAACCATATTTTTTTAAACATTTAAAAAAAAACTTATTCCCTTTCAATTTTTTTATGTAGTTATCTAAAATAAATTAAAAGTGTTTAAAATCCTTCCATCAATGATCAAATTCCATACGAGTAAATATTCATATTATGTAGTTCAATTATATTTTCAATGATTTATTTAGAAATAACAATGTTCTTAGACGTGAATAATGCAATAATGCTACGGAATCTCCCACTAAGCTAAGCATACGTCGTGCGGCAAAATTTAAACAAAAGCAATAAAAACGGATCGTGTAATCGGTATATAATAAATTTTTGAGGAAAAAAATATTAAACGCGAAAATCGTCGGCGAGCGTACGTGTTTACGAATTCGAAAATTCAACGGACGTAATGTGCGTCGTACGTATATAATACGACGAACGCGATTGGCGGAACGGCTACCACCACCACTCCGAAACACCAGATGCCGAGCGCTGCTGACCAGAACGCTACGGCACGCTACGGTCATTCGATTATCGGCGACGGCGACGCGCGCTTATATGTGAAACGTTGACGGACGGCGACTGATTAAACGATCCGACGGATAATCAACGATGGGAACGAACGAAATGTATCAGATTTGATCGACAAATGAAACACACACGTTGAAGCATATACCATTGTACGTAAATATTTTTCATATAATATTTGTGAAACCTTTCTTTCTATTGTCTAGCAGGACAAAAAGTGACCATAATGAAATCACCCGTTAGGCATTTGTTTATAGGCAATTACTTAATACGTACAAAAAAAATTAATCATCATGATTGTCCAAGTCAAAATAAAAAACTGTCCCTTATGTAACAACATAGAAAATTTGAAATTTGATTAAATTGTTGAATACCTATGTAATGAATGATATTAATTTTCTTCTAGATGTATGTGCAGCAATAAATAAAATTTCAAATCGTACGAAATTTAACAGTTAAATTTCGGATGCACCTTTAATGCCCAAGTAATGATTTTAGGTTTTATATTTAGATGTCATATATAAGTAACAGATTTGTATTTCTTTTCAAGTATTTTTCAATAAAAAAATAAAGTTTAGAAAACAAAAATATGTGGAAGTCAAAAACAAGTATTTTCTGTTAAAAATAAATAAATTCGTTAAGATAGTACATACAGGTATGTATATTTGATACATACATTCTTTACATTCGAAATAATATATTTAAAAACTCCGATGATTTAAAATACTTAGGGATAATTATATATACTTAATATAATTAGTTATATGCAAATAATTAATATGTAAAAACAAATAAAGAATCAATAATAATAATTAAACCAGTAAAAATTATAAACATGCTTTTATGTGATTAAAAATCAGTGAAAATTTTAAATTAAATTAATTTGTTGATATCCAATATACTGAATGATATTATATTTCATCTAGAAGTATATGCAGATATAAACAAAAAATTGAAAACTTCTGAAATTAACACAGAAAAATTTCCACATGCGTCTTTTATATCCAGGTATGATTTTAAATTCATTACTTATATGTCATATTTAAATAACAGATTTGGATTTTAATATAGGTATCACTAACCTATAAGAAAAATAAGTTACCAAAACCAAATTATGTTGATGTCAAAAACAACTTTTCCCTGTTAAGAATGATAATATCAGTGCAAGAAGGACATACAGGTGTTTATAAACATTACATTATTTCATATATTGCAACAAATTCTATATAATAATATTCCAATGATATTACATACACAGGAACTAGTGGAAGGATGTATGTCATACATAGTTCATGATACCAGTCATAAAGATTAAAAAATTTAATTATATGAAAATGTACGCATTCTATGATTCATCACTGTACATTAAGATTATTTATACATTTTTTTTTTTATAACATAGACAAACAGGACGTTACCACATTAAAATCAGCATTGAAACATTTGTTTATAGTCAAATTAATAAAATGAATAAAATAAATAATCAATAAATCATAATAAATAAATCAGTAGAAATACTAAAGACGCTTTTATGTGATGTAAGTTCATTGAACACTTTAAATAATTTGAATTGTTGTTATCAAATGTACTGAGTGATATTTTTTTCCTTCTAGATGTTTGTGCAGTTACAAAATAAATTAACAAAACTTCTGAAATTTAAAGACATTGTTTTCCGTAAGCGT